>CM076574.1:251743607-252460274 GCA_034641835.2 Pinus albicaulis | reverse complement strand
CCTATGCAGTCATATAATTTCGGCCCTTCTTCCAATGGATGTGTCTCTTAATAGGGACAAAATACTATATATATAAATCTGCGTTCATCCATTTCAGGGTCAGCAATTCAGTGAAGATCATCACAGGAAGACAAAAAGGTGTTCACATCTCGTGAACCAAGGAGGCCAAGGAATATTTTATTGATTGGGCTATCCTTCTCAAGCTTGGATAGCAGACTTCGTACTGCCACCTGTGGAAGGGATTCTGATCTCGGACTGTTGGAGAATAGTCTTGAAGTGCATATCTCAGACAACTCCCTGTAGACATATAAAACTTCATAATAATGGAAAATACCTGCAAAACATGTGTCTAGGCTTGGTGTATTAAACAGTCACTTATTGGACACTTAGACCTGTGTTTGTGGAGCTCGGATCTGTGTTTGTGGAGCTCAGACCACACTACAGTACCTCATTCTTGTGCTCAAAATATTTGAACATGTGATAATCTTTGTGGCAGGTCAGATCTATTGTAAATCTGTGGAAGGCCGGAAAGTCACCTGAATTGGCTTGGATAGACTTGCAAAAATCCCTTTCAAGCTCAGAACTACAAAAATTTGGAAAGATTCAAGTTCAGATCTAGTGCACCCACATATGGAGGACAGATTTGTGGAGATTTGAAACTCGGAATCACTAGCTTCAGAACTGTGGAATACCAGACCTGTGGAGTGCAGTGAAGAATTTTGTTGATGACAGTCAAGTAAGCATATCACACATTTTCTATTAAAAATAAGACAGAAGGATTGGTGTCCTTGGGGTAGGTTCCCCTAAACACAAGGTTGGTGCCTTGAGAAGATAGGGTCGAAGCCCTAGAGGTAGGAGCCTCATCAAAGTCCAAGTTGGTGCTTGGAAAACAGGTTGGTTCATGTTTCATTAAAAGGGTCGGTGCCCTTCTCTCATCTATTTTATTCTATTATTAAAAAGGGATTGAAGTTCTCTTTAATTCTTAATATCATTATTATATATATCTCTCTGTCTTTAATTGTGAAGAATCTAACTGGAAATAATTGAAAATTGAAAATAAATATTGATTCACCCCCCTCTCAGTATTTCCAACAATTGGTATCAGAGCCAACTTCTTCATTATCAGCCTAACAGCTGGAAGAAGGATTCTTAGGCACAATGAAGAACATGGAAGCAACAGGGAAACTCCCTATCTTTGATGGAACAAATTTTAGTTTCTGGAAAAAGAGGATGTCCTGCTATCTAATGTCTCTTGGCCCTGAAGTATGGCACTTTGTTTTGGACGGATACAAAGCTCCCACCGGTCTTCCAACTGATCCTGATGAAAGAAAAGCCTACATTGCCAATGCCAAAGCTTTAAATTCCATCACTAGTGGAATCACCGATTCTGAATTTACGAAAGTCATGAACTGTGACTAAGCCAAAGAAGTATGGGATAAATTGGTTTCGCTATATGATGGGGACTCCAAAGTTAAGAAGGCAAAGCTTCAAACCTATAGAAGACAATTCGAGACTCTGAAAATGGATGATGAAGAAGATATTGCATCATACTTCCTTAGAGTAGCTGAAGTGGTTAACTCTCTTAAAGGACTAGGGGAAAATATTGAAGAAAGCACCGTAGTTCAAAAAATCCTGAGATCACTTCCTGACAGATTTGACTCCAAAGTAAGTGCCATAGAAGAAATGAAGGACCTAGATACTCTCAAGATGGATGAAATTCATGGAATTATTATTGCCTATGAGATGAGGAAAGGGATCCCAAATTTCAAAGAAGCAGCTTTCAAAGCCTCAAAATCTACAAAAGAAGGAAAAGGATGGAATTACAACAGCGATGAATCAGATACTGAAAACGAGTTAGCTCAATTTGTACGAAGACTAAAAGGGGGATCTAAGCTAAAAGGTAAGTACCCTCTTATTTGTTTCAATTGTGGGAGAATAGGTCATTACGCTGCAAAATGTCCTCAAAAACATGATAGTGATGATGAAAAGGACTCTAAAAGAATGATGTACAAGAAGAAAGGGTTTAATAAGAAGAACTTCTTCTCTAAACAAGATGAGTCTGATGAAGATGAATTCATAGTCATAAAGAGGAAATCAACTAGAAATGTGCATCAGTACAAAGAAAGCGATGATGAATCAGATGAGGAAAGTAATTATGTTGGAAGCAAAGAAACGCTATTCATGGCATTTACAAATGATGATGACTCAAAAATAGAAGATGAAAGAAACATGGATAGTTTGCTAATAAGTGCCATTGAAGAAAATGAGAATCTACAAAAGAAGATAATTTCTCTCAAAATAGAAAGACAGGAAGCAAAAAGAAGGGAAGACTTCTTGAACATCAAGTTAAAAGAGAAGGATGATATCTGTGAAAAACGTGAAGTTGAAATAGTGTCCCTAAGAAAGGAATTGGAGAAAATCAAAAGGAGTTGGCAAAGCTCTCTAGCTCTTGACAACATTCTTAACACTCAAAGACCTCAACATGACAAGTCTGGAATTGGTTTCAAAGGAGAATCATCAAGTATGAATAATAATGCCAGAAGTTATGTTGATGTACTCTCTTGCCATCCAAAAGAAGAAAAATCATCTCAAGAAAAAGGTCACATTTCAAAACCAAGATTTGAAAGAGCAACTCCAAGGAAGAATATTGATTCAAGCTATGGATACTACAACAGGTATCAAACTATTTTTCTTGGGCATTGTTACAATTGTAAAAACTTTGGGCATCAAGCTAAGCATTGCAAGGCTCATAAGAATGAAGCACCAAGATTGAATAATCAACTAAACCAACTGCGTGGGCCTAAAGAGCAAGAACAAATCAAAACTTACAATTCCTTTGATCCTTTGGCTAAGTTTGATCCGTCTTGCTCATTATGTGATGATTATGATCATAATGAACAAAATTTCCCTCTCAAAAGGGAAAAAGCTAAAAACGTAAATCTCAAAACTAATAAATGTGACCTAGCTCTATGTGCTCATAGTGAAGAAAATCATTGGTTCGTGGATAGTGGATGCTCAACACATATGACAGGTGACCAAAAGATGTTTATCTCATTGAACAAGAAAAATGGAAATGTATCCTTTGGAAGTGGATCTGCTAAAATCACTGGAAAAGGGACTACCACCCTTGTCAATGGACTAGGAAAGGCTCAAAATATCTTGCTAGTAGAAGGGCTCAAACACAATCTCTTAAGTGTCTAGATTTGTGACCAAGGACATAATGTTGTCTTTAGTACAAAAAAATGTGAAATAAGAGACTTGTCCTCAGGAGAGGTTGTGGCGAAAGGAGTAAGAACACAAGATAATGTTTACATTCTCAGTAGAATCCAATAAGATAAATGTTACTTAAGTCAAACAGATGAAAGTTGGTTATGGCACAAGCGATTGGGGCATACATGTTTTGATAACCTAGTCAACATCAGCAAAATTAATGCAGTGAGGGATATTCCAAAAATGTGCAAACCAAATCAAGTTGTATGTGGTCCATGCCAACATGGAAAGCAAACCAGAACTAGCCACAAAACTAAGGAGTTCTCAACAACAAAACCTTTTATCCAGATTTGTGTGGGCCAACTAGAACTCCAACTCTTCAAGGTGAAAGGTACTTTGCTCTTTTTGTTGATGACTATACTAGAATGATGTGGATATATTTCATAAAATATAAATCCGAAGCATTTGAATGTTTTAAAAATCTTAAGGCTCTCATTGAGAATGAGAAAGATTCTAAGATTAAATGTCTTAGAACGGATAGAGGAGGAGAATTCACCTCAAAAGAGTTCGATAAATTCTGTAAAGAGCATGGAATCGAAAGAGAACTCTCTACTGCTAGGACACCCCAGCAAAATGGAGTAGTTGAAAGAAGGAACTGAACCATTCAAGAAATGGCAAGGACAATGCTACTAACAACCGATTTGCAACCAAAATTTTGGAGAGAAGCAGTTGGCACCGTAGTTCACACCTTAAATCGAACTCAACTAAGACCAAATAATGAAAAGACTCCTTATGAATTATGGAAAGGAAGACCTGCTTCAGTAAAATATTTCAAGGTTTTTGGAAGCAAATGTTTCATAAAAATAAATGATGACTCACCAGGTAAATTTGATTCTAGAGCTGACGAAGGAATATTTCTTGGATACTCCACTAGGAGCAAAGCTTACAAATGTTACAACTATCGTCTACGAAGAATAGTGGAAAGCATTGATGTAAAGATTGATGAAGGCCTTCCAGAAAAAGGAATTGAAGATCATGAAGTTGAGCCTTTCTTTGAACAAAGTGAAGAAGAAGAACCTGAAAAAGAAGAGGAGAATGAAGAACCTCAAAGGGAACCTCAAAATGAATCTTCACAAACTCCCTCCAACATCAAGTTTGTTCAAATATATCATCCAAAAGAACAGGTGATCGGAAATATAGATGAAGGAATCCAAACTCGAAGAAGGATGATAAGCACCCCTAGAAAAGATGATGTGGCTCTATTATCTTTAATAGAACCTGAAAATTTTTCTCAAGCAAGCAAAGATCCTTATTGGATAAAGGCCATGGAAGAAGAAATGTCTCAAATCGAAAAAGATGAGACTTGGGAACTAGTACCTCGCCCAAAAGATAAAAATATAATTGAAACAAAATGGGTATTCAAAAACAAGATGAATGAAGATGGACAAATCATCAGAAATAAAGCCAGACTTGTCTGCAAAGGATACTCGCAAATCGAAGGAATTGACTTCAAAGAAACCTTTGCACCAGTAGCTCGAATGGAAGCCATAAGAATGTTTCTAGCATTTACTTGCTCAAAAGGATTCAAGGTTTATCAAATGGATGTAAAATCAGCATTCCTAAATGGAGATCTCAAGGAGGAAGATTACATGGAGCAACCAGAAGGATTTGATCTTGCTGAAGGAAAATACCTTGTATGAAAACTAAAAAGGCCTTGTGTGGATTAAAACAAGCCCCTAGAGCATGGTATGCAAAGTTGGATCACTATCTGCAACAAGAAGGTTTCAAAAAGGGAGTGGCTGGTAGCAATCTCTACATGAATATGGACAAGGAAAAACTTCTGATCACTCTTGTTTATGTAAATGATCTAATATTTGCTAGCAATGATGAAGAAATGAGCCATGAATTTTCTCTAAATATGTCCAAAAAATTCGAGATTTCCATGATTGGTGAGCTGTCTTACTTTCTTGGGCTACAAATATATCGAACCTCTGCAGGATTTTTTTTTATCTCAAAAAAAATATCTTAAAGACATGCTTAAAATATATGGGATGGAATATTGTGCACCTATGAGCACACCAATGACCACAGATTGTAAATTACGCAAAGACGATGATACCCCCCAAATAGATGCAACTCTTTACAGGTCAATAAGTGGAGCTCTCCTATACTTAACTGCTACAAGACCAGAAATTATGCAAGCAGTAGGAATGGTAGCGAGATTTCAGACAAGTCCTAAACAATCCCATCTAGCAGCTGTGAAAATAATTCTCAGATATCTTAAAGGAAAGACTGATTTTAGTCTTTGTTATCCTAAGAGTTCAAATCTTATTGTGACAACTTATTCTAATGCTGATTGGGCTGGAAGTGTGGATGATCAAAAAAGTACCAGTGGAAATGCATTCTTTATGGGAGATTGTCTTGTATCTTGGCTCAGCAAAAATCAATCATCTATATTCCTTTCTACAGCTGAAGTCGATTATATAGCTGTCGTTGATTGTTGTACACAAATTCTATGGATGAAGGAAGCCTTGAAGGATGTCAACATAAAAACTAAGCAACCAATTACTATTTTTTGTGAAAATACTAGCGCCATCAATCTTTCAAAGAATATGGTGATGCACTCAAGAACCAAACATATTCCAATCAAATACCACTTTATCTATGAACAAGTTGCTGAACACAACATCAGGTTGGAATACGTCAATACAAAAGAGCAAATTGCAGATATCTTTACAAAACCCCTTCCATGAGAAGCATTTGAGTATCTTCGCCAAAAAATGGGGGTCATTGCTCTTACATCACATTAAATCAAGTAGCATGTCAAGGGTACAGTATGTTAGGGGGAGCAGCATAACAGGGGGAGTATTTGGGCACCCGATTTTCCATTGATGTCAAAGGGGGAGAGAATTCTATAATATTTCCATCAATGACAAAGGGGGAGATTGTTGGTCAATAATTTTCATTGATGGAACATAAGCTCTCTTGATGAGCTCTCTTAAATGGAAGATTGATAGATGTTACACTATGACATATGATGACATGGAAGACACACCATGATGAAGAAGCTCCAATGATCTCTTACTGTCCCAATCACCTTCTGCACTAAAATTTTATGAACAGTCACAAAGAAAAATCAATTTAGACACCTTCGAGGCATCATTTCACAATGAATCCTAGACCATATTAAAGAGGATTTTTTCCTCTTTCCAACAAGCTCTTACTTGCCCCGAAACTCCCATTAGTTTGTGAGAAACTGAATTTTTAAGTTAAAAATATATATATTTACAGTCAAGCCGACCTATGCAGTCATATCATGTTGGCCCTTCTTCCAATGGATGTGTCTCTTCGTAGGGACAAACTACTATATATATAAATCTGCGTTCATCCATTTCAGGGTCAACAATTCAGTGAAGATCATCACAGGAAGACATAAAGGTGTTCACATCTCGTGAACCAAGGAGGCTGAGGAATATTTTATTGATTGGGCTATCCTTCTCAATCTCGGACATTAGACTTCAAACTATCACCTATGGAAGGGATTCTGATCTCGGACTGTTGGAGAATAGTCTTGAAGTGCGGATCTCAGACACCTCCCTGTAGACATATAAAACTTCAGAATAATGGACAAGACTTGCAAAACATGTGTCTAGGCTCGGTGTATTAAACAGTCACTTATTGGACACCTAGACCTGTGTTTGTGGAGCTCAGACCACACTACAGTACCTCAGTCTTGTGCTCAAAATATTAGGACCTGTGATAATCTTTGTGGCAAGTCAGATCTAAATCTGTGGAAGGCCAAACAGTCACCTGAATTGGCTTGGATAGACTTGCAAAAATATTTTTCAAGCTCGGAACTACAGCAATTTGGAAAGATTCAAGTTCAGATCTAGTGCACCCACCTATGGAGGACAAATTTGTGGAGATATGAAACTCGAAATCACTAGCTTCAGAACTGTGGAATACCAGACCTATGGAGTACAGTGAAGAAATAACAGTGAAGAATTTTGTTGATGACATTCAAGTAAGCATATCACATTTCTAAACGTCGGGCAGGATTGGTGTCCTTGGGTGAAATTTCTCGCTTTGGGTTAATTATGTGAAAGGTAATTGACACACAGTGAAACCTCATCAAGGTCCAAGTTAATTGTATGAACGTTTGGTGCTGTTTTGTGGTTGGTGTTATTATATATTGTGTATACTATTATTAATGGATTGAAGTTCTCTTTAATTGTATGTCATTATTATATATCTCTCTGTCATTAGTGCCAGAAAAAGATAACGTAATAATTGTATGTGAAAAAATATTGATTCACCCCCCTCTAATTATTTCCAACAGCCACCACATCTCTTCTCATAGATAATCTACCAGCACCCTAGCTATTTTATTTCCATTATGTTTGTAAGCAAATTTCAATTCTTTGATATTAATGAAATGAAGTGTTATTTCCACTGCATATTTATATTTATGGTTATATGTGTATTCTTTTTTGTTCCTATGTAAATCAAGATCAGTGGTATCAGAGTGGTCTTCTTTTTTTCGATCCTTCTTTGCATGTCCCCAACGAGGTCAGGGTATAAGGAGTTAGGGCTTGATCTAGTTGAACCTTTGCAAGATCAGCGTCGCAAACCCTGACTACCACACATGGGGGATGAAAAGAAAGATGAGGGATCAGGATATACTATAAAAATATTGCTCGAGGAGGCCCTCGAAAAATAAAGGAACGCGATGATGGATAACTTTTCCTAGATCCTTCATAGAGTACCCACCGGCAGCACATCTGCATCCAGCAGCCACTCTGGAGGCGTGACTCCCTTTAAGGTACAAGTTAACTTTGACGTTCCCATATCTGAGTTCTAAACAGATGCAGATGTAATACATAGATGGTTGAATCTATTAGAAGGATATTTCTCATTTCATGACTTTTCCGACTTGGAGAAGATTATTTTTGCACTCCTCAAAGCTACCCCCCATGTCAAGAACTAGTGGGAAACCTACTGTGAGAAAAAGGATGAGACGGAACCCTATCTGTTCTCAGCCATACCCACTTGGAATTATTTCTGATTCTCCATCAAGGAACAATACTATCATGTGGGGATATATCATGACAACTACATACAATGGACCATGTTGCGGCAACAAAGGATCAAGATGTGCATGAGCTGACAAATTTGTTCCATACCCTATGCACAAAGTTGGGTATCAAAGATTAGGATAAACATTTTGTGCTAAAGTATCGCAGTTTTCTGCATAGATAAATTTAGGAGGAAATGGAGTTCCTCAACATCTTCTCGCTTGGTACGGCATACCGATATGCTGCCAAGATTGAGCAGAAATTCAAGCAGAAGAAGCGAAACTTTGGATATGTGAATAAAAAGAAAGGGAAAGGTGCCCCCAAGCCTAAGAACAAAGGATAAAACCTAGGCATGGCGGCCCAAGACAACCTATCAAAGTCGCAAGCAAAGAACAACACCGTGAAGCCAAACAAGGACACGAGAAAGTGGTGTGAGTTCCATAAGAGCTCCACTCACAACACAAGTGAGTGTTGGGCCAAGCAGTCGTTAGTGGTCAAGATGAGGGATTCTGAATCAGATGCATGCTCCGACTCTGAATCAGAACCCAGAAAGGGAAATGCAAAATGGAAGCATATGATTGATGCAGAGCCCAACGCCACTGTTTCCACTGTGAAGATCTAGAAGGAGGAACTGGAATATCCAGAGGAGGAGGAGTGTCTCTTACACTCCCAGATGTGGGTAAAGGGTTCCCCGCTACAATTCATTTTCAACAATGGGAGCCAAAAGAACCTCATTTCAGAAAATTTCATGAAGCAGTTGGGCTTGCTGACCACAACACACCCACAAATATATATCATTGGGTGGCTTCACCAAGGACAGGATCTCCACGTCAGCCAACAGTGTTGCCTTCCCTACAAGAACAAGCCCTTCATGGGCAAGGTATTATGTGACATTTCTCCTCTTGATGTTTGTGATGTATTATTAGGCCAACCATACTTGTGGAAGTGACATGTTGTGTATGAGTCTTGGCCTTGCGTTGTTATTGTTACTTCAGGAAAAACGTTTTACTGAATACCAGAGGTACCACCACCTGCCTCTATCTCTTTGGTTACTACAAAACAATGTAGTAAGCTCATTTCCAAAATTGGGAAATTATTTTTCCTGATGATCCACCCCCAGGGCAAGAAGAAGATTGTGGCCATGACCTCCATACGGGGCTCCTCCGCACGAAAACAAAAAATGGACAAGGTCATGGAGGAGTATCGAAACCTCTTCACCTCACCCACAGGGGTGCCTCTACACTGTCAAGTCAAGCACCCTATTGATCTGACCCTAGGTGCGCCGCTACCAAATGGACTGAGATATCGACGCTCAGTTATGGAGAATGATGAAATCAAGAGGCAGATTCAGGAGCTGCTATAGAAAGGTCACATCCGGCTAAGTTCATCACCTTGTGGGATCCCAATCATATTGGTATAGAATAAGGATGGGACTTGGAGACTATGTATTGACCATTGGATGTTGAACAAGATCATTGCCCGGAATAAGTACCTGATCCCACAGATTGATGACTTCTGGACCAAATCAAAGGGATGAAATATTTCAGCAAGATTAACTTGAAGTTTGGGTATCACCAAGTACCAATCGAACCCTTCGATGTGTGGAATACTTCCTTCAATGCTAAGGAGGGCCTTTTCAAATGGTTGTTCATGCCTTTCGAGTTGACGAATGCTCCCGCAACCTTCATGAGGTTGATGGATGAAATCTTGCAGCCATTCACCAAATCATTTGTAGTGGTGTACTTGGATGACATTCTTATCTTCAGCCAGACTTGGGAAGAGCACCTCCACCACATTTGACAGGTCCTCCAAACACTGCAGCAATGCAAGTTGTGTGCCAATTTGGAGAAGTTCACTTTTGGCATGACCCAGGTTCAGTATCTGGGATACATTATTGATGAAAGTGGGGTGCATGTGGATCCAACCAATATCTAAGTCATTCGGGATTGGCCAGCCCCAACCACTCTAACATATTTTTGCAAATTTTTGGGTCTTGAAAATTTCTACCGCAGGTTCATGTTGGGATTCTCTCATATCACTTGGCCCTTGAGTCAAGTCACCAAGGGAGGAGCGAAATAAAAATTCTTTTGGTCAGAATCTCAACAGAAGGCATTCTTAGAATTGAAACATCGCCTCTATTCTGCCCCAGTTCTCACATTACCAAACTTGCAACAACCATTTTAGATTGAGACAGATGCCTCTGACTATGCTATTTGGGCAATTATTACTCAATAGGGGCATCCAATGGCATATCATAGTGAGACATTGTCTGACACAATCCGCAAGTATCCCACTTATGACAAAGAAATGTATTCCATTGTGCAGGCTTGTCGATAATGGAAGCATTACATTTTGGGGAAGGAAACAGTCTCCACACAGACCACCGACCCCTGTAGTTCATACAGACACAAGGGAAGTTGCAGAATGATCACCATAAAAAATTTTCCACATATCTGCAACGGTTTCATTTGAACATCAAGTACAAGAAGGGTAGCACCAATAATGTTGCAGATTGCCTCAACTGACCACCGATCATGGCGCTAACCATTGTTCTCAACTATTATGGGCACGGTACTTCTGATTGGCTGCTTCTCTACAAGAGTGATCCATAATTCGGCCACACATACAAGGCACTCTTAGAGGGTACGCAAGTTCCAAATTTTCACCTCCAAGATGTGTTGCTATGTCACATGGGACACCTTTGTGTTCCTTCAAGTGAGCATGCCAAGATGATTTGGGAAGCACACTATAGTCAAGTTGCTGGGAATTTTGGGGTCGAGAAAATAGTGGCAATACTATAGAAGTATTTCTATTGGTTGAACCTTCGATATGATGTCAGTAAGTACATCAGATCTTGCACTGTTTACGCCATTGCCAAACCAACCATCAAGAAGCAAGGCCTCTATACTCTGGTACCTACCCCTAGTCGACCTTGTGAATCCATCTCCATGGATTACATGTCAAGCCTTCCTTATACTAAGCATGAAAATGACTTTGTTTTCATGGTCATCGACAGATTCTCAAAGATGGCCATTTTGGCGGCCAGAAAGAAGAATATCACAGTAGAAGTCACTGCTAAACTCTTCTTTGAACGAGTGTGGGTGCACTTTTGGATCCCATAGTCTATCATATCAGATCAGGACGACAGGTTTCTCAGCACGTTTTGGTCCATCCTTTGGTCAATGTTGGACACCAAGCTCACTAAGTCCATATATTTCCATCCCCAAACTGATGGCCAGACAGAGGTCGTCCACCGGATGATTGTACACATTATGCGCATGTATAATTCAAATCATCCACACACATGAGATGAGAGCCTCCATTATGTACAACACAATTATAAGCAGGCTCTCCACAGCTTAACCATCTGCAGCCCTTTTCAGGTGGGCTTGGGATTCCAACCATTACATCACATTGATGTAGTAATGCCATTTGCGGCTACTCAGGTCGATTCGGCTCATGTCTAATCTGAAGCTGACAAAGTGAACAGCTTCATTGAGCGCATTCAGCACATCCACCAACAAGTTCATGAAATATTTGATAGAGCCAATTCTAAGCACAAGCAACGACATGATCAACATCGAGTGACACACAACTTCTAGATGGGCAACAAAGTGTGGCTACATTTGCAGAAGGAGTGCCCCACCGCAAGCTTCGCCTACTCCAATATGGGTTGTACACCATCACCAAGGTTGTAGGGAAAAATTCCTTCGAGCTCATTATTCAATTATTCTTTGGTCTGCACCCAGTATTCAATGTGGACCGCCTTCGGCCCTACTTCCCACCTCTATTGGACACCTCCAACATTGAAGAACAACTCACACCAGCAGAGTTAAACCTAGACTACATAGAACAGGCCACCACAGATTGTATCATGGACCTGAAAATCAATAACCCTCGTTAGCAGAAGATCCAACAGTTTCTCGTTATCAAAGTTGGCCAACTCCTACACCAAGGCAAGTGGTTCACCAGGGACTAAGTTCAGTAGAATTTTCCTCACCTCATGGAGGAACTCAACGCAATGGGGACCATTGATTCCTAATGGGGGAACAATGATCCAGGTGGATATTGGTGGCCACCCACCTATTCCACTTGGGGCCCACCATTGTCTCTTTCATTTTTTCAATTTCCTTAATTATAGCACAATTTACTATTTTTATCAGTTTTTCAGGTCCTGAACTTTTGGAACCGTTTTGAGGTTGTAAACGACGTTTTTTGGAAAAACTTAGAGAAACATGGGTCCATGGATAGATGTTTTATCACTCAAAATTTGAATTCCTCAGATATATCTTTATAACGAGGTATGGTGCATGTCAAACGGAGATCGTATGACAAAGCTACGTCCCCAGGAAGTTGATGTACCAATTTACCCAAACGGGGCCCATAGTTTTGGCGCTTCATCTCCTAGGGTTAGGTTTTTGGATTTATAGAGTTTTCCATTATTTCTCAATAATAAATAGGCCCTCGATCCTCATTGTAACATAGTTTAGAGCCACCACATATCTTCTCAAAGATAAGCTACCAACGCCCTAGCTAGTTTATTTCCGTTCTATCTATAAGCAAATTTCAGTTCTTTGATATTAATGAAATGAAGTGTTATTTTCATTGCATCTTTGTATTTATGGTTATATGTGTATTTTTTTGCGTTCTTTCATAAATCTGAATCACATATGTTATCCTCCTCAAGTTTGTCAAAAATAAATAGGTATTGACCAAAAATGGTTGGGGAAATTGGGAAAACAAGGTACTTCACCTATTAATGGCAGTAAGTCACTCTTGAACATGACACTCTTTCACTTCATGTTCATGAATATTGTGTTGGGAAATATTACTGCTTATTTGGTTCATAACACCCTATCAAACACCTCCATAATCATATTTGGGCAACCACTACCAACTCTATCCAGTGTCCTCGATATATTCAAGAGAATTCCTTCAGTTGATATCCGCTATGATACTCTTAAGCCTTCATCCATGTCTGTCATTCTTAAACTAGTTCCACATCAACATGGTTTTCTCTCAAACCTTGATACCTTTTTTGTGTCGTTGATGTGGGATACATCAAGGCCCGCTTGTGACAGGTCATTTCCTATTGACATTAACTAATTATCTAGGAAGTTGAATTAGAAACTCCCTTTGGTACCTTGGAGCTTGCATACATTAATGGAAATTTTCCTTTCTCTCGGAGATAGGTTTTTATTATTGGCCTTTGACCACCAGATTTTGTGTGGTTTTCGGCTTCAGCTCATATATTCACACCATATGGATTGTACTATGGTACATTTTGGGCCATTAACATCATCGATGGTTTATCTCGCAAATGTTAATGACTTACAACATTGGCTGGTAATCAGATAATGTCTACCATGTTCAACTTTAGCTTAATTATTTGCATGGTTAGACTTATACACTGGATGATCGAGTGAACCAAATAGAAGACCCTAGATGCATTCGGGCTGCGATTTCAGGATTAATAAAAGATTACAAAGTATGATGGCTATGATCATATAGAGAATCATACAATCATAGGTCTACTCTTTGTCATCAGTGGAAAATATTTGTTTAGCAATGTACATGTAATGATTAGCTTATGTGTTGAGCATGGGTATGCCTCCATCAGCAAAGATATCATGATGAAAATGTATTGTAACATATGGTGATCTCGATCAATTGTTCTTGATCTGAAATTGTCACAAGGTAAATCACTTCAGTCATCAATTGTTCTTTCAGACTTTACGCTTGAAGGGGAAATCTGTTATAGGCCATTTTGTCACATTTGGTCAATAGGTCTGCAAACCGAATCAATCAAATCCGTGAACATGTTGTCATCATCCCTTCACAAATCCCTAAGCATGAAATTTCCAAAAAGCATGATTTTCTTGGAACAATTTCTCAAAATAAATTTTTTTATCCCCAACACACCTTTCCCCTTTAGCCACCTATGTTCAGTGTCGGTTTCTCCCTTCTACACTAGCACTAACCAACACTAGTTTCTCCCTTCTACAGGTGCACTGATTCTAGAAATTCTGGAAAATTAAAAATAATTTTGAAGCTTCCTCTTCTAAAAGCTTCCAAGGGTTGTTTTAACCATTTACCATGGATAAGATCTTGAATCCTATCTAATCCTACCTTAGATACTTCACCTCATGTCTCTTGAGACCATCCTCCCATATATGTGGATCTCAAGCCCATAATGGTAAATCCTAAACTACCATCCTCCTATAAATTTACTTCCATCCATATCATTAGGGTTGGATTTTTAATATTGATCACTCCCTTGTGATGTTTCCTTGAATCTAAAGGAGTCATCATATTCATGCATTAGGGTTTATATTGAGGTGTGAATTGTGACAAGGAAGGACAATTCAACTTGGGGAAATATCTACAAGATCAACTACTATTTATGGTTGTAAACTCTCTCCTATTTGTATTAATACAAAGAGTATCTTGTTTTCCCATATTCTTTGTGTTATGTTTTCGCTCATATGTTTCAATTCCATGATAATTCATTGAATAGAAATGTTAGATTATGCTACTTGGATGTTGTGGGTCATTTGCTTGTTTTAGTCGTGTGTGCATGTTCTAATTATAACACTTGGAGATATGATTGGAACTTACAAGCGAGGAGGAAAGGAAAGATTGATGCAGATTCGAGGTAGGACTCTTTCCCAGTATCTAAATTCTCTAAGGAAAACTCTATGCTTTTTTTCTTTTGTTGTTCTAGACCAGCCCACTAGGTCTAGGGAATTCACCTTTGTCTGCAATCATAAATTCCGCATAACAATTGTAACCATTGGACCCCTAATACAACATATGCACCACCCATTCAAATTGAAATCATGGGACTAACCAATAAATACTCCCCCACATTCATCTTAATATTATTTCACTTCCCTAAAAAAATTATGGTACTTCCAACTACAACCATCACTTGAAATTATAGTGTTGGATATACAAAGCAATTAAGATTTTTTGTCAATTTTAATTGATGAAATTATGGGTACTACCTAAATCAATCAATAATTTTACCTTTCCCTTTTCATATATCCTTCTATATTTAGTTTTTGTGGAGTACTGATGCCATCTAATGGATGACAATATATTTTTGTAGTTTCTTCTATTTTTAGATATTGTCAAGTTTCCACTTCTTGATCTTCTTCATCTTCACAGTCTATGTAGAATAATTTATTCCCACTAAATTTATTCCCTTTACTATACTTGTTGTCACATTTGAAACATAGTCCCTTGGTTATTATTTCATCCATTTGTTGAGGATTCAACTGTATTGGTTTAGGAAAATGAGCCCAATTTTCTCTATAGTTATTAGTGACCAATTTTCTAGTGTCCGTATTTTTAATTTAAACTTTCCTTTCTAGAATGAAAGCATTCCTTAGATATTTAGGTCTAACAAGTTATCCTCTATAATATTCTTGACTCTGAGACTCAACTTTCGAATTGTTGAATGTGCTCTGTAACAAGACCTTTTCGTTGAATATTTACCAATTGACTAAAGAATGTGTTGCTCTTAATATCCCCATAATGTGCTATCAATTCCTCTGTAAAATGGACCAATATATAACAAATTATTTTTTTCTTTCAGAAAGCCATTGATACCATACATGTTGGTCTTGTTCTAAAAACATGAATGCAATATTTTCCTTTTTTAAGGATTCCATTTGGTGCAAATCAAATTATTTATTCATATGAAATATCCATGTTGCAGGATCATTACCATAAAATTTCCTCGTATCAATATTTAGAGTGTAATATTTCCTTGGTGTTGACTTGAAGCCCTAAGGATATGGATCTTGGATTGAAAATTCATGTGTATGGTTCTACGATTGAACATTTTTCCTTTCCAATTTTGCTAGCATACTTTCCATACGATATTAATTATCAACAATATGATTCTCCTCATTTTCATGATTTCATTGGATCTCCACATCCCTTTTAGGAAGCCTCTCCAAGATAAAAATCATGGATTTTTGTAATTATTCCTTATTTTCATTCATCTTCATTTCTATTCCTTCCTTATCTTCATTTCTATTCCTTCTATCGTATTTTCCATTTCGTTTTTATGCTTTTCTTGAGAAACTAAGAAATCAACCTTCTTTAACACACTACCATCCATTTCATTAACTTTCTTCTTGCAATAACCCCTCATTGATTTCCTATGTATATAAATAAAAATAATAACCAAGGTCATGGGACACGTATTCCAAGTTGAATGTTGGGAAAAAACAAAGTGATGGTGATCACTTGTGATTAATAAATAGATATGGAAATTTGAAAAGGCACTAGCAAATGAAAGTGACATTAATTGGAAATTTATTTATTAAAATAATGGAAAATAGGAGAAAAGGGAGACGAAAGGTCACAAAATCGTATGGGGAGGAAATTGAATGAAAATAGAGAAAAAATGAAGAAAATAGAGGCCTCAATGAAAAAAAAGGTTTCTAAGGATCAATTCACAGCTTTTGTTAGTGTTTCAAATCTTTTGTTAGTTTTAGCTTGGAGCTCTCTTCTATTCTCTCTCTCACGCACTCTTGCGCACTTAGATTTTGGAGAATCCTTGGAGCATGCTTGGAGCACTCTAATTTCACTTGGGTTAGAGAAATAAGACAAAGGAAAGTGTGAAAGTGCAAGGGAATTGGTCGATCAACAACTACAACTGGATTTAGTTTTAGGTAATAGGTTGCATGCATGATTTCATTTATGCATGGTAGATGCATGTGGGTTTCTGTTTATGATTTTTCATTGGCATGGAGGATTTCCTGGATTGACAGTGGTTTTAACGTAGCCTTTCCATTTCCTAGATATCCATGGCGTTGTGGGTTTTTCCACTTTGATTATTTTTTTATTGGCACTTGTAATTCTTATGGACGTGGGTTGGAAAAAATTCTCTGGAAGCCCTGGAACAACTTAGTTTGATTTACTAGTCCTGGAGCCTAGGTTGGATAAATTCTTTAGAGCCCTTGGTGAGTTGAGTTACTAGTTTTAGAGTTAAGTTGGACAAACGATCTAGAGCCTTGGAAGGTTTCGGGTTGAGTTATTAGTTCATAGAGCCCTATAAAACTTTGGTAGAGACTGATCTAGTTGGTGTTAGTGATATCCAAATGTGAGGTGGAATCACTGGTTGAGGGTTTATGTGGTTTTTCCTATGGAAGTCCTAGTTTGGTTTTATTTGTTTTATTCCATGAGATCTCGCATTCATGCTTGGAATATTGCATGGGGATGATTGGCTCAAAGTGATATTTGGTTCAGCCCAATATATGGTCGGGTGGTACGTGGAAGTTCCTGACTTGGTTGGTAATTTCCTATGTTAATAAGGCATATTCCTCTATTGTCAGTCATTATATTTATTGGTAGGATGTTGGTTTCATTATGGATAAGTTATATGTTGTCATGTGATGTATATCTTCTATGGATCATGTCATGAATTGTTTAACTATTGATCAGTTGATGGATGAATTATATGTTGTTATCATGGTTTATATGTTGGTCATTTTCTGATTATATGTTGTTATGTGATGTATATCTTCTATGGATCATGTCATGAATTTTTTAACTATTGAAACTATGTCGAGAGGGCATAGAGCCTTCTCAATTATTCTCATATAAATATCATACTTTTATGACCAAATATCCATTTATAACCTATAGCTTACATGTTTTCCACGTGTTTGAAGAAATGCTTGTTATGTTTCTAGGTAGTCTAGGTCAATTTTTGCCTTCAAATTTGTGTGTCTAGCATTTTTTCCCTGTCATTATTGATTTTGAGAAGTTATAGGATGTTTTGGGAAGTGATCTGGAGGATGACCTGGAATCTAGGCCCCTAATTAGAAAATTTTGGTTGCAACCACATGGATGCAGGCTTGTGCATGCAATTGGAGGCTTCCAATTGCATGGAGGGCTTGTTGTGGGTGCGATTGAGGACCCAAGTTAGATAAAATGGTGTCCATCTAAGGTTTTGGCCACCTGAGGTGATTACTCAACCTCTGATTGACCTGTAGCCCCTGTAGAATTTTATGAGTTTTCATCTTGTCTTTTGCGGTCGACCCCACTTCCTTAATGAAACCTAGGAGGTCAATTCATCTCATAGTAGCTCTCCCTCTCACGTTTACCCTGACAGGCTAATGAAACTAGGTAAATGGGGGATGGGTGGTTATATAATGGTATCAAATCTCTCAATTTCAACACTTGGATTGGATGGGAAAAATTTGTTGTCATGCAAGCATTTCAGTTGTCTATATGTTGCTATGCATGCATTGTGATGGGCATTGTTGCATTTGTGTCATCATGTAGAGGTTGATGATATCAATGTTGAGATGATTGATATGTTGATTTCGTTATATATATATATATATATATATATATATATATATAGATACATGAACTGTAGTCCACCATTTTGCTTGTCATCTCAGGTTTTGGCACCTGGGGTGGTTACTCAACCTCTAAGTGACTTGTAGCCCCTATAGAATGTTATGAGTTTTCATCTTGTCTTTCGTAGTCAACCCCACTTCCTTAATGAAACCTATGAGTTCAAGTCATGTCATAGTATCTCGCCCTCTCACGTTTACCCTAACTGTAGGAGATGAGTCATTGAGATGGTGTTGGGGGACTGTTGGAACAGGGTCTCCTACAAAGTTGTGAATCTAGTCCATTTTGTATACTTTTTATTATATTTAGTCTAACGCAGGGGTTTTGGGGTGGGTCAAAGCCCCTAATGCATTTTAAGCAGGTCAAGGGTAGACCAAGAGTACGCAAACCACGGTTTGCGGACCATTGGATGCGTAGGCTAAAGTAGTATAAATAGTTGAGAATTTTTTAGTTGATAGGTAGAGAATGAATAAAGATTGATGTGAAGTATGAATTACTGGGTCTTGGGAGGGGTTATTTGGGTTAGCACTCCTGCTGGCTGTGTGCGTGGAGATCCTCTATCCTACTGTGTGCAGACCCTGTTGGTTGTGTGCGTAGGTGGTATTCGGGGAACGTAAGAGGATTTTGATAAGTAATATATGTGAAGTATTGCTGAAACATATGATGTTGTCTGTATTTGTTTTGTTATGATTGATGCAAACTAAGATTTTCTGATTAAGCTGCGAAATTTTCTGTTTTATCTCTATGGTAAGAAAGTATCTGCACTTAGTATATTACTGTGATGTGACTGTTGTTGCAATTACTGATTGCATCTCTGTTAATGAATGTGAACTATCTGTGTTGACAATATTGGCTTTGATTATGTTTTTTTATGGTTGTAATTAATGATACTCACGTGGATGCGAACCTGCTAGAGCATATCTAATAATAACTATAGTATAGTTACATTCTAGAACCCTGCGAATCACCCCTCTGTGTAGATCTAATAATTACGTCCCTACGTTATTACCTACTCTCTCTCAGGGTGCTGAAACCTAGTTCCAGCACCCTCCCATACTGCTTCGGGTGAGACTTTGACTTGCGCAAGCAGGTCACTGCCGAAAGGGCCAGTACTATAGGGATTTGTTGGCAAACCTTCACCTCCGAACTTGGGTCAGGACCCCTCAAGCCAACACTAAAAAACTGATGAAACTAGGTAAATGGGGGAGGGGTGGTTACGTAATGGTATCAAATCTCTCAGGATCAACACTTGGACTAAATGGGAAGAATGTGTCATCATGCATGCATGTCAGTTTTCTATGTGTTTCTATCCATGCATTGTTATGGTCATTGTTGTAGTTGTGTCGTCATGTAGAGGTTGATGATATCAATGTTGAGATGATTGATATGTCGATTTAATTATATATATTCATGTGAACTGTATACCACCATTTTTCTTTTCATCTTTGATCATGTCAAATAAACCAAATATAAACATAATCAACATGCCCATGCCAATGAGATAGCCTCCCCTGAACTTCACTGAGGCATGTTGATTATGTTTATGTTTGGTTTATATGACATGATATGTTTGCAGGAAGTAGAGGATCAAAGATGACAAGAAAAATGGTGGACTACAGTTCACATGATTATGTCTATAGATCAAATGAGTAGCATGGTGATGAGTACTCCCTCGACATAGCAGACACGTTGAGAAGTTTGAAAGCAGAGATCAGAAGTTGTAAGGCAGATAATTATAGGATAATCCAATCAGAGAAAATACCTGCTAGCGCATAGGAAAAGAAAGCATAGGTTAATGTAGTCATCCTTCGGAGTTTCTCATATTTGTAGAGACATGGACTACTTAAGATCAGTCATGGATGGGAGGAAAGGAACAATGGGGCATACAACAACAGATCTTAGTTAGGATACAGGTTTGATAGGTATGATATAGTAAGAGATGGTAAGTTCTTGGATACACCTGATAGGATGGGTAATGATCATGAGTTCTATTATAGTTCTCGTTCAAAGATACAGTATCGTTATCACTATCACCATTTGTATATGAGGAGTGAGAAGTAGTACTTTCCATAGGATTTCAAGAGAGAAAATCCTCCCACATTTTATGGATAAATGAAGAAGTCACGGGATGCAAAAGCTTGGTTTCTTGGGATGAATAAGCTCTTCGTATTGCATGACTACTTAGAGAATATGAAAACTAGGATAGCCACATTCAGTCTCAAAGGGAAAGTAGGCATCTAGTGGGAAGATGTGAAGAATTTCATAGGAATTTAGGAAAAGGAATTTACTTGGAGTGAGTTTGAGAGACTTTTCGGGGTGAAGTATTTATCTGAGAGATACTATTATGACAGGGAAAAAGAGTTATATGAGTTGAATATGGGATCTATGATATAATCTGAGTAGTATATTAGCAGGTTTTTGGAGTTGTTGAGATATGTGCCTTATCTTAAGGAGGATAAGGCCAATATTCAAATATTCATCAGTGGGTTTCCGATATCATTCAAAGATAGGATCAAGTTTGATGAGCCTAGATTGCTAGAGGAAGCCATCGAAAAGTTGAACAATTTTTACGAGAAATCAAAGTGTGTGTCTGAGTCTAATAATGATTGAAAGAGTAATGATAAGAATAATGGAAAGTGGGACAAGAAAATAGGAAAACCACAGGATAAAAATGAAAAGGATAATGAAGCACCAAACAAAAAGTTCAATACAACTAATGGAGGATCGAGATTTGAGTCTGAGGAGAAGAACAAGGGTGATGGCAGGAAGCCTTTACAATGGAAAGGATCATTATAGGAGAGATTGTCCAAAAAATTAGGGTGGAAGACTGCAGATATATAATACTCAAGAGACACAGACAGTTGGGGATGTTGGACAGAGTATTCCTTGGATTTATGTGGCATTGGATAATAGGAAGGTTGATCATCATACATCTATTATTGAGATGGAAGGTAAGCTTTGTGATTAAGTTTTTTCTACTTTGATTGACCCTGGATCTAAATATAGCTATATCATTCCTAACCTAGTGAATAAGTGTGTTTTGAATAAAGAATCTCATGCAGATTCTTGGTTAGTGCAATTGGCTAGAGGTACTAAGAAAAAAATTCATTATTGGGTAAGATCTTGTGCATTCAATTTGAATGGTATGTCTACATTAACGCATTTAAAATTGCTTCCATTGGGACCATGCAATATGTTTTTGGGTATGGATTGGTTGTACACTTATAATGCTAAGGTATATTTCTATGATAAGGCTATTAAGTGCTTGGATGATGACGGGGAGAAGAAAAGGGATGCAGGCCAAGCGTAGTCGCAGGAAACAATATGTATTTTTTATTGTTCATATTTACAATGCTAAAGGTAAGGATGTTGAGGATGATAAGGTCTTGAATAAGTACCTGGTGTAACAACAATTTTGGGATGTATTCCTAGCGGAGATCTCAGATATACCGCCTCATAGGGAAGTGGACTTTTCTATTGAGTTGATTCCTAGAGAAACACTAGAATCAAAGGCACCATACAGGATGAGCACTTCAGAATTGGTGGAACTCAAGTTGCAGTTGAAGGAAGTGCTTAAAAAGGGATACATTAGGCCAATTGTGTCACCTTGGGGTTCACCAATATTGTTCGTGAATAATAAGGATGGTACTCTCAGGTTATGTATTTATTATAGGTAGTTGAACAAGGTGACGATTAAGAACAAGTACCCTTTGCCACAGATTGATGATTTGTTTGATCAATTTAAGGAAGCAACAATGTTATTGAAGATTTATTTGAGATCATGATATCATTAGGTACACATCAAAGAAAAGGACTTCTACAAAACTTCTTTTTGGACCAGGTATGTGAATTATGAGTTTGTTTTGGTTCCTTTTGGTTTAAATATAGCTCCATCTACTTTCATAATTTTGATGAATAATGTGTTGTGTCCTTATATAGACAAGTTTTTTATTGTATTCATTCATGGCATATTGATATATTTTAAGAATGAGAAAGAGAATGCATAATACTTAGCAGTATTTTTTAGGTTTATAAGAGAACATCAATTGTATTCCAAACTTAGTAAATGTAGTTTATTTCATTCAGAGGTTCATTACTTGGGGCATGTGGTTTCCAAGGAAGGTATAATAGTGGATCAAGAAAATATCATAGCTATCATGGAATGGGAAACTCCTAGAAATGTGTATGAGGCCATATCATTTATGGGATTAGCAGGTTATTACATGCGGTTCATCAAGACCTTCTCATGGATTTCCTATCCTACTACACCATTATAGAGGAAAGGAAAGAACTTTGAATGAAGAAAGGAATGTGCAATTATTTTTGAGAAATTGAAGCAGTTTCTTACAAAGGCTCTAGTCTAAATATTATATATCCGGACAAGGATTTTTTTGTATCTACAAGCACTTGCAAGAGAGGGCTTGGTGGAGTCCTGATGCAAGAAGGATGGGTAGTATTCTATGAGTCAAGGAAATTGAATGAGCGCAAGCAGAACTACATGATGTGTGATCTTGAGTTGGAAATGATAATCCATGCATTCAATATGTGGAGACACTATCTTCTTGACAGGAGGTTCATCTTGATGAGTGATCACAGTGGATTGAGATATTCTTTTGAACAACTGAATATAAATGCCAGAAACACTAGGTGGTTATCTACACTTAGTGAGTTTGACTTTGAGATCAAGTATATTAAGTGTAAATAGAACATGGTTACAAATGAATTTTGCAGAAGGGTACATGTTAATCACATAGCAACTATGATTTCATATGTGATAGATTTACAGGATTTGATCTTGCAGGTAAGACAACATGATGATAGGTATCAACAACTTAAGCACATGTTTTAGCAGCAGGGTACAAGTGAACATGATGTGGATTATCATCTCACGATAGATGGTTTGGTCAAATTTAGGGACAAGATCTATGTGCCAGATGATAGTGAGCTCAAGAAGCTTATCTTCTATGAATTTCATGTTAAGTCATATTCAGGTCGCCCGAGATATCAAAAGAAATTGATAGCAGTGAAGAAGTTATACCATTGGTCAAACTTGAAGAAAGAGGTAGTTTAGTTTGTTTCCAGTTGTTTGGATTATCAATAGGTAAAAGCGGAGTGTAAATATCCAGGTGGTCTATTTCTTCCAATTTTGAATCTAGAGTCGAAATGGGAGGTCATTTCCATGGACTTCATTACAATTTTTCTAATGATATCTAGACAACATGATTATATTATGGTTTTGGTTGACAAGTTGACTTAGGTAGCTCACTTCATTCCAGTGAAGCCTACTCATTCAGCGACCTGCAATTGGAAGAAATCACATTTTTTAAGATTAGCATACAAATACTTCTCCCTTAGCACTTGTAACATGGTATTAAGGTGTTCTTTGTGATCATATTTCGTGTTTGAATACACTAATATGTAATCAATAAATATCAGCACAAATTTATCCAAGTATTTATTAAGAACATTATTCATGAGGCACATAAATGTGGTTGGTGCATTTGTCAACCCAAATGGAACCATTATGGATTCATAGTGTCCATAGTTGGTCCTGAATGTAGTCTTGTGGATATCCTCATCTGATCTGAATTGGATCATTATTATTTTTTTCATCCATCTCGATGCATTTGGAGTGGAAAAAGTGGGGTAATTAGTTCATGGGACCATTTTTATCGGGGGGACCTAGTTTGGCATAATAGGGTTTGAAACCTTCCAGGAGTGTTTTGAACAATCAAAAGATGTTTTGAGGGGGTAAACCTTTGCTAGTTTATTGAAACACATTTTCAAGATATTCTACACATAGAGACATTTCCAACAATGCAACAATCACGTCAATCAGAATCTATATGCAAACTTTATGCCACTCAGAAGTTGACATTCCTTTTTTCACACCTATAATTTGGGAGGATGTCGTGTCAACCCCCATTATTTGTGGAAAATGGGATAGCCATGTGTTTTTGATGTAAAATAATCTAGAAGAGTCTATATTGTAACTCTAGTTAAGAGTTAATGTAGTCAAAATTAACCACTAGTAGGCTATCAGGCTATATTATAACCGGGCCACTAGGAGGAAGATGCATTCCATTCTTTCAAGAGAATTTTGTTCAATAACTAAGATATATAGCCAAGAGAGATAGTAGGTAGATCATACAGAGATCATTTGTGCACTATAGTAGCCCACGGTCCACGAGCATTAATTCTTTGTACCTGCAACCATATTTCCAGACAGAGAAAGAGAGCGAAGTGGCCTCACCTTCCAGCTGGGTTTTCTCCCGAAAGGGTTTCCCATCAAGCATATATTGTGTATTGTGTGTGTGTGTGTGTGTGTGTGTGTGTGTGTGTGTGTGTGTGATTATTTTTCCATTATCTACTTTTTTGCATAAATTATATTTTCATGCATGCACTAATTACAGTTAAATCTATAGATCTTAAATTTTAATAAAACTGTAATAATGTAAAATAATAGTAATTTAATGTATTATTATCATATTTTTTGTGACTAATTATCCAGTGGAATATCCACGAAAGTTTATGAATCATTTGGTATCAAAGCAAGTTTGTTTGGATATTTTGTGGATATTTCTAGGATCTATATTGGCAAGGAAAAAAATCAAAAACCCTAATCATGGTCAATGAATCTGTAAATGAATCTCATGATCCTACAGAGGTGAGGTTTACATGGCTAGAAAAACAAGTCGCATATATTAACCGCAATGTAATCCTCCTCATGACAGATTTGAATAGAAATTTGGGGATATTTGGAGAAGATAGGGGTTCGAATGCAAAGGAAAAATCAAAAAGAGGATTAGAAGATCGAGGAGAAATGAAGAACTAGCCAAATAAATAACCCAAAAAAAGATTAGCCCGCTTCGAGTGTCATGAATCATTCCATGTTTAAAATGGAAGAAAAAACTGATATTAAATCATACCATGGCGATATCGACGCTCTAAAGTTGAAACACTAGTTACAGCAACTAGAAGTGGAAAAATATCTCATTCGCGCGGCTAAAATTAGAGGGCCATGCACTGACTTGGTGGGAGGGCTACATAGAAACCCTGAGGTTGGAAGGAGAACCAGTAGTGACTAAGTGGGAGGATTTCAAAAATCTCATTAAATCAAATTTTTATCCCATTGGGTATGTGGAGTACCAGCGGATCCGGTGGCATTACTTCAGGAAAAAATTGGGCAAAGTGTGCAAGAGTACACCAAATAATTAAAAAATATGGCTATAATGTGGGTATCTCTCCAAAGAACCGAGATGTACTCCTCAACTATTTAGGGGGGTCTGCACTGCCATCTGCGTGAGAAAGTGATGTTTTTCAATTCCAAATCAGTGGAAGAGGCTTGTCTACAGGCACAATACCTGGAGAACATAGGCCTGAATAAAGAGAAATCAAAGCAGAAATGGTAACAAGAAGATTCTAAGGAGGGGAAGAAGAAGAAGAAAATGGGGAAAAGATAAAAATACAACAGTCACAACACACCAGTGCAAAGATCCTTGCAACCACTGCAACATTGATGGCCATACAGAGGATAAGTGTTGGAAGTTGAATCCAGAGCTAAACCTGAAGAATAAGAAGAAATCTAACATGAAGAAGAATCTCATGTTGCAGATTCGAGCAATCAAGTTGAAATAAACCTGGACGTGGATGAGAACATTGTTTGTATGTCAGTGCAAAAGCAGTTGAATCTGAGTAGCCTTCAGTAAGAGGAAGAGAAATAAATGTTGGATTAGTTGGGCTTGACCCAGGTTCAGAATTATTTGTGCACCAACAAATCCCTATATTACTGGCCCTTTCAAAAATGACCTACTGCGTAGATTACATTCTCACTCGAGGCAATATTGGGGGATGTCAGAACCAGGTTTCTGCATCTAGAGGGACAATGGACTGTGGATCTACTTTTAAAATTCTTCCTTATGTTATTCTGTGTTGTAATTTTCAACAAGAAACAATGAAATTGGAAACCATAATTGACAACAATTGACCACATACTAGTGTGGGATTCCAGTCACACATTGGTGAGGAATGCAGTTGCACATTAGTGTTAAATGTGTGTGTCTAATTTATTTTTCCCTTAAATAAATTGGACAATAAATTGTAATATCATCTCATAACAACTTGTATCAATTAAATAATTCATGAAGACAGAGTTAGCTCAATAATTTCAAGTTGAGGCTCTAAGATGAGGCATGTAGAGTGATCCTAATATTTTTTGGGTCCAGTTGCAGTTGTAGCACTAGTGTGGTGTGAGTGTAATCAGTTAACTCAATAAATTGAGTTAAAATCTGTTTAACTAGTTCTAAATGACAGAAGAATTAATGAGAGCTCTGGTGAATTAAATTAGATTTAATTCACAAGTAATGATCAATTAGATAACTGATGATTCACTATTAATAGTTGCATGCAAGTTATTTCTGAAGAAGACGCAGTTGAGACATAGGTTAAAGGGAACATAGCTATCAGTTGTATTATTAGCAAATTTCTCGGGCGCAATTATAAAGTCACAAGAAGGCCATGATGGATTGTGAAATCAAGGAAGGTTGATTTTCCTATTTATCCCTAGGGATTGCATGAGCAAGGCTGGGCTTAGCAGAGGCCGAGAATTGTATAAGTATTTGTCAAATTTTCCTGAGAATCGCTAGTCAGTTTTGAGCAGGATTAGAGTGAAACAGTCAAGAGAGTGAAAAAAATTCTCGGTGTGAGAAAGAATTGAATTGTTTTATGATTCTTTGAATTTGTACAATATATGATAGCGGGGTTTTGAGCAGTTTCTTTCCCCATATACATCTTGTGTGATGTGATTGATAATTTCTTTCTCTTACTTGCATGTGATTGAGCAATCGTGTTTTGTATTCTGCAAATATTGTAGAAGGATTCAATATTATGTTTTAGTACATCACAAGATCAGATTGAATCCATTGGTATATAATTTCTGTATAATTTCTACATTCTAAACTGCTGATGCAACTATCTACTTTAACAGTCTATACTTAATTCACCAATCAATACATATGTGCACTATGCCTTTATTATTAAAACACAACATAAAGCATATAAATAACTTTGCAATGCAGATAATAATAAAATTCACACATAAGCACAAAGATGCCTTCAAAAAATACTTCTTCTTTATTATGATAAGTCTCTTTAGTACATTCACTTCTCTAATCTACGCACACAGCTGTAGGTGGTTTGCGCACAAAGATGCTGACTCTTCAAGGTCTCTGTGCACACAACTACGGAGCCTTCCTAAGACCCAAAAAAAACTAAAACAGATTTTTCAACTGCTTATTCTCATCAACTATTACATCATTCTATCTATTATTACTTCAAAAAAGCCTTACATTTCTGTATATAGCCTTTAAAACATACAAAACCATGGTCTGTGTTAGCACTCCACTGGATCTCCGAGGTTGAGAAGAGACTAGAAAAGGTAACTACAAACCAAGCTCTCACCAAGTAGCTAGCCCTACTGGGCAGGACAGGGCTCTCTCCAAGGGATCACGGCCAAGAGGGCTGGATCAATTAGGTTTTAGGCTAGCTATAGTATCACAGGGGTTTTGATTGGTTGATTTGCGTGTTGGATGAGTGAATTAGGTCAAAGAGGTAACTAGGTCAGGGAAAATAAGATCAAAATTGCAGTCATATAATGGGGAAAGGTAGGTAAACACTCTAACACTTTAGGGTTTTAAGGTGATATGGATCAGGCTGGTGAGATTCTAAAAAGAGCATGAAAGTGCATGAATTCCTTTTAAATTGAAGAAATGAAACAAATTATGGTGATTCTCCCAAAACAGAGCATAAAAGATGTATTATTCCTATCAAACTTGAGAATAAAACATATCGTAGAGTTAGAATGAACATAAAAAGTACAAAACATTCATATATATGAAACTTAAGAAGAAACTATGCAAAATTACAGTACCACATGAATCCTAAAAGAATAGCTGCAACTCATCCAATATATTCCTACCAAAATTTAAATACACTAGTGTCTTTGATCAATAAAACAGCATCTAACCTGTGAAATGAGTCAAAAATTGAAATATATAGACATGAAAAAACTTCTCCCAACCTCAGGGGTTGAATCCCTGAGTTGTGGAGCTAATCTACCAAAGTCTGAACTAAAACCTAGAGTGTAGGGTGGTCAAACTGACTCGTCCCTAACTTTAGTGAAACTAATTCACTGATCCTCTCAAAGATTTTTACCTAATGTATTTACCCCTAGGTAACTCAAAAACGTCATTATTACATTTCCATCCATGAATTACATCAGTAAAAACTCATAAATTATATCACCAACTAAGAAAAACTCAAAAACTAGAAAATATCAGGCAAATAGCAAAAGTGTTGCGCCTGAAGCAAAAGCGCAATGCCAACTTCAAGGTGAGTTTTGGAGAACTTCCTGAAGTCCGAATTGGGCTCAGGATAGCTCATTGGAAATCCTATCTTATCTAGTTTCCAAATATGTGCTTAGTTTCCAAAATTTACTATATTTGACCCTCCAAAAAAATAAATCTCCCAATACTATTCAAAAGCACAGCGCCAGGCTCAGAAAGAGGGCAGAAACATGGTTTTTTAGGTGTTATTTGACTTTTCCTGCTAACCAGTTTGCCCAAATTCACTAACCTGCATGTCTTCATCATTTTGAATCCACTAGTGGTCTTGGTTTGACCAATGGAGGACCCCAGAAAAATCGTAGTGCCTAGGGCGATGCATTGCTGACAGTCAAACTAACTAGTGACTATCAAGAAATGCACTAAAAAACTCAAAATCTTAAAAATTACTCAAAAAATTGCCAAAATTTTCATAATGGTTGTTGATGATGTGTGTTAAGCATGAAGGGAGGCCTCAGCAAGAATTTCAAGTTTTTCTCCTTCATTTTGTTTGGCTAGGGTTTGCTTATGTTTCTCCTACAATTGCTTGAGTTTGATGCTACAAACCTTGTTTCTTTTGATGTACCTGTTTGATAGGTTTTTGAGCATATTGTTGTCCTTTTTTTCCTTGTGGAGGATTTTCTCAAGATGGATGTTGACCCTTTCAAGCCATGTTTCTCTGTCATCTTCAACCTCCTTAGCAATCCTCTACTCAAAAGTGAGTTTTTCATCTTCAATTCTATGTTGCTATAAAGCCCTCTTAAGACCCCTTGTTTTTGGTCTTTTTCTGCTGCTTTGGATGTCATCATGGTCAGAGTCATTAAGTGGCTCCATAGCTTTACCTTTATTTGTTTTAAGTAGCTCTAGCTCCATGAGAACTTGCTTATCCTTCAGCTGCTTATTCTCCTGCTCAAGAAATGAAATGAAAAATTGAGCTCTATCCAAATTAGTTTACTGTAGAAATTTGTTGAATAATGATTAATTATCCACCGAGACTATCCTGATCACATACAATTCAAATTTATATGCAACACATAATCTCTTCCACTCAGATCATCACACATGCGGAAATAAAACAAATGCTTTATGGGTTCTCCTTACATTAACACGACGGTATGTATGGAAAGCTTATAGCTGAAAACCCCACTGACTATTGTGTATATTATAATGGAGAAATCATGTAACAAAATCGGTCCCCAGCCTCCTCCCCAAATTTTCCAATTACTTTCTCGCAAAATTCTACCTACAGAAACTGGCTTGGTTTTGAACAGGTTACTGGTTCAAAACTCACCACTAATTGCCTTGCCTCTATTGCGCAATCATGGCCTGTCTAAATAGAGATCCAAGGTTCGAATCTCCTTAGCTTGACAGTGCAATCATCATGGGAAATTCCTCCAAGTGTGGTGCAAATCTCATGCACAACTGATGTCGCCACTGATAGCTAACTCCACCCTTTCATCTACCTCTTTCACTGGTCTCCACTGAACTGTCCATACACTGTAGTGAACTGATGTGTTCTTGAGTTGAATAATTAGTTACTAATTAATGAATTAAATAATATTTAATTCACTCCACTCATTACTAGTTGATTATCTAGTTAAACTAATCTCAACTAGTTCAACTAAGTTAAACCGAACACAACTCCACTAGCTGTCTCATTAACTCCACCAAACTTTTGCCACTGAAGTCCTAACTGAATTCAACCATGCATGAGCTCACCAAACCCTTGGGAATAGTGTAATTCCTCTGTCAGATGCATGAGCCACTTCCAAGGCTCGAACTGAAGTGCTCCAAGAGAGTAAACTGAAGTTTATAGTCCAAATATTATTAAGGGTAAATAATATTTGACTTCCCTATTTTTAGGATAGGCAATCTAAATATAGACTTCGACCTATAGGTCAAAAAATAGAGGTCCATATATTTTTACCAACATGACCAATACTCCAAGAATAACATACTGCAACCCTTGGACCATGCTCCATATGTCTAAAAATAGACTTTGCGCCAGAATTTGCTTGCGGGCCCACTTAGTGAAGGCGAATTCATTTCACTAAGCTCCATCATCTTGCTGCATTTTCAACACTCCCTCTCAGCAAGATATGGATTATCTGCAACCCTATCCTGCCTCTGTGGAATTCGAACTTGCTCCTGGTGAGCGCCTTCGTCAGGATGTCGGCATCCTGATCCTCCGTGGGAACATATGAAAGCATCATGATTCTCGGCTGAACACAATCTCTGATATGATGGTACCTGATGTCGATGTGTTTGGATCTATCATGAAATACTAGATTAGCCGAGAGTTTAATGCAACTCTGGTTATCACAGTAAATCATTGTAGGCTCCAAATGCAACCCGAACAATCCAAAGAGGATCTTCCTCATCCAAATAGCCTCGCATGCAGCCAAGCTTGCTGCCATGTACTCGGCCTCTGCTGAACTGAGTGCCACGGATATCTGCTTCCTGCTGTACCAGGAAACTGCTATCGACCCAATGCTAAAAACTCAATGCTAAAAACTCCTTCGGATGTGCTCTTCTAGTCGTTGGGCTCCACTGCCCAATACGCATCGGTGGCTTGACTTCGCTCCATCCTCACAATACATGCCATAGACCATATCCCGATGTGCCTCTGATATAGCGCAATACATGCTTGCACGCCTTCCAAAAGAGCTTGGTAGGCTTAACCATAGCTTGCGAAAGCTGGTTAACTGCATAGCATATATCGGGTCGTGTATTGACCAGATACATAAGCGACCCCACCAACTGTCGATAGACAGTGGCATCCACTACCTCCGCCGAAGTAGCATCCTCCTTCCTCCAACCACCAGGAAGAGGAGTGTCAACAGGCTTGTAGCCTTGCATGTTGAACCTCTCCAGAATCTCTCGGGCATACTTGCCCTGAGAAACAAACAGTCCTCCGCTGCGCTGCCAAATCTCCAATCCCAGGAAATAATGAAGGATGCCCAAGTCCTTCATCTCAAACTCTCGTGCAAGATCCTCCTTGCATGAAAGTATCAACTGCTCATCGCCAGTCAAAATCAGATCATCTACATACAGTACGATGATCAACGACTTCCCCTCCACCACAATCTGGTACAGGTTTGGATCCGCCTCACTCTTGGAGAATCCAAGCCCGGTGAAGTAGCTGTCTATCTGAGTGTACCAAGCACGAGGTGCTTGCTTCAACCCGTACAGTGCTCTCTTGAGTCGGCACATGCGACTCACGCGAAAGATCTCGAAACGCGGGGCTGCTCTATGTACGCCTCCTCCTCAATAACTCCATTGAGGAACGCAGTCTTCACATCCATCTGATGAATGTGCCACCCCATCTGCGCTGAGAGAGCAAGGATCATCCGTATGGAAGAGTACCTTGCGACAGGTGCAAAAGTCTCCTCATAGTCAATCCCCTCGATCTTTGAAAAGCCACGGGCGACAAATCTCGCCTTGTACTTCTCCACACTCCCGTCAGCTGCCTGCTTCACCTTGTAGATCCATCGCGAACCCACCACTGATTTCCCAACCGGTCTTGGGACAATCTCCCATGCACTGTTCCTGACGATCGAATCATATTCTTCGATCATCGCATCAACCCATGCGGGTTCCTCCACAGCTTCCTCAAAAGAGGATGGCTCCGTCACAACACATTGACTCACAAGAGCCATGTATCCAGTGTACCGATCCGGTGACTGTCTCTGTCTGCGCTATGCTGTAGGTGGTCCTACAACCTTCTCTGCATCCCGAGCCAGTCGCTCAGCTTCTGTAGTGCGCATGCGCCCTCTGATGGTTGGCGCTGCCTGGGTGGTTTCTTCCACCTCTTGAACTTCCTCTTGTGGTTGATCCACATCCGGAAGCTCCTCCTTAGGAACTAACAGCTCCTCATCTGCATGCAAGTGTAGCTCCCTCTCAAGCGAACACTGCATGGCTTTCTCCTCCTGAAATTTTATATCCCGTCGCACAACAGTCTTGCGACTGTCTGGCACATACACCCGATAGTTGTGAGGTGTATCGGTGTACCCCACAAATATTCCAACTTCAGCAGTTGGATCCAGCTTCCTTCTTGCATCCTTCGTCACATGCATGTAGACAGGAGATCCGAAAATCCGCAAATGGAAAATATCAGGCCTCTTGCCAGAATAAGCCTCCTCTGGTGTACTCATGCCAAGAACCTTGTGAGGACAACGGTTCTGCACATACACTGCTGTATTGCATGCCTCAGCCCACAAGTGAAGGGGTAGGCCCTGATCATGCAACATCGCCCGTGCAGCACCCACGATCGTTCTGTTCTTCCGCTCAGCCACCCCGTTCTGGTGTGGGTTATGGGGTGCGATGAGCTCTCTCCGAATCCCTTCTGCGCTGCAGAGAACTCCTTGAATTCAACCGAGATGAATTCACCACCGTTATCACTCCTTAGAGAAATCACCTTCTTCCCCGACTCCTTCTCGACCAGTGCTTTAAACTCACAGAACTTCGCGAATGTATCGCTCTTCTATTTAGACCAGTGGTATGGGCTGATATGGAGGAATAGATGTAGTAGGATGAGATGGGGGAGGCACATCTTTAGCATGTTGAGCTTGTGGAGCAGTGAAGATGTCATCAACAATGAAAGTGTCCCATGAGATATTCAACTAGTTAAGGTGATGGAGGACAATGATCTTGATGAGAGAGTGGTGAAAGAGGTTGTTCATATGTTGGTCATAATCTCTCCTCTATGTATGTCATTTTGTCAATGTTGTTGAATAGATAATATGGAATATTGAGCATCTTGACCCTTGTGAAGTGCATGAGCAGTCTAATATGGTAGATATAAAGTCTATAGAACCTTCCTTCACAAGAGAAGTACATCATGATAATTTTCATCATGGGGGTATACCTATCAAGGAGGTAATTGAAAGGAAAAACTCTCTTTCCTTCATTTTTGTACCTTGGCTTAATGTATGGCTCATAATAGTGATCATCCAAGTATTCAGACTTGAACCACTTCCCACCTACATTTGGAATTCTAGTGGCAGCCGCAATAATGTATGAGGATATGGTGAAAGCCACACCAGCAAGAGTCACTTGATTATCCTGAAGATTTGATATGAAAAGTCTGCTCAAAATAGGGTGGTGTTGGACTCTTTCTATCATTTCATAAAAATAAAAGCATCTGACATGCTTGAAACAAGTGATAGTCATGGGAGATTTCATTAGTTATTTGGTGTTGGTGGGGTCAAGTCTAAGAATTCCTCCCTTATGTGGCCTTATTTCTTCCCTCTCTTCCTCCTCCATGTAGTCTATTTTTTCCTCCTCCATGGTATTTTGGTCTAGAAACCCTAGGGATGAGGAAATGAGAATGGGGATAGGTTTAGGGAGTGGGGAATGGGGTAGGAAAAATTAGGAAGATAGGGGAAGGGGTTAATAAAATTAGGGAGGTGGTGGAGGGTTAAAATTTTTAAACAATTTGGAATGGTAATTTTATTACAGGTTTGATGGTAATGGGTGCCTAGGAAATTGATATGCCTAGGACTTAGGTTCTAGGGGAAAAAAGATTTTAGGGACAGAGATATAGTAATGTAGGGGTAGGGATGGGTTTCACTGTGATGTGGGAAGGCAATTTAAGGTCTTAGGGATTCAAATTGGGAATGAGAGAATGATATTAGGGTTTTTAACTTGAAAAACTCCAAATTTTGCATGAAAACTTAAACACGTGAAAACTGCACTTGAAGAATGCAAGGAGGTGGAAATTGTGTCTCACTTACTTGTTAAAAGATGGTGAGAACCTTTGTTTGAGGTTAGATACAATTTGGATGAATTTTGGAGCTTGTTGAGCAAAAAGGCCAGGAGCGCAGCACACTTAGTAGATGTGCAACGCTAGTTACAGAAGCACAACGCCTCTTTTCCATGAGCGTAGCGCCACCAAATAAATCACTCTTTCGCCCATCAAACTAGAAATTCAAGTTGTGGAAGTGGTATCTTGATGTTGTGAGAGACAAATGAGAGTGAATTTGATGTCTTGGTAAGCTTTATACTTGGTGGATTTGATGTTTTGGGCCTTGGGACCCACTTTACCTTCTTCACCTTCACCTTTAACCTTTGAAACTATACCCTTTTAACTATGACTTCATTCTTTGACAGTTGATCATTTGATGGATTGAGACACTTTAAACTTTGGCATTTTGATGCTTTGGCATATGGAAATTTGAGTTGGCAGCTTGGGAGCCATGAACTTATTACAAATTGAGAGACATAAAATTACATAATAAAAAAAATTACTTTTTGAAATCAAAATTACATCTTCAAATAAAAATTACTCCTTAAAAATAATCTTTACATGGTAAAGAGAAGTTTTTTTTATCACTCTCTTACTTTTCGGTCTTATGCAATGGAAATGGTGTTATTGGACCTTGAAAAAACCTAAAACCTAATGGGAACTTTGACTGACTGGAATTCATGATGACATGAATGAATAGGTGATGTGATCTCATGAAATAATGGACTCTCAGCAAATGACAAAGTGAGCCAGCAAGTGATGAAATGAAATTTTTGAAAACAGTGAACTTTGATGAAAATCTACACCAAGTGACCAAATTTTTGCATGACCTAGTAGAATGATAAAAAATTTCTCAGTGGGACCCCTAAAATGACATGAAAGATTTAATTTTGATCACTGGTGAAAGGATGAAAATACTGACAATAACAGTCTACATACCATGGGCAAAACACAACAATAGACTAAAACCAAAAACCTGTTACAAAATGAGGGGTTTCGACCCACCCTGAAGCCCCTAAACATCACATGGTAGATTTATCTTCATGGTACTATCCACTCCGCTCCTCAAGTTGCGGAGTATTTTGACCAAAAATGGACCAAGTTGGGTTTCGCCCAACAGGCCCCCAACGCTCACATGTGGCTCGTCCCAAGTCACTCATTTGGTATGCCCCGAATCTTCAATGTTATGTTGTCATAGGCCTTATTACAGGGTTGAAGCATCTATGCAATCTGATTTTCTTTCTGGAGCACTTCCTCAAGCAGGTTCTCTATGGTCAGCCCGACTGCCTTTCTAATATTCCCAATTTTCCACCAGATAATTGGAATATTAGAGTTCTTAATTTTCATATTTAATTAAGTAAATAAGAGGGTGGAGCGACCTTCAAAACCCATAGATGAATAAAATCCACTTTTTATGTGTATATGTGGATATTTTAGATCTATATCTACATTATGGAGTAGTGGAGCAGCTTCTTAAATGAAGGAAGAGTGGAGATCATGGATCATTAATGTAAAATCATGGAGGTCTTGGAGGAGGTCAACTGATATCATGGTGCATTCAAAGTGAGATCATAGAGAACTAATGATGAGATAGTGGAGGAAGTAGTGCATCCAATGCACGCATGATGGAGAGAGTGGGAATTAAATGCAGAGATGGTGGAGAACATGGAGAGACAACGTAGTCTTCATGGAGGCTAGTGGCCACATGCACAACACAATTATGAGGTGGGCCAGGGCTATGGAAGGCTCATGATCTATATAATGAAGATGAAGGCACAATAGAAGGTAGGATTTATATTATTATTTCTGATCTATTTAGATCAAGATTTGTCATGTGACATTTCTAATCATGCTTATGTTGTTTAGCTAAGTCTGCAGTGTTGTTTAGCACATGGATGTTTCCGAGCAGAAATCCCACCCTTACCCACAGGGAACTTTGAGTGCCTACTCTGGGAAGGTTATTCTGAGCTACCATACATCATCAGGCATTGGTTCCACATTCAGCCACTCTCATATGCACATTTAGTCTCAGGAATAACGCATTACTTCTTCAGGGTTTGAGAGGTGGAGGTTGTTTCTAGCATTTCAGCTAGGAAACCGGTGGAGGATTCATCCTTTTACCTTGTTCTTCAAGTTCATTATTTCAGGAGTAGCAGATATATATCTGAAATTCAGGCCATCAGATTTTACCTCCATGCAACAACATTCCCCTCAAGGATTGCACCATCTAGTCCTGTAGATCTATTGGAGGAAGGAAGTTTCCAGTATTTCAATTGGAAATCCTGTGAGGGACCATCTCCTCACCTTGTATTCATTGTTTCCATATTTCAGGAGTTGATTTGAATCATCTAGCATTAGGATTGAGACTCTCCCTCCTTGAAAATGCAGTTTTCTTCAGTTGTTGAATATTCAGCAGCCACATTCAGTGGAGGAGGATAGAGAGGCTAGATCTTGAGCTTCTAGCTTGAGGATCTAGAGAAGGGATCAGCCCTTCAAGCATAGATCTGATTTTACATGATATTGCAGCCATCCTTCATCAGATTATGATTCAGATCTTCATACCCAGCCATTTATATGTGCAAGCCCTAAGAGGGCGATTTTCCTATATTTCTAGATCTAGAAATCCCTTTTTGGGTTATCTTGGGGATTCATCATAGAGCCAGGATCTAAAGTTTCAGCATCATCGGAGCTCTGGAACTGCCTATATCTCCACTTTTATATCTTTCCAGCAATTGCAGTCCCAACATTTGTAGTAGGGACAGTACAGTTTTCCTTCCAGAAATCCAGCAGTTACGCAGTCCCTCTTATGGGATCATTTCAGGGTCATTCTAGTCCATCTCTTTGGCTTGAGTGTCTCATATTTTGAGCACTTTTGTACTTTTTATCCACCTCCTATATAATAAAATGGCTCAGCTATTCTATACATTTGTATGGTTTCTTTAGATTATTTGTTTACACTGTTGCAGTTCTTATATTGTGTTTTAGTATTACTGCATCCTCCCTTTTGGGATATTACAGTGGTATCATAGCATGATCTTTGGCTTATCTTGTGGTAACTTCATCTTTTGCATCAAAAAAAGAAGCAAATAGTAGAGATCTACCATGAAGGAGGATTTCAGTTTAACACTCATGTCTTTAGATCCATGCAAGATCTCTCCAGGGAGGTCATTCAAATGAAGAGAGAAAGGTAAAGGAAGGATCCAAGAAGGTTTGATGAGGAAGTTCCAAGCACTTCCTATCAGCATGACAAGCAACTAGAGAAGCAAAGAGCTTCACATCATTCTAGTAGATCCACTTCCTTTGAGAAGGAAAGGGAGTGGTGTGAATATGAAGGATACTTGGGGCATGAGACCCTACATAAATATTTGTCCGAGTGCAAAGCACAGCCTAGAGCTCTCAAGGATAATCTAACTCTCCAATAGTTTTTGCAACTTAAAGAAGAAAGGAGATCCTGCAGTAGTAATAGAAGAAAGAGGCATAGATTCTTCTTGCCTACATTTGATGGATCTTCCACAAGCACATTGAGGGCTTGGAGGGAAGAATTAGCTACCTTATTTTTGCAATATCTTGTAGCAGAAAGAGAGGTTGTGGAGATTGCAGCGCTGCACCTATAAGGTGAAGCCAAAGATTTGTGGTTCAGTCATTTGTCACACATGAGAGTGTTTGCTGATGCAGATTTCATTAAAAAGCTAAAGAAGAATTTTGGTAGAAAGAAACTAGAGCCATCTCCCATCATTGAGGAGATAGAACATTAAGAGCCAAAGGAATATGTCTCATTATCACTCAGGAGGAGGAGCCTCTACCACCACCATCAACTAAAGATGTACTTACATCAGGAGGAGGAACACTTGCATCCTTGCAAGATGGTCTTGATCTCTTGACGTTAGGATCCCCATGCATGATTCATGAGATGCATGAGGAGGAGGAGGCAGATACCAACGCTGGTATAGTTGAAGAAGAGCAGTCATCATCATTACTAGCACTTGGAGAGACCATTGCACCAATTGGAGGAACTCTTGTAGATGTGATAGTTGTTCCCAGGATTCAACTTATCCAAGGTTTGCATATACTTTCATCTCATATTATTTCAGTACCTCATATTGAGATTTGTGAGACCATGCCATCACGAAAAGCGCATAACCAAGGATTAGAGAACCTTGCTGATTTGGAGCAGCAAATTATCACTACATAAAGGACCCTTGATTTGATCAAGGAGAATATGTATTGCTATCCCAGTTTTTCATGGTTGAGATACACCCAACACTTTGAGTTGAAGTGTGGATTTGTAGAATATGGGAGGAGCACAGTCCTATCCAGTACAATGCCATACCATGAGTTTAGCATTGTATGTAGCCATGAGACAACACATATATCACCATGCATATCTACAATGTTGTCACTTAGCAACAGTGATGAGAAAAGGGCCCCATTATTCTTGGAGCATTCTGAAGGTAGCTTCACCCATGAAGCACTGGATGGATAGATGATAGATGGAATACATCTTATGATGGAGAGCATTTTCCATTGTCAAGATGAACTTTTCTTGATAGGCACCTCCTGACTCAAGGAATCTCTACCTGCGGCGTATGGATCATATGGGTTCTATTAGGCCATTGATGAGAGGATCTCATGGAGAGAACTCATTGGAGGTGTTGTGCTCAACTTAGTGTTCCTAAATTGAGGTCATAAATTCTCAACCGTGTCACTTGCTAAGTGGTGCACTATATGTGCCTAGGTATCTGTTTCTCACTACGTTGTGTTTAGTGTTTTTCTGATGTTTCTGGTTTTATGGTTTTATGTTAAAAAGGAAAAGAACTAAGTGTTGGTAAAGAAAGATGGATGGTTACACTAAAACAAAGAAAAACCTATTCTAAACTGTGTATGACACTAAAGAACAGAAAATGCAAAGCTTGATAATGACTCCTGGTAAGGAAATAAATCACAATCATGAACTCAATAACTCATAGCATAAACTCATCCAATTCATTAATTAGGAATAGAGTGGAATAGTTTTAGAAAAGGAAAAGTTTAGTACAAATGAGGCTCTCCTAAGTACACAATCATCTTACAATATTACAAAGAATCTCATCCATGGCTAGAAGTTTATTGGAACACAATTGGAAAAATACTATTTGTAACACAATAAGATTTCTACTCTAAATTAATTTTTCATGCTAAGATCAATTCATTCTGCAGCTCAACTTGTCACCACTAAACCTTATTCAAAAGTAAGATATTTTCTAAAATAGTTTTTGGAAAGAAAGTTTTAATTGTGAAATTGCAAAGGATTGCAGAACAATCAAGGCCTTAAACTGATATCACTAACTTATTCCTATTCATATGATGATACATTAATAGAAATTTAGAACAAAATTAGTTTGTAAATAATGAAGGTCGTGAAGTCTAATTTTGACAGTCAACACAACTTAAGGAAAAATGGATGACACTAAACTAGAATGCAATTGATCAAACTTGAAACACAATGATCACAACTAAACTAGAATGCTTTTAGCCTAACTTTGAAACACAGTGAACTGGAACTGAACTAGAATATCACTAATCTAACTTAAAGTACAGTGAATAGAGTTATACTACAGTGCCATTATCAAACTTGAAATATAGTGACAGAATTAAACTAAAGTGACATCTACCTCTGGAGTACTACAACTAGACTAAAGATGCAACTAAAAGCTAAAATGTCTCAGCTCTGTCTTATTCGGAATTAGTGGTATTTTGGAATAGTTTGTAGAACAGAACTGGCTGCAACATGTTATGTAAATGAGCATGAAAGCATAAAATTCAACAAAACACAACAAAGCTCTAAAACACCACAGCTATGTCTCATCCGAAATTAGTGATATTTTGGAAGAGTTTATAAGATCATGACTAGCTGTAACAACTGATGTAATTGAGCATAAGAACATAAAACTAACTCCTAAAATACTACAGTTGCACCTCATTCGACATTAGTGATATTTTGGAAGAGTACGTAAGAACGAGACTAAACTATAGCATCCAATGCAAGTGAATATAAAACACAAAGTTCAGAAAGTCAATTGAACTAGGAATGAAATGAGGCTAAGTTACTTATCGAAATCATATGAACAAAGCTTCTCAGGTAGCAGGGGCCCTCTACCACCGGAGTAGCACGCAAATCTACTCAAGATTGACTCAGCTCGTGCAATAAAATGATGTTTCTTTCATTAAAGAAGAAATTCTTCAAAACAGAGTATTTATGGTCTTCAAAGATCTAGCAACAAAACAAAATCTAACCAGCTGTTTCTCGGTCTCCCGAGTCATACTTATAATGAAGTTACATAACTACTCTTGCGAAAAACAGGGATAAGTGTCTTTCCCATTTCTAATCAAATAAAAACTCTTATTAACAGTCGTTTACTTTACTACGGACATCTGTAGAGTCTGTGTCTTGATAGGAGACTGCTTCTCCTCTACGTGCATAACCGCTTGGATACTTTAACTCAGACTTCATGGGGAGCAAGAGATGATGGGGAAGTGTTGTGGATTTCACCCATATGCCTTTTTCTTTGCAATGACACCTGGAACCTATGTAAACATGAGGATGGCTGCAGAACAGACGACTGGCTACGGAATGCCTGTATTCTGTAGCCGAGTCTTAGTCAAAAATTACTACACCAACAAAATCATTAAAATATAACAAGTTAGTCATTATATAAATTCTTAAAGAAAATTTAATTAATCTTATTGATCATTTAAGCCTGTAATTGATGAGGTACAAAGAAAATGAAGTAGAATGTGGTGAAAGAGAAGAACATCTTTGAGGCTCAACAGGAGGTGCACTTCAACATTTCATGGAGTGCAAAGTTATTCAGATGGAGGACGTTGGTATTCTACCTTGGGTGGATACCAATATTGAGCTTGGCATGATTCATTATCCACATTGGGATGAATGGATCTAGATGAGGAACAGGAGGTTTCCTACCCTCTTGAAAATCTATGATACTGGGCAGCAAGAAGCATGTCTGCGCTAGTTTCTTTTGGGTGAGTATTATTTTTAACCAACATCTCACATTTGCAGGATCCATGCCATGTATCTACTGATGACATGCAATAGCAGGAGGCATGGCTACGTTGGTTATTGATGAGAGAGTTTTGACATTTCATGATATATCTTATGTCCATGTATTTCCTCTTTTTTGGGATATGTCTCATGTCTTTACATGTATTTCTATTTGGGATGTATCTTATGCTCATGTATGTACTTGGCTTTGGGACATGGCATAACTCTCACATGATGTGGTAGAAGGGAACTTGTTTGTATTTTTCTGATGTGACATTCCACATGTCAATAAATATTTTGTTGCTCCATGACTTGCATCATGATGATTTAAGGTGGCAAAAAGAATCCTTGTTGCTTTGGTTACTTTTGGGAGAGTATATGTTGATTAATCCCAATACATTGCATGATATTGATGGAGGATGGCAATAGGAGGTGTGTTGGCTTCTATTGGGATATTATGGTCATCATACTTGGTATAATGATGATATGGTATGGCAGCAAGAGGCATTGTTGCGGTGGCTTCTTTTGAGAGAGTATGGCTCTCATATTTATATTGATGTTGATTTGGCATGGCAGCAAGAAGAATTTTTGCGGTGGCTTCTATTGAGAGAGTATGGCTCTCTTAATTTTTTTCATGATGATCTAGCATGGCAGCAGAAGGCTTTGTTGCAGTGGTTTTTATTGGGAGAAGATGGTTCGACATTGTACATGTTCATCCATATGTCTCTACTTCTTATTTTTCACTATGTTGATGTGATGTTTGGATCCTACAAGGCCAACAGGGTTAATGATGAGAGCATTGAGAGATACAATCTACTCTATGTATCATGGATTGGAGAGATAGTTCATGAGTTGGGACTTTCCACTTTTGGAAGAAACCACTTCATTTCATGTATCTCATGTATACAGGAGATCTTTGGACATCATATGGTTGCCACTTGGAGATTCATTGATGAGGAAGGTTATCTAACTTATTAGTTGGAGGCCTTTCTAGAAATTCTAGAGAGGCAACTTTGGAGTTGGGCATGCATTATACATTGTGGCGGATGGGGAGGCCTTCCATATGAGCATACCATTTGGAGGGAGGATGTTTGTTGTAGCATCCACTTTTTTAGTTTCTTGAGGACAGGAAACATTTTGGCAGGGAGAACTGTAATATTCCCAATTTTTCACCAGATAATTGGAATATTAGAGTTCTTAATTTTCATAATTAATCAAGTAAATAAGAGGGTGGAGGGACCCACAAACACCATAAAAGAATAAATTCCAATTTTGATGTGTGTATGTGGATATTTCATATCTAGATCTACATTATGGAGTAGTAGAGTAGCTTCTTAAATGAAGGAAGAGTGGAGATCATGGATCGTTAATGTAAAATCATGGAGATCTTGGAGGAGGTCAACTGAGATCATGGTCCAATCAAAGTAAGATCATAGAGCACTAATGATGAGATAGTGGAGGAAGTAGTGCATCTAATGCACACATGATGGAGAGAGTGGGAATTAAATGTAGAGATGGTGGAGAACATGGAGAGATAGCATAGTCTTAATGGAGGCTAGTGGCCACATGCACAACGCAGTTATTAGGTGGGCCAGGGCTATGGAAGTCTCATAATCTATATAATGAAGATGAAGGCACAATAGAAGGCAAACTTTATATTGTTATTTTTGATCTGTTTAGATCTAGATTTTTCATGTGACATTTCTATGCACGCTTAAGCTGTTTAGCTAAGTCTGTGGTGATGTTTAGCACACAGGTGTTTCCGAGCGAAAATCCCACTCTTACGCACGGGGGACTTCGAGTGCCTACTCTGGGAAGGTTATTCTGAGTTTCAATACATCATCAAGCATTGGTGGCACATTCAACCACTCCCATATGCACATTCATTCTCAGGAATAACGCATTCCTGATTCAGGGTTTAAGAGGTGGACGTTGTTTCTATCATTTCAGCTAGGAAACCGGTGGAGGATTCATCCTTTCACCTTGTTCTTCAAGTTCAACTTTTTAGGAGCAGCAGATCTATATGCAAAATTCAGGCCATCATATTTTACCTCCATGCAGTAGCAGTCCCCTCAAGGATTGCGCAGTCCAGTCCTGTAGATCTATTGGAGGAAGGAAGTTTCCAGTATTTCAGCTGGAAATCCTGCGAGGGACCATATTCTCACCCTGTATTCACTGTTTCCATCATTCAAGAGCTAATTTTCATCATCTAGCATCAGGATTGAGGCTCTCCCTCCTTGACAGCGCATTTTTCTTCAGTTTTTGAGTATTCAGTAGCCACATTCAATGGAGGAGGATAGAGAGCCTAGATCTTGAGCTTCTAGCTTGAGGATCTAGAGAAGGGATCATCCCTTCAATCATAGATCTGATTGTACATCATATTGCAGCCATCTTTCATCATATTATGTTTTAGATCTGCATACCCAATAGTTTATATGTGCAGGCCCTAAGAGGGTGATTTTCCTAGACTTCTAGATATGGAAATCCCTCTCTGGGTTATCCTGGGGATTCATCATAGAGCCCGTATCTGAAGTTTAGCATCATCGGACCTCCCGAACTGCCTATATCTACACTTTTATATCTTTTCAGAAGTTTCATACCCATCATTTGCTGCAGGGACAACACATTATTCTTTCCAGCAGTCTAGAAATTACATAGTCCCTCTTGTGGGATCATTTCAGGGTCATTCTAGGCCATATCTTTGGCTTCAGTGTCTCATACTTTGAGCATTCTTGTATTTTTTATCCACCTCCTATATAATAAAATGGATCAACTATTTTGTACATTTGTATGGTGTCTTTAGATTAGTTTTTTACATTGTTGTGGTTCTTATATTGTGTTTTAGTATTATTGCATTCTCCCTTTTGGGATATTACAGTCTTCTGCAGGATGTCTTTCTGTTGTTGTCACATTTCCTTAAGTTTTCCATTGAATTCTTGTGAGAGTTGAATGGCCTCATCCTGCCACACCTAATTCCTTGCTATGATAAGATAATCTTTTCACCGAAGCTCCTCAATCTAACTCTAAATATTTTTTCCTTCTATGATCCTAGTGAGTCGCTGCACAGGTGCTAAGGTCCTCGCAATTGCCCAGATCTCATCAAACTGCTTCTCCATTTCCTGCACCTCATCTTCAATTTTATGAAAGCTTGGATCCTCTTACAATGAGGTCCAAATATCCATTTTATCATCTAAAAGTTTACCACAATACTTTACTATGGTGGAGATCCCTTCCAATGTGCTTTTGAGGTTTACTTCCCTCTGTTCTCTAACTTCTGGCGGCGTGGATGGATACAGCCTCATTTGTAGTTTAGCAATCTGGACCTAATATTAAAATTCAGCTTCTCAGTGTTGTCCTTTGATTCCTTTATTGCGAGAGCGAGCTTCAAAACCTTTGTTGTTGGTGTTCCTCTATGTGGACTTGAATGTCCATAACTTCACTGCAAGTCTTAGTGATATCTTATTCCAATTGTTGCTTCTATTGGTGCACCTCATCTCATTCCTTGTTTACCCGATAGAGTTGTGTTTTCATCGTGTTATTTCCTGCTTCACCTGTATATTTGATTGTACGATACAATTTTTGTACCCCTTCAATTCTTCTACAATCCCTTGGTGGAACTCGTGCAACGTTGGAGTGGAGAGCACGACAAGGTTCATGTTAATGCTTTCCCATCATTTGGCACACTCTCTACCTTATGAAAATTCAAACTGCATCGCTCCTCCGGGTACCTGCAAAATTCTTAACCTAAATTTCATCTCTAGTCTGCACTCTGGCTACGCCACTTGAATTTTCTGCACTATATGTCTAGATGGCTGCACCTGTTGTCTCGAAGTTTGTGCTAGCACGTTGAGATACCGCATGCCTTGTTTTACTTCTCTCAATACTATTTTTTAATGATCCTCAATTCTATTACATTGTTCTTTTTTCATTTTGTGGACTTTATCCCAATCTCGTTGATGTCCTAGTCAGTGAGGACAAGTGGTGTGGCTCCTCAATACTTGGTTGCTTTCTCCTTATTCCTTGGGCTCATCGTAGTAATTATAGGTACTCTCTTTCAGACGTTGAATGGTGAATCTTATGGCTCTACGTCATTGGGAGGGTCCTAGCCACCCTGATATGGATATGTCCCTTCGGTTTCTTCCCTGTCCTTCTTTATTTCTTGCTTTGTATCCTTCCCCGCCTATATGTCCTTTCCACTATTTCTTACATGTTGTGCAGTTTCCTTTTATATCTCAGTGCCTCCAATGGGTGGAGTCATCCAATATAATGTCTATTTATATAGGACATCCAAAAGGTCAATCTCTGTGACTAAATATGACAAAGGATGCCATGTCCTTGTTGGATCCTTTCGTGCCTTGATGTAAGATTTGTGTAAATCAGCCTTAAACTCTGCAATATTATGGTATTCTTCACACAAATTGGGTGATAGCCTAGGACAATTATTCACCATTGTTCGCAAATCCATCTACATCAATACCCAAAAAGACTTGTTTTGCATTACGTGTGTTTGTGTTAATTTTGGACAACTAGGCCCAAAATCCATGTTGTGATGCTCAGATGAAGATAGAAATATTTTTATTAGGTTCCTCTTTCAAAGAGGTGCAAGATCGATCTAAATATCAACTTGATCCGATGAGCAGAACATTTATTTTGAATTTATTCAAGATATGTGCAGGTCGGCCTTAAGGTTTTGTGCCCCAGCAACTGTGTCACACACCCTCACTAATGGATATATATTGGTCAACATTGGAGAAAATTTTTACTCATCTCATCCTCACAAATTTCTCTCTCCTAATCTGATTGGTTCGATGTCGTTGGTGGCTCTTCTCTCCACACGTGGGAAAATTCCAGCAGCAGCACATTTCTGATTTCAGTCTAGGGTTTTTGCAACAAACTTTCACCAGCATTGAATTTGGTCAACACAAGGTCAAATCGACTTGAAACTATCCCAAAAGTTAGATTTTCATAATCCACATTTTTTTGGCACTATTCCTGAGGAAAAACGTTGACTTTGAATTTTTAGCATTGACCTAGCTGCTACTACTGTTTGTGTTGACCATTGACTTTTTGGGTTGAATTTTGAGTTGACCATTTGGCTATCCTAGAGGATTGTGTGACATTGCTGGTTGGCTGACCATATTGAGACTTTGCTGGTTGAATCATCCTGTTGACCGCCGTAATGCACCAACAGACTTATATATTTCTGGCTTGTCTTCTGTTGATCTACTGGTATGTTCTATTATCATTTTAATTTATTGTTTATGTGATTGTTTTCTAATATTGAAGAGAAAGTAAAGTTGCATAAGCTTAGAACATATACATAATTTTACATGGTATCAAAGCTGAGGTGAAGACAAATCCATAATTTGTAGCAATCACCGAAGAAGAGGATGTGTTCCTCAAACTACAATGGCTTTAAGGCTAATGACAAATTGACTGGGAAGGATGACTTCCATGCTTGGAAGATGACATTGGATCTTAACTTGGAAGACCAATATGTCATGGACTATGTGCAAGGTAAAATCCAAAGGCCTCCATCCACTGCTATTGTTGCTGCGAAAACAAATTATAAGAAGGGGGAGATCAAAGCAAAGTTGATGATCAGGGACTCAATTCACAAGAGTCTAGTTGCCTACATCTCAGAGTTGGGCACATCCAAAGATATGTATGAGAATTTGGTCCACATGTTCAAGGCCAACAATGTGAATTAAGTCCTATTCTTCAAGAATCAATTGAAGAATCTGAAGAAAGGCAGGGATGAGTCTGTTCACTCATATTTTCTGAAGCTGACCGAGATCAGGAATAATCTTCTGGCTATTGGGGAGACAATAGTTGATCGAGAGATGGTTATCACCACACTTGGAGGGTTCTCATCTGAATGGCATGTGTTCAACACTACCATTCTCAATAATAATGTGATACCTGACTTTGACGAAGTAATATCGAGATGCGTACAAGAAGATATAAGGATGAAGGAGTATGTAAATGAAGGAAATGATGCCTACACTACTCATTATAGAAAGAAGAACTTTGTTGGTCCAAAGAAAAAAGGAAGAGCAGGGGCCCAAGGAAAGAAGGGAAAATGTTACACTTGTTATAGTCCAGGTCACTATGCTAGAGAATTCCCTTTCAAGAAGGATCCTCACGATGATGATGACAACAAAAACAACATAGGAATGGAAATCAAAGGAACAACATGTTCAAGGGAAAGAGGAAATCTCCCTCCAGCAGAAATGGTCAACCTTTCAAAAGGTCGAGAAACTCTAGGTATGAGGAATCAAATGTTGTTGATAAAAGAAATGAATTCATTCTTGTATCTGCCCTCTCTGTTGCATCTCCACCTGACACTATGGATGTCTGGTTGACAGATAGTAGTGCCTCAAGGCACATCACTGGGTTCAAGGAAGCACTTTCTGATATGGTTGAGAAGGATACTAATATGGAAATTATCCTTGGAGATAATGCCGCATATCCCATGAAAGGGACAGGGATTGTGACCCTCCACTTGTCTCAAGGTCAATTCCTCCGCTTACAAGATGTACTCTATCTACCTAATTTGAAGAAGAACCTTGTGTCTATATCAGCCATGGAAGACAAAGGTTTCAATGTGGCATTCATTTATGGGAAGGTGCACATTTGGAAGAAGAGCTTCAAGGAAGCTATCATGATTGAGTTTAGAGTTGATACACTCTACCAGGTTGGAGGAAGTCCACTGGGAGCGATGACGTGTGATACTATTCGACAGACTGAACTATGGCACTAAAGGTTTGGACACCTTCACTACAAGGCCCTTCCCAAAGAAAGGAAGGTGGTAATGGGGATGCCCGAGTTTTCAAATAATCATGAAGGTGTATGTCAGGGTTGTGCCGAAGGAAATAATACAAGGGGACCTTTTCCCTCAAGTGTCACAAAGACATCTGATGTCTTGCAATTGATACATTCTGATCTATCTAGGATGATGCCTGTGACATCCTTGGGACGATTTTATTATTATATGAAATTCATAGATGACTTCTCTCGCAAAACATGGATATACTTCTTGAAGAAGAAGGATGAGGCTTTCATGTGGCTCCGTACCTTCAAAGCCTTGGTGGAAAATCTGACAGGAAAGAAGATCAAGATATTGAGGACCAATAATGGCACTAAATATGAGACGAACAAGTTCAAGAACTTTTTCAAAGAAGCTGGAATTAAGATGGAGACCACAACTGTCTACACTCCTGAGCAGAATGGCATTTCTGAATGAAAGAATAGGACCATTGTGGAAGCTGGCTGTTCCATGCTATGTGACCAGGGTCTAGAAAATTTTCTGTGAGAAGAAGCTACGAACACTACTGTGTACATACAAAACCGATGCTCGCATTCCTATTTGGACTCCAAAACCCCCGAAGATATTTTCACTGGTAAGAAACCTAACGTCTCACATTTTAGAGTTTTTGGATTTCATGTTTATTTTCACGTGCTGAAAGAGAAGAGGAGCAAGTTGGATGCTTCTGGGAAGAAGGGAATGTTTTTGGGCTACAATGAAACTTTGAAGGCTTATAGAGTCTATGTGCCTGGTCAAAGGGAAGTGGAGATATGCCACGATGTCTCCTTTGACGAAGATGCTTCCTTGAGGAAAGTAGTCAATCTTCCGAGATCTAAGGAAGATCATGAAGCAAGGCCTAGAAATCAAGAAGAATCGAAGGATGAGAGGATGACTGATGCTGAAGGACTGATGGACCTGATTGATCCACCTCCTTCACTGGGGAAGAGACCATCATGGCTCAGGGGCACTCTCGAGGATGTCAAGGGACATATGGCCAAGGGGGACATTCCATGAAAGCAAGAAGCTGAATAGATACCAAGGGTATCTAGCAGCCATGAGTACTATTGTACAATCTGAGCCTGGATCTTTTGAGGAATCCGTAAAGCATCAAGTTTGGAAGGATGTTATGCATGAAGAATATGAGTCCATATTGAAGAATGATGTCTGGGATGTGGTTCCAAAACTAGAGGACAAAGCATTTGTCACCTCGAAATGGCTCTACAAGATCAAGCATGGATATGATGGAAGTGCTGAAAAGTTCAAGGAAATATTTGTTGCCTATGGCTTCTCTCAAAAGGAAGGCATAAACTATGATGACATATTTTCACCTATGGCTCGATATACCACCATCTGATCTATCATAGCCCTTCCTGTTACGCAAGGATGGAGTCTTCATTAGATGGATGTGAAGACCACATTTCTGCATGGTGCGATAAAGGAAGAGGTGTATGTAAAGAAACTTCTGGGGTTCGAAGTCCAGGATCGGGACACCCATATTTGGAGGTTGAAGAAAGTCCTCTATGGGCTGAAGCAAGCACCCAAAGCTTGGTACGAGAGGATAGATAGCTACTTGATGAAGCTAGGATTCACTCGTAGTAATGATGATCAGAACCTTTACTTCAAGGTTGACAGAGAGAAGCCTCTCATTCTGGTGTTATATGTGGACGACCTCTTCCTGACAGCTGTTGACCCTCTCATTCATCAGTGTAAGAGGGAGCTCGCTGCTGAGTTCGAGATGAAGGACCTAGGATTGATGCATTACTTCCTAGGCCTGGAGGTCTGGCAAAGACCTAGCGATATTTTCCTTTCTCAAGGAAAATACATTGTGAAGCTTCTAGAAATATTTGGTATGGTGGACTGTAAGTCCGTGTCAACACTGTTGGAGCTCAACTTTAAGAAGTTGAGTGGCAGCGTTTTTGGGCCTGTGTTAGCAAATCCTACCGAGTATCGACAACTCATAGGGGCCTTGATGTTCTTAGTGAACGCATGTCCGAACATATGTTTTGTAATGAACAATTTGAGTCAACAGATGGTTGAGCCTCATCACACTCACTAGGTTGGTGCCAAGAATATTCTGATATATCTTCGGGGCACGATAAACGATGGGCTGAGATACACTTCTGGTAGCATGAAACTCCTTGGATATACTGATGTCGATTGGGTTGGCAGTGTGGTGGATCGTAAAATCACATTGGGATGTTGCTTCACACTTGGATCTAATTTGATATCATGGATGAGCAGGAAGTAGAAGTCGGTGTCTTTGAGCAATGCAGAGGTTGAATACATTGCAGTGAGTATGGCCTATTTTGAAGTAGTTTGGTTGCGAAAGCTCTTTAGTGAGATGTTCGGGCATGTGCTAGATACCACTGTGATACTCTGTGATAACCAAAGTGGGATTCAGTTTTCTGAGAATCTCGTGTTCCACGATCGATCCAATCATATTGATATCAAGTACCACTTTATCCGGGATATGGTACAGTGAGGCTTCATAAGGCTCGATCATATAGGAACTAATGAGCAAGTCGTGGATATTATCACAAAGCCCTTGGGGAAGGTCAAGTTCCTAACCTTTCGTGAGAGTCTTGGTATCATGGAACGACCCTATGCTGAGGGTCTTGTTGGACGATGAGCTATGGGAGATCTGGGGGGCTTTGGGAATAGCTTCTCGGAGCTATAAGAAACCACAGGGATAGGCTTACCAAACCTTGTTGGTGTGCTTCTACCCCACCGTTGTGATGATTGAGTTGGTTCACCTCTCATTATATGTGCCCCGTTTGCATCCTACCCATTGAGTTCAGGGCTCATGGGAAGTACCTCTCATTTTTCCAGTGAGGTGGGAAAAGTTAGAGACTACTAGCAAAGACTAATGGAGCAATCAGAGATTATCATACTCTCTATCTAGGATGGCACGGTCCAACCACTTGATCTGGGATCAAGTCTAGTGAGGTTTTGGACCTCCTACTGACTTCGAGTTAGATAAACCAACTTTGGGTTGGTATGAGACTCTTTGTGAGTCTTATAGATGTTTCAGACCACGGGGTTGAATCTGTCAACTAAGAATGATGTATTTTTTACTGACCCACTTCTGTTCTAAAATAAAGAAGCGAACAAAGCAAGTTACGGCAGGATGACGCATGATGTTTGGATTGCACAGGTGGATGGAGTTCTCCCTAGTTGAGAGGGAGTGTTAATTTTGGACAAATAGGTCCAAACTCCATGTTTTGATGCTTAGATGAAGATACCAATATTTTTATTGGATTCCTCTTTCGTAGAGGTGCAAGATCGATCTAAATATCATCTTGATCTGATGAGCAAAACATTTATTTTGAATTTATTCAAGATTTGTGCAGGTCAGCCTGAAGGTTTTGTGCCCCAACAGTTGTGTCACACACCCTCACTGATGGATATATATTTGTCAACGTTGGAGGAAATTTTCACCTATCTCATCCTCACACATTTCTCTCTCCTCATCTAATTGGTTCGATGTCCTTGGTGGCTCTTCCCTCCACACGTGGGAAAATTCTAACAGCAACACATTTAGGATTTCGGTCTAGGGTTTCTGCAGCAAACTTTCACCAGCGTTGACTTTGGTCAATGCAAGGTAAAATTGACCTGAAACTCTCCCAAAGTTCAATTTTCCTAATCCGCATTTTCTGGCACTATTCCCGAGGCAAAATGTTGACTAAATTTTCAGCGTTGACCTAGCTGCTGCTGCTGTTTGTGTTGACCGTTGAATTTTTGGGTTGACTTTTGAGTTGACCATTTGGTTTTCCTAGAGGGTTGTGTGACATTGCTAGTTGGCTGACCATATTGATACTTTGCTAGTTGAAGCATCATGTTAACCATCGTAATGCACCAACAAACTTATATATTTTTGGCTTGTCTTTTGTCGATCTACTGGTATGTTCTATCAGCATTTTACTTTATTGTTTATGTGATTGCTATCTAATATTGAAGAGAAAGTAAAGTTGCATCAAGCATAGAACATCTGCATAAATTTAAAGTTTTCTCCTTGGAAAACCTGAGTGAGGCATACCTCGCAGCTTCACACACATCTAGGTCAACTGTCGTAAATTGTGACTCCACTGTTTCCTTCCACATCAATAATGCTATGATCAACAACAACCACATGTAGTGGAACTTATTAACTTCCTCTTGCACTTCTCGGCAGTCTTCCAAAAATTCCTTACACGAGTAGTTGACCCGGTTAAACTGAACCCCCTTGTTGCACTATGTTATCACTCTCCCCAACTTCCCAACGCTGAAAAAGGAGTGGAGAAAGGTAACCACAAAAAAATATTTTGGCTAGGAAGCTAGCCCTACCTAGACCAGAGAGGGCTCTCTCTATGTCAATTTTAAATAATCAATGAATGGTTGAGTACCATAGGATTTTAGGCTATATATATATATAAGCTATAAATGAGTAATGTTTTTGGTAATTGGGATGTTGGATAGAAATAAGTATCAGGGAAAATAAATTTGATTTCAAAGATTGAATTGCAGAGATCAGAGTGAGGCCAAGTAGGTAAACCATTTGAGCATACTTAAATTGTCATTTTGTATAGTGGTAGAAAAAGGTAGGAATCTGAATGAACATTTAACTGAATTCATTCATCAGGAGAATTGACACATCTATGAAAATATTAATAGACAGAGCATAGAAATAATTATTTATGTTTATAGACTAAGATTAACATACCGAAGCTATAATGGAAATGGATTAATAGAGAGGAAAATAATGCTCAAAATAAATACCACAAGAATCTCACAATAGCTGCTGCAACATCTTTGATTTCATTAAAATATGTTTACAATAGATCCACTGTAAAGTATGAGACTATCTCACTCAAATATCCAACATGTTATACATCTATAAACTGTGTATTTATAGATTTACAGTGGTCTACTAGAAAGGCTAGACTCTCGAATATCTACAAGGACAGGGACTTTATTACATTTGAAACAAAATAGGAGTAAATATATTTCTATTTATTATATCACTAGAAATATTTAACTGAGCAATCATATGAAGCTTATCGAACCCAACAGCCATGGGGATGTGGAATTTTCTTATCATGAATTGTAGGTCATGATGTACAGGTTTTTTTTATAGTTTCAAAACAGATTGAGCAACTTCTGCCTGGTATTTAGTAAATTTTCCAATTGTCCCTTGAATGTCGCCTATGCCTTTTTGAAACGTGCTAGAGCTAAGAGTAATGGTGGTGCGGGTTTAATGGAAATATGTTTCATAGAAACTCTGTTGGTGTTCCTTTCCTTTAGTTTCTTGTTTGTCATGATAGGGTTTTGAAATAAATGAAGAAAGAGTGTTGGAGTGGAAAAACCTGTATGGATAATTTTTAAACCAAAAGGAATGAGCACGTGAAAGGTATGGGAAGGAGACACGTTCAAGGTGGGGCCAGTGGGATGAATCAAAGGAAGAGTGGGAAATATGATGTTTGGCAGGTTATGGAGGCAAATGGTGGAATTAATCATCAAAACAGCCATTTTCTCTTTAATGGCGCAACCCTTATGTTTGGTGGAAAACCCAAAACCTTTTGGATAGAATGGTAGGCAAAGTGGAGTGAGTTATAGCAGTAATAATAGTGGTAGGGCCTAGTGGTATTACCAAACAAAGGGAGAATGGTTTTGCAGGATATGATAGTGATAAGAGGTTTGGACCGAGGGGAGGGTTAAAAATGCGGAGAGGAGGACACGTAGCAGGAGGAGCGGTGGAGAAAACAGCTTTTCGAACCCCCCCCCCCCCCCACAGTGTTAAAATCAGAATGAAGAAAGGGGGCCGAAAATGCATAAGGACCATTTATTAAAGGGTGGGTAAGATCATGAGCTGTAATAGCTTGTGGATATTGCAATTGTAAAAATTGGAGTGGTACAAAGGTTGGGGACACAGAATCTGCGATTATCGAAATGCGCAGAGGTTAATATGACGTGGCAGGGAGGTCCCACTTTATTATCACAATCAGGAAAAGGAGGCGGAAGGTCATAAGGAGGAGACAAAAAATGGCAGAAGTGTGATGTGATACATTGCATATTGCAATCATGGGTTTTAGGAATATCGCAATCGAGGACCGAAGGGTTTATCGCAAATCGGGTATCAGAGCAGGTAGGCATAAACCACAATACGAAGGATTTGCAAATTGTGAATTGCAAATTGCGACGAGAGGTGAGGTGGAATTAAGGCGGGTCCCATGTTATCAAAATCAAGGATTTTAAGAAGCGGAATAAGTGAATACATAATGAATTTATGATGCGATATAAGGTAGGTCCCATCAAAGCTCTTAAAGCGGAAAGTGGAAATGTGATAAGTATAGAAGTATAATAAATTGGTTTGAAGCATAAGAAAAAAGCTTTGAATTGTTTAAATTCTAAAGAAATGTAAAGTAAGTGGGTCCTACCGATATCGTAGTCGGGGGTTTGTAGGAAACTACAATTTTGAAACCAATGAAGATAGGGATCTGCGATAAGCGATTTGAGAAAAGGTAAGGATTAAAGGTAAATGGAAAGGTGGAAAGGGGTATATCATATATAATATATAAAATATATTATATATGATATATGCAGAGAGCTTGTTGTGGAGGGCGGAGCTGATTTTTAACAATAAAAAATGAATTTTAATGGTTAAAAAGGGTTTTGAATATAAAACCAGCATTGGACTTTGGGTTTTGGAAAAATGAAAGCTATGCTTGCTCACCATTACACTTTGACTGCAGCACTTTCTTCTTTCAACTGAACTAAAAAGGCAGATTGATTCCTTGGAGCATTGACAGTCAGGATTTCCCTTCCTCTTTAACTTAAATGCGCAATAAGATAGTGTTGATATTTTTGAAACTTGAGCCAAATGAAATTGCAAAGATGGATTTAATTTGAACTACATAAAAATGATTGCATCCTTCACAAGAATTTATGAATGAAATGGGTGTTTAATTGCCTTATTTTCAGTGGGAATCTAAATATTTTCCATGTGCAGTTTGAAACTAGACTTGACCTATATGAGATGGAGTGACCTGACTCTAGACCTCTAAATGATGATGATGAAATGATGAACTTGAAACTGTTGATGATGAAATTAAGTGAAGGAGCAGCATACCAAGTTAAGACCTCTTCAGTGACCAAAATTATTTTTCACGAACTTGTTCGAAAAGAACAAATATTGATCTAAGACTCAATGAAAAACTCCTAAAAGAGATATTTTTTATCACTGATACACTGACACTATCATTGGCTCCAGCTGGGGATGGAAACTCCTTTAGGAGGTGTCAAGAACACCGTAGATTAGGTAGCCTTATCCATTGATCTATGGAGTCAACTAGACTTTTTTAAACTGAAACAAACTGAAAACATTTGACTAAAACTACTGACTTCACTCTGACTTGACAAAATACCAAAAGTTGAGAACTTTTTAAAAGAAAACATGAACTATTTGCAGAAGTATCATGGCCTTCTCCTTGGGCTTCAAACTTTTGCAACGATTCCCTTATTTTTTGAGCATCAAATGTAAACTGGTATATACAATGATAGTGAATTCCTTTATCAAGATTTCAAAAAACATAGTGCTTTAGAAACCTACCATCGATAGGTCCTCTCAACACTCCATGTCCTTCAAGATCTTCTAGCAAAAATGTTTTGTTTCCTCTGAATGCTTCAATATTGTAAGGTCCTTTCCATATATTGTCAAATTTCTAGCATCCCATCTTAGAACAATATCTCCAATCTTGAAGTCATCAGCCTTTGTTTTTCTGTCAAAAATATTTTTAATTTTGTCATGCAACTTTGAAGTATTGTTGAAAACTTCATCTATTGATTGTTGTAAATGTATCATCTGGTTGATCCTTCTCTGAATGTCATTAGGCTCACTGCCAACCTCCTGCAAATTCTTCATTACTGGAACAACCAAGGAAGAAGGAAAAAAAGTGCCAATTCCATAAATAAGCTGAAATGGATACATGTTAATTGATCTTTTTGTGCTCACTTTATCAGCCCATAGAGAATTTGTAAGCTTCTTGTGCCAATTCCTTTTGTTTTCCCGTAACATATTCTTGATAATATTCACCAAATGCTTATTCAATGATTTTTCAAGCCCATTTCCCCGAGGATAATATGCAATAGAATGACCAATTCTAATGTGATATTTATCACAAAAATCAATCATCTTCTTGGATTTGAAATCAACTGCATTATAAATGATAATCTTGTATGGACAACCAAATCGAGACAGAATATTATTTTCAAGAAGCTGAATGATAACAGAATCAGTTGCTTGCCTTTTTCCTTTAAGAGGCAAAGGTAAGAGTTTCCTTTTTCCTTGAAATATCTGACACTCGTGACAGCTATTAATTGTTTTATCGACATCAGAAAATATGGTGGGCCAATAAAAACCTGCTTTCAAAATTTTAGTTGCTGTGGTTTTCCAATAAAGATGACCTCCATAGTAACCCTTATGGAAATTTGTCATGACTTTCTCAACTTCATCTTCAACTAAAAAATTCAGCAATATCCCACCAGGATCTTTCCAATATAGGACAACATTTGGAATGAAATATTTCAATGCTTTTAACTTTAGTGATCTTGCTTTACTACTTGGCATGCCAGGAGGAGGATTCAAAAGTTGCAAAATATATACAATATCAGCATACCGGGGAGATAAAGAAAATATCTCAACTATCTTAGGTAATGTTTCAGTAGTTTTTTCATCATATAATGTAACAATGAATTTTATGTCTAAGGCATTAATATTAGAATCTACCATCGGCTTTTCTAGGCCTTGTATCTTGATTAATTTTGTGGGATTAATCTCCAAATCATACTCTAGAAAGGTTGCAATCCATTTTCCTCTACGACCTTATGGATCATTCTGTGTAAGTACTTATTTAACAGTGACATTTGGCACAGAAGAAATGACATAGGAATGTAAAATGTACACTCAGAAATATTTCAATGCTTTGACTAATGCTAAACTTGTTTCTCAATGATATTGTTTTTTAAAGCAACATCGCTTATTGTTTTGCTAAGAAAGAAATAGGTTGTTCTGTATTTTTATTTTTCTTCTACATTAAAAACAACAGCAAGTGTATGCTCTGAAGCAAATGAAAAAATAATAAAATCAAGTGTATAGTCTGGGCTAATGAGAATAGGAGCATGAGATAGAACTAACTTGACTTGATTAAATGACTTATTCACTTCCTGAAACCATTTTACTTCAGTGTCTTTCTTCAACATATCCGTAATCTACCTAAAATTTTCAGCAAGATTTGAAACAAATCTTCTCAGAAAATTAAGTTTACCATTGAAAGATTGAATCTCATTTTTTCTCCTTGGGTAATCTAAATTCTAAATTTCTTCAATCCTTGAAGGATCTACTCTTATGCCATCTGTAGATATAATATGTCCCAGCAATTTTCCTTCTTCCATAGCAAAATATATCTTCTTTGGATTTAATGAAATACCAAACATTCTGCATATTTGAAAGAATGTCTTTAAACACTGCAAATGGTGCTCATCTGTCTTTGATAAAATAGAGATGTCGTCAAGGTAAATGACCAAAAACATATCTTTTTCATTGGAAAAATCAATATCCATTGCTCTTTGAAAATTTTCTCCTGCATTGTTCAAACCAAAAGCCATTTTAGCATACATGAAGGTACCCCAAGGTGTAGTGAAAGTTGTCTTTTCTTGATCATCTGGGTGGAAAAGAACCTGATTTTATCCTAAGTATCCATCTAACAAATAAATTCTAGATGATCCAACTACCCTTTGCAGAATGTGATCCATATATACTTTGTTCAGATTTATAAAATCACTACACAATATAATTTCTCCTATCTTATTTCTCATAGGTAATATATTAGACATCTAGTCTAAGAAATGAATAGGAACTATTATTCCAACAATGAATAATATGTTTATTTCCTTATGAATAGAAGGTAGCAATTTAGGATTCATCATTCAAATGTTCTGGCGAAATGGTTTTTGATCTAGCTTCAAAGAAATATTGTGCTAAATAATACTTTTATCATAGACCTTCAAATATTAATATTCCCAAGAAAAGACATCTAAAAATTGAGACATAAGTATTACATACTTAGCTTTCATTTCTGGACTCGAGGATTTATAAATCTGCACCATCTTTGGCTTTTATAAAGTGCCAAGATTTAAATATTCCACTCCCATCTCTGTTGGTGACATAGTAGGCTTCCTTGCAACATCACCTTGGTCAAAAATTTCTGCCAAAGGTACTAAACCTCATGGAATATAATTATCCTTAATCTGTAGTGCTTGCATCTTTGTATCTTGAATTTCTTGGTCATCTATTTGGGCATTAATGAATTCTTCTTCTGTCTACAAGAAGTTAATGATTTTCTCATCATTTTGAAAAACTTACCAATATTGAACATTGTCGTGGATAGCAAGGCGGTGTTTGACATTTATTTCATATATTTTGTTTGGATACAGTGGGATTTTAAACATACTAGCAGAAGTGGCCAGAGAATCAGCAATAACATTGTTGTTTCTAGGAATTAATGACAGAGTATATTCAGGAAATGTTTTGAGGATATCTAGGACTGCATTTATGTAAGCTCTCATTCTGGGATGTTTGGCTTGGTAATATCCTTTGACTTGCTTGATAACTAACTCGGAGTCGCCATATACAGAAATTTTCTTTGCACCAAGCTTTTTCAAAATTTGTAGGCCAACAATTAAGGCTTAATATTCAGCTTCATTATTTGTGCAGTCAAATGCTAGTTTGTAGGAATACATTCTAACATTTGGAGGGATCTCCAATGATTGATTTATTGGGTTGGGAATCCATATTCCAATGCCAACACCTTATTTTCCCATGGCTCCATAAAAATACATAGTCCAAAGACTATTTTATTCATCTGGAAGGTGTAAATCAGATTGTTGATTGTTATTTTCTGTTTCAGATACCTCTGTTGTATTCAAAATTTCTATTTTTTCTACTGTTTTCTTATTATCTTCTTGAGGAGATGTCTTTAATTCCAAACTTTTTGGCACTATCTTACAAAATTATGTCTCTGCCAATTCTAAAACAATGTAAATTTTGATTTTCTGATTTTTCTTCAATCAAAAAGTCTGAAGATCTTGAGCATTCTTCATTGAATAAAATAAAAGACTCTAAATCTGTATGTATAACACGAATTGGGTGATTGTTAGGCCTTTATCTTGTAATGATAATATACTTCATCTTACTTTCTCTGTAAAGTTTTTTGAATTTTCCAAAGATAGGAATTCTTGCATATGAAAATTCAAGCTGCAAATTTCCTCTAAGTTTTTCTCCCCATGATCTAGAAAGTAGCATTCCATATCTAGGTGGAATATCAGCGACAACAACATCCATAAGGACATTCTTGGCTGGGATTTTTTCTAATGAGACCACTAAATCTTTGATAAGACCAATACATTTCACCCTCCCTGAATCAAATGAATAGAGGTCATGGTAATGTCTTATGATGTCTAGTCCTAATTTTTCCATAATGGCTTTAGGAATAAGGTTGTTAGATGCTCCAGAGTCAAGCATTGCATTATGAAGAATAAAATCATGTATCTTGAGACTTAAATAAAAAGGAGGGACTTCACTATCTTCTTATTTTCCATCATCGGCAGGACCAAAAAGAAGTTGAGGATGATCATCACTCAAGTTAACCATATCAGATGTTTGATCAACTCTAAGCAATTTAGTAACTTGTAAATTATACTGATAATCCTTCATTATCTCAGTTAGAGGAATAGAAACCTTTAGTTTATCAATTTCATTTTCAAAGGAAAAATGAGCAGGATGCTTTTCTACCACTTTTAGTGACATGTCCTTATTTTCAGGCAGTTATTTGGATGAAGAATCTTTCTTCTATCCTCCTTCTTGAACTTCTTGATCTTTTCTTTGATTTCTGGTGGATGCTTCATTAGCTTTATGAGAAGTAGAAGCATCAGGTGCTTTTTCTTTGCCTCTGTTTCGTGTAACAGCTTATTTTTGTTGAGTATTGGTTTGAGAGCTCTGTTTCTTTTAATTACAAACTATGGGAACATTTCTGCTCCTCAAACCATACTGCCTTTGAACTTGGGTGAGGGAATTTTGATATCCTATCTGATAGTATTCAGTGCACATTAAGTCTTCATTTGACATGGAATATTGTTGGTCTTTTGATGCACAAATTTCTGCAGAATATTGATCTTCTTCAATGAGGAAGAAAGGTTGATGATTTTACTCAAACAAATAATTTTCTCCAGAAATTTCTTCTTCATCATCTTCATCAGTTCCTTCAGTATAATTCTGTTGGAAAGGTGTGCTAACTTTCTATCTACTTTGTAGATATCGACCCCTTTATTCCCTTTGTTTAATCTTGTATTGGGGTTGCTTATTTTGACCCCTGAAATTGGGATTTCTTATAGAAGAATCAGCTTGTCTATCAGCACTAGACATCTTATCCATAATTTTATCCATGGATTTAATCAAAGTATCAATTATACCTTCTGATGAAGTGGATGTTTCTTCTTTTTTTGTGACTCTTTTCTCTGTTTTGACCTTAGACTTTTTAATGATAAAATTTTCCTCTACACTCACTGCATTTCTTTTCATTTCTTCCAAAGTTGAAGGGTTTCTCTCTCTCGGCTGATAGACCATTTCAGAGTCAAAACCATCAAGATAATTGAGTAAAGAAAGGCATGGGGTTGGTTTCATACTATCAGGAATTGAATGATATATCTTATTGAATCTAGCTGTGAATTCTTGGAAAAATTCATTTGTATTCATTTGCAGTGCATTATATTCAACTAGAATTTGTAGTGGATTTTTCTTCTCTTCCCATTTTTCCATGAATAAATCATTTAGTTGTTGTGAGGTTCCAATTGTACCAGATCCAAGAGAGAAAAACCATTTCTTTACTTCTCCAGAAAAACTTTGAGCAATAATACGCATCTTAGCATCATCATTGTCTACTTCTTCAGGATCTATAAAATCAATTACTTTAGCCACATGCTGATGGGCGGTAATTTTTGATGTTCCATCAAAGAGAGGCAACCTTTTACCATAATTTTGTGGTAGAGAAATAAGTTGACCTGGTAGAATCAATGGAGCAAATATGGCCATGATTAATGGAGGAGGTGGTGGAGGTGTGAATTGTGATGTGGATTGAATAAAAGTTTGCAAATGTAAAGATGGAATGAAAGGAGGAATAGATGATGTAGTTGTATGAGAGGCTAAATTAAAAGAAGCACCAAAAGTCTGTTGCCGATATTGAAAATAGGCCTTTTCATAGGTTTCTTGAAATTTATCTACTAATCCTTTAAGTTTATGGAAATTGGACCAAAATTCAGTATCAGTTTCAGACTCAAAGGTTTCAGAAAATGGTGAAAAGGACTCAAAATCAAAAGGGTCAAAAGTAGCTTCTGAGATAAAATTTTAGGCTTAGTTCTAATTAAATATTTTTCAGAGGATGGATAAAAATCCAAATCTTCTTAGATAAACCTCATAGGTAGGGAATTTTATTTAATTAATGGGGGGAAAACTCTTCCTGACTATCGAGACTTAGTCTTTTGTCTTCTCAAAATACTTTCAGGATTGTATACTAGTGGTGATGGATTAGGGTCAATATTAGACCTGGTATATATTTTAGGAGCTATTTTAAGATCTGAATTATATGTTTTGGCTCAATTTTTTACTTCAACCTATTCAGAAAAACTTTCCCAGGGAATATTTAACAATCGTCCCTGGCAACAGTGCCAATAATGTTATCACTTTCCCCAACTTCCCAAGGCTAAGAAAGGAGTGGGGAAAGGTAACCAAAAACCAATATTTTGGCTAGGTATCTCTCCCTACCTAGAAAAAATAGGGTTCTCTATGTGTCACTTTTAAATAATCAATGAATGGTTGAGTACCATAGGATTTTAGGCTAGATATATATACAAGCTAGAAATGATTAATTTGTTTGGTAATTGGGATGTTGGATAGAAATAAGAATCAGGGAAACTAAATTTGATTTCAAATATTGAATTTCAGAGATCAGAGTGAGGCCAGGTAGGTAAAATATTTGAGCATACTTAATTTTTCATTGTGTATAGTGGTAGAAAAAGGTAGGAATCTGACAGAGAATTTAACTAAATTCATTCATCAAAAGAAAGAGAAGAAAAAGATAGGGATCTGAATGAGAATTTTAAAATGAATTCATTCATCAGGAGAATTGACACATATATGAAAATATTAATAGACATAGCATGGAAATAATTTTTTATTTTTATAGACTAAAAGATTAATATACATAAGCTATAATGGAAATGGAGTAATAGAGAGGAAAACAGTGCTCAAAATAAATACCAACGGAATCTCACAATAGCTACTGCAACATCTTTGATTTCATTAAAATGCGTTTACAATAGCTCCATTGTAAAGTATGAGACTATCTCACCCAACTATCCAATCTGTTCTACATCTATAAACTGTGTATTTATAGATTTACAATGGTCTCCCAGAAAGGCTAGACTCTCGAATATCTTCAAGGACAGGGACTTTATTACATTTGAAAGAAAATAGGAGGAAATATGTTTCTATTTATTATATCACTAGAAATATTTAACTGAGCACTCATATGAAGCTTATTGAACCCAACAGCCATGGGGATGTGGCATTTTCTTATCCTTAACCATAGGTCACCATGTACAGGTTTTGCTGATAGTTTCAAAACAGATTGAGCAAATGTTTCCTGGTTTTCTGTAAATTTTCCAATTGTCCCTTGAATGTTGCATGTGACTTTTTGAAACGTGCTAGAGCTAAGATTAAAGGTGGCGCGAGTTTAATGGAAATGTGTTTAAGAGAAACTTTGTCGTTGTTCCTTTCCTTTAGTTTCTTGATTGTTGTGATAGGGTTTTGAAACAAACACGAAAAGAGTTTTGAAGTGGAAAAACCCGTAGGGATAGGTTTTAAAACAAAAGGAATGAGCACGTGAAAGATATGGGAAGGAGACACATTGAAGGTGGGGCCAGCGGGAGGAATCAAAGGAAGAGTGGGAAATATGATGGTTTGGAGTGTTATGGAGGCAAATGGTGGAATTAATCAACAAAAAAACTATTTTCTCTTTAATGGCGCAACACTTATGTTTGGTGGAAAACCCAAAATATTTTGGATAGAATGGTAGGCGAAATGGAGTGAGTTATAGCAGGAATAACCATGGTAGGGCCTGGTGGTATTGCGAAACAAACGGAGAATGGTTTTAGGGGATATGACAACGATAAGAGGTTTGAACCGAAGGGGGGTGCAAAATGCAGAGAGGAGGACATGTAGCAGGAGGAGCAGCGGAGAAAATAGCTTTTTAGACCCCCACCCCGCAGTGTTAAAAGAAGAATGGAGAAGGGGGATGAAAAGGCATAAGGATCATTGATTAAAGGGTGGGGAATATCACGAGGTGTAATGGCATGTGGAGATCGCTAACGTAAGAACTAGAGTAGGACAAAGGCTGGGGACATATAATCTGTAATTAGCAAAATGCGAAGAGGTTGATATGATGTCGCAGGGAGGTCCCACTTTATTATCATAATCGGGAAAAGGAGGCGAAAGTTCATAATTCAAAGACAAAAAATTGCAGAACTATGATGCGATATATTGCATAGTGCAATCAAGGGTTTTAGGAATATCGCAATTGGGGACCAGAGGGTTTATCACAAGTCAGGCATCAGAGTGAGTAGGCATAAATCACAATAGGAAGTATTTTCGAATTTTGAATTGTGAATTGCAATGGGAGGTGAGGTGGAATTAAGGAGGTTCCATGTTATTTCAATCAAGGATTTTAAGAAGCGGAATAAGTGAATACATAACAAATTTGTGATGTGATATAAGGTAGGTCCCATCAAAGCTCTTAAAGCATAAAGTGGAGATGCGATAAGTATAGAAGTATAATAAAGCGGCCTGAAGCATAAGCAAAAGGCTTTCAATTGTTTAAATGCTAAAAAAACATAAAGGAAGTGGGTCCTACCGATATCGCAGTCGTGGGTTTGTAGGAAGCGACAATTTTGAAACCAATGAAGTTTGGGATCTGCAATAAGCGATTTCTGAAAACATAAGGAGTAAAGTTAAATGGAAAGTTGGAAAGGGGTATATCATATAGAATATATATAATATATTATATATGATATATGGAGAGGGCTTGATGTGGGGGGCGAGCTTCTTTTTAACAATAAAAAATGAATTTTAATGGTTAAAAAGGGTTTTTAATAGAAAATGAGCATTGGAATTTGGGTTTCGGAAAAATGAAAGCTATGAGGTTAAATGAAATGAATGAGGGTATAAAAGAAACTTGCTCACCATTAAACTTGTATAGAAGAAATTTCTTCTTTCAACTGAACTAAAAAGGTAGATTGATTCCCTGGAGCTTTGATAGTCACTATTTCCCTTCCTCTTTAACTTGAATGCACAGCAATATAGTGTTGATATTTTTGAAACTTGATCGAAATGAAACAGAAAAGATGGATTTTATTTGAACTGCATAAAATTGCTTGCTTCCTTCACTAGATTTTATGAATGAAATGGGTGATTAACTGCCTTATTTTCAGTGGGAACCTGAATATTTTCCATGCGCAGTTTGAACCTATACTTGACCTATATGAGATGAAGTGACCTGAATCTAGAGCTCTAAATGATGATGATGAAATGATGAACTTAAAACTATTGATGATGAAATGAAGTGAAGGAGCAACATACCAAGTTAAGACCTCTTCAGTGACAAAAATTATTTTCTAAGAAATTTTTCGAAAAAAACAAATTTTTTTCTAAGACTCAAAGAAAAAATCATAGAAGAGATATTTTTTATCATTGATACATTGACACTAACCCACTGCGTGGCAAAAGAGACCACGGCTACTAGGATTTCATTCGCTCTACATTTGTACATTATTTTTCCTGCAAGAATTTGGGTAGTGAAGCGCACTACTTGGTCATTGATAGAATTTATGTCATAGCCCCTTGACTTCTTTATCAACTCATACTTATTCTTCATTTCGTCAGCAACTACCTTATCCTAACTCTTTCCCACAAACTCCTCGACAAGGTTCTTTCCCTGGTATGGCAGCGCAGTGATTCTTCTTATCAACATTTCATCTATTGGGATCCTCTCTCCCAACCAGAGGTATTTGGCATGCACTAAACCCAAACACTATTGAACAGATATCATGTTGATAACACTTCGACCGAAGTGCGCTAATTTAAGCATGTTTAACAACCCTTCTAGCTGCAATCCTTTTGCCCACTTATGTGGCTCCAACTAGGTAACTTTAGCCTCTGGGTAATACACTTAGTGTAGGTACCTGCTTGGTTCAAATTCAGGATACTTGCTTCTATCATTGAAGTCCCAATCCTCCATCTTCAGATGTAGAAATTTTCCCATTGGGTCACCTTCAAACGGTACTTGTTCGGGGAGTAGTGGTGTGAAAACACCGAACTTCACATTATTAGGGTATTTGACTAGCTTAGCACCCAACTTTCTTGGTGGTACATATGGTGGTAGTACAAAGAGTTCTTTTACACCTTCTAACTCAATTTATGGCATCTCTTCTTCTGGGATTGCAATTTCTTCCTCATTGTCCTGAATATCCATTGGTTTCTTCTACTTCTTGTCCTGTCATTACTCGATGCGTTGCTCCTTGGCTATTTTCTTTCTCAGGGATTGTCTAACTCTAGAGGATGAAACTCTCACCTTTCCCTAATTTTTATTTGGTTACCCTTCTTCTGAGTTTGGTTTCTTACGTGGTGACCTTGGGCCTGTCATGCTTGGTGTTGTGGCCCCCATGATTCCTACTAGTCCTTTCCTTACAAATTCCCTAGAAATATCTTCAAATATCTTCTCAAACATACAACGATTTGCTCTGTTCTCACTTTGGCACAAATTTTCAATTTGAATTCTCAGGAAGAAAACTGTCGAAATGTAGAACAAGGCCTTGCTTTTATAACAAATTTGAATTTCAGACCTCATGATCATCTCCATATTTGGCTCATTCAATGTAGATATGGCGCTAGATTCGACCAGTTGTGCCTAATCAATGTGTTTCCCGCACTCATTTTAACGGAAATTTTCCTTTCACGTAATGTTTTCCCTCCAACGGTCATATTTCTGGCTAACTTCGATGATCCTTCCCTTGTGTCACAACAATTCATCCCTTGTCACTGTTTCTTCATACTTCGACATACTCCTAACTATCGTGCAGTAATATCCTTTCAGCGACCCCATTCTATAGAGTATTTTATAGTCCAGTGACCACTTTCAATTGTAGGGGGCACTAACATTGTCCTCCCTTCATCTTTCAATATGCAGCTCCAGGGACAGATTTGTCCCTGTATATCTTCAATCTGCTACCATTCACTCATTTTGGCATCAACTGAATATCTAACTTAGCGAGTTGAATTGCGCCACCATCAGATACATACCTGATGATATAAGGTCTTGACCAATGTGCTTTGAAATTTCCATGGAACTTCGCAAATTTTCTATCATACAACAATACAATGTCTCCTTCCTTGAATGTCTTCTGCCTAATGTGCATGTCATGCCAAGCTTTCTCCCTTGCTTTTTGCACTTGTTGATGAAAACCTGCAATAAAAGTGTCTTCTTCTAAAGCAAGCAATTGCTCCATCCTTTCTTCCATTGTATCACGGTCTGCCATGTCTGTGAATGTTGCAATTATTAAACTTGGCACAATGTACTCCATAGGCCTGATTGCTTATTGTCCATAGACCAACCTAAAAGGTGTATTTCCTATTAGTTTCATGCATGTTGTCCTATATTCCCATAACACCATTGGAATACATCCCAGTCATTTATGTTCACATTGATACTTTTGTGAGCACATTCTCCAAAATATTATTGAAATCTTTGACTATCCCATTCGCCTAAGGATGATATGGTGTACTTTTCTGATGATATAATTGAAATTATTCAGTCAATGCCTAAATAGTATTATGAAATAAATGTGAACTCCTATCACTTATCAATTTCTTTGGACACCCAAATATGAACTAAATATACTCAAATATGAACTTTGTGGCGGTATATGTGCTACAATCCTTCACTGGTTGTGCTTCGGCCCACCTCATAAAATACTCAATTGTACTGATTATGTATCTTGCATCGATGTTCTTCCCTGATGGGTTAATAGGTCAAACAAATTCAATAGCCTACTTATCAATTGCCTGCAATTTACCTGCAGATTCAATGGATTTCATCCCTTCTAGATGGACTTCATGTTCTTTTACATGCATCACAAGCTCGACAAAACTCCTTTGCATCCCTATGCACTGTGGCCCACCATAACCCAGATCTCAAAATATTCTACTGCATAATTTCCTCCTACAACCCCTCCATGAGCTTCTTCTAAAATACTCTGCCTCTCATGCTCAGGGACTGTAGTCAAGATAAATCCCCTCTACAGACAAAGGCGGTCTCTCTGGCCCTAAAGTGCGCCTAGATACGTGACATACTTTCTAATGAAAATATTTCTTAACTAACATTCATAATGCGACAAGAGATGTAAGTACTTTTTCCCAATTCTACGTTCGAACCTGTTGATGATGACCTGAATGCGCGATCCTTTGAGGCTCGCTCCTTTCTACTGATGGCACATGAATATCTGCGAATGATCAAGAGGCGACAGAAAACATAATCCAATACATAATCATCATAAACATTAGCTATCTAGCATATCAAGGACTACCAGAATATTTTCATAAAATATTGGACAAATATAGAAACCAAACATTAGATGTCTTTATTTATAAATATAAAAGGAAGAGCTTACAATCAGGCCTTGATGTTGGAGGCCTCCCTTTGGTGAAAATGTGAGTCCTTCACCGCAACTCTAAATCATTCCTTCTCCCGAATACTTAGGCATTATCATAGTGCAAGAATGTAAAGTGAACGAGAGTTCAGAATATCCCAACAATGACCAACCAGGAATAAGATTATTGGAATGAGGGGCATGAATTTATAGGAAGGGAGAAGAGGTTGGGAGCCCATGAAAGGAGGAGGAAGGTCCACTTTTTAAGGGATAAAATCCCATGGATGAGATCAAAGCTCTAAAACCAGAGAGCTCAACTTTATCACCACATTTAACAACCAACTCATCGCTCTAAAACTTCTAAAGGTCAAAGCTTCTTCTCTATTTTAGGAAACACTGCCAAAAAGGGATCAATGTGGTTTTCAAAGAAATATCAGCACTAGTAGTGTTAAGCCAGAATTTTCAATCTTGCATCAACGCGAGCATGACAACAGGAAATGCGTTGACCCAAGAAACTAGGATTTTACCAAGTTCTTCAGTAATCTTCCAAAGCAGTTATCTTGAATCTTCAGGGGATGTCTTAAATTATTTCTTCATGGTGGAAACATTGCACAGGGTCTATCATGGGGCATTTTAGGATCAGGTACGGAAAATGAGAATGGTGAAAAATTATTGTGTAACAGATGCCCCCTAAATCATGAAGGCAGAACGGGGAGTGACGGCTGAAATGCTTTATGAACAAAGAAAAGAACTAAAATCGTTGCCAGGAAACCTGCTAAATCAAACATTTTACAATATATGACATATCTAGTATGAGTAAACCTAACCACAAGACTTTTCTCTAAGCATCAAATAACACATGAACCCTCGGCATGGTTGCAACCATCCATCTAAATGGATCTGTGGTATGGACGCAGCCATCCATATAGATAAGATCATGTATACAATCATGAATACTCAATAACTCCATGCAACCTGGATCAAAATAAAAGGTGACCCAAGGTCTTCACCACGGTCTCAATCAACCCAATGTACGAATCTAGCCATGTGAATAGATGTGTTGGTGTCGAACACAGTAGAAACCACCTGATTACCATTCAATGATGAAAACCATTAACAGGCACGAGAGAGACCACCAATAATGACGATGGACCTCAAGGTACAAAAACACAATCTACAAGTGTGAATGAACGTGTTGAAGTCGAACACTTGCAGAATCATTCAATCAAAGGCCAATGAAGTGAACTTGTCGTCGAACATGAAGAACTTCCCATTGAGGCATGCAAGCTCCAAGTTACTGAAAAGAAGTTTTTAAATCACCTTCTTAGATAATGGGTTGAAGTTGACAGGAAGTGATACGTTGAAGGAGGGCCATAATGATTCCCACATCATAAACATGAAACAACAGGTATCTCAAGATGATAGGAGTGATTCGGGATTGTAACAAAGAAGGTCAGATAAGCAAAGGATTTTTGACAAAAAGGAATTCTCTTGAACATATTGGCGACACCACTCTAAAGTGTGGTAGCATTCGACTCAAACTGGATCAGAGGTCATGTTGACAAAATTTGGTAATAAAATGAGAGGCAAATGTATCTCCCAAACCCATGGAGGCAAAGTGACAAATGTAGGATGTCCCCAACCTGACACGAACTGTAGATGAGTGCCATGTTCAAGAGTGACAAGCTGCCCAAAATACACATAGGATGTTCAATTTCAATTTTCCCCCGTTATTGCTAATGAGTACGTACTTATTTTTTATAGCCAGCATGAAGAGGATAGCATATGTTGAGCGTGTAATTTCATTCTTCGAATGAATCCATCCTAGTAATTTTAACGAGCCCTAGGAAGGAGGAACTCAGTCTCTTCATGGTGACAATTCTTTCGTCGTTTAATCTTTAACGAGTCCAATGAAAGGGTAACTCTGTAACTTTTCATGTTTAAGGAGTTTTAAAAGAAACTCCATCATGTCCCTTTTTTTTAAATCGTCTCTCAAATCCAAAAAGGTATAAAACTATATCTGAAAGAACCTATTGACTATGTTCAATCAAGGTATTCTTTTTTCGTAAATAGTAAATCTCCGCCAGAAAAATGGGTAAACATATACCAAGACCACATCAATTCGTTCAATTTAATGAGTTTGAAATGACAAGTACTCGACAATATTTCCATTTTTCGAGAGTCAAAAAAGAGCTGAAAGTTGACTCTAGGGGGGTTTGTTTTTGTATATGTTTACCGAGTCTGAAAAAGAGATAAAATACAACTTGTTTACATCATAAATAATCACCAATAGTGTGAAAGTCCTGTTACTGCAGAAAAATGGCAAAAATCACTAATATCGAAAAAATAATAATAAAATAATGGCGAAAATATTTCAAAAATATATAAATAGACCAAAAAGTAAATTCATTTTCACCTTTCTGTTTTTGAGAAGTGTATTTTACCCATTTTCCCTCTAAATTTCAGATCAGTGGTGCGACCGATCTAGGACACCATTCATCGATATGTCACCACCAGGTAAGATCCCTAAGCCTCCTCTTTATTTTCATTCCTTTCATTTAACATTTGGTTTTTAGAAATAGAGAAATGGGGGGAGGATTTCAAACCTCAAAATCACTTACGGTTAGCGCGGTTTCGAGCTATCGGACCCAAATTGGTCATGTTTAGCCTACGAGGGCAGTGCGCAGCAAGCACCAAATTAATTCAGACAATCGCGGTAGCTACGAGGAATATTTTGAAACAATAAATCCACCCATTTCAATGGATAATTTCCAAAAATACTTCGATGAAAGCTCCTAAAATGCCTTTTAAACATGTTTTGCAGGTGTTTTCAGTGGAGATCGTGATTGAATGGAAAGAACGAGGCCACGAGGTAGAAAACCACCAAGCACTGCAAGACAAAAATTGCAAAAATGCATTGCATAATTACGGTTTACTAAAATTCTTCCAGATATCAGGGTTGAGAGCTCAACTGGAGCTGCTCCAATATTTGATTGGACTATGGGATGTGGACCGACAAATATTTATCATCAGGGACCAGGAATTAGAATTAGATGTGATGGAATCTATTTCATTACAGGTTTGTCTAGGAGAGGGGAGAGAATCCAACTCTCTGGAGCTCGCACAGGGGATGAGAGTACCAGTATGCTCATAGAGAGACACTGTCCCGAGGCTCGAAAGGCTAAGAGTGGGAAGATATACATATCCTCTATCACAGTGATTCCTTTGTGCACAATACTTCACTGCATAAATAGAGTGGTAGGAGCCCAGACATTGCATGAGGCAACAAACTCTCAATTCTAGTACGTAGTGGACTGTCTGGCCCCAAAAATGTTTAGTTGTTGCGAGGGGTTATTGGATAATTTGAAGAGCCAATCAACCAAGTGCAAGACAAGCCAACTGAAAAAATTCGGGTATGGGTCCATTATGGTGACATTTTTCTTAGAGAGGGTACCATTGTTTTAGTACCAGTGGCTGGAGATCCATGATCCAGCCTCGAGGGACTCGAGGCTAGTGAGGTGGTGTGATATCATGCCCCGATAGGGTGGGGGCCAACAGATGCATTTCCCTATAGCATTTTTCAACTGGTTTTGTCATCAATTCATCGTGGTTGAGGACTTTACATATGCAGGCATCGACTTCAGAGCAGATTCGGATCTACCCATTCCACCAAGCACAGAGTGGACTAATGGAGGTAAAAATTGTTTTTTTAACATTTTTTACTTTTTGAATGTTTTTTTTATGTATTCAGAAACGTAAATTTATGATTTTTTTACAGATGTGATGTTAGAATATTTCGACACATAGGAAATATTTAAGTATAACTTGGTCTAGCGTAGACTTAGGTAAAGTGTGTTTCTTTACTATGTACTTTTGTAAGTTATAATCTGACGGTTACGATATGTAGTGATGTGACGGTTCATTCTCTCCTTGGTATTACCAACACTTGATTTGTGGCTTAACACCCGATTGGTCCATGATCTCTATTTAAAGAGCATGGAGGGTCATTTTTCCGGTGATCATTTATGTGAGAATCTTATGTAAAAAAATTTTTTTTTATATTAATAAATTTCTTGAAGTGGTCGTGTTGGCTCAGGCCGTGAACTGTTTCCCTCTTTGATGGTTTTAACCACGTCAAATACTGGTGTATTGATCTATAATTTGTTTGTGAGCAGTGACCTTTGGTGTTTGATCTAAGGAACTTACCCTGAAATTCCTACATGGTATTAGAGTTGTTTTGAGGGTTGCATCCGTTGTTGATCCAAATCCGAAGCCGGTTTGACTGCATGTGACTATCATTTTCCATATCTATTGTTTTTGACCACTTCCGGGCTACGAGAACTGATTTTTTGTGTCCGGAGACTCTGTTACAGTGAGGAACCCCTTTCGTTTCATGTGAAAAGGTTTCTGGTTGCCCAAGTTATGTCATTTTGGATCTGGAGGTATAAAGTATTTTTTTCAGTTATATTTTTTTATACCTCTTTTTACTTCAGTTTATAGTTTTTTATTTATTTATTACTGGATCTATACCCTCTTCTCTGTGTATGCTCTTTGCTCTACATTGTGTGTGATCTGGAAAACCATAAACAGAAAGACGAGATTTTTCTATTATGTATGCTCTTTCCCCGCGACTTTGTGCAATCTTGGGAAATCAAAAATAGCAAGAAAAATATGTAGTTGTCGGACGAACTGACTAGAAGTCTAATGTTCTATCATAAGACTTGTATTTTTTGTTGTTGTTTGCGCGATTTATTTGCAGGAAAAAAACGTGCAATCCGAAGAAAAGAAAAAAAAACCCTTCCTCCTTTCAAACAAATATAGAATCATTTTACTAGCTCACATAGTGTAAAGTTACTTTATGAGAATAGAGGTCTTGGGTTCAAGCCTCTTTGTCAAGCTTCTTTTTCTAAAAAGCGTTTTTTCAAGTTACCTTTTCTTGAAATAAAAATTGGCAAGTTACCTTTTTTAAGGGTTTTATTTAAAAAGCACATGTAAATTATGTTTTAAAGTTACTTTATGTAATAATGTTTCTTACCCATTATAAAAAGTGAGTCACATAAAGTAGTAATTTTTTTTTAAGTAAGCCTATTATATTAAGTTTGGAAAATGAGGGAATTTTTTTTAAGTACAACTTCATCATCAACTTTCAACATATCATGTAACTACTCAGCATCTACTACAACGTTTTTTCAAAAATGCATAACTTCTTCATCCGAAAACCGTTTTCAGAGCCGTTTTTTTTTAACTGACCCAATTTTTCGAGATATTTCCATTGGAGTAGATAGTTTAAACCTTTACATATTCATTTTTTAAAAATGGAAAGTGCATCCCCTATTATTCTTAACAGCACCAATTATTTCCAATGGCTATCCTACATGGTAGACTTACTTAGAAGTAAAGGGATTTATAGTATAGTCTTAGGACAAGAATCTGAACCTACCAAAGCAGATAAAAAGGATAAATGGGAAAATAAACAAGATCAAGCATGAGGGTTGATAGTAATGTCCATTGCTCAAGATCTTATATTTTATATCCACGAAATTTACTCCCCTGTAGAAGCTATGAAAAAGCTAAATACTGTTTTTTGCTTTCAAAATGAAATCAGAGCCCACCAGCTAGAAAATGAGTTTCTTACGTTTGACCCCTATAATCTATCCTCTATTGAAGATTTTTTTTCCAAATTCAAGACCCTTAGACTTCCTTTAAAGGTTGTAAGGTCAAAAAGGAAGATGGTAGTCTTATCTATTCTATTCTTGCTAAGTTAGGCCCTGCATACTCTGTATGTGTTTCCACCTTCCATTCCACTAGACAAGCCCTCATTTCTCAAGGAACACCGTACAAGTCCCCATATTTTGATGTCTTTTGTGATTCTTTGATAAGAGAACAGGAAAAAATATTACATCTTGGTCTTATTAATGCTGAAAACTCTTCTAAGAAAGCCTTAGCAGCCCAGCAGCAACCATATCCAAATAATCCTAAGAAGCATCATCCTAAAAAGAATGGTCCTAAGCCAAACAAGGGTCTTAAGCAATCTTAGCCGCAAACTGAAAAAACAACTCAACAAATTGATAAGGAAAATAAAAACAAAGGGAAGAAGACATATAGACATTGCAATTTTTGTAATCGTGATGGCAACGCAGATTCAAAATGTTTTAAAAAGATGGAAGCCTTGGAAGCAGCAGTGAAGAAGCACAACATCCATTTGGAGAACCCTTCAACTTCATCTTCGGGAATGGAACTTTCTACATATGGTTTTCAAGCATCAAGATCTTGTTATGCTTTGAATGTATCTTCTTATTCTCATTCTCATGAGTGGCTCATTGATTTTGGAGCTTCTTACCACATGGAAAAAAATAAAGCCATGTTTTCTTATTTAAATGATTGCAACTCCAAACATATTTATGTTAGTGATGATATATCTTAGTGTTGTAGGGTTTGGAACCATTCACCTAGATAATGGTTAGTTTAATGAGGTGTTATGTTTTCCTACCTTGTCCTGCAACCTTCTATATGTTTATCAGATAACTCATTCAGGTGAAGGGAAAACAATATAATTCTCACTTCATGATGTTGTAATTAAGGACCTAAGAGATAGTAGATATATTTTAGCTACTAGAATTGATGATGATTCCACAAGGTTGTATAAGTTTGAAAACGTTACGTCATCATGTCTTCCCTCCACTTTTGTTGCTCATAATGATGAAGTGAGCAAACTTTGCATGAGAGATTTGGTCACCTAAACTATCACTCTCTTAAAAATATATGTAATGAAAATATGGTGACGGTTATTCCTATGGTATCTTGTCGAGATGGTGTTTGTCCTGGTTTTTTACTCAAAAACATCATCAGGATAGTTTTGACAAACATGCCTCATGGCATGCTTCAGCCCCTTTGCAGCTTGTGCACAGTGATTTATGTGGTCAAATTTCACTTGTTTCTTTCTCTAGCTACAATTACTTCTTAAATTTCATTGATGATTTTTCCAGATGCACTTCGGTATACTTCTTCAAACTCAAGTGAATTTTTTAACATGTTCTTGGCCTTAAAGGCCTTTGTCGAGAACCAATCTGGACATGACATTCTTAAGTTTAGATCTGACAATGGAGGAGAATATGTTAACAACAAATTTATCAACTTTTGCACTGAGCATGGCATTCAATTACAACATATTAATCTGTATACTCCACAAAAAAATGGTGTAGTTGAAAGGAAGAATCGCACTCTAAAATAAATGGCTAATTGTATGCTTCAATCTAAAGGAACTAGTCTTAATTTTTGGGAAGAAGTAATTAACTGTGCAAATTATGTAATATTCCCAAATGGGGAAGCAGCAATATATGAACACAAAACTGGAAATAGCAGTACAAATCAAATCATTAACATTGGAGACCAATATGGAGACATAACATCATGTATTAGATCAGCAAATCAACACAAAATAGTGAGGCATGAATCATATATAATGAGGAAACAAGCCTCCCATAAGCAATCACTCCTGAATATGAACTGCTCCTACAATAAAAAATTTCGAAAGACTGCTACAACGCAGTTATAAATACACTGCTCCAGCAAAGGAATGTAAAAAATATGTATGGTTGTTATATGCCTCAAAATATATGACAAATACAAATCTAGGCTTTACACAAATTCCTACAAAGAACCCATAAATGGTTTTCAAAAATACACCCTGAATAAGATGGGATCTAAAGGCCTAGGGCTGAAGATTCACCGCAAACTAAAGCACATGAGTGTAGAAGGCTGAAATATTGTAGATTTGATGTAGATCCCCTCAAAGGTCTCCTCTAATGAAATTCTGAACCCTTCAATCACAAGAAAACACTCCAAAGGAGCCACAAGATCCCTCACTGAAGCTGCCCTCCAAAATAATGCAATTCCCAGCTAGAACAGCGCTGTAAATGATGGGAAATAGTTGGCCTGGTTCCAAAGATATGAAATATGCCCATGATCCCTCCAAAATGATCCCCCCAAGAGAAGGAATCCTTCCTTCTATGATAAACTAGCTCAGAAAGTGGGTTTTTCAACCCTCCACTGCAACGCCCTACAACACAACACAATATCCTGCAGAAACTATGCTGATGAAGAAAGTTGTAGCTTGGCCTGAAAACATGAACATGGAAATGAAATGAAATGCTCTTCCAAGAGGCCTCTCAAGGGAAGAGGTGGTATTCCCACTCGGGAACACTTGGTGCTAAACAGCACAGCAATCTCTACTAAACAACTGAAGAATGCAAGAAGTCTAAACAGGCCACATACCAAAATAATAATCCAAAACATAATCCCATATGGCTGCCATTCTCTTCTTTATATATATTATGAGCTTCCTTGCCTTTGGCCCAACTCAATTAGGTCATCTACTCCATGCAATCCATCTCCCTCCAAAACTGTTTTATTCCTCATTTAATCTACACTCCTCCATAACAACGTTGTTGACTTGGTCAAAGTTGACTGGTTCAATATGATCCAACCCCTGTTCACACTCAAAGGTGCTTTATTTAGCTGCCTATAAGGCCTCCTTTCACACTTGAAGTGTTTTTATTGTTGTTTAGGAGATTTAAGGGCCTCCCTGCCCACTTATTCACCTACCTAGTGACAACAAGATCTATAATATTCCATTTAGCTAAAAGATAAATTTTAGGAATATCACAGTCCTCCCCTCCAAAATGTTGCTTGTCCTCAAGAAACTGTAAAGGTGGAGCAAAATTCCTCCCCTCCTCCTCTTGTGGCCTCCTCATCAATAGTCCCAACCACTGCTCAAAATAATCTACAATAAATCTGCCCTCCAAAGGTTCCTCTCAAATATGCAAAACCAATTGGTTCACATCATGGGAAAGTGGAAGGTGTAAGTGGAAACCTTCTTGTTGTCTGTTGGAGAGGTAAATCCCATCTGTGGACAGAGGCAATCCCTACTAGCCCAGATCGGGTCTAGCAACAATCAGGTCACGCAGTGACGCAGGTCTCTAGTTACAAAATGACAAAAACGTAACGAATTGCCTACCTCGGGTCCTACACAGTGGTCGTTGAAGAAAGGATGACACTTCCCGTCCTTCTCTCTGGAAGATCACGATCCTTTCGCTTAACATGTCCGAACACCTACACACATGCAAAGGATACAATGATACACAACATAAAATCTAGATCTTGTAACCATACATCAGTCAGAGAGGATGTAACTCATTGCACCAAAGAAAAGGATACATGAATGAAACCATAATCAAAGTTGCTTATCATTAAAATAATAAAGGAAAGATACAACCCAAAGCTGTGACGCTTGATCTTCCTTCGGCAGGGCTGATAGCGGAGCACGTCTCAACGAAGCTTGTCGGAAACGGGACAAAGCTCTCTCTCTCTTCGGCTTGGCTCTTAAAGGCTGTCTGGTGATAGTCTCCTTGCTACAAGTTCAACTCTTAGCTTGCTAAGGGAAAAAGGCAAGCTTATATATATGGTGGAAGGGGAGTTGGGATCCCTACAATTATGGGATTGGTACTATCTCTAAGAAAGCTTCCATGATATGTGGAAAACCACCTCCCATACATGGAGATTCGAAGCCAAACCTCCCAACTCATTTTAGAGACTCGTTCAAGAGTTTTTTGGAATCAAACTTCTACCATTTATTTTTAAAAAACACTCCTTATTAAGCTTGGTGCGAGTGAGACACTGGGACAGAGCGCCAGTTAGCGCACCCTCTATGGTGGATTTTCCCCATTGGCGCGAGGGCTGAATTGGCTAGTCGCACCAAGGCCAAAAGATCTATTTTTAGGGTTTTTCAAGGGAAAATTTCTTCAGAGGAATGATTTTCCTTGTCAAGGGGGATGCCATGAAAGTGATTTCAGGTTATGTCACTGCTCACAGGTCACGGGAAAGGCCCTCCAATATGCGAGACGAGGGATTGCAGGGACGGTGAAAAAATGTTGTGTAACAGATGCCCCCTAAAGCATGAGGCCCGAAAGAGAGAGAGGGGTGAAATGCTTTATAAGAACGTGCCCAACTGAAAACATTGTCGTCGGAAAACCTGCGGAGACAAATACAACTGATATCTCAAATACATGATATGTGGTATGGGCGCAACCATCCATAATAGAGTATACAATAATCAGGATCCAAGGCATGGACACAGCCATCCAGAAAATATCAATAAGTAGACTCAAGCATGGTCGCAGCCATCCAATAAATGAGTCATGTAACCAATCATGATAATCCACAAAAATCCGCAACCTAGATTCCATCAGACAAAACCCAGGGTCTTGCGCTCCATCTTGACCTAAACAGATTACAAGTCTGTGCATGTGAATATGTGAGTTGAATTTGAACATGCAAGAACATCGTCTGATTACCAGCCAATGATGAAAGTCATTAACAGACGCGAGAGGAACCACCAATAATGCGAATGGCCCTCAAGGTACTATAGGTAAAATCCGTGGAATTTGAACATTGAGCTGACGTCGAACACCTGCAGAATCATTCGATCGAAGGCCAATGATGAAAACCTTGCGTCGAATACGAAGAACCTGCCATTGAGGCCTGCAGGCTTCAAGGTACCTGAAGGGAGTCTCTAGATCAGCTCCCTGGATAATGAGCTGAATTCGACAGGAAGTGACCTTGATCGAAGGTGGGCCATATTTTTTCCCACATCATCGATAGGAGACAGAGGAACATAATGTTTGTGAATCAGGATCAGCAGAGAATCAGAGGGAGGTTGATAAATATAGAGGCCAACTTCTCTTGAACACATCGGCGGCACGACAATGGATTTGGCAGTTTTTGACATCAAAGGTTCTGAGGTCATGACGACGAGGAAAAGAGCAGATGAGCGGTAAAAAATTATTACCCAAACCCCTGGAGGCAAGAAAAAAACGAGATGAGATGTCCCCAACCCGACACGAATGCAGACAAGTGCCATGTTCAAGAAGCATTATCACTGGCAAACCACAGCCATTAATCTTGGTTCCATTTTCCCCACCATTTCGCCAGTACCCCGGTGGCTGGAAACAAGATTGAAGGGGATAACCTGCTTTATGTCTCTAAGTTTGTCCTTTGGAAAAATCCAACCTAGTACATTTAACAAGCCCTAGGAAGGAGGAACTCGAGTATCGTCATTACGACGGAGTCCGATGTCATCAGGCTTTAACGAGTCTGACAAAGGAATAACTCAGCGTCTTTTCATGTTTAGAGAGTTTGAAAAGATAGCAGAAAAGTAAACTCCAACAGTCCCTTTTCATAGATAGTTCCTCAGATCCGAAAAGGTAGAAAACTATGTCTGAGGAAACCTCCTAGTCGTGATAGGCTAGGGTATTCCTTTTTCGTAAATAATCTATCCCAGCCCGAAAAAGGGGTAAACATATACTGGGTAGATGTCGTTTCACATCCAATTTAACGAGATCAAAACTAAAAGCGACTCGGAAATCTTTTCATTTTTAGAGAGTCAGAAAAGAGCTGAAAGATGACTCCAGTAGTGACTTTTTCGTGTTTTGACCGAGTCCAAAAAAGTATGAAATACAACTCGTATCATCATCCCAGTCACGTGAAAACCTGTTGATGCACAAGAAAGCAAGCATAAAACCCATTTTTCAACAAAATATAATAAAATATTGGAAAAATAAGCTTGAAAACCTAATTTTATTTTGAAAAGTTATAAATATGACAAAAATAGTAAAAACATATTTACTTTTACTTTTTACCTCTTGTAGAGAGCAACAGTGAGTTTTTTCCTTGCGAACTTGCAGTGATGATTGTGGAAGATCCGGTGCATCATTCCAGATCCCGTCTTTTCTAGGTAAGAGGCGCTTCCCTTAGCTATGTTTTAATATATTTTTTATAGTATTCCACTGTGATTTAGGATCCCTAAGGGGAAATTTGAAAATTTAGGGCTCGCCCAATTGGCGTGGGTATAAGGCATGGACCCGCGCCAATCAGGTTCTTTTTGCAAAGGGGTCGCGCCAGCTGGCGCGACTATCAACAAAACAGTAGTGCCAACGGCGCAACCTTATTTTCTGCTCAATTTTTACAAAAAATGAACCAAGCAACTGGGTTTTTGAATGCTCAAGGGATCTAATGAATTTTTTGTGACCATTTTGGTGAAGGTACAAAGCCACAATGGTGATCGAATGGAAAGAAAGGGAGCACAGTGAAGAAGACGAAATGGAAATGGAGAACGAGCAATGCATGAATTCTCTCCGGGATTGCGGTTTAAAGAAGTTCTTCTTGACACCATGTCTCAGGGCACAACCTGAATTGCTGCAATACTTAATCAGTATCTGGGATGAGAACGAAGAGAATTTTAGGCTTCAAGACCAAGTTTTGGAGCTCAAAGTATCTGATGTTTACTTCATCACTGGATTGTCTCGGAGAGGTCCAGTCCCAATCTTGACAGGTACTAGGCCTTCTGGTGAAAAGATGTCAATGGTAATGGAAAGAGTGTGCCCAGGGGCACGAACAGGATCAGGTAGTGGGAAGGTTGACATTCACACTGTTCCCAATCTAGCACTCAGAGTGGTGCTCCATACCATTACGCGAGCTGCGGGGTCATAGGCGCCGCATGAGGCTACTAAAACACAGCTCCTCTTAGCATCATAATGTATGAACCCAACACTATTTGATTGGGCTACTACTGTAACCATGAATATCAAACGGAAATTGAAGAAGTGTAAGAAGACCAAACTGAAGCAGTTTGGGTACGGATCTATCTTGGTATCGTTCATCCTCGAATGATTACCTATTTTCCAGGGCCAGGGGGTGATAGTCGCAGATCCACTGTTGAGAGAGCCACGGATGGCTCGATGGGTAGCACTGATGCCCAGAGTAGGAGGGGGCCATCAAATGTCATGGAGGCCCGAGTTGTTCGTATCGCTTCGGCGACAGTTGATCATCGTAGAGGACTGGCCCTATGCCGGTACTGACTTCACGGGAGACCCAGAACTTCCACTCGAGGACTGGGATGAGGAGCTGGGTAAGACTCTTTTTTATTTTATGTATTTTGTGATTTTTTTTTTGGTATACAAGTATGTTCTAACGTTTGATCCTATATGTATGCAGATGTTGGCCCAGAGAGGCCTGCCGAGATGTCGTTGATTACACGGAGGACCCCTCTTGCCTATGACCCTCAAGGTGAGGGGGGCGAGGGGAGCGAGCTAGTTCAGAACTTGGAGGGAATCGCCTGTGGGATCCCGGATTACGCTCGCCTAGCAGACATCCCTTTGGCTTATCAGAGGCACACCGTGGGGGTGCCTAGTCGCCTTCATCATTTACTGAGGTGATTGGTGCAGGCAGTGACATGCTACCTTGAGCACCACACTGATTAGTCGCCTAGGCTTTTTATATGCATATTTTTTAGAGACATGTTGTCTCCGGATATTATTAAAACAGACATGTATATTTTTTGATTTTATGTGATGCACACAAACTGCAGATATTAGACATATATATATATATATATATATATATATATATATTTCTGGATGGATATTTTTCACATAAGATGATGTTTTTTACAAGTTACGAAAATTTCTATCTAAAACCATGTTAGCTACTGCATTTGTTAACGCATTCATGTGTCTGGGTATATGTTGATATGTAATGTAATAAAAAATTCTTTCTAGTAAATGAATACGTAGATACAGTCTTAAAATGGATGGGTTCCTAACTGAATAATGACAATTGAGTTGTAACACTACAAGTTGTGAGTCTAGATATACAAGTAATGCATGAATACCGAGGTTAACAGCCTCGTTCAATAATTCCAAAATGGCACTATATTCCACGACATTATTTGTAGTAGGCCCGAGATAAACACCTTGTAAATTAACTAACTCACCAACAGGATTGTAGATTACGCAGGCTGCCGAGGACAGATTCCTGGTACTACGGGAGGCACCATCCGCGAAAACGAAAAAAGGAGTAATGTACATTTGCACAATTAGGAAGACCCAATTAGCAGAAATATGCTTACAAAGCACACCACACCACACATCCACAAAAATGAAATCACTCACTTATGTACACACACAACACAAGAATAATTCAAGTGTAGTACATCTTCAGGTACAGCCCATATCTAGGTTGCGCCAAAGGAATACCTTCATAATTGATTAGCTCATAGGCCCCATTTTTCAATACACGTTTAATGATATAGGGCGCATGCCACATGGGCTATAATTTTCCCGCCCCAAGTTGTCATGTGCTTGATCATATAATAGGACGAGGTCCCCTTCAATGAAAGAATGTGGAGAAACTGTTTGATCGAAATGAGCTTTAACCCGCTTTTTCTGTGCCTCGATAACCAAAGCAGCCAAGCGGTGGGTTTTTTCCAGTCATTCTAGATACAGGAGACGTTCTTCCTCCGGAGAAGTGTCGAGCAGCAATTCCACAGCCAACCTCAGCGAAGGGATCTCACATTCAACTAAAAGAGTTGCTTCCATACCATATACCAATTGAAAAGGTGTGAATCTGGTCGCGCTCTTTACTGACGTTCGCTAGGCCCAGAGAACTGAGAAAAATTAGAGATGCCAATTGGATTTGTGAATACCTATTTTTCGTTGAAGCATCGTGACAAGTACTTTGTTCACAGCCTCAACCTGGCCATTCGCCTGAGGGTAGTATGGCATTGAGCTGTCGTGATGCAGGCCCAACTTTAATGTCAACTCTGCCATCATGTAATCCCGAAAATGAGTGCCATGATCGGTGGTGATGGCTTGAGGAACTCCGAAATGCGTGATTACATGGTTGAAAATGAATTGAGCAGTTTTCTTACCGTCAGCAGCTAATGTAGGCATCGCCTCAGCCCACTTGGTGAAGTAGTCCATGGCAATGATGATATAAGCATGCCCCCCGGCCGAGTGAGGGTTACATGTCATAAAATCAATGCCCCACTTGGAAAAAGGGCCTACGATAATGACAAGATATAAAGGTAGGGTTGGCGCATGCATCTTGCGTTGAAATATCTGGCACACATGACATTTCCTTACTGCAACAATACAGTCTTTAAATATAGACGGCCAAAAGTAACCCGCACGTAGAATATTCTGGGCGGTAGCATATCCGGACATGTGACCACCACAGGCGCCACTGTGACAGTCATTCAGGACTTTCTCAGCCTCTTCCAAGGTCAAACATCGGCAGAGCACATAATCAACTTCGACACAATATAAGGTATCTCTGACAATGTGATATGGTTGAGATTGATGCTGAACGCGACGTCGAGCATCCTTCGTCAACTCGAACCAGGAATTGGATGTCTGAAGGTACACGATGATGTCACCGTACCATGGGTCATGAGTGCTGATGAGAAAGAGCATTTCATCCAGGATATGATCCTCGGATTGAGATGGAACAGAGTCTGTAGGGAGATAGCAGATAAGATCAGCAAAAACCAGTTACTTCGTCGATTTGGAAGTGGTGAACTCCAAATCAAACTCCTAAAGGATGAAAATCCATTTGGAGTACTTTCCCCCCAACAATTGTCGAGACAAGATGTAATTCATGGGGTTGCAGTCGGAAATCATGGTTACCATGCGCAACAGGATGTAATGGTGAAACCGTTGAACGGCCTGGACCGCGGCAAGCGCCAACTTCTTGACGTGGGCATAGTGTGTTTCAGTGTCGAGAATATTTTGAGCGATAATAAACCACATGTTCATTTCCATCATCGTCATCCTGTACCAGAACCATGGCTATCGTGTTGAATGCGGCAGCCAAATAGAGGGTAAAGTCGTGATGATAGTTGGGAGGACATATTAACAGAGCATTGACGAGCAACATTCTAAGTTTATCAAAGGATTTTTGAGAAATCTCATCCCAATGGAAGGAAACATCGTCTTTTAGAAGTCGCGTGAACCCTTTGGCCACTTCTGCATAGTTCGGGATAAAGCAACGTAAGAAATTCGCTTCCCCTGAAGACTCTGAAGTTGATGCAACGAGGATGGGGATGGGAGATTAACAATGGCCTCGACCTTGAGAGGGTCAAGGCGAATTCCGTATTTAGAGACAATGAATTCCAAAAGACGACCAGAATCCATGCAGAAGACGCACTTGTGAGAATTAAGCCTAATATTGTAACGTCTGCAGCAAAGAAAAATCTGGCGGAGGTGTTCAGGATGGTCTTCATGCCAAGCTAAATGAGCCGGGAGGTCATCTAGATACGACTGAACAATGTGACGTATGTCATGAAAAGCATAGGACATAGCATGCTGGAAGGTAGCCCCAACATTTTTCAAGTCGAACGGGAGCTTCTTGTAGGCGAATGTGCCCCACGGACAAATAAAGGCAGTCTTATGTTGATCGGTAGGTAAAATATTAATTTGATTGTAACCCAAGAAGTTGTCCATATGGGAATAGATCTCACTCCCCGCGCAGTCATCGATGATCTAATCTATAAAGGGAGTGGGATAGTTGTCCTTAGGACAAGCTCGATTGATGTCTCGGTAGTCAACACAGACCTGAATAGTGCCCTGCTTCTTATCCACAGGGACAATATTAGAAACCCATTCTGTGAGGGGGATTGTATATATGAAGCCCGCATTAAGAAGTTTCTCAACTTCTTCTTTTATAGATGTGGCTTTTCGAGGATGCACTGGACGCAACCGCTGACGCACAGGCTTCGCTCCTGGATAGGTGGGAATTTCATGCACGACTATACTGGTTCAATCCCAGGCATCTCTTCATAGGACCATGCGAAAACATCTCAGAATTCTCAGAAAAGGCTCGTGCATACTTGAATCTCTTCAGGCGAACAAGTAACTCCCACGTGAATGTTCTCGATGACCCCTGGTTTAACGGAGATGTTGATAGGCATTGTTTTTGTAATGTTACTCATATTTCCTTCCGAAAGAACCTCATGAGTCAATATTGGCGTTTGGAGAGGCGGAGAGGGAACCTGAGATGCAAAGCATTATAGACAATTAGACATTGCCCCCAGGCCGGGCATGAATGAGGAACGATGATTTCCATCGCTCCACAGTAGATCTTCAAGAGACATCATTTAAATGATAGCTTCGTCAGACGGGAAGACTTCTCTCAAAGGATCGGGCGAATCTGCATCGCCAAGCCAAGGGGATTGAGAATAAATGTCTAGAGCCATGCTCAAAGGAGAATTTTCAGGATGATTAGGATCAGATGCAGCAACGATCTCGCAATAATTGATTTCAACTAGATTCAGAGGCATCGATTCTCCAAAAGAGGTCACCTGTTAGGAGAAGGGATGATCCACGGGTCATCCGACCTAGAGATCATGTTGACTTGAACGGTGTTTGGTGGTGGCGCGGGAAAAATACCCATGAGAATGGGGTCCTTGAAAAGACCAGGTCCTACACTATCAGGGGGGTTGGGAATTTGATCCATGTATGGCACGTTATTCTCAGAGGGCGAGGTAAAGAAAGACAACTGATCGACAGTGATAATTTTTCCCTCGTGTGGAAACTTCAAAAGCCGGAAGAGGGTGGACGGAACGCATAGCATGGCATGGGTCTAGCTATGACCAAGTAGAAGATTATAGTTGAGCTTAGCATCAACCACTTCCACTTCAACGTTGATTGGCTTACCCTGCAATGTATTCGGTAAACTCGCGAGAACACCCAATGGTTTTGATTCCCTACCATAAAATTCCTCGAGGGCATTGGGAGATGAAGTGAGGGCTGGAGAGCCAATGGCCTTCCAACAGGCAGATGACATAACACAAGTAGAGGCACCTTCATCCACAACGGCTCTGTGAATGTTGAGGCCGTTGATACCGACTTGTATAACAAGGGCGATTTGATGTGGAAGTCGGGGGACAAAATTCTCTAGATCGAAGGTGAGAAGACTAGAATCGACAGGATCAATTCCACCAATTGCGGACAACAGAGCTTTCCATTGCGATGGGAAACTTTGAAGACCTTCCAACGCAGACATTGCGGAAGGCGCCTGTGCCAAATCCTCAACAATGCTGTAATGCTGAGCAGCACGGGCGTTTGGACTATAGGAAGATTTTCGAAGAACACCTTTGGAAGGTGGCCTTACAATGGGTTCAGCACTGGGCTTCTCAATTTCTAAAGGACCAGAGACAGGTGGGGGAGGTGGGCCATCAATGACTTCCTTCCCAGCTTCCTGGCGTGATTCGGCATAATCCTTCGAACAAGTGGCAATCGAAACAGGTGCAGCACCATTCATCATAAAAACTTGGGACCCAAATGGTGCAGATGGTGAAGGCAGCTCGACCATATGGGTTTGCTAAGATGGGAAAGGTTCCTTAAGAACTATCAGGGTTCCCTTAGAGCCTTTTAAAATTTTACTAACCTCGGATCATCTGGGAAAATCTTTGGTGTAGTGGTCTCCGTCACAGATCAGGCAAGGGTACTTTGGTTTCCGTTGGGAACCATCATCAGCACGTGGTTTGGAGGATTCTGGTTTCGGGGCATCGGATTTGGACTGGCCTTTTCCCTTCTTCTTCCCTTTGGAGGTCTTTTCCACAGGATTGGCCTGAATGGAATTGACCTCCGCGGTCTTACCAAAATCTGGAGGGGCGAGAAGAGCATAATTATTGGAAGAATTCGACTTCTACTTCCCATTCGAGGACTTACGAGAAGTCTGGGAGACGGAACCAATAACACCGTCGACCGATGGGGTAGCTGGTGATTTAGAGGTCCCTAGCCACGGGGCATCAGTCAAGATATCATATAATGTGCCGGACTGAGAGTACACTAGGTCAAGGTACTAGGCACGAGCGATGGTCTGTTCCTCGGTTACACATGTCCCCACAGCAATGTCCTGAGAGATCTTGTTAACAAAGGAGGTAGTGAACCAATGAGTTAGAAGCTGATCAGGAATATCAAACTTGATCAGTCGACGACGACATCGCCACTCATGAATATGATCTAAAATGTGAGTGGCTTTATCCTGCTTCAGAGATGTCTAGAGATGTGTCCCAGCTTCGTAACGAACCGGTAACTGGAAATGTGTCAAAAATGCCATAGTTAGAGTATTAAAGTCTTGAAAAATACTGCGGGGTAGTTCTATATACCACTTAGCAGCTACACCGATAAGAGTGCATTGGAAAATTCGTAGAAGAATCGAGTCGTCCACCCAAGAGTTCGAAGAACAGCATAGATGGTAGGTCATGACATGTGCTTGGGGGTCTTCTCCAGCTTTACACTCAAATTTGGGACAGTCACCAGGCACCTTGGTCGGAACCGGAGGCCAATATGGATTATGGAGAATCGGATCATTGGTCAATTTAGATACATCTGACAATTCCAACGTGGCATGGAAAGGCAACTGAGGATTGAACGGCATGCCAGGTCCCCGATAAGGACCTGTACCTGTAATCCAACCTGGTTGAGTGTAATTTTTCCCCCATTGGTTCTATCTTGAAGGATTCTGACCATAGGGAGTATAAGTTGTATAATTAGGTTGATATGGTTGTTAATAACCAGTGTATGGGGGTTGATAACCAGGCTACTGACCTTGATTATATGTAGGTCCCGTTTGAGCAGTATATGGATTCGACTGCTGAGTATAGGTATAGCCTGGTTGTTGAAGGTGATAACCAGAACCTTGGGGCAGGTTGTAAACCGGTCGAGACTAACCTTGAAGGTAATAACCGCCTTGGGTCGAGCAGGATGCTAGTAGATGGGGCCCTGTTGAGCCTGGTAAGTTGGGCGCACAGGCGGATTCGGCTATGGCATAGAATATATCGGTTGTTGAGTAGGGTTAACTGGATGTGTAGGTTGTCCTGGCTGAACAGGTTGACCCGGCTGTGCAGGCTGGCCTGGTTGAACAGGTTGGCCTGGGTGAACAGGTTGTCCTGGTTGAACAGGTTGGCATGGCTGAGCCATTTGCCCTGATGGCGGGAGAGGGCCAGGTTGTGCCTGATAACTACGTTGGCCTATGACAGGACCATAAGATGGCCCTGGTTGTGCAACATTCGGACCAATGGAAAACTTAGGTTGCTGAGGTTGCACCATAGGTTGAGAAGGATGGATTTGCCCCCCAGGACCATACAATTGTCCGGGGTGATACCCTGGTTGGCCTGTGGGTCCTTGAGGTTGCCCTGGTTGGACCCCAGGGTGAGGCTGTAGAGGTTGACCTTGAGGATTGTAGGACTTCCCATACGGACCGTACAACAACCCCTATTGGCCTGAAGGTTTTCCTTGTAAGGGTTGTCCTTGCGGGTCGTAGAGATAACCAGGCTGGCCCGAATGTTGACCCTGGAAGGGTTGTCCTTGTGGGTTATAAGGTTGCCCAGCCTGGGCAGATAGAAAACCGTGAACATACTTATAAGCCTCAGGAGCAGGAAAACAAAGAGGGTTACCCTGCTCATCATATTGATATGGAAATATGTAAATCGGGGTACCATCCGGTCCATAATGGGAAAAGTAAGGACGGTTGGGATCTTGGGAGGACTGACCAACCTCGGAGTTTGACGGTTGTAAAGACAAGCGATACTCCTCAGGAGAAATATTCTCCAGAATAGCAGATGCTATGTAAATGTCTTCAGGAACTAACAAGGTCCTGGTGGACTGAGTAGTGACATCGGGCGTAGACGTAGCTATGCAGACAGTTGTCTTAACAGGTACCGACGTGACATGAGGAGATGACGTGAGAGGTGTCAATGTCTACATCCCTAATGAAGGAATAACCGACCTCGTGGATGGTGTCGATATTCCCATAGAGGCCACAGTGGCCATGACCTGACTTAAGGACCTATATCTCACTGGAAGAAAAGGACCAGGTGAAGACATGACAGAAGACTCGAGGTTGTTTTCTGGAAAAAGCTAGTAATCTTCACCAAATGTAGGAATTTCCTCACTAGGAGAAAAACTAGGTGAGTCCATATCTGACCCTGCCGCAAGATCTTGTAAAAGACAGCGAGGACTAGGAGGTATAAAGGCAGCCAAGAAAGGTGATCCCGATGTAAGAGGAGGGAAATATTCCCCTACTCCAAATCCAAACCAAGCGTTGGATAAGGGCTAATTGAATTCAACTTGTCCACCAAAGGGAAGCTCAGATATAACCGGTCACCCGTCGGGAAACTCAGATACAATAGGCCGTTGAGGTTCAATAGAGGACTGGGAGACCTCTGATCAATCATCTGTGTAAGGACTACCAGTAGACGAAATTGAGGGTTCCACCACTGTGACAGTAACGAAAAGAGGAAGAGATCAAAACAAAGACATACAGGAAAAACCAAGGCAGACAATCAACCGGTCGAAAAACAATCTCTAAAAGGGCGTGTGATCGTAGGTGATTAATTTTACCACATTGAAACTTGAAAAATTTTTACTGTTTCATGTTTTAAGAGTCTAGAAACGAGTAAAAGATGACTCTATCTCTTTCAATTTGGAAACAAGAGTGAAAGGACAAGTGCTTGATGATATTTTCAAATTTAATGAGTCAGAAAAGATTGAAATGATTGCTCTGGTAATCTAGGTCGATGGGTGTACTAGATATCCGTGAACTACCATATACGCCTTGGTTAAAAATGAAAGAGAAATCAACCAAGGACTTGACATACGTGCAAGTAATCTCCACGAATATTGTGTCTGGTGTATCACGGGTATAAGGTGGCAGACTCGGCTTCCTACGGATAAAGGATGGCAACCTAGTGGGGTCTACCTTTATATACGCGACGGTATGGGGAGCAGAAGTCCGTACTAGCGCTGTCTACGACAGCTACTAGGTTTAACGACGTCGGAACACGTCACTAGCCTAGATCTCTAGATATTTTGTTAATGTTTAAATGTTGCCTTAAGGTGAATTGAATAAATTTTAGAGTTGATCTTCAATTATGTTTCAATTTCAGGCCTTATCAAATGTTATATCTCAAAAATCCTCTAAATGCACACTACATGCCACAATATATCACTTTGTTCGATGAAGAGCTAACTATGGGAAGGTTGAGAGCTTTTCAAACAATAAAAAAATGATCACAAAACATCCACTACTATCTCTAATGCACGCTAATGAAACTAAAAACTTTTCTTTTAGAGCTATATAACACTAATAATGCGGAAAAGCTTTCAATTTTCACTAACTAATCAAAAATCCAAGAGATTTGTTTTTGGATTTTTCAATGTTTTAGAGCCAATGCACCAAGCGAAATAAAATTTTGATGAAGAAACCAATTCGAGAAATGATAGTGAAAGAGTCAAAACAAGCAAGTTCACTCAATGCAAAGACACACAATCAGAACTCAAACTGATGGAGAAATCCCTCAAATCAAAGAAGGATCCCAAAAAGACTCATACAAACCGTGTAATCTAGGCTAGAAATGAGACAAAGCGAAATTTGAATGAAAAAGAGAGAAATCACTCAACTGATGCAATGATACAATGGAATTCAACAAAACGAATGCAAAGAAGCAAAAATGAAGTCGACTGGAAAAGCGAGAACCAAAAACTCCCACGGGAGGCTCAGCACACTATAGCACCTAGAAGCCCTAGGGCTAGAATGAAAAACTAATGGTAGAGGGCAAACAACTAGAGGATAGGGGTCTGACACAGTCAACAAGGACTTCAAGGCACTCAAACAATTGGAAAAATGACACCAAGACCAGAAATCAGACTCAGAGGGCTCAAAAACAAGTAAACCCTAACACCAAACAGGATTGGCGCGACTGTTTGGCTGTATCTTGCACCAAAACAGCATTGGCGCGGGGGCCTAACTAGCAACAAGCGCCAGTTAGCGCGAATGTCAGGCTAAAAACTGCGCCAATCGAGTTTACTATGGGAGGAAATGAAAAAGAGCAAAAAGAGACTGGATCAGGTCTTCTGGGGACTGAAAAATGGTATGCACCAAAAGGAGGCAAACCAGAAGAGCAAGTAAATCAAACAAAAGCCAAAAATAACTGAAAGAGACAAGACTAACTCCAACTAAATCCCCAGTGGAGTCACCAGTTTGTTGGAGAGGTAAATCCCCTCTGCGGAAAGAGGCGATCCCTACTATCCTAGATCGTGTCTAGCAATAATCAGGTCACGCAGTGACGCAAGTCTCTAGTTACAAAACGACAAAAATGTAACAAATTTCCTACCTCAGGTCCTATACAGTGGTTTTTGAAGAAAGGATGACGCTTCCCATCCTTCACTTTGTCAGATCACGATCCTTCCGCTTAACACGTCTGAACACCTGCACACATGCGAAGGATACAATGATACACAACGTAAAATCTAGATCTTGTAACCATACATCAGTAAGAGAGGATGTAACTCATTGCACCAAAGAAAAGGATACATGAATGAAACCATAATCAAAGTCGCTTATCATTAAAATAACAAAGGAAAGATACAACCCAAATCTCTTATGCTTAATCTTCCTTCGGCGGGGCTGACAGCGGAGCACGTCTCAACGAAGCTTGTCAGAAACGGGACAAAACTCTCTCTCTTCGGCTTGGCTCTCAAAGGCTGTCTGGCGATAGTCTCCTTGCTAAAATTTCAGCTCTTATCTTGCTAAGGGAAAAATTCAAGCTTATATAGATGGTGGAAGGGGAGTTGGGATCCCTACAATTATGGGATTGGTCCTATCTCTAAGGAAGCTTCCATGATAGGTGGAAAACCACCTCCCATACATGGATATCCGGAGCCAAACCTCCCAACTCATTTTAGAGACTCGTTCAGGAGTTTGTTGGAATCAAACTTCTGCCATTTATTTTTTTTAAACACTCCTTATTAAGCTTGGCGCGAGTGAGACACTAGGACAGAGTGACAGTTGGTGTGCCCTCTATGGTGGATTTTCCCCATTGGCGCGAGGGTTGAATTGGCTAGTCGCTCTAAGGCCAAAATATCTATTTTTTAGGGTTTTTCAAGGGAAACTTTCTTCATAGGAATGATTGTCCTTGTCAAGGGGGATGCCATGAAAGTGATTTCAGGTTATGTCACTGCTCACAGGTCACGGGAAAGGCCCTCCAATATGCGGGATGAGGGATTGCAGGGACGGTGACAAAATGCTGTGTAACATTGTCCAATGGCCTCCTCAAGGTAGGAATGATGACAAGCATAGGGGATCTCATTCCCAATGAAAGACTCCCATCTTCATGCTATCATCTAAATGAAATGAATTACCTTCCAACATGGTAATTCATAGAAAAGTTCCTCCCAATTGTTCATGAGAGGCATATCCCAAGTTCTCCAAACAATCACGTGGCCCACCTTACGAAGAAGCAAGTGATCTACTGTGGTGGCTATATCATCTCCCATGCTCCTCTTGAAGCATGAAGCATCAAAGGTGTGGGAAATTTCATTCCCCATGGACACATCCAACCAATGTATCTCTCCTCCAAACATGTTCCCAACAATGATAAGAACAACATCAGCATATGGAATCATAATTTAAATCATGCTAGCTACCATATGTAATAAGGGGGAAGGGAAATGGTCCCTCAAGTGAAACTAGTGCAGTTTTACTCTTAACTGCATTAGAAGATGGCATGATGTGTGGCTTCCCAACCACTTTTTTGCTGCCACAATATCCTCACAAGTTTGGAGAGGGTGTATGGTGTATGGTGCAAATTGAGCATACCCTGCATAAGATATTATCTCCCCAAGACCTCCTAGGGAGTGGCCATCATCAATGTTGATTATGGCCTCAAGTAGACCATGAAGTTTAGAAGGAAGAATGTTCCTTCTTGGAGGAATGTCCTACACATATATGGTTAAGGAATGCACATATTCATTATATAAATCATTATGCAACCAAGCAGTATCCTTACCATATGCTTTTCTCATGAAAATGGAGTGGCTCATAGATAAATCCCCTCTCATTCTCAAAGAGGGAAGAGGTGGTTGTGATAATCCCCCCAAAGATTTATGTATCTCCTCCATCTCCACATGATCCATGCATCTCCTCAAATGTTGATATATCTTCTCTTCAAAGCCTTCCCAAGTGTACCCCTCCATGATGGTGTGGTATGCTCTCATAGAATAAGTGTGGTTGAAGAGAAAATATTCATTAGCTGCTTGTAGTAACTTCTCCTTGAGCTTGGAAGCTCTAGATAAGAATATCCTACCATGATATTAGATGACCTCATATCTGACTAAATATCACTCGTCATGTAGTTGGTCATCAAATATCATACAAGTAAAAATATCCTTGGAATAATCCACCAATAGTTGGGATTTCTAATATGGATCTATCCTCCATAGTGACAACACTAAGGATCTATCACAAAGAACATTTATCATATGGTTTTCCTCCTCTTTGACATCTCCCATGCCAAAGGTGCAAGTTGGAAAGTTGTTATCCTTCCCATGCTGCTCTTGCCACACCGCAGAATCTAAAATGAGAGTGGGTAATGATGATGTTGGGAGAATGCCTCCCCTCTCCTTGAGTCTACCCAAGACTCTCAGCGTTCTATCAAGTCCTCCCAAGGTCCTCACCTCTCTGGAATCAATGAGTGGTGCAACCAAATGTGAAGCATCTCTCATCATCCCCTGATCTGGTGGTCTCCTCGGTGGAATGCCTCCATGCAATGAAACATCAATGTCAAGAGTAGACTATATATATGAATAGAAAACTTTTTCCCTGCCCTCACTGCACAAATCAGTCTGCCTCTTTTGTGCATCAATATTATGAAATAGATAGGGGTGTGTGCTCCTAATCATATGATGTTGACCTTCCTCCCTACCTTCTCCTTTCATCTGCAAGGTTTCACAATCTATCAATAGTGGCACATGTTGTTCATGGATTGTGCCTTGATCTCCACATATGAAACCTTAGGAACTTCTTGCAATGATACAAGAATTCCTCTTCCTAGAGCAAGTGCTCCATCTACCTCTACATGAGGTGCTAGATATGCCCTGGATTTTATAGTGTTTTTGCCTCCAACCTTCTCTTCCTCTTCAATATGAATGGGAAACTTTTCAAGAAGAGGATCCTCTTTTGAAAAATGGATCTCCATGCCCTCTTGTCCAAGAATATGAGATAGATATCTTGCCTCTAGCAAAGTATTAAGCAAGATGTTAGCCTCTTCAACAGTTTTCTGAAGTGTAGTTGAGTTTATAGGTCCTTTCAACCCATGCAAAAGTTTTGTTTGTTTTGGTTTGTTTAGCTCCATCAAAGGTGTTTCAAAATGTTTTTCATTAAACCTTTCCATTAGTCTCCTAGTGAAATTTGCATAAGTATATGTATTTGCATTTTTTAAAGAAAAGGACTCAAATATCCACCAAGCATAGGCCTTACCTTCAAAATGCAACGATGCAACTTTGATGGCTTCATTCTCTGAAACTTGGTGTTGCTGCAAATAGATGTATAGCTCCTCCACCCAAGCCCTAGCTGAACATTTAGGTGAACCATCAAAATTAGATAGAAATAATATACACACATCATGCTGCTGGCTCCTTTCCTCCTTGATCTTACAAAACTCTTGGAAGTTGATGTGATCCTTGAACCTCTTAGTTTGAGATGCATATTCTTGCAAATAATCACTAAGAGTCTCCATATTTGGCATTTATTCTTCTTCCATCTCCCTCATATTAAATCTGGGCATATGACTGCAATGTGAATCATAATGTGTGGCTGCATACTCACACCCATCATGAAAAAATCTAGGGCTTTCTTCAGATTCAAACCCTTTTGGAGAATCCTTACACATCTCCCTTCTCATCTTCTTGATAGCTCCATGAATGCTCTGCATAGTTTGAAAAAGAAGCTTTGAGAGATCCTCTTCCTCTCTTCCTCCAAATAATGGAGCCATATCTCTGTTTTTTCTGTACATCTCCTCTTTTTCTGAGAAGCGTCTCCTTATGGTGACATATTGGCTGAATGCACAGGCTGAGCCAAGATTAAGCTCTGATACCACTGTAATATTACCAAATGGGGAAGCAGCAATATATGAACACAAAATTGGAAATAGAAATATAAATAAAATCATTAACATTGGAGACCAATATGGATACATAACATCATGTATTATATCATCAAATCAACACAAAATAGTGAGGCATGAATCATATATAATGAGGAAACAAGCCTCCCATAAGCAATCACTCCTGAATATGAACTGCTGCTACAATAAAAAATGTCAGAAGACTGCTACAGTGCAGTTATAAATACACTGCTATAATAAAGGAATGTACAAAAGATGTAAGGTTGTTATATGCCTCAAAATATATGACAAATACAGATCTAGGATTTACACAAACTCCTACAAAGAACCCGGAAAGGGTTTTCATAAATACACCCTGAATAAGATGGGATCTAAATCCCTAGGGGTGAAGATTCACTGCAAACTAAATCACATGAGTGTAGAAGGATGAAATATTGTAGATCTGATGTAGATCCCCTCAAATGTCTCCTCTAATGAAAGGTTGAACCCTTCAATCACAAGGAAACACTCCAAAGGAGCCACAAGATCCCTCACTGAATCTGCCCTCCAAAATAATGCAATTCCTAGCTGGAACAATGTTGTAAATGATGGGAAATAGTTGGCCCAATGCCAAAGATATGAAATATTCCCAAGAGCTCTCCAAACTGATCTCCCAAGAGATCCTTCCTTCTATGAGAAACTAGCTCAGAAAGTGGGTTTTTCAACCCTCCACTGCAACACCCTACAACACAGCACAATATCCTGCAGAAACTGCGCTGATGAAGAAAGTTGTAGCTTGGCCTAAAAACCTGAATGTGGAAATGAAATGCAATTCTCTTCCAAGAGGCCTCTCTAGGAAAGATGTGGGATTCCTGCTCGGGAACACCCGGTGCTAAATAACACATCAATCTCAACTAAACAGCTGAAATTTGCAAGAAGTCTAAACAGACCACATACCAAAATAATAATCCAAAACATAATCCCATATGGCTACCATCCTCTTCCTTATATAGATTATGAGCTTCCTTTCCTTTGGCCCCACTCAATTATGGAATCTCCTCCATGCAATCCATCTCCCTCCAAAACTGTGTTATTCCTCATTTAGTCTCCACTCCTCCATAACAGCGTTGTTGACTTGGTCAAAGTTGACTGTTTCAACATGATCCAACCCCTATTCACACTCAAAGGTGCTTTATTTAGCTACTTAGAAGGCCTCCTTTCACACTTGAAGTGTTTTTATTTCTTCTTAGGATATTTAAGGGCCTCCCTACCCACTTATTCACCTACCTAGTGACAACATGATCTACAATATTCCATTTAGCTAAAAGCTAAATTTTAGGAATATTAAAAATTACATAGTAAATCGCACTGCTACTAAGGTTTTAAGGAATATCACTCCAAAAGAAGCCTAGAGCTCAATCAAACTAGATGTAAGTCACTTTCGTGTTTTTTGAAGTGAAGCTTGGGCCCATATTCCCGATGAGAAACATAAAGCCTTAGAACCTAAGAGTGAAAAATGATTTTTTGTTGGATATTCTGAAGATTTCAAAGGATATCGGCTTCTTCAAACCAAATCCAAAAATGTAATCAAGAGAAGAGATGTAAAATTTGATGAAAATATATCGACCTGCAAGCCTAGTTCAGCGAGTGTGCCACCTTTGGCCTGCGAGCCTGATTTGTCATATGTGCCACCTCTCTCTATCTCTTCTACTTTTGACAACATTCCTTCTACTTCAAATGATGACAGCGAGGATGAAAATCCTCCTCCACCTCCTCAGGATCTTCCTTCAGCTCCATAGCCTCCAAAATGGTTCCACTCTACTTGGGATGCAGCAGGTTCTCTTGCAGGTGACCTTACAGATCAACGTCGTACACATTCTCAGTTCGACAAAGCCTCTTCCTTATTAGCTAAAGTTCTAGAAAATCATGATCCATATACCTTTGAAGAAGCTCTAGGTCATCTAGATTGGGATGAAACTATGAATGAAGAATATCGTTCCTTATTGGCAAACGATACTTGGGATCTTGTTCTCTTCCAAAGGGAAGAAAACTTGTTAGATGAAAATGGCTTTACAGAACAAAGTTTGGACCAGATGGAAAAGTGGATAAACATAAATATCTTCTTGTTGCTAAAGGATTTGCATAAGTTGAAGGAATTAAATATACTGAAACCTTCTCCCTTGTTTCCAAAATGAATTCTGTCTACCTTGTTCTTTCCCTTGTTGCCTTCTTTAAATGGGAAGTCTATCAGATGGATGTTAAATCAGCTTTCCTACATGGGGACTTGCATGAAGAAATCTACATGGAACAACCCCTTGGCTTTATCCAAAATTACTCTAGCCTTGTTTGTCACCTTAGGCAGTCTCTCTATGGTCTCAAACAAGCCCCTCGTGCTTGGTATTCCAAAATGGATAGCTTTCTCTTAGATAATGGCTTTTCTAGATGCCATTCCGACAACACTATCTACACCAAGAAAGTGGGTAAGTCCTTAATCATCATTTTTCTTTATGTTGGTGATATTATCCTTACTGGTAGTGATCCCAGCCATATAAACCATGTGAAGTATAGCCTCAAAAAGAATTTTAAAATGACATACTTGGGACACTTGCATTATTTCCTTGGTCTTCAAGTCTTGCAATCCAAAGAAGGTATTGCCCTTTCTCAATCCAAGTATTCCTGTGATCTTCTATGCCACTTTCACATGGAAGATTGTAAGCCAGCCCCTTCTTGCTTTCAGCCTAGAGTTAAGCTTTCAGTCACTTGTACTTCCCCTAAATTTGATGCTACCTTACACCGTCAACTTGTTGGTAAGCTTTTGTATCTAACCCATACCCGTCCTGACCTTTCCTTTGTCGTTGGTATTGTTTCTTGGTTTATGCACAAACCTCATGAAATTCACTGGAAAGAAACTAAAATAATACTTTGATATATTCGAGGTACAGTTCAGTTTAGGATTCATTACAATGCATGAGAATCTCCATTGTTGATTGGTTTCATTGATTCTGATTGGGCTAGTGACCTTGATGATCGAAAGTCTACTACAAGTTATGTTGGAACAACGTCTCCTAACAAGCTGCATAACTGGTCCATTTTGAATACTTTCGATTATATTTAGTCTAGCGCAGGGGTTTTGGGTCAATTCAAAGCCCCGAACGCATTGTAACAGGTCAAAGGGTAAACTAGGGGTCCGAAAACCACGGTTTTCGGACCATAGGAAAGTCTAGGCTAGATTGTTATAAATAGAGGAGCATTTTGTATTGTAAAGGACAAGAATGATGACCTATTGATGTGAATTGTTGTTTAAGCTATCCGTTTGGGTTTTGGGGAAAGGACTCTTGCTGGCTATGTGCACAGAGATCCAAGTCCAGCTATGTGCGGACCCTGCTGCTATGCGCGCAGGTTGGGAAGGGAATTGTAAGGAAGACTTGATGAATGAATGAATGAGAAGGATTGATAGAGAACTGAATCTGTGAGTAATCTTGTGCGAATTGTTGGTAATTGTTGTACTGTGCATTTTTTTTCTTTAAGTTGCGAAGGTATGTGTAAGTGTGTTTCTGGATCTGGATTTATTCTGTTTTGTCTATATAATGTTGTGTTATTGTCATAAAAGCATATAACTATAGATCTAGCGCACGTGGATGCGAACAGAGACCTAATTAAACCTGCACGGAACGAGGTAATCTAGGATTACAGGACCTAGCATAGCTTTTCTTGCCTTGCCCATCCTTTCTCAGGGTGCGGAAACCTGGTTCTAGCACCCACCCATACTACTTCGGGTGAGACTTTAATCTGCACACGCAGGTCACTGCCGAAAGGGCCAGTAGTATAGGGGTTTTTTGGCAAACCTTGCACACCGAACCTGGGTCAAGACCCCTCAAGCCAACAAATGGTTCCGTTTCCAGGACCGGAAGAAGTCTGAGAGAGGATCGGGTAATGACAAGAGAATACTGGAAACCAGAAAGAAAGGAAATCGAAGACTGGTTTGAAAGGCAGATCCAGGAGTTCGCGGTAAAAGAAAATCGTAGTGAGGATTTAACAACACAAAGGTGGAAAAATAGGTATATTCTTACAGAGAGCTATGAAATATTCTTTGTGACATTCGCGATTGAGCTCCAGGAGTGGTTGGCTAGACTTGTAGAATTCCAGAAGTGCTGGAAGGACGAACGAGTCACTCAGTGGACCCCAGAGCTGGAAAAGACTAATAATACTATCACACATACGGTAGACCACTGGGTGGATAGCGTGCTAGGAGGGTTTGTGACAGAATTTTCCATTGATCATTTTTTCTCATACTCAGAGGCCGAATGACGGTTCTTTAAAGGGTTCCGGGGCAAGTTTCTGAGGACGTTACCATTGCTGATTAAGATATTACTGTGCGAAAAGAGAATTTTGTGTAGTCATACTAACTAAATGACCTCGGATCTAGACAGAAGCACGGCATGCAGGGGTAAATACTATTGGACCAAACTTGACAGAGGAAGATCCGCCTATACTTTGTTACAAGAACCAGCTGCGCAATACCCCCCAGCTACACCGCCACCTAGGCCACATAAAGGTAAAAACTCACCCATACCACCACCCCCCCTAAACAGTGATATGGTTGCGCACCTAAAACTACCCACCTTCAAGGGGGTAGGAGATGAGGATATGGACCAGTTCTGGTTCGTGGCAGACTCAGTTTGGACTGCACAAAATGTGGCAAGTGACACGATGAAGAGGGCGCAACTGTCATTAGCATTTGAGGACAGGGCCCTGGACTGTTATATGTGATACATTGCCCAAAATGGGAGCGCATCCATTCAAGATATCAAAGATTCTCTGAAGCAACAATTCTGAAATCCGAAATCTTATTCCCAGCTGGTAGCGGAAGTAAATGACTTTAAACAAGGTGTGTCTCAGTCAATATGGGAGGCTGATCAGTGATTGAAGAAGGCAATCATGGAAGGAGGATTCGAGTATGATGATAGAAAGCATATAGAATGGTTCATCGCTATGTTGTTACCTCACCTGCGCACACCGATGAGTCATCAGACCTTTGAATCGCACGAGAAATCTGTGGAAGTCGCTATGAAACTAGAAGCTTCCCCATGAGAAGATATGTCAGCAGGGGTACAACAAATTCAGGAACAGCTTGGGGCTATGCATTTTGAATTACAAAACCTGCGAAAGGAGCGAGGAAAGGACGGTTGCGCAGATCTTTGGTGCATACGATTTTGGGTGTCTGGCCATACAAAGGATCAGTGCCCTCTGCCAATGGATTACATGCAAGTGGGAGGACCTAGTCCGGTACGCCCAGGAGCAAGTAGGGAACCTATTATGTCACGACCGGGGTAAGGTGGACCTACGCTATGGTGTGATGACTGTCGGGTGGCAGGACTACATGATACGAACCATTGCCCCCGGCTAGGTGCGTATGTCCTAGAACTGAAGAAACAATGGTGTAGGTTCTGCCGATCAGTGGGACATGATGAGAAGAACTATCATACTTATGATTTAATGATGGATCATAGGAATTTATATAGGGTACAAGCGGACCCTGCATCGCCAAGAATTTTTGCGCACATTGGAGGATCACCGGCCAGAGACAGAGGAGGTCGAGGAGGAAGCACAGGACGAGGATGTGGACAGCTAATCTGTTATAACTGTGGGGAAATAGGACACTTTACCAGAGAATTCCCAAATCCCACCAGACCATCATGCAAATATTGTAGGCAGCTGGACCATGTGGTGGAGGATTGCCCAATTTTAATAGCCAAGATGCAGGAAAAACAACCCACCCCTACGCAGAATTTACAAAGAGTTAAAAATGAACTAAGGAATACGAATCCAAGTGTAAAATTCATGACACGTAGTGGGATGGTCACCTGGGGAGAAAAGGAGGAGCTTGCCCCTCAGACAGGAGTGAATCTCAAGGAACAAGCACCATTGGCAGGCCCCGTGCAGTAGCTGATGCACCCCTAGATAGAAGAAGGATTTGAACCCTTTTTGAAGGCATGTCTGAAGTTGCTACGAAACCCGCAGGCCATAGGAAATCTCCAAGCACTATTAAATACCTGCGCGGCACAGCCCGATTTGATCACTGGGACCAAGGATGTACATAAACTATATAGCTATAAGAAACGCACCATAAGAGAAATGCGGTTGACTGCGCAGATTGGTGACTACGAAATGGATCAGGTCATCTTAGATCTTGGATCGGATGTGAATTTATTACCAAAGCAGACATGGAAACGAATGGGAGAGCCTAAGTTAGAATGGTCCACCATCCAGCTGCGCATGGAAAATCAACAAAAATCATTCCTCTCGGAAGGCTACCAAAAGTCATGGTTGACATCACAGGGGTAAGGATCCTCACTGACTTTGATGTAATAGAAATTGTGGAAGATGCGGATCCCTATCCTGCGCTCCTCGGATTGGACTAGGCTATAGACATGGGGGGTGTCATCAATCTCAAGAAGCGCAGCATGGTGTTCGAAAACAAAGTTACGCGCGTCATAGTGCCACTAGATCTGGCAGAAGGCGCGCGGTATACAGAGATAGCCTATGAGGAGGAGGAGATAGATCACATTTATAAATTGACTGTGCGGGATGAATATCGGGTTAACCCCATGGATGACGGAGTGCTCTGCTGCGAAAAGGATAGTGAATGTTTTTCGGACTCTGATGAGGAGCTGGAAAATTGGCAAGGGCGATTGCACAAGGTTTCGGTGTTACGATGTCTTTGGACTACCAAGAATTTATGTCGCATCTCTACCAAGGAAAGAGACCTACCTTTCCATGATGACGCAGGAGATAGTACGAATATTGTTGAACCTAAAATTCCCAGGGAACACAGGCTAGGAGCACTAGCACTAACACTGTGTGGAACACCTGTGCAAGGGCTGGTATTCTTCACTCAGGAGAAGTATTGGAATAGGGTAATCCTGCGCTTGGGGACCCCAGTTGCCAGATGGGCTCCGTGGTCAGTCGACCTACACAGATACTTGTTGACATACAACACTCAAAGGTGCGATCGAACCTTGCCCGGATAGGCTCACCTGGTTACCGCTACCCTAAGTGTGCGTCCGATTATGGACCCACCTGAACCCACGTGCAATTGGGAGAATTTGCGCTCACTTCAAGTAACGGATGGCACGAGGAGGCTTGACGCAACCCTATCCGACCAGGATGTCCCGCCCAAGGACGATGAGCACGGTTCGAGAAGATTGGTGGCCAACTTGTAGATCTGGTACCTGAACCATGTTATGGAACACCTAGCATCAACATTAATTGTGGGTACGCAAATAGCACGCAAGCGTCATTTGGAATCTGACACTCAGTGGAAGAGACATCAGGCCCAAATAACGACCGTCAGCACATTTCAATCTGATAAGAAAGGAACCTTATGGGTACGAAAAATAGGCGGCAGATCATCAATGCAGCTAATTATGGTAAGATTACTCTGAATGGTCGATGGTACGTTTCACGAACAGGCTCCTCCACCATTAAATAGGTCCGGACAGTGTACGGTTGGCTGGATGACTTCACACCAGGCTATTTATTTTCTCTCCACCATGCTCCTGCTATTTTCCTACTGGTTTTCTGAAATCATTAACATTCTCTGGGATGCCCGTTTTCTTGTTGCTAAGATGGACCCTAACCCACCAAATGATCAGTTCTCGAGCTGCTCAGTACCCGCAAAAATCATTTTGAGAGGGCTTGGGAATGCTGAGTGTAGTCAAAGGATCGAGCGTTGACTTCCTGCAGAAAGAATTGGCTACAAGCCACACACAGAAAGGCACCAGTACTGCACACTAGGAATAACTGACCTTTGCACACGGGACAGCCATGGGACCCAGATGGATGGCCTTGAGCGTAGAGGAGGGTATGTTAGTACCGCAATCCCTAGCCCACAACATCACAGTTAGGTCACCATTGGTTCTGCACCAAGGAGGAACGCTGAGATACAGGGACATGCTGCGACTTCTCCGCAAATCCAGAGTACCGCCCAACAGAAGCAATGTTTGTTCACTCCCTCACACTGCACTAGTTAAAAATCCTGATCCGACCGAGGGGGACATCCAAATAGATTTGGCGCAGCTATCTCGTGCAGCACTCCAAGATTTATACACCAGAGTGTTGCAAGAGGTTCACCACCATGCCCAAACCATGCAACAGCAGTCTGACATACCTCCGGAAGTATGGGCCCAGCAGATTGCATTGGTCACCGATGCAACGCATATTATTCAAGATCACCTTACACAGGGCGCACAATTGGTCGAAATAGCTACGCAACTATGGACAGCAGTACGACACCATTCTATGATTCAGCATATCCATGAGGAATTACAGTAGGCGAAAGCTGCTTTGGATCAAGTCATCACTTCCTCACCCTCCAATGTCTCCGAGAAGCATTTAGCCGTCATGGACAAGATTTAGAACCTTCGCCACACCAAGCATGTCATCCAAAAATGGTTGAAACCATGGGCCGACACCGTACTCCAGCTTGCCCATGATGTTCAGTCTGTAATCACACACCTCCACCGGCTGCTAGAATGAGTTATCGATGCTTCAAACGGTCCTACCTCCCTGTCACTTGTCAACATTGTGCAGCAAGTTGTGGTCCCGCTCGTCCGCGCTCTTGCTACGTTGCGCGCACAAGTGGATGCCGCACCACCACAGTGACTCCGGATGAGTCACAAGATTTTTTTGGGGGATTTTTGGAACAGGGTCTCCTAACAAGCTGCGAAACTAGTCCATTTTGAATACTTTTGATTATATTTAGTCTAGCGCGGGGGTTTTGGGGCAGGTCAAAGCCCCAAACGCATTGTAATGGGTAAAAGGGTAAACTAGGGGTCCGAAAACCACGGTTTGCGAACCATAGGAAAGTCTAGGCTATATTGTTATAAATAGAGGAGCATTTTGTATTGTAAAGGATAAGAATGATGAGCTATTGATGCGAATTGTTGTTTAAGCTATCTGTTTGGGTTTTGGGGAAAGGACTTCTGCTGGCTATGTGCGCGGAGATCCAAGTCCAGCTGTGTGTGGACCCTGCTGCTGTTTGCACAGGTTGGGAAGGGAATTGTAAGGAAGACTTGATGAATGAATGAATGAGAAGGATTGATAGAGAACTGAATCTGTGAGTAATCCTGTGCGAATTGTTGGTAATTGTTGTACTGTGCATTTTCTATATTTAAGCTATGAAGGTCTGTGTAAGTGTGTTTCTGGATCTGGATCTATTCTGTTCTATTTATATAACGCTGTGTTATTGTCATAAAAGCATATAACTATAGATCTAGCACACGTGGATGCGAACAGAGACCTAATTAACCCTGCACAGAACAAGGTAATCTAGGATTATAGGACCTAGCGTAGCTCTGCTTGCCTTGCCCATCCTATCTCAGGGTGCGGAAACCTAGTTCTAACACCCACCCATAATACTTCGAGTGAGACTTTGACCTGTGCAAGCAGGTCACTGCCGAAAGGGCTAGTAGTATAGGGGATTGTTGGAAAACCTTGCACACCGAACCTGGGTCAGGACCCCTCAGGCCAACAGGTTATGTATTTACTCTTGGTTCAGGACCCATTACATGGTCTTTTAATAAACAAATTACTATCTCTCTTTCTTTGGCAGAAGAATATTATCATGGTGTTGTTGAAGCCAGCAAGGAAGCCTCGTGGATTCTTCAGATCCTATCCAAATTTGGTCTTCATCAGCAGCATCCAACTACACTTTGTTGTGATAATTAGAATGCCATTCAGCTATTCAAAGATCCAGTTCAACATCAATGCATGAAACACATTGAGCTACACATACACTTCATCAAAAATATCATTCATGATCGTGTTCTTGAAGTGTAGTATTGTTCAACCAATGATCAAGCTGTTGATAACTTTATGAAGGCTCTCACAGAAGCGAAGTTTACCAAACTTCAATATATGCTTGGAGTTCAGGAAAGTTATCATTAGGGGGGGATAGGCTCTAATGCCTCCTTCCTTCTCCTATTGTGTCACCTTTTTAAATCCTTCAATCCTATCCCAATTTGTTCTTAAGGTGGGGTGTTAGGATATTCCGACACATAGGAAATAGTTAAGTATAACTTGGTCTAACATAGAGTTAGGTAAAGTGTATTTCTTTGCTATGTACTTTTGTAACTTATAATATGACGGTCACAATATGTAGTGATACGAAGGTTCATTCTCTCCTCGGTATTACCGGCACTTGATCTGTGGCTTAACACCCGATTGGTCCATGATCTCTATTTAAAGAGCATGAAGGGTCATTCGTATGGTGACCGTTTATGAGAGAAGCTTATGTAAATTTTCTTTCTTTATATTAATAAATTTCTTGAAGTGGCCATGTTGGCTCAGGTCGTGGACTGTTTCCCTCTTTGATGGTTTTAACCACATCAAATACTGATGTACTGATCTGTGATCTATTTGTGAAAGGTGACCTTTGGTGTTTGATCTAAGGAACTTACCCTGTAAATTCCTACACATGGGTCCTCACAGACTGCACGGTATGTCACCAATCATGTGGAGGGTAGCCTACCCAGTAGAGGATGTCCCTTATGAGGAGGGATCAGACACACTAGCCGAGTTAGAGCAGAAATTGGTAGGCCTTACGAGAGGCATCCCAGAGTATGCTACCTTTGATAATATTCCTCTTTTCTTCTAGAGGCATACGGTCGAGGTTCCAGGAAGACTACATTAGCTACTCTGGCGAATGATTCGAGCAGTCACCTACTATCATGAGCACCATGTGGGCAGATAATAGCCCTTTTTTTACATTTTTTTACTGATGTAGGCTCGAAGAACCATTTTTGTAACAAAACACATTTTTTTAGATCTTGGATGTAACAAACTTGACAGGACCGATATTTGTATCTAACCCATACTCGTCCTAACCTTTCCTTTGTCGTTGGTCTTGTTGCTTGGTTTATTCACAAACCTCATGAAATTCATTGGAAAGAAGCTAAAATAATACTTTGATATATTCAAGGTACAGTTTAGTTCAGGATTCATTACAGTGGAAAAGCATCTCCATTGTTGATTGGTTTCATTAATTCTGATTGGGCTGGTGACCCTAATGATCGAAATTCTACTGCAGGTTATGTATTCACTCTTGGTTCAGGACCCATTACATGGTCTTGTAAGAAACAAAGTCCATCTCTCCTTCTTCGGAAAAAGAAATTATTGTGGTGTTGTTGAAGCCAGCAAGGAAGCCCTATGGCTTCGTCAAATCCTGACCAAATTTGGTCTTCATCAGCAGCATCCAACTACACTTTGGTGTGATAATAAAAGTTCCATTCAGCTATGCAAAGATCTAGTTCAACATCAATGCATGAAACACATTGAGTTATACATACACTTCATCAGAAATCTCATTCATCATCGTGTAATTGAAGTGCAGTATTATTCAACCAATGATCAAGTTGCTGATAACTTTACAAAAGCTCTCACAAAAGCGAAGTTTACCAAAATTTGATCTATGCTTGGAGTTCAAGAAATTTATCATTAAGGGGGGATAGGCTCTAATGCCTCCCTCCTTCTCCTATTGTGTCACCTTTGTAAATCCTTCAATCATATCCCAATTTATTGTTAAGGGGGGGTGTTAGAATATTCTGACACATAAGAAATAGTTAAGTATAACTTATTCTAGCGTAGAGTTAGATAAAGTGTGTCTATGTAATTTTTTAATTTATAATCTGATAGTCACGATATGTAGTGATATGATGGTTCATTCTCTCCTCGGTATTACCGACACTTGATCCGTGGCTTAGCACCCGATTGGTCCATGATATCTATTTAAAGATCATGGAGGGTCATTTTTCTGATGATTGTTTATGAGAGAAGCTTATGTAAATTTTCTTTCTTTATATTAATATATTTCCTGAAGTGGCCATGTTGGCTCAGGTCATGGACTGTTTCCCTCTTTGATGGTTTTAACCACGTCAAATACTAGTGTACGAATCTGTGATTTGTTTGTGAGTGGTGACATATGGTGTTTGATCTAAGGAACTTACCCTATAAATTCCTACATATGGGTCATCACAGACAGCCATGTATGTCACCGATCATGCGGAGGGTAGCTTGCACGGTAGAGGATGTCCCTTATGAGGAGGGATCAGACACACTAGCCGAGTTAGAGCAAAAATTTGTAGGCCTTACAAGGGGCATCCCAGAGTATGCTACCTTTGATAATATTCCTCTCTGCTTCCAGAGGCATACGGTCGAGGTTCCAGTAATATTGTATCGGCTACTCTGGCGAGTGATTCGAGTAGTCACCTACCATCACAAGCACTATGTGGGCAGATAACATCCTTGTTTTTACATTTTTGTACTGATGTAGGCTCGAAGAACCATTTTTGTAAGAGAACACATATTCTTTTAGATCTTGGATGTAACAAACTTGATAGACCCGATATATATATATATATATATATATATATATATATATATATATATATATATATATATATATATATATATATATATATATATATATATATATATATTTACAACTACTTGTATATCATAATGATAATGATGGTTTTTACATATTGCGCAAATTTCTATCTAATACATGATTTGATAATGTAACTTTTAATGTGTTTAAACGTCTTGGAATATATTGATATGTGATAAAATCAAAATGCCTTTCCATTAATCGAACAGTACACAAATACATACCCAAAATTTAAGGATTTCGCATAGAATAATGGGCATTTAATTGTAACACAATGAGCTGTGAGTCTAATTTAACAACCAAATATCTAATCCTAATATCAATAGCATCTGATAATAGCTTGATCATAACACTATATTCAAAAATATTGTTAGTTTTTTGACCCAAACAAATACCTTGTAAATCAGTCAACTCGCCATTAGGGGAAAAGAGTGCCCATGCTGCAAAAGAGAAGCTTTGTGTGTTACGACAAGTGCCATCAGCAAAACCTATGTAATGATTCGATGACATCTGCAAACCAAGTGGAACACAAGGTAAGCAGAGGAAACATATCTACAAAGCAAACAATCACACCAAAAATCCAATCAATTCGCACTAATGAATAAAACATTAACGTAAAAAGTATCACACTTATGATTAAGCGTAATATTTTTTAGATAGACCCTGTTTCGGGACTCAACCAATGGATTTCCTTCGTAATATGCTAGCTCATAGGCTCCTCATTCCAATACTCGTTGAATGATATAGGGCCCACGCCACATTGAATCAAGCTTTCCTACTCCCAATTTATCATGGGCTTGGTCATAAGGAAATACCAAGTCACCTTTAGAGAAAACGCGAGGGTTGATGGATTTTTTATATAGAAATTTAACTCATCTTTTATGTGCTTCAATAACTAAATAAGTAAGCCTACGAGTCTCATCGAGACACTGGAGGTACAACAGACGTTCCTCTTATGGTGAAATACTAGTAAGTAGTTCGATAGCTAGCTTAAGAGAGGGAATCTCACACTCGATCAGGAGTGTGGCCTCTAAACCATACACAAATTGGAATGGTGTGAATCTAGTAGCATTCTTAGCAAAGGTTAGATATGCCCACAGAGCTGAGAAGAGCATGAGATGCCAATCTCGTTTGTGCTTCCCAATGGTGTGTTGAATCATAGTCACCAAGACTTTGTCGACAGCCTCAGCCTGGTAATTATCCTGTGGATAGTAAGGGGTGGAACTATCGTGACGTAACCCCAATTGAGCAGTGATCTATGTCATCATATGATTGTGAAAATGAGATCCATGATCAGTGACAATCACTTTCGGTACACCAAACTGAGCTATGACATGATTAAATAGGAATTGTGTTGCAATTAGACCTTCATTATCATATGTAGGCATCACTTCGGCCCATTTATTGAAATAATCGATGAAAACGATAATATAACCATGCCCCTCGGCCAATTGAGGGTTACCGGTCATGAAATCTATACCCCATTTTGCAAAAGGTCTGACAGTCAAAACTAGGTGCAAGGGTGAGGATGGGGCACTCTTTTTCCGAAAGTAGATTTGGAAGTCATGGCATTTTCATAGCGACAATACATTCTTTAAAAATAGACTGCCAAAAATACCCTGCGTGAATATCTTTCGGGCGGTAGTGTAACCAGATATGTGACCATCGCAAGCCCCAAAGTGGCAGTCATTGAGAGCTTTCTCAGCTTCCTCAAGAATCAAACGTTGAAGGAGAATAGAGTCAATAGTGTGATATAAGGTTTCTCCAATGATATGATAAGGTTGGGACTGGTAGCGAATTCGTCGTCGCTCAGAGTGTGATAGCTCTAGCCTAAAATTTTGGGTCTGGAGATAAACAGTGATGTCTCCATACCATGGGTCAAGATTACTAATGAGAAAGAGAGTCTCATTGGGAAAGGACTCATCAAGAGGAGTGTGATCATCCATGGTGGGAAGATCACGAATCAACTTAGTGAAGACTAGGGATTTCTTAAACTTAGCATCAATGAATTATAAGTCGAACTCTTGAAGGATGACGATCCATTTTGAGTACTTTTCCTCAAGCAACTGACATGTGAGAATGTAATTCATGGGGTTGCAATAAAAAATCACGAAAGTTTTGCGCAGGAGAATGTAGTGACGAAAAAGTTGAACAATATGGACAACAACCAACACGAGTTTCTCTACGTGAGCGTAACGAGTCTCAGTATCAAAGATATGGCGAGTCAAGTAGTACACTACATGCTCTTGACCATCGTCATCATCCTAAACTAGCACCATACCAATAGTTTCATTGACAGCAGCCAAATACAAACAGTAATCGAGGTGATAATTGGGAGGATGTCGTAGCGAAGCAGTTATGAGGGCTTGTTTCAACGCATCGAAAGAGATTTGGGAAATTTCATCCCATATGAATGGGATTCCCTTTTTCAATAAGCAATTAAATCCTTTGGCAAGCTCAACATAATTTAGTATGAAGCGACGAAGGAAATTGGCTTTCCCCTACAAACTTTGCATTTGATGAATAGAAGAGGGAGGAGGAAAATTGATGATTGCCTCAAATTTAAGAGGATCGATGTGATGCTTTCTTTGGACACCATGAAACCTAGGAGTCGACTGAATTCAATGCAGAAGAAACACTCATGAGGATTCAACCTTATAATACTGTAAATCAAAGAAGCATAGCTCTAAGGTGTTCCGGGTTATCTCAATGTTTCACAGAATGAGCAGGAAGCTCGTTAAGATATGGTTGAACTATGTGCTTGATGTCATGAAGAGCATAAGACTATCTCCCTAGAAGGTGGCCCCGACATTATTCAAGCCAAAAGGGAGCTTTTTGTAGGCAAAGGCTCCCATGGACAGATAAACGCGATTTTTTGTTGATCACCTGGAGCAATATTAATATGGTTGTAGCTAGAAAAACCATCCATAAAGGAAAAAATATCACTCCCATCACATTCATCAATGATCTGGTCGATAAAAGCAGTGGTTTAATTGTCCTTAGGACATGCTTGATTGATATCATGGTAATCAACACAAACCTGGATGGTACCTTGTTTCTTGTTAACGGGAAAAATATTTGAGACCCAATCTGTCAATGGTATAAGATAAATAAAACTAGCAACAACCTTTCTCAAGTGCACAGGACGAATCCATTGACGAACGAGCTTCGAATCCGAATAGGTGGAAATTTCATGCACAATGATACTCGGATCAATGCCATGAATCTCTTTGTATGACCACGTGAAGACATCATGGAATTCTTGAAAAATATTAGTATAGATCTCAATCTCATCGGGAGAACAATATGCACTGATATGAATATTCTCGACAATCCCTGGTTTGAAATCCTAGGTTGATCAGAATGGTTGGAGTAATATTTCCCATGTTCCCTTCATACAAGACTTCATGAATCAAGATCGGATTCTAAAATGGGTCAGTCTGTACAAACAAAGAATGGGATTCCAGACATGCGGAGAAGTGACCTAGGATTTGGAGAAACGAGGAACGATGATTTCCATCATCCCAAGGATTTTCTTCGAGAGACATTACCTCCACGATAATTTCTTCGGTGGGTAAAGTCTCAGTCAAGGGATCATCAAAGTCCCAAGAGAAAAACCAGGGAGACTGCACATAAGTGTCCAAAGAAGAAACCAAATGATCATCGGTTCCAGATGTGGCCTCAAAAGCCATGATAATACTTTGATACCTTTGTTCAGCAAGGCTCAGAGGCATAACATCCCCAAAACTCTTGAGCTGGTCAGGATTGCAAAAAATCAATGGATCGTGACCAGACGATATCATATTGACAGTGGCGACATTCAGAGGCGGGAGTGGAAAAATTCCCATAAGGGACAAGTCTTTGAATAGACCCGACCCAATGTTCTCATAAGGGGTAGCAGTCTTCCCAACATATGGAATGTTTCCTGTTGAAGAATCGAAGGAAAAGAAATCCAACTGATCAATAGTCACGATTTTTCCCTAATGAGGAAAATGGAGGATACAAAAAAGGGTGGAGACCATGAAAACTATGGCATGCATCCAACTACGTCCAAGAAGGATATTATAATTCAAGTTGGTTTCTACCACCTCAAATTTTAAATTTATTATGTTTCCCTACAACAGGATGGGAAATGCCTTGAAAATACCATACGACCGAGATCCTCTACCATCGAAAGCTTCCAAGGTATTCAGGGATTAACTCAACGGAGGACAGCCGATGGCTTTCCAGCATGTGACAGACATGATGCAGGTCAAAGTGCCTTCATCAACGACATTCCTATGAATATTTTTTCCCATGATGGTAACCTGAATCAGAATCTATGGGATCAATCCCTCTAATAGAAGAAAGTAGTGCCTTTCGTTGTGATGCACATGACTAAGGGACCTCCAAAGCTGAAATTGCTGAAGGCGCTTGAGCTACATCCTCTACAATATTGCAGCGTTGCGCAACTCTCGCATTCATATTATAGGACGATTTTCGAAGAACACATTTTGGGGGTGGTCGGATGATGGATTCACTATTAGGTCTCTCAATCTGGAGAGAACCAAAAGTAGGAGAGGAAAGGTAATCTGTAACTTCCAGTTCCATAGGAGCCTTGGATGGATTGGGGTAGTCTTTCAATCTCATGGTAATGGTGATAGGTTCCATTCCAACCATGAAAACTTGAGATTTCATTTGCGTCTGTTGAGAAGGGAAAGGTTCTTTCAAGGCAGCCAGAGTCCCGGGTGCACAATTCAGAAGACGGGAAACTTCGGCACTCCGAGTACAATCCTTGGTGTAATGATCATCATCACATATTAGGCAAGTATATTTAGGCTTGTGTGTGGAAGAATCGTCAGGAGTTGACTTCTTCTAATTTTGTTTAGGGTTGTTGGATTTGGATTTACCTTTACCCTTTTTCTTACCTTTCCAGGATTTTTCTGCTGCGGTAGATTGAAGAAAAATTTACCTCGGAGGTTTTACCAAGATTCTTCTGGTTATTGGAAGGAGTGGAGGGCACAGTAGCAGTAGTGTATTTAGACTTCGAAGAAGTTTTATGCGCAATACTATCAGTATGAGCCATTTTCCCGATAACACCATCCACCAAAGACATAGCAAGAGACTGAGATGATGTCAAATCAATTGAAGGTCATGGCGCATCAGGCAAGATCTCGTATAGATTCCTAGATTGATAAACTAAATTTAGGTATGGATATTTGGAAATGACTTCCACCTCCATTACACATCCACCCATGGAAATATATTTAGAAATCTTGGGAATGAATGATTTCATAAACCATTCAGTCAATAGCTGATCGGGGATCTCAAATTTTATGAGGCGATGACAACGTCGCTATTCATGAATGTGATGCGAAATGTGAGTAGCAGTTGACTAGTTTAATGAAGTGAAGAGGTGGGCTTCAGTTTCATACCATAAAGGTAACTGGAAATGAGTGAGGAAATCCATATCCAGAGAATTAAAATTGAATAAAATTCCTCGAGGGATCTAGATATACCACTTGGCCACAGTACCAATAAAATTACGCTGGAAAATATGAAGAAGAATAGAATCGTCAACCCAAGAATTAGAAGAGCACCATAAGTGGTACATCATAACATGGCTTTGGGGGTCTTCCCCAAAATTGCCTTAAAATTTAGGACAATCTCCTAGAATCTTAGTCGAAATTGGCGGCCAATGCAACTAATATTGGATGGGGTCATTTGTAAGCTTTGACACATCCAACAATTCCAATGTAGCCAAAAATGTGGCAAGGGAGGACAATGAGGAGAAAAAGGTTGGGTGTTCCAACCTGGTTGATACGGATTCTGCCTCCAATAGGGCGGATTCTATCCTAAATACACATATTTCCCCCATTGCTGGTAAGGACCTTGTTGCAGTGGCTATTGAACATAAGGACCCTGCTGGGGCTATTGATAAAGCCCCTGCAGGATTTGAGGTTACGGACTTTGCGGGATGTAAGGTCCTTGTTGAACATGAGGCCCATCCTATGGTCCCTGTTGAACATGGGGTCTATCCTGTGGTCCTTGCTAAACATAGAGTCCAGCTTGAGGTCCCATTTGGGCCTGTTACTACTGAGGAATCTACTGATATTGAGCACCAGACTAAGGCCTAGGTTATGGTTGCTAGTAATGACCTTGAGGAAGTGGCTGGTACTAAGCACCAAGTTGACCTAGAGGGAGATTCATACCAATTTTAGTGTAAGGACCAAACTGATGGTTATTCGCAATAGCATCTGCAGGAAACTGGGGTTGTTGGACATACTGCTGAGAGGCGTTCGGTCAAGGAACATACTGATATTGTACGTTCTATTGTTGGACATACTGATGAGGGATGTTAGGTTGCTCAACATACGAATATGGTATGTTTGGTTGTTGAAGGCGCTACTGAACATGAGAATACTGAGAGTAAGGTTGGTGAAAGACTAACACAACTAAAGCAGGTTGACGGCCCAAAGGGATAGCACCTACGACAGTATTCGACTGTTGTGAAGACCATGCTCCACCCAGACTATCATTAGGCTATCCCACCCCAGGAATAGGTCCAGAGTTCAGTGTCCCCCCACCTGAGAGGGGAGGAACGTAAATAGGATTATATTTCCCCCCCAGGCACGGATGAAACCGTATATTGTCCAGTTAATGGTGGAACTACAGTAATCATGGATGGAGAAAAGGGGGTAAAGGATCCAATTGAAAAATTCATTTGACCAATAGTGACTGTAGGTTTAACAACAGGTCGAGATACGGCAGCCAAATTTAATATGAATGGTCTGGAAGATGGAGTAATACCCATTGACCAAACGGGATCCAGAAATAAATATGTGGGGTTGGAAGCTCTAGAAATAATATTTCCCAAAGAGGTATACCCTTGTGGAAGCGGAGATACAACTTGACTAAAGGGTATTTCAGTCCCACTGCCCGAAGCGTGAGGAGTGGAGCTGAAAATTTTTCCCTCGGAGGGGAATATGACCAAGGAAGCTTCTGGAATATAGGTGCTAGTGGTTTCCTGTAGAGTGCCCTAAGGAGCACTCACAAACAGAACATCAGCAACATTGGATGCCATTTCATTAGGAAATAATTGACGAACAATAGAGTGAGATGCTACTGGAGAAGCCCGAAAGGGAATTCTGGGTTTATCAAAAGCATTATTAGCCTGTTGAAGCAAGACCACAATCGAATCAAAGAGTGTATTTTTAGGAAATACCATAAACTATGCAGACATTTCAGGGCTTTCCAGCTCAGATTCCTCCAATGTCATCCAAGGAGAATCGTTAGGCAGCGGTCGAAATGATATGGGTTGTATGCTGATGACAATCCTGAGTTTGGAACCTTGAGCTCCAAGGGTTCGACCTAGAAACTTATGGATCTCAGGAGGAGGTTCTTCAAATCCATCAGAGGAGGGACGAGGTGACTTCGACGATTCAGCCATGATGACCTTTCAAAACAAGATCAAATAAGGAAGAGGTGAAAAAATTCACAATTTACCAAGAAATAATGAAGCTGGAGAATTGCATGAGTAAGATGTTTTTCATGGGAAGTTACTTTTATAATTAACAAAAAATAAATAAAAAAGGATGTGCTAGGCATAAAGGTTTACCAAGTATTTTTGAGCTATAATATACACCTTGGTGATAAATGATATAAAAATTGACCAAGGACTTAACGTACTATAGTCGATCTCCCCGAATGCTGTGTTCATTGTATCACGTTTATAAGGTGGTTAACTCAGTTACCTATGGTAGGCTTGCAACCTAATGGTGTCTCCACAAATATATGTGACAGTACGTGGGAGTCCAGTTCGTAGTAGTGTTGTCTAATGTGTAACCATTCGATGAGAGTGCCCCAAATATAATTAACATACATCAATATACTTCCATATGTGGGACGAGGTATCATCCCCAAGCTATAACGCATATTGTTAGCAACAGCTCCTATGTTTTATGACGTCGAAACATGTCCCTAGCCTAGACCACTAAATTTTCTTGTTAGGTCCAATGATCCTTAAGGTAAACTGGGTGAATTTTAAATTTGATCTTGAGTTAAGTTTCAGTTTTGGATCAAAATCGATGTCACCTGAATCCTATGATGTAGGCTAAATGCAAAAAGAAAAACTTTCCATTTCGATGAAGTCTAAACTATTTAGGGAAAAGATACAAGAAAAAGTGCAATCAGTGCAGCAACAATGATGCCCCCCAAACTAGTTCAAAACTACGAAATGCAATTCTTTCCAATTAAATTCACTTTTCCCAAAAAAATGCAACTCATTGAAAAATTGAAAACATTTCTCTTTTCCAGTAAGATGCAAAAAATGATATTTTATGTTTTTTACTTTCGAATTCAATCAAAAGTAAAATAAACAACACGAATGAAGAAATGAAAAAAAAAAATTCACTTTTCTTTCAATCGAACAAAAATCAAAATCGCTTTAAAAAATGCACGAATGAAATGCTTTTCACTCTCTTTAAAACGATAAATACAATCCAAATCAAAATCACTTTAAATTTCTTTTGAATTTGGACAAAGGACACACTCTTCTAGACCTGCAAATAAAACACTTTGTGATCCTATGTTTGACACTAAATTGAAGGTAAGATTAGAAATGCAGTGATGACTAGTGCATATAACAAATCACTTCAAACCAAGTCAGAAGAAATGCAACGAAGGTGTTTGAAATGGTGAAAAATCTCCAAGCTTACAAACAAATCAAAGATATGAAAACACTCGCTCAAAGAAGACAAGTAAGTCAAACACACAAAAAGGAGGTCACTAAGACTCTACAAACATTCTTCATAGGCCAGGACACACTGGAAAATAAGGGGGAAACCCTAACTTTTCCTAGCTGGTATGAGATAAACGCTTCTGTGATAATCAGAAGGGTGTTGAAAGACAAATCAGCACGGTTGTGCTATATAGAATAACGTTGGTTGCGCGACTGTGTAAACAGAAAACACGTTGGTCACTAAAAACAAGGAAAAATAAAGAGTTTCAAACAAAACTAGAGATGACACAATGAAATGACTAGAAATCCCTATGAAAACTAACATTGACCTAAGCAAGCTTAGATTTCAGTAATTGATCAAACTAATCCAAGATCAGTCTGAGAAATGAAGGCAAAGAGGCTAAGCTCCCAAGCAGAGTCACCAATTATGTAGTCAAGATAAATCCTCTCTGCAGACAAAGGCGATCTCTCTAGCCCTAGAGTGGGTCTAGCTACATGAGACACTTTCTAATGAAAATATTTATTAATTAACATTCATAATGCGACAAGAAAATAGATAGAAGTACCTTTTTCCCAATGCTACGTTCGAACCCGTTGATGATGATCTTGATCCACGATCCTTTGAGGCTCGCTCCTTGCTACTGATGGCACACGAATGCCTGCAGATGATCAAGAGGTAACAACAAATTTAATCCAATACATAATAATAATAAAAATTATCTATCTAATAGATCAAGGAGTACCAAAATATTTGCATAAGATATTGGACAAATATAGAAAGCAAACATCAGATGTATTTATTTATAAATATAAAAGGGAGAGCTTACAATCAGGCCTTGATGTTGGAGGCCTCCCTTTGCTGAAAATATGAGTACTTCACTGAAGCTCTAAAGCATCCCTTCTCCTGAAAACTTAAGCGTTATCACAGTGCAAAAATGTAAAGGGAACGAGAGTTCAAACTAGCCCAACAATGACCAACCAGGAATCACATTATTGGAATGAGGGGCATGAATTTATAGGAAGGGAGAAGAGCTTGGGAACCCATGAAAGGAGGAGGAAGGTCCACTTTCTAAGGGTTAAACCCCCATGGATGAGATCAAAGCTCTAAAATTAGAGAGCTCGACTCTATCACCACCGTTTAACAACACTACAAGGAAAAGACCCTCTAGCGGAGGTTATAAAGGATGTTTTTAGTGTTATAATATTGGCCAAAATTGTCAAAAAAACATTTGATACAACATCCATTTATGGTTACGGAGGTTTTGACGGAGCTTTTAATGGTAATTCAACACAACTAAACAAACTGAGCAGCCGGAGGTTATTACGGATGTTTTTTCGGTGAGCTACTAAGGTTTCAACGCACCGGTGCATGTCATCTAGAAGGTGGCCCGGTGCAGTCGAAGGTCCATGCACCGGGCCGTCAAGGTATTAAACCTCACCGGGCGTAGTGTTGGTGATACAACGCATGGGGCCATTCTAATTTGCCTTGGGATTTTTTCGGTGCCCATAGGTCATCTCAATGCACCAGTACGTAAACTTATAGAAAAGAACCGGTGTGCCGTATCCAAAAAATGCACCGAGATTTATAATTGGTATTTGTGTGGTGCCCATAAGTCGTATAAATGCACTAGTGCGTAATCTCACATAAACGCACCGGTGCATAGTATCTCACAAACGCACCGAAATTTTTAATTGGTTTTGGTATTTGTGCAGTGCCCATAGGTCATAGAAATGCACCGGTGCGCTTCAGCATACAAACGCACCGGTTTACAGTAACTGACACACACCAGTGTTCATTTGGTATTTTTTAGAAACATCGACCCATGACAGTGCAATTATTGTGATTTTTTTAAATTCATTATTCATCAAAATTCAACAAATATATATCTTATAAAACATTATTCGTATTAATTAAATTCTTATTAATGCATTTGAATGTGATGTTTAGATTAATTTGTTATATCATATCATAATTATTGTGATTTTTTAAAATTCATTATTCATCAAAAGTCGACACATATATATCTTATAACAGTATTCATATGAATTAAATTTTTATTAGTGCATTTGAATGTGATGTTTGGATTAATTTGTTATATCATATCATCAAATTTCACATCTCTTCATTATAATATTTAATCATCCATAAATTTAATTAGTGGTGTTACATTTCACAGTGACAATGGAGAACGCAATAGAATAAATTAAAACATATATATATATATATATATATATATATATATATAAGACAATCTTTGTCATAAAAAATTAGACAGTTATTGGTATCCCTTTGTCTTTCAATTGGGACACTATGTCCATTACATTAAACAAAATGTCTGATTTCACAGACAAATATTTCAAAAAATAAAACGCCTTGCTTTGATATCCAAACATAGCAATCATCATTCTTCGCTTGAAATTTTGTCACTGCTAGAGCTGCTACCATTACTTGGGTTATTTTCATGAATGTTTTGTTCACGGTGTTGATTGTTTTCTTCTTCCTCACCTTCCATCTACAAACATAAAAATAAATTATAATGAGTATATATACATTGGTGAGAATAATAAAAATTGTAATATTAAATAATATACATCAATGTAAATCGAAAATAAATGACGTACCATAGCAACAATTGACTCATAAACTATACACATTCTTTCAAAACCATGTACCATGCCATCTTTCAAGATTTCATCTATTGGCACAATTCCATACTTTGTTTCCTGCAAGTTTTATACCTCATAGCAAATCATATATTTAATATAAAATATTTTTTTCTATTAATTATAGACAGAGCTAAGTAAAACAAGATCGATAGATGCTTACAAATTCCACAATTAATTTCTGATATGCCAACATATACTCACAACCCATATTTAACCCAATTTCAATCAATTCGTCTAATGGTTCTTCTTTGTATGTTAACACCTGTTTGAAGACATTCAATGATAATTTTTGTAAAACAACTTAAAAAATACAAAAATGAAATCTAGTTAAGTTTTTATAAGGAAGTAAAAATTACTCACAAACTTATATTTCAACCCTTTTCTTCCTTTTCGTCCTTTTTTATGTGCTGAATGGGTTCCATTTTCTTTTCTTTTCTACAAGAAAATACTTGAAAATTAATATTTAATGCTAAATTGTTTATTTATTGTACCTAATGATCGAAAAAATCAATGATTACATATTACATTTGAAGCATGTTGTTGTTGAGATGGCTCCTCCTGCGATGCAAATTTGTCCATTTATTTGACCATCTCCTTGTACAGCTTTTTGAACATTCCTACTGGCATATTTCTGATATCAGCTCGTTCATCTTTTGAGATTTTCATAATCTTCCTAAAAATGTAACATGACAATAAAATATTTAATTTTTATATTGATATATGAAAAGTAAATATAACAAAAGTGATATTTATAAATAATTCTAGACAAACATTTAAAGGAATATTACTTTTTCATTCATTATTTTTGTTGTTGTATGTTTTTGCTATTAAAATTCTGACATGTCTCATTGACCAATTCTTTGGAAACTCTTCCTGTAGTTTAGATAAAATTTGGTTCTTGGAATCGTTGGATTGATTTTTGTATTGTAAGTGGAAAGAACGTCTATACAATCATTCCACTAGATCCCTCAAACTTTTGTAAAAGTTTTTCCCCTTTCGCTAACCTCCAACACCTCTCCAAATGAGCTAAGAAGCCATTCATTTTTATTTGCATGTTCTATTTTTTTTCTTTTCTTAGAACAAAATTCATTTTCTTAGTTGTTGGTCCCTATAGAACATTAAACAAATGTGAATTAATAGATTGTTTGACACATGTTATCTAATAATTTTAAGTATATTATTAATGAAAATTAAAAAAAGAAACTCATATTGGATCGATAGTATTTTTTTCATTCCCCCGATTCATCCTTTTGCAATTTTTCCATCAATATTTTACTTTCTTTTGGTCCTAGATCAGAAATAATCTTATCGAGCTTCATCATTTTGTGGCTCTGCATGATACATAGTAAAAAATACATATTAGTTAAACTTATATATAGTTCAAAAATAATATTTTTTGTAAGGAATTACAAAGAACTTGCCTTTTTTGTTTTTCTTGATGTGTTATTAGTATTTTTGTTACTTGATATCTTGTTAGTAATTTCCTTATTAATCTTAAACCTATACCATATTATTCATTAATATATTTATAAATAAATTGTCAACTTTTCAGATTAAAAAAAAAATTAAAAAATCTCAAGAAATCGGTACGCCATTCATGGTGTACGCACCAACATCAGTGTGTGGGTGTCTTATAAACGCACCACACAAACAATATAATAGACCATATGGTGATCTATGTCAACAAGGAGCACTGGTGTGTTACATGTAACCACCACACTGATTAACACAGAGAAAATAATAAAAATCCTCTAGTGTTAGTTTTTGTAGCATAAACACCCCACGCAAACAAGGGACCACCATACGGTGCTCTCTGTCAACTAGGAGTCTCGGTTGGGTACATTATATGTTAAATGGTGCATCAATTAACACAATAAACATTTTTTTGCGAAACAGCATGTTCGTTGTGCCCTATAATGAAACAGCGCATCGGTGCCCTATTTTACATATGGCGCACTGATTAAAAAAAAAAAAAAAAATCAAAAATCCACTCAAGGGTCGATTGGGATCTGACTATGCAAGTTGTCCCGTGGGTTGGATGTCAATCTAAAATGAAAAGCCCTAGTTTTGAAATCACAGAAACAGGGAGAAGAAAGGGCAGAAACAAAAAGAATGAAGGGTTTAGGGTAAAAATGGATTTTTTTTTGTTTCTGAAAGTGAAAAACAAATTGAAATTTTTTTCTTACTTCGTAAAAAAACTGCAGAAAAAAAAGTAAAAAAAATAATCAAATTTAATCATGAGATCGTCTAAAATTCTATGCTACAGGGTTTGAATCTAAAATGAAAAGCCCTCATTCTGAAATCATAAAAACAGGGAGAAGAAAGGGTAGAAACAAAAAGAATGAAGGGTTTAGGGTAAAAATGATTTATTTAATTATTTATTTTATTTATTTATTTTTTAAAATGAAAAAAATTGAAATTATTTTCTTCCTTCGTAAAAAAACTGCAGAAAAAAGTAAAAAAATAATCAAACTTAATCACGAAAACGTTTGAAATTCTATGCTACAAGGTTTGAATCACTAGAGGTTTGGAATTCTGATTGTATGAATATTTATGTTCGAACGTATTTCACTGCTCCATAGTGCTCTCGTGCTCTCTTGCTCCAGGTATGTCTCCTGCAAATCTTTGACTGGAAATTTTTGCAAAAACAGTGAAATAATGAAAAGTGTTTAGTATTTAAAGAATTTTTTATGAAATTAGATTTTTGAAAATATTTTACTGCCCATTTTTCAATTTACCGCTTTTTTTTTCACTTAAATAAAATAGAGTTGCGCTTTTTTTATTTGCGGTTATTCATCACCAGAACATCACTTAATAACACTGCATCAGTGCGTCCATTGGTAACACGGCACCGGTGCGCAATAAATAAAACGCACAGGTGCGGTTATATGTACAGTAGCATCAATTTGTGGTTAAGGCACCAAAATTACTTTTAGGTGTGTACACCAAAATTTAGTGAACTCCAACCATAGAAATTGAGAATTATAATTTTGTTTATTCTTGATGGAAATATGGAATTAGAATTAGAATTTTGTTTATTCTTGAGAATTAGAATTGAGAATTAAAATTGGATAAATTCTTGATGGAAATAACTATTCTTCCAATGCAGTTTGTTTATTGTAAGAGGTCCCCACTGATTATGTGGAGAGAATGCAATGTGGGGTGTGTGAAGATGTAATACTACAGGGCCCAAGTGGGAAATTGTGGCATGTGAACTTGTGCTATACTAAGATGTGGGAAATTTTCACAAATGGTTGGGAAAGTTTTATTTCTAAGAAGTTTATTGAAGTTGGAGATATTTTAGTTTTTAGACATGTTGGAAATGTACATTTTGTTGTGGAAATATTTGGGCCATTTCTTTTCAAAACTACAGCTCTTCTTCTTTCTGAAAAAGAAACTTGAACCTTTCCACAACCTGCAACAAGAAAAAGTGCCAACAGGAGCCTCTGAAATGCATATCTATTTCTGACATGCATATATATTTCTTCTATTGAGGTCTCGAAGGAATTGATTATGGCCAGTCTACTTCGCTGAGGAATCTGCCTGAATTTTCTTTGGTTCTACCGAAGGGTGTAGTTACTAACAAATACAAGATTTTAAGCTCACTGCAACCCTCATTAAATTTCAGAGTATGGATAAAACTCCATATAATGCCTATCATTTGTGTAAAATACCTCAAAACACAAAATGGAGTGTTTTATTTTTTCAAAGTTGTGTGTTATTGTGGTGAATGAAATTATTATTTATATTTTGTGCTAATATGGTGAAGAAATGGAATAGTACTCAAGTATATGACAACAATCTTCAACCATATTCTCAAAATATATGAGTTCTTTGTTAAATGCATAGCTACAAGATTTGGTTATATCGCTACTAGGAAAAATTCAACTGAAATACCAATACGGCAAGGTCAGTACTGTCTACTATCCCATGAATTCATGAACCCCACAAAAAATCTCAAAAACCTTTTAATAAAATGCAAAATAGTCCAAAAATGTTTTTTTTTTTGTCTATTGCATTCTCGACACTCGAATTCTTCTAAAATATGTTCATGGAATTAACATCCATAAGAGGCAACGCAATGGTAATATACTTGCAATGGTAATGGAATTAGTACATGTGAAATGGTACATGTGTTATTAATTCATCAAGATTTATACTTTTTAAAATGGGTTTTTATAAAGAAGAGGACTTAATTACCTTATACCTTATAAGACTCTTTTTTTCAAAACATTATAATATGTATTTTGAATTAATGTTAAAATCAATATTTCACTTGATAATTTGCAATTATGTTGATCTCAATAAAAATGGCGTACTGTATAAAGTTATTTTTTTTTGGTATGTAAGATCATAATAAAATAATGATAATTCTAAATTACATGAATTTATTTTCATTATTTTCTAAAATTTATTATGTTACAAAAATTCATATTATTCTAGATTTATTATTTTACAATTATTTACAATTTTACAAATTTACAAATTTAAAAATTTTAATAAAATCATTTCACATTAATACAATTAAAATTTTCACATTAATACAATTAAAATTTTACAAATATTTTACATACAATTACAATTACAATTTTACAATTTCAAATACAATTACAATTACAATTACAATTACAATTTTAGAATTTTACATACAATTACAATTACAATTACAATCATTTCACAGTAATACAATTAAAAGTTTACAAATATTTTACATACAATTACAATTACAATTACAATTTTACGATTTCACGTACAATTACAATTACAATTTTAGAATTTTACATAAAATTTACAATTACAATTACAATTTTACAAATTTACATCTATACCATTACAATTACAACAGAATTACAATTACAATTTTACAATTTTATATATATACAATTACAATCATTTCACAATAAATTAAATATTACAATTACATTTAAAATTTTACAAATATTTTACATACAATTACAATTAAAATTTTAGAATTTTACATGCAATTACAATTTTACAATTTGTCATATATACAATTACAATTACAATCATTTCACAATAAATTAAATATTACAATTACAATTAAAATTTTACACACAATTATAGATAAAATTAGAATTACAAATACAAATACAATTTTACAATTGTACATACAATTAAAATTAAAATTTCAATTACAATCACGATATAATATTTAATAAATATCATGATCATTTAATATTAAATTAATTAATAAACATCATGATCATGATAACCATCATACAAACATCATATTCAACTAAAAAACACATTCAAATTCACTAACATCATCATGATCATGATCATCTAACAAAAAAAAATTAGCATTTTATAACATCATCATAACACAAACATCAAATATACATCTCATGTCAAATAACTTCTATCACATACACATCTATCTGCAAGTTGCACATTAAATGAAAACATCTAACATCACCGAATACTATACACATCATGATGATCACCAACATGTAAATTGAGTACAACTGCAACATGAACATAAAATACATGGACCATATATATATATATATATATATATATATATATATAATGTCAAAAATATACAATTGTAATATAAATTTCATATATCAGCTGGTGCTACATCATCAATAGCAGTACTAGTCGAGGCCTACTCATTCAATGGTGCAACCTCGACAAGCTCAGATACATGTTGATCATCACGTGCCTGTTGATCTGGTACTAGTGCCTCATGCTGATTAGGATCAACAGTTGGCTACTCATCGTGTTGACTTGACATGGTCGATGGTCCAACCTGCTTATGATCATGAGTACCTCGGGATGCTTCTAAGATGCCGACCACACTTTTTTAAATTTTAAAATAACACAAAGGTGCCTTTGGTACGCTTCGAACCGGTACAGATATCATATATCGGTTGTGGTGTGTGGCCCATAAATTTACAAGCAGCACCGCAAATTGGTGTGAGCCGAACGGCTCAAGCGCACCGTGTGACAATTTTTTTTTCTTTTAAATGGTTAAATTTAAGGTTATTTGAAATTCTAATCCGCTAAAAAGCTTATTATGGAAAAACAAGAAAAATACCTGAACATTTGGCCGTTGAGGAGGCAAATTGGCTATAGAATTTGCAAAAGAAAATTTTCCCACTGTTTTGCAAAATTCAAGCTAGAGATTGGTGGGCAATGCACAACAGCGGTGTGTGCAATGGGTGCAATGGGAGCACCTATGTCAGGGGGGCTCAGACAAGGATAAATTGCACCGGTGCTTGAGAGCTCTGGAGCACTGAGAAAAGTGAAAAATGTGGTTTTTTGGCCGTAGTAATTTTTTTTTTTTTTTTTTTTTTTATTTAACCCTGTTTTGGTCTGCGGGGTTTTATAGGTGCAGGTTTCTTAAGATCGCACCGGGCGGTTTCTGTTTTGGCGTGGGGTTTTATGATGCACCGATGCGAAATTTTTGTAAATCACTGGTGCACTACAGTAATAAGACGCACCGGGTGGGTGTGTACGGAGCACACGGTGTCCCGTGTGCCAATGTTTTATTCACGCCGGTGCTTTCTCTTGTTGAACACACCGGTGTGGTTTAGGATGATAAGCGCACCAGATGAAAAACATCAGCAAAAACCTCCACCCGCCAACCTCCTCTAATAACCTCCACTAGAAATGGATGTCTGGGGTATTTTTATAAGGGGTTCCTCAAAAACATCTGCTAGAGGATCTATTCCTTGTAGTGCAACCAACTCGTCGCCCTGGAACTTCTAGAGGTCGAAGCTTCTCCTCCATTTGAGGAAACACTTCCAGAAAGGGATCATCGCATTTTTCCAAGAATAAGGGGGTTGGTAGCGCTAAGCCAAAACTGTGAATATGACATCAGCGTGAGCATGACACCAGGAAGCACGCTGACCCGGGAAACTAGTAGTTTGACCAAGTTTCTTCAGTAATATTCCAAGGCAGTTTTCTTTGAATCTTCAAGGGATGTCTTAACATATTTCTTCATGGTGGAAACATTGCACGTGATCTATCATGAGGCATTTCAGGATCAGGTACGAGAAAATAAGCATGGTGAAAAATTATTGTGTAATAGGGACACATCTACGCAGTATTTCATCTGGTCCCATTTTGTACAAATATCCTGCAATCAACGAGAAATCAACTACTTTGACTACCGACTCCTTCTTCTGCTATGTAGTGTATTCCACGGGCGCCATTCTTGTCGCCAAAAACTGAATAATTTCTGCGAAATAATCATCTACGACCCTGATTGCGAATAACTGTGCATCTGACAGGTTATCCTTGAGCCTTGTGGGTTTTTCTCCTATCTCTATTCTTGATAGATAATCAAGCCTAGTGATTCAATCTTCCTGGTTTGTCTACAACTACGAAATCGTATTCCTGGAACAATAACAACCATCAATAGATTTTTCCTCCTAAAATAGGCTTATTCACCAAATACTTCAATCTGAAGTGATCAACAAACATCCTGAAGTGCGCTCCCAACAAATAATGCTTGAACTTATGTAATGCATATACCATAGCTAACCCTTCCCTTTCTGTCGTAGAATAGTTCTTCTCTACCTTGGAAAATTTTTTTCTTGCAAAAGCTATCGGGTGATCAATTTCTCCTTCTCCTGGTTGTGCCAATACTGTACCCAATGCTATGCAAGATGCATCGGCATGTACATGAAACTCCTTATTCCAATCCGGAAAAACTAGAATAGGCAGAGTCACCATCTTCTCCTTCAAGATGTCGAGGCTCTTTTGGCATTCTTTTTCCCAGTGAAAAGTAACATCTTTCTTCAATATATTCTCCATTAGCACAGTTATCTGCACATACGCCTTTATAAACTTTCTATAGTAGCCAGTATGTCCAAGTGTCGTGTGCAGTTGTTTCACTATTTTAGGTGGTTCCAAGTTGACAATAATAACAACCTCCGCAAGGTCCACCATGAGTCCTTGATTGTAAACAAAATGGCCCAATAGTATACCAAAAGGTACACAAAAGATACACTTCTTCAGATTTAATGATATTTTATACTTCTTACATGTATCCAACATCAATCTCAAGCTTGAAACATGCTTCTTCATCAACCCAAAGACTATCCAATCATCAAAGTAAACCTCCAAAAAATTGTGTATATACTCCTTGAAAGTTGCAACTACAACTCTAGAAAATATGGCAAGAGCATTCTTCAAGCCAAAAGGCATCACCAAGTACTGATAAGATCCCCACTCTGTAGCAAAAGTTGTCTTATGTCTATCCTTTGGTGCAATCATGATCTGATGGTAGCCTGACAATCCATTTGTGAAAGAATAAGTCTTCATGTCCTCCTTTGTTGAAGTTTGCAACAAAGAAACAATGAAATTGGCATCCGGTAAACAACATCCATGATCCTAGTGAAAATTAAGAATTACACTAGGGTGGGGACCACATGTGCTATTTGTTACGTATGTTCATTTATAGATGTATGTGCATAATCTATTTATAGAATGTGTCTATTTATAAATGCATGTCCTATTATTATCCCCGGACAATAAACTAAATTCATTCTCAATGAGCACTTGCCAGTTAACTAAAGTGGAAAATCAAGAGTAAGTGAATTTGTTAAGAGGTTGGTTGGTGGGACAAGCAAAGTGCACTTTAGTTGTAACTGAGTGATTCTAGTTGTAACAGAGTTGGAAGTGCAGTGGTGCATGAGTTGTGTAAGTTGTAAATCAATTTAACTCAGTTAAGTGAGTTAAATTTAGTTGTGCTAGTTGTAATTGCAAATGCACTAGTGAGAGATCAAGTGAATTAAATATTAATTAATTCACATGTAGTTATCTCACATGCAACTAATGTTTTTACTATTAATAACTACATGCATGTTAGATCCAATGGAGACCCAGTTGAGTTCTAGGTGAAAGGGAAGATAACTATCAGTTGTGATATTAGCAGGCTATCCAGGTGTAGTTATAACATCACAGGATTCCCATGATACTCAACGCAGTTGAGGAAGGCTGAAATTATTTGTGATTAAGGATTGCATTCATCAGGAACTGCGTGAGCAAGGCAGGCTATCTGGAGGCAGAAAATTGGCTGAGTATTGGCCCAATTTTTGTATGACAATGTGAGACAATTAGTTGATGTACTGAGAGCTCTTGTGAGAAGAGTTTTGTATGTAATTGTTTCATGATTCCTTATGGAATATACAATATATGATAAAGGTATTTTGAGCAGTAAGCTTTCCCCAGGAATATTTGGTGTTGTGGTTTTGATCTATTCTTCTTTGTTTCATGTGATTGGAAATTGTGTTGTTTTTAATTCCGCAAAGATTTTACAGAAGCGATTCTATATTTAATAGTGGCATATAATTGTTAGACAAGGAGAATCGAGGACATACATGTATTTTGTATAATTTCTATATGGTATCGGAGTTGTGTTATAATTTTCTACATGGTATCGAAGCTGTGTTATAAATTTTCTACATGGTATGAGAGAAATAATTATTTGGGTGTGCGAGTTTGCAGAGAATATTTGAAAATTTTAATGCAACATTTTCAGAAAAAATAGCATATTTTGATTTCTTGCGAAAAAATACCCAAATTGAAAAAAAAATTCGGTCGAATCGGAGTTCGGATGAGGGAGATATCATCGATTTAAAATCAACTCTTTTGTTAGAAAATTTTGCGACGGCGGGACAATTACAATGTGCGTGAGCCAAGAACCTACATGCACTGAGGTACAAGATGCATGCAAATATTTGAGTAGAAAAGAAGAGGTTAGTAACTTGGTGGTTGAGAGGGAGCCTCTCAAAAAGCAACCTGAGAAGCAGTCTCAGAAGGTTGTGGAGCAGCCACAACTGGAGATGCAGAAGAATCTGTATATATTTGATGTAGATGCGATTTATACAGAGCTTCCTACCATTTGGAAGTGTGAGAAAGCCATGTAATTGACCCTTGATAGGGATCTGGATTTGCATGTAGGTAAGAATGAACCTCAAGATGTGGATCAGCCACATGCGGAGGATCATGGAGTGGGAGAAACCACTCATGCAGAGAAATTTCGAGCCAGATGGGCAAAGGGAGTGGAAGCGACTATACCACCATGTGACAGGTGGGGCAACATGCATGAATAATCCCAAGAAGAAATTTTGGGTTGGATTCATTGAGATGGTGTGGATTTCATGAATCTAAGTCATATGCATCTAAGCCCATAGAGCAACAAGAGACAGACTTCTACTTAGATTGATGCATGTATTGTCGTAGGACATGAAATCAAAGTGATAGTGTCGGATACCGGAGCACAAATCGAGTTGGCAAGAAATGCAAGAGGTGTATGGATGCAGATGTCAACGATTTCTGGGGTATCCGGAATACATGTGTCATGTGAAGTATCTAGCATAAGTTCTGAAGACTTTGATGATAGATGTATTATAATCGATTTGCCATTTGGAGGCTATTCATTTAAGTGTTTCATGCAAGAGTTGCATGTGTGAGAAACACTAGAAAAGTGTTGCATGCAAGGGTTGCATGTCACATGCATGCATTTTCATGTCTCATGCAAGGACATTCCTTTCTTGTTGAGAGGGAGTGTTGAAGTTTGCAACAAGAAACAGTGAAATTGGCATCCAGAAACAACATCCATGATCCTAGTGAAAATTAAGCACCTACACTAGGGTGGGGCCCACACCGGCTATTTTTAGGTGGATGTCTATTTATAGATATATGTGCATAATCTATTTATATAATGCATGTCTATTTTTAGATGTATGTCTATTTTTACTATCCCTTAATTTAGATGGACATTAACTGTAATCTATTCTCAATGTGGACTTGAAAATAGTTAACTGAAGTGGAAAATCAGTTAGCTAAGTGAATTTTGAGTTAAGAGGTTGGTTAGTGGGACATGCATAGTGAATTGAGTTGTAATTGAGTGATTCTAGTTGAAACAGAGTTGGAAGTACTGTGGTGCATGAGTTGTGCAAGTTGTAAATAAATTTAACTCAGTTAAGCGAGTTAAATTCAGTTGTGCTAGTTGAAACTACAGATACACTAGTGAGAGATCAAGTGAATTAAATATTAATTAATTAACATTTAGTGATATAAGATGAAACTAATGTTTTTACTATTATTAACTGCATGCACGTCAGATCCAATGGAAACCCAGTTGAGTTCTAGGTGAAAGGGAAGTGTAACTATCAATTTTGATATTAGCAGGCTATCCAGGTATAGTTATAACACCACAGGGTGCCCATGATACTCAACGTAGTTCAACGTAGTTGAGGAAGGATTAAATTATTTGTGATTGAGGATTGCATTCATCAAGAATTGTGTGAGCAAGGCAGGCTGTCTGAAGACAGTAAATTGACTAAGGAACTTGCTAATTTTTGTATTTCAATGTGAGACAATTAGCTGATGTACTAAGGGCTCTTGTGAGAAGATTTTTGTATGTAATTGTTTCATGATCCTAGTGGAATATACAATATATGATAGAGGGGTTTTGAGCAGTAAGCTTTCCCCGGGAATATCTGGTGTTGTGGTTTGGAATTATTCTTCTTTGCTTCATGTGATTGGCAATTGTGTTGTTTTAATTCCACAAATATTTGTATAAGAGATTTAGTATTTAACTTTAGTACATTGTTAGATCGGGTGAATCCAAGATATACATGCTTGTTGTATAATTTCTACATGGTATCGGAGCTGTGTTATAAATTTTCTACATGGTATGAGAGCAGGAATTATTTGGGTGCGTGAGTTTGTATAGAATATCTGAAAAATTAATGCAAAATTTTCAAAAAAAAATAGCATATTTGGATTCGTTGTGAAAAAATATTCAAATTGAAAAAAAAATTGGTCGAATTGGAGCTCGAATGAGGGAGATATCATCGATTTAAAATCAACTCTTTTGTTAGAAAATTTTGCGACGGCGGGACAATTACAATGTGCGTAAGCCAAGAAGCTACATGCACTGAGGTACAAGATGCATGCAAAGCTTTGAGGAGAAAATTTGAGGTTAGTGACTTGGTGGTTGAGAGGGAGCCTCTCAACATGTAGCCTGAGAAGCAGTCTCAAAAGGTTATGGAGCAGCCACAACTAGAGATGCAGAAGAATCTCTATAGATTTGATGTAGATACGATTTTTACAGAGCTTCCTACCTTTGGGAAGTGTGAGAAAACCATGCAATTGACCCTTGAGAGGGAGATGGATTTGCATGCAGGTAAAGAGTAAACCTCAAGATGTGGATCAACCACATGTGAAGGATCATGGAGTGGGAGCAACCACTCATGCAGAGAAATTTTGAGCCAGAAGGGTAGAGGGAGTGCATGCAGCTATACCACTAGGTGAGAGGTGGGGCAACATGCATGAATAATCCCAAGAAAAAAAAAATCCATGATTCATTGAGATGGTGTGGATCTCATGAATCGAATCTGGCTTCTAGGAGCCCACAGAGAAATAGTAGCAGGATCAGTTGGATTGATGTAGTCAGATGTCAGGAGGACATGAAATCAAAGTGATAGTGTCGAATATTGGAGCGTAGATCAGAGTTGGTAGCAAGTGCAGAGTGCATGGATGCAGATGTCAGCAACACATTGGATCCAGAAGACATGTGCAGTATCTAGCAGAAGTCAAAATACTTTGATGATAGATGCATTATACTGATTCAGTTGTTTGGAGGCTATTCAGTTTCGGAAGTGTTGCATGCAAGAGTTGCATGTGTGAGAAACACTAGAAAAGTGTTGCATGGATGGAGTTGCATGTCGCATGCATGGGTTGCATGTCGCATGCATGGGTTGCATGTCGCATTAATGGAGTTGCATGTCGCATGCAAGGACATTCCTTTCTTGTTGAGAGAGAGTGTTGAACTTTGCAACAAGAAATAGTTAAATTGGCATCCGGAAACAACATCCATGATCCTAGTGAAAATTAAGCACCTACACTAGGGTGCGGCCCATGTTAGTATGAATCCTTTGTCGAAGTGTACGAAAAAGGACCACTTTAGCTACGCATAACTAATAGCCCTAACAACAAAAGTGGCTGCCAATATCTTCAGATATGCTGTTAGTTGAACAAGAAAAGAGCTGCAAGAACCAGATCTATGCATGAAAAGATATTAAGCAGTGAAAACAAGGGTTTGCTCCATATACCAATAGACAAGACAAGAACAATTTTTGAAAGAATTTTTGTATTAATTGGGCACCTGGGAGGAAAACAAGAAGGCGTATCCAATTCTCCTCAGTGGGATGGGTTCTTGGAAGTCCTCAGCACTTCAGATCTAAGATTTCTCTCTCTTGTTGGTGTAGAAAACCCAATGCAAAGAATAGATCTCAATGGGAGCTCACACAGCAAATGATGGAAAAATGGGACCAAGTGTATAGATCCAAAGTGATCTAATAGGCAACAAAAGGTGAAGAATGGTAGGAAAAACCCTCCTATTTATAACAAAATATTGGGTCATTCTAGATCTTGGTGCATGGGTTAACTAGATCTAGATCCACTTTTTATGGAATATTTTATTATATTTGTTGGAGGGAAAAGGTATTTGACTTGGGTCAAATCCCTTAATTTGTCAAAAATAAATAAATAAATGATTTATTTAACTTTTTAAGGAAGCGGTTAGAAGATAATCAAATAAATAATGATTTATTTAATTATTTAAGGAAGTGGTTGAAAGATAATTAAATAAATAATGATTTATTTAATTATTTGTGGGTGATTTGGTCATATTTAACAAGGAATATTATCTAAATAAGATTTAAATAATTATCCCTAGAAAATAATAAGATAAATAAAGGTTTATCTAATTAATTTCTTTGTTTTTGGGTTAAACATGACTAGGAATAATAATTAAATTATGGTTTAATTAAGTATTCCATGAGGAAAATTAAACAAAATAGGTTTGTTTAATATTTCCTTTTGGGGTTTCCTGTTTAGACCATAAACAACCTAATAAATGTGGTTTATTAAGTTATTTTACAGAGTGAAAGAAATTTTACTTAGGGTAAAATTGGTCTTACATGGTGTACTTGGGTCCATCTAATGATAATAGGTTAGATGACCAAAAAATGGTGTAACAGATTTCCCCCCAGCGTGCGAGTGTCAAGAGCAAATCGTATGACCGAAGTACGTTGTAAGAACTCAATCACTAGACAACAAAAGGGAAGTCAGAGAGAGAAATGCAAGGTAGATAGTGTGTTGAAGAACTAGACCCTGAGGAGATGAGACTCGCAGGTGCAACAAGTCTCTTTTTATGAGAGGGTACATGTGTTGAAGGCGGCGGGGGAGGCATACCTATGCCCGCCGAGACAAAGTACAAAATAATAGTGTGTCTAGTAAACAAGGGACCGAACCATAAAGTACAGCCGGCATAATCATGAGCCAGATAAAAATAAAATGAGGAATCTCATATACATGTTGTGCCTGGGATAACAGCTAGGACTTGTACAATAATATCTGAGTACATGAGATACAAAGACAACCCAAATGCCCCCTGTAAATGGGGAAGGGCTCACAAAATCTGACTGATACATGCAAATCAAAGAGGCGCTGCAAGTGGCTAAGGCCAACATCATCAAATATCTGGAGCTGCATCGAAGGCTGCAAGGAGGAGGTCATCCGGGCATGAGGGGGGCTACCTGCAGGGCCACCCCCTCATGAGGGTTGAGACATCTCACACACACCCGGGAATCATCAAGAGCCGCTGCTGTATCACTGAACCATCAAGTATATGGATCTCGATCATGCTGAAAGGAGCTGGAGTGGAGAAACAATCAAGTCAAAGGGAAATGAGAGATCCCTTTTCCTGATCCGAGGCACCGAACAAGAGTGGAAGCTGGAACCAAGGTACACCGCCCTCTAGACCCGGCTTCTGGAATGAATGAGCTGATGTCGACAGAAGGAGGTCCGCCATAAGTGAGGCAATGAGAAATCCTCAACTAAGGCACGAGAGAAAATAGTAGAGCGATGGACAGACTGACACTAATGATGATAGTGAAGTGGAAAGGACTGAGTAGCGAATGGACGACTTCCCTTGTTAGAGCATAAAGGGCATGAATGACATGGCAGTGACTGACACAATATCATAAGGGATAGGGGATAGTGGGACTGAAGGTCATAAAGTGCGACACAAGAGAGAGACCAAGCAATGAAGGATGGAGGGCTATAGCGGGGTACAAAGGGACTCGGGATAGACTCCATGAATGCGATGATGACTCAACTTGGATGCTCTAAACAAGGGCAACTCGATGGTGCTGCCACACAGTAAAGGCCCAATGGGGGACCATAAAAACATGAGTACAAGATGGTAACTCATGACGAAAATCGACACGAACAAAGACAAGTAAGGGGGCAAAATGGTGCCCTAAGTACAAGTGTCGTAAGTGAGGAAATTCGATTTTAAGGAGGGGTGAAGTGACCCTTCTTGGACAAAATGTGTCGTGGTGAAATATCAAATCACAAAAAACTAACAGATACCCATTTGAGGGCTCGGTGAGAGCTTTCCAACGGTGCAGACGGTTTGTCAAACGGGGCTACGGTATGATCGCAGCAGTCGAAAGAAGAAACATGGGTTCTCTTTTAATAAGGCAGTTTTCCCTCCAAATTCACTCATTTGCTATTGTTGCTGTGGTGAATGTAGAGAGGAGAGAAGGCCCTAAATCTTTTGGCGAGCGTAGCGGACAAACCGATCGTTGGAATCGAGATCCGTCAGTTGCAGGTAAGAGGCCTAACCTTACTCTTTCATTTTGATGGATTTAAAGTTCAGTTTAGGGCCCAAAATCTCAGAAACAGACCCTCCTTCATCTCTATGGCCGGGTCGCACTTTTTGGGACAAAAAGTACGACCTGGGACGCAGGTTTCAGGGAAAAAACTGCGACCTGGGAGATGAGGGTGTTGTGGTGTTGTTTTATGGTTGAGAGTTGGGTTTTTGTGTTTGGTTATGGTATTCCCGATCTGTATGCTGACAAAGATGATGTTTTTGTGCAGGTATGGTAGATTTACGGGTTAACTGGAGAGAGAGAGACCTGGGTACATTACGGGCAGAGATCCAGGCGGATCAGGGTGTCCGTCGTGTGTTGGCCAGGTTTGGGGTTCTAAATTTTTTGGAGAACCCATTGATGAGAGCAGGAGAGCCCTTGTTGGCCCGGATTATTAGTTATTGGGATCCAGAGCATGAGGTCTTTGTAGTGCAGGGGCACAGGATCAAACTGACAGTTCAGGATGTATATTTCCTGACGGGTCTCCCACCACTGGGGATGGTGGGAAACACGCAGCCAGTATTACCGCGGGGGCGGCATATCATGGAGTTTGTGGAACGACATTGTCGACCGGGTCTCCAAGTCAAGGGGACTCGGATACCGATCGGGGATCTAGAGAGGCTAGAGACCCGTGCAGTGGCCGCAGCTATGCTGCGTATCCTGGGCAACCAAGCGTTCCATCACATCACCGAGGGGCAGATGATGCTTGTAGAGAGTGTGTTGAGTGGAACCTACTATGGGTGGGCCCAAATGATGCTGGTGTCGTTAAAACTACAGTTGTCACTCTGCAAGCAGCAAGTGAACCACGATTTCTCGTATGGGACTTTGTTGTGCACCTTATTCTTTGAGAAGATCCCGACCTTGCGGCCTCGTATACAGCTTCCATATGGGGGCCCGAGAGAGCCCAGGATGCGCCGATGGGGGCGGCTACTGTGCAGAGGAGGAGGAGGGGCGGTAGGGCGAGTGTTTCGACCTAAGTTCTTTGCCCATTGGGATAAGATGTCGTTATACATAGATGACTATCCCTATAGTGGGATGAGTTATTGTGGAGATCCGGACTTGCCACTTCCACCTGGTCGAGTATGGGGGCCCGATGGTAAGTGACAGATTGCTATTCTTGTATGGGCATGTTAAATTTTTTGAATAGTAGATAGGGTACTGATTCATGTACTTTTGGTATGCAGATATAGCTCCGGTAAAACCGGCCGGATATATGGGACGACCGGCAGCATCTGGAGCTGTAGGTCCGAGTGGGTCGAGAGCAGCGCATAATGAGGATGCGGCCGCCCTTCTGGAGGACATCCGCCGTAGATGCGAAAGGTTGCTGACTGGAGTATCAGAGCACGGGTGGCAGGACTTAGACGACTAGTACATAGAGCCATGTATTGGTCTCCCCTCGAAATGGCGAGGTGTCATGCAGCGCATGGCGATGGCCGGTCAGGGGATGCGTGACCTACAGGCTGCAGGGGCAGAGCCATTGGCTCGGGATCCGCCAGATAGTGATTAGGTGGGGGCATGTGGTGCCCCCTAGTGTGTATGTAGGGGGAGGTGGTGCCCCCAGTTTTGAGTTTTTTGTAACATGCTATGGGCATGTCATATGTATCAGAGTAGATGGACTCGAAACACATGTTTTTGCGACACATATTATGGATATGCATCGTTTTTAATGATTATGAGTGTTATTGTCTTGTATGAAATGCGTGTGATAAATGCCAATCTAGAACATGGTTTGCAATACTATCTACATAGTGATTTTGTTCTCGAGGTACATGGTTGAAAGTGATGGTTTCAAATGCACGTATCAAGAGTTTCACTCGTAAATAGCGTCTAAACAGCACAGGGTTATGCACACGATAAACACCATTTAATTGCATGACAAGAAGTAGGGAATCCAAACGAACGTGCAGATGGAGGATGTGATGGAAGAGGGCATCGGCTAAGAGACCACGCACTGCATCATATTTGGCCTGATTGTTGGTGGAAGAACCAATGCAGACCTCGTTGGAAAGAACAAGGGCATGCAAGGGGGTGAAAACGGCCCAACCTGCCGAGGCTAGATTCCGGGAGTAACGACTTGCACCATCGGTGTAACCGATAAAGGGTGTGGACGGGGGGTCCTGCGGAATGGTGTTACAAGACAACAAATGAGGGGAGGAGAGGCAATGACGGCAGCGTGAGTGCACAGAAGACATCGAGCGGCAACTGCGGGAGGGAGTGCAAGGAGCAGGATGACTATGACTCATATACAAACTAGAGGGTGGTATATGAGGGCTATCGGAAGTATGGTGAGGACTCGGGTTGCAGAGGTCAACAGAGACACGGGTGGAGTGATCTCGTGTGTGGGTAGAAAAGGGGTGGTCAGGTGACACAACAGGGGAGGATGCAGGGGGGCTAGGCTCCAAGTGTCTCGCAGAGGAGGATAGGTAAAGAATGGTTACAGTAGACTCCGTCATCTGAACATCAGGGGGGGGAATGTCGATGGGAGCAGGGGGATCCTCAGGCTGACCTGAAGCATACTGCGCGAGGATGGGAGAGGCGGATTGATTTTGTTCAACCTCATACTCTCGGACCACCTCTAAAGAGGCGCGGTAATGCGTCAAGTGAGGACAATGGTGGGATTAATGGCCATGAACGCCGCACAAAGCACAGGGTTTGTTGGTGCGGAGAGTCTTGGGGTTCTTGGTTACGGACGAAGAAGGAATGGAGGCTTCAGGGACCGTAGACTCGGGGAACGCGACTTTAACCATGGGCTGAATACGGGGCAACTCGGGACAAGCATGGGTGGCATGACCGGTGACATCACACAAGGCACAAGGCTTTGCGGGCGGAGGAGGGGCCGGGTCAGTCGTGGTGGTCATGTCTTTGGGTGCCCCCTTGCGGGCTTTTCCTTTCTTCCCGGGAGCCGTCACGACAGGAGAAGGGTCCTGTGGAGGTGTTGGGGGCACAGTGGCAATGGAGGAAGCGAGGGGGACCAGTTGAACTGGTGTCAAAGCCATGTAGGGTTTGGGGTGACCAGGAGGGGTGGCGGCTGGGGGATCAAGGTACCAGACCGGTATGCCCAAGGTCAGGTTAGGGAGAGAGAGGGTGGCCATGACGGGGACATAATATACTCCGGGGGGGGGAGCCAGGAAAGGGATCTACCCAGCAGGGTAATGACCAGGAGGGACGGCTCCAAGATGGTTAAGGCCAGGGGGAACCAATCCAGGAGGATAAAGGGGTTCAGGGATACCAGCTGTAGGGGGAGGGCCAGAAGGAGGAGTTCCGGCTGGCTGAGATGAATGGCTAGGAGCGGGTTGCGGAGGGCGAGGGGGAGGTTGCTGACTAGCCGAAGCAGGCCGCTTAAGGGCAGCCTGAGATGATTGCACTGCAAACATTCGATAAGCTGGGATCAGTGATAGAAGGAGGGGGGAGACCGGGAAAAGTTCCAAGCAAGGAGGAATCTTTGTAAATGCCGGGGGAGACACTGGTCAAGGAATCGACGGTTTGCTTGTTGGCTACAGAAGAGATAGTCGTCTCAGGTGAGGTCTGAGATTTTGTCTCATGATATGTCAACTGGTCGATGGTGACTATCTTTCCATTATGGGGGAAAGACATCTTGCGGAAAACCGCGGATGGGACAGCAGACATAGCATAGGTGTAGCTTCGCCCCAATAGAATGTTATAGTCTAGCGGGGCATCTATGACTTCGACATCAACGCAAACAATCTTACCGGCGAGGGTGATAGGACAATTACGAAACAGGCCAATGGGCTGGGAGGCATGGCCGTCCCACGCTTGAAGGGTGATCGTGGAAGGGGCCAGCTCAGGGGATCCGATTTGCTTCCAAATCGAAGCGGACATCACGCAGGTGGATGCCCCCTCATCAATTATACACCGGGACACGTTGGCGTTCCGGATTTTGACGGGGATTTGGAAGGCGACGGAAGGAGGGAGAGGAGGGTGGTCCGATTGAGTGACGTCGAAAACAATCATTTGGTCATTAGCAGGATCTACAGTGCCCATGGCAGATAGTAGAGCCTTCTTTTGGGAAGGGCACGACTGGAGGAGTTCCAGTGTGGAAATGGCAGCAGGAGATTGCGCCAAATCATCTACTATGCTATATGAATGGGCAGCTCGACCGGAAGTAGCGTTTCGACGTAATGGTCCCTTAGGAATCTTGGTATGAACCTCAACTTTGGGTTGAGGGATATGTAAGGGGCCGTTGGATGTTGAAAGAGGCTCTGTAGAACCTGAAGAAGGAGGCTCGGGGGCAGACTGAGCGGGAGGCTTGGGGTACTGGAGAGACCGAGTTTGAAGGTGAAGATCGACGGATGGGGAAGGATCAGAGCTCATCATGAGGATCTGGTAATCGGAGGAACCAGAAATGGAAGGTGGAGTGGAGACCCGCCCGTCAGGTGGTTGGGTAGCCACGAATCCTTGTTGAGGGAAAGGATCAGTAAAAACAGCTAGTTGGGTAGTGGCCACATTAGGAGGAGCATGAGGGGAGGCATGTTTTCTGCGCAATGTGGCTTGAGACTCCCACATCTGCCGCATCTGTGGTAAGAGGGGACAATCGTGGGTATAATGACCGTAAACACCGCAACACGAACAAGGTTTATTGGTGCGAAGAGGCCTGTCCGGCTTGGGCTGAGTGCCCTGTTGCTGGTTAGCAGTGTTAGGGTCAAAACCCTGAGGATTGGGTCCACGAGTACCAGGGGCAGATTGATTTGGATTTCCTCTCTGCCTTCTTTGAGAAGAAGGGGGATTAGTCGCGCCCTGCTGTGCAAACACTTGCCCTGGAGGGGGCTGTAGGTGCTGGCGCTAGGTTTGAGGAGGCAAGGGAGGAGGAAACGCATATGCTGGGGGAGCTGGCGCACCAGGCTGCGGATAAGGGTAATGGGTAGGTTGGGCAACATTGAGGTAAGCAGGAGGTTGGGAAAAAGGAGGAGGCATGCCATATCCTGGATACATGCTACCGGGAGGGGGAAGAGTGCTAGAGGTGTTGGCCCCTCCGTGAGGGAGACCATAGCCCATAGGAGGTTGAGCATATGGATGGGAAAGGGCTCCAATGATACCGTCGGCGGAATGAGATGCCCCCGGGGCGTTAGCGCCGCCAGGCCTGGGGAGGTCAGGAAGAACAGTATAAACATAACTAGACTAAGCATAGATCAGGTCATATTTCAAGGCTATTTGGAGGGCGGCTTCTTCGGTTTGAGGAAAATGGGAGGCGACATCTTTGCCAATGGGGGCTAAGAGAGAGCGAAGGAACCAGTCCATGTAGATCTGATCTTTGAAGGGGGGAGCTCGACATAAGCTTCGTCTTCGTCGCCATTCCTGAACATGGGTGGAAAGGCGGGTCGAAGATGTTTGCTTAAAGGAGGTCAAGAGCTCTGTACCGGTATCGTATCGGAGAGGGAGCTGGAAGTAAGATAAAAAGGCTTGGGCAATGGTCACAAAGGTGGTATGGGAAGAGATGGCTTGGTCGACATACCATTTAGAAGCTTCGCCAGTAAGCGTGCATTGGAACAAACGAAGACGGATGGAGTCATCGGTAATGGAATTGGAGGAACACCACATGTGGAAAGATCGGACATGATTGGTTGGATCTTCTCCAGCAAGGCCTTCGAACTTAGGGATGTCGGAGGGGAGCTTGGTTGGCATAGCGGGCCAACCAACATCGTGGCGGATAGGGTCATTGATCAACTGATTGAAATCGGGGAGGCTGAGGCCTGCAATGTACGGCAACAAGGGTATGGCCGAGGTAGTTCCTGTGGCGGTTCCGCTAGTAGTGGTTCCGGCATTAGGGCCTGGAGCACCGCTAACGTTAGGCCCTGGACCAGACATAGTGAAGGTGATAGGGGGAGAACCAGGAGGAGAAGGAGAACCCAATGAATCAGAAGAGGAGTTGGAGTGCAGACTCGGAGGAGGACTGGCTCGACGACGGCGGGACGGAGCAGGTCGATTGACCGGAAACTGAGGGTGAAGGCCAAGAAGTCTCCGGGAAAGGCGCCTTGGGGGCGCAATGATGACGGGAAGAAGGAAACCGACAAGGGAAAAAAGGGACAGAATCAAGTGAGGTCAAGGGCAGAAAAGGTGTAGTGACAATTGATTTTAGAGTCTTTGCCAGGCGGTGTTAACCAGGCGCTTCTTCACTTAGGGTCAGTGTGTGGCGTGCGTTAATTTTAATTTTTAAACCCTTTCCGTTTTGAGAGCAAGAAAAAAGTGTGTTGTGTAACTAAAAATAAATCTATAGAGAACAGTATATAATGCTGAAATAACAGAAAATTAACAGCTACTTGTGCATCTATCTAACCCAAGAAGGCGGGTCTCTCAAAACTAATCTAAAAAAGGGGAAAAATCTAGGCAAAACACACGGAAAAGAGGCCAATAGATCTAAGGTCAAAAGGGACAGGGATCTATAGGATAAAAGCTGCTGAAAAGAGGTGCAGATCACAGCCAAGAGACAGAGGCAAGGTGGCTGGAAAAAAGGGAGGAAATCAGCAAGAACCGGAAAGGAGAGGGAGGAGGTCCTAAAGAGAGGTCCAAACAAAACGACAAGAGGTGATTTGAAAGGAAGAGAGGCTGATTTAAAGGGATTTGAGGAGGAGGTTTCAGATCTGAAGAAGGGAAGGCTGAAACTCTGAAAAAAAGATGGCTGAAACAGCTAAAACTCTTCCAAAGAAAGTGGAGGGTACTAAAGCCCTAGGGGGATAGGTTCCCACTTAGATGAGTAAAAACAGATCAGAACTAGGTCAAAGCGGGCTGAGACAGAGGCTAGAAAACCCTGACAGAAGCTTCAGCAAAACCTAGAAAAATTGCAGAAAAACCACTGAAAATTTGGCAGGTCGCGGGTTCTGACCTGTTTTCAGTGCAGGTTGCAGAAAAGAGGTTGAAAAGTGCAACCTGGAGGTCCAAGTCGCACTTATTGGGCTGAAAAGTGCGACCTCCGGTTCCGGTTGTCTCGGCGGCAGATTTTCGAAAAAGTTGCCGTCTCAGTTGCGGCTGGTGTCGCTTACCTACGTAATAGGGCCATAAGCACACGGAAGTTAAAAATTTTAATGTTTTAGGGTTTTAGGTGAGAAAAACAACATAAAAATAGGAAAAATAAACAGCTGAAAAGAAACCCTAGGGTTTCAAGTAGCTGGATATGCAGGAATATGAAAAACGACAACGGTCGTAATTTAAAACCCGTGTGGAGTCGCCATTTGTAAGTATGATTCCTTTGTCTAAGTGTACGAAAAAGGACCACTTTAGCTACGCATAAATAATATCCCTAACAACAAAAGTGGCTGCTAATATCTTCAAATCTGCTGTTAGTTGAACAAGAAAAGAGCTGCAAGAACCAGATCTATGCATGAAAAGACATTAAGCAGTAAAAACAAGGGTTTGCTCCATATACCAATAGACAAGACAAGAACAATTTTTGAAAGAATTTTTGTATTAATTGGGCACCTGGGAGGAAAACAAGAAGGCGTATCCAATTCTCCTCAATGGGATGGGTTCTTGGAAGTCCTCAGCACTTCAGATCTAAGATTTCTCTCTCTTGTTGGTGTAGAAAACCTAATGCAAAGAATAGAGCTCAATGGGAGCTCACACAGCAAATGATGGAAAAATGGGACCAAGTGTATAGATCCAGAGTGATCTAATAGGCAACAAAAGGTGAAGAATGATGGGAAAACCCCTCCTATTTATAACAAAATATTGGGTCATTCTAGATCTTGGTGCATGATTAAAATAATGTTAACCAAATCTAGATCCACCTTTTATGGAATATTTTATTATATTTGTTGGAGGGAAAAGGTATTTGACTTGGGTCAAACCCCTTGATTTGTCAAAAATAAATAAATAAATGATTTATTTATCTTTTTAAGGAAGCGGTTAGAAGATAATCAAATAAATAATGATTTATTTAATTATTTAAGGAAGTCGTTGAAAGATAATTAAATAAATAATTATTTATTTAATTATTTGTGGGTGATTTGGTCATATTTAACAAGGAATATTATCTAAATAAGATTTAAATAATTATTCCTAGAAAATAATAAGATAAATAAAGGTTTATCTAATTAATTTCTTTGTTTTTGTGTTAAACATGACTAGGAATAATAATTAAATTATGGTTTAATTAATTATTCCATGAGGAAAATTAAACAAAATAGGTTTGTTTAATATTTCCTTTTGGGGTTTCCTGTTTAGACCATAAACAACCTAATAAATGTGGTTTATTAAGTTATTTTACATAGTGAAAGCAATTTTACTTAGGGTAAAATTGGTCTTACATGGTGTACTTGGGTCCATCTAATGATAATAAGTTAGATGACCAAAAAATGGTGTAACAGCCCACACAGGCTATTTTTAGGTGTATGTCTATTTATAGATGTATGTGCATAATCTATTTATATAATGCATGTCTATTTATAGATGAATCTCTACTATTATTATCCCTTAATATTAGTTGGACAATAAACTATAATCTATTCTCAATGAGCACTTGGAAATAGTTAACTAAAGTGTAAAATCAGTTAGCTAAGTGAATTTCGAGTTAAGAGGTTGGTTGGTGGGACATGCATGTTGACTTTAGTTATAACTGAGTGATTCTAGTTGTAAAAGAGTTGGAAGTGTAGTGGTGCATGAGTTATGCAAGTTGTAAGTAATTTAACTCAGTTAAGTGAGTTAAAGTTAGTTGTGCTAGTTGTAACTGCAGACACACTAGTGAGAGATCAAGTGAATTAAATATTAATTAATTCACATGTAGTGATCTCACATGCAACTGATGTTTTTACTATTATTAGCTGCATGCATGCCAGTTCTAGTGGAGACCCAGTTGAGATCTAGGTGAAAGGGAAGTGTAACTATCAGTTGTGATATTAGCAGGCCACCCAGGTGTAGTTAAAACACCACATGATGCCCATGATACTTAGCGCAGTTGAGGAAGGCTGAAATTCTTTGTGATTAAGGATTTCATTCATCAGGAACTGCGTGAGCAAGACAGGCTATCTGGAGACAGTAAATTGGCTAAGGATCTTGCCAATTTTTGTATGACTGTGTGAGAAAATTACCTGATGTACTGAGGGCTCTTTTGAGAAGATTTTTGTATGTAATTTTTTCATGATTCCTTGTGGAATATAAAATATATGGTAGAGGGGTTTTGAGCAGTAAGCTTTCCCCAGGAATATCTGGTGTTGTGGTTTTGATTTATTCTTCTTTGCTTCATGTGATTGGAAATTGTGTTGTTTTTAATTCCGTAAAATATTTGTATAAGAGATTTAATATTTAACTTTAGTACATTGTTAGATCGGGTGAATCCAAGATATACATGCTTGTTGCATAATTTCTACATGGTATCGGAGATGTGTTATAAATTTTCTACATGGTATGAGAGTAGGAATTATTTGGGTGTGCGAGTTTGCTGAGAATATCTGAAAAATTTAATGCAAAATTTTTAAAAAAAAAAAGGTAGCATATTTGGATTCCTTGCGGAAAAATACTCAAATTGGAAAAAAAAAAAAAAAATCGGTCGAATCATTGCTCGAATGAGAGAGATATCATCGATTAAAATCATCTCTTTTGTTAGAAAATTTGCGACGGCAGGACAATTACAATGTGCATGAGCCAAGAAGCTACATGCAGTGAGGTACAAGATGCATGCAAATCTTTGATGAGTAAAGCAGAGGTTAGTGACTTGGTGGTTGAGAGGGAGCCTCTCAACATGTAGCTTGAGAAGCAGCCTCAGAAGGTTGTGGAGCAACCACAACTGGAGATGCAGAAGAATCTCTATAGATTTGATGTAGATATGATTTCAGAAAGCTTCCTACCTTTGGGAAGTGTGAGAAAGCCATGCAATTGACCCTTGAGAGGGAGATGGATTTGCATGCAGGTAAAGAGTAAACCTCAAGAGGTGGATCAGCCACATGCGAAGAATCATGGAGTGGGAGCAACCACTCATGCAGAGAAATTTCGAGCCAAATGGGCAGAGGGAGTGTGTGCAGCTATAATACCATGTGAGAGGTGGGGCAACATGCATGAATAATCCCAAGAAGAAATTTTTGACATGATTCATTGAGATGGTGTGGATCTCATGAATCAAACCTAGCTATGAGAAGCCCACAGAGCAGCAGTAGCAGGATCAGTTATATTGATGCAGTCAGATGTCAGGAGGACATGAAATCAAAGTGATAGTGTCGGATACTGGAGGGCAGATCAGAGTTGGTAGCAAGTGCAGAGTGCATGGATGCAGATTTCAGCAACGCAGTGGATCCAGAAGACATGTGAAATATCTAGCATAAGTCAAAAGACTTTGATGATAGATGCATTATACTGTTTCAGTTGTTTGGAGGCTATTCAGTTTCGAAAGTGTTGCATGCAAGAGTTGCATGTGCGAGAAACACTAGAAAAGTGTTGCATGGATGGAGTTGCATGTCGCATGCATTGGTTGTATATCGCATGGATTGGTTGCATGTCACATGCATGGAGTTGCATGTCGCATGCAAGGACATTCCTTTCTTGTTGTGAGGGAGTGTTGAACTTTGCAACAAGAAACAATGAAATTGGCATCTGGAAACAACATCAATGATCCTAGTGAAAATTAAGCACCTACACTAGGGTGGGGCCCACACAGGCTATTTTTAGGTGTATGTCTATTTATATATGTATGTGCATAATATATTTATAGAATGCATGTATATTTATAGATGCATGTCTACTATTATTATCCCTTAATATTAGTTGGACAATAAACTATAATCTATTCTCAATGAGCACTTGGAAATAGTTAACTGAAGTGGAAAATCAGTTAGCTAAGTGAATTTTGAGTTAAGAGGTTGGTTGGTGGGACATGCAAGTTGAATTTAGTTATAACTGAGTGATTCTAGTTGTAACAGAGTTGGAAGTGCAGTGGTGCATGAGTTATGCAAGTTGTAAGTAGTTTAACTCAGTTAAGTGAGTTAAAGTAAGTTGTGCTAGTTGTAACTGCAGATACACTAGTGAGAGATGAAGTGAATTAAATATTAATTAATTCACATGCAGTGATCTCACATGCAACTGATTTTTTTTACTATTATTAGCTGCATGTATGTCAGTTCCAGTGGAGACCCAGTTGAGATCTAGGTGAAAGGGAAGTGTAACTATCAGTTGTGATATTAGCAGGCCACCCAGGTGTAGTTAAAACACCACATGATGCCCATGATATTCAGCACAGTTGAGGAAGGCTGAAATTATTTGTGATTAAGGATTTCATTCATCAGGAACTGCGTGAGCAAGACAAGCTGTCTAGAGACAGTAAATTGGCTAAGGAACTTGCCAATTTTTGTATGACAGTGTGAAACAATTAGCTGATATACTGAGGGCTCTTATGAGAAGAGTTTTGTATGTATTTGTTTCATGATTCCTTATGGAATATACAATATATGATAGAGGGGTTTTGGGCAGTAAGATTTCCCCGGGAATATTTGGTGTTTTGGTTTTGATTTATTCTTCTTTGCTTCATGTGATTGGCAATTGTGTTGTTTTTAATTCCGTAAAATATTTGTATAAGAGATTTAGTATTTAAATTTAGTACATTGTTATATCGGGTGAATCCAAGATATACATGCTTGTTGTATAATTTCTACATTGTATTGGAGTTGTGTTATAAATTTTCTACATGGTATGAGAGCAGGAATTATTTGGGTGCACGAGTTTGCAGAGAATATCTGAAAATTTTAATGCAAAATTTTCAAAAAAAAAGCATATTTGGATTCCTTGCGGAAAAATACTCAAATTGGAAAGAAAAAAAAATCGGTCGATTCAGAGCTTGAATGAGGGAGATATCATCGATTAAAATCATCTCTTTTGTTAGAAAATTTTGCGACGGCAGGAAAATTACAATGTGCGTGAGCCAAGAAGCTACATGCACTGAGGTACAAGATGCATGCAAAGCTTCAGAGGTTAGTGACTTAGTGGTTGAGAGGGAGCCTCTCAACATGTAGCCTGAGAAGCAGTCTCAAAAGGTTGTGGAGCAGCCACAACTGGAGATGCAGAAGAATCTCTATAGATTTGATGTAGATACAATTTCTATAAAGCTTCCTACCTTTGGGAAGTGTGAGAAATCCATGCAATTGACCCTTGAGAGGGAGATGGATTTGCATGTAGGTAAAGAGTAAACCTCAAGATGTGGATCAGCCACATGCAAGGAATCATGGAGTTGGAGCAACCACTCATGCAGAGAAATTTCGAGCCAAATGGGCAGAGGGAGTGCATGCAACTATACTACCAGGTGAGAGGTGGGGCAGCATGCATGAATAATCCCAAGAAGAAATTTTTGGCATGATTCATTGAGATGGTGTGGATCTCATGAATCAAACCTGGCTATGAGGAGCCCACAGAGTAGCAGTAGTAGGATTAGTTAGATTGATGCAGTTAGATGTCAGGAGGACATGAAATCAAAGTGATAATGTCGGATACTAGAGCACAGATCAGAGTTGGTAGCAAGTGCAGAGTGCATGGATGCAGATTTCAACAACGCAGTGGATCCAGAAGACATGTGCGATATCTAGCAGAAGTCAGAAGACTTTGATGATAGATGCATTATACTAATTTAGTTGTGTGGAGGCTATTCAATTTCGAAAGTGTTGCATGCAAGAGTTGCATGTGCGAGAAACACTAGAAAAGGGTTGCATGGATGGAGTTGCATGTCGCATGCATGGGTTGCATGTCACATGCATGAAGTTGCATGTCGCATGTAAGGACATTCCTTTCTTGTTGTGAGGGAGTGTTGAACTTTGCAACAAGAAACAATAAAATTGGCATCCGGAAACAACATCCATGATCCTAGTGAAAATTAAGCACCTACACAAGGGTGGGCCCTGGGGCCCACACAGGCTATTTTTAGGTGTATGTCTATCTACAGATGTATGTGCATAATCTATTTATAGAATGCATGTCTACTATTATTATCCCTTAATATTAGTTGGAAAATAAGCTACAATCTATTCTCAATGAGCACTTGGAAATAGTTAACTAAAGTGGAAAATCAGTTAGCTAAGTGAATTTCGAGTTAAGAGGTTGGTTGGTGGGACATGCAGGTTGACTTTAGTTATAACTAAGTGATTCTAATTGTAACAGAGTTGGAAGTGCAGTGGTGCATGAGTTATGCAAGTTGTAAGTAGTTTAACTCAGTTAAGTGAGTTAAAGTAAGTTGTGCTAGTTGTAGCTGCAGATACACTAGTGAGAGATCAAGTGAATTAAATATTAATTAATTCACATGGAGTGATCTCACATGCAACTGATGTTTTTACTATTATTAGCTGCATGCATGTCAATTCCAGTGCAGACCCAGTTGACATCTAGGTGAAAGGGAAGTGGAATTATCAGTTGTGATATTAGCAGGCCACCCAGGTGTAGTTAAACACCATAGGATGCCCATGATACTCAGCGCAATTGAGAAGGATGAAATTCTTTGTGATTAAGGATTTCATTCATCAGGAACTGTGTGAGCAAGGCAGGTTGTCTGGAGACAGTAAATTGGCTAAGGAACTTGCCAATTTTTGTATGACGGTGTGAGACAATGAGCTGATGTATTGAGGGCTCTTGTGAGAAGAGTTTTGTATGTAATTGTTTCATGAGTCCTTGTGGAATATACAATATATGATAGAGGGGTTTTGAGTAGTAAGCTTTCCCCAGGAATATCTGGTGTTGTGGTTTTGATATATTCTTCTTTACTTCATGTGATTGGAAATTGTGTTGTTTTTAATTCCACAAAATATTTGTATAAGAGATTCAGTATTTAACTTTAGTACATTGTTAGATCGGGTGAATCCAAGGTATACATGCTTGTTGTATAATTTCTACAGTCCTACATTGCTTGTTGTATAATTTCTACAGTCCTACATTGTCCAATACTTTGTCCTTGAAAGGTTTGGGAAAGGGGTCATGAAAACATGCATCGTTCAATTTTCTTAGGGCCACACATATTCTAATCTCACATTTTGCCTTCTTTTCCTGAACTACCATAGGACTTACCCATTCAGATTCTTCGACCAATTCAATAATTCCTTCTTTGATCATTTTCTCTAACTCCGCCTTCATTTTTTCCTTATATTTCAGATTCAATCGATAGGTTCTTTGCTTTACTTGCTTCACATAAGGTTTCAGAGTAATCCTCATAACTCCTAGGTCTCTTACTATACCCTTCAATTCAGAAAAATTCAGGGGTAAGAGCTCTTGATACTTGTGCAACAACTCTACAAATTTTCTAATTTTGTCTTCATCCCAATAATTTTCATTCAGTGCAAATTTTGGTTCTTCTTCTGACCCAATATTCACCTTCTTCGACTTCACGGGCTGCATTATATCAAGTATTTTAGGCTCATGTCCAACAACTTCGCGATGTCCTTCAGATTCTAGAATATAAATATTGTGTGGATCCTCATCATCCTCTTCCATTATCACATTATAGCTTTCCATTATGTGCTGCAACTGTGCGGTCCAATTTGGCCGCGTCCATGTTAGCGCAGTTGTGTTCTTAAAAACCCATGCTCTTACTTCTTGAAGGGATTCATCTATGCACAGACAATCATCTTAAAATATAAATTTCAGTAGGAACCCTTCAACCAAATATGTCAAGTTCGTTGTTCCGTGTCACAGTTCTATCTCAAGATACCAATTCATAGGTATCAGGTCCAACATGTGAAAAAACACATGTACCCACTCTGGTTCTGGATTTTCTCCCCGAGCTGAATTCTAGTGAAAAATATGCTCCTGGGGGTCAACCTTGCCATCATATTTTAGTTTTATTATGGTTTTGACTGGGACAAATCTAATCTTCATGAGCCTGAGATGCCCTTTCCAACTCCCTATATTCACTGTATGAGTATCCCACCATCTAGCAGGTGTAGAAAGTTAAGGATACATCCAAAGCTTGGAACCTTTGTTCTTCTGGCACTTTGCTTTCAAAATTATCTAGAAACAAACTTACATCTCCTATCCCATCATAATAAGGAAGGTCACATACCTCTGAAGTTATCCAGCAAAGTGATCTTGTGATTTTGTTACATCGTCAAGTGGATAATTCATGTAGCCTGTTCTACCAATTGTCCAACTCTTCCTCAGAATATGAAGTATAGAAATTTTCATGTTCCTGGCTTAGACTTCCATATACCATGGGATTAATCTAATCTTCCTCCTTACCTGTTATCTTATAGATATTTTCAATATATGTGTCGCAGTACTCATCACAGACAGGTTCTATATACCACACTCATTCTGATGAGTCTGAAGGAACAATGACCCTCAGATCGCCTTTTTAAACACCATCTTCCTTTTCTTCAAATTGATTATCACGTCACTATAGAAAGCCCAATCCAATCCAAGTAATGCCAAATAAGGATTTATATCATCTAAATTTTCGATTACCTCAGAGTTTGCAACAACGCACACTCCTTCAATGTCTACTATGAGCCCTAGTAACCATCCCATATGAACGATCTTCTGTTGATTTTCCATCCTTAACTGAATTACAGACCATTGTAGCTTCAACCTTCCCATTCGCTCCCAATTTTTCTTAGGTAATACATTGGCATCGGATCCCAGGTCTAGGATTACCGTATCCATCTCGTATTCCCCGATTTGCGCAGTTAGTCTCATCTCCCTTCCTATTCTTTTCTTATGTCGACGTAATTTTTTTACTGTGCATTGCTCGCTTCGTGGTGCTTCTTTACCAGTGCAGGAGTCCATCAACTCCTGGAGTCCTTCAACAACCTTTTGATCTCTCAACATCTTCATGCAGGTCTGCAAGAATTATATTAATATAGTTGTATCAAATTCTTTTAGCGGAGTAGTTACTTTAGCGTTGTCCTTCTTCGGTATTAACTTCTGTAGTGGTTGCGTGTTAGATTTCGAAGCTCCCAGATCCATGAAACTTCACTTCAAGTCCACGAATGCTTCTTTTTTCGCCTGAATACTAACTCCAGGGGCTCTTTCTTCATTATTTCTTACCCATGTATCTTCCATTGGCCTCTTACCTTATCCTTTATCATCTCCTATCGAAGCTTTGTTACTATGTTGATCCATGGGTCATCTTCCCTTGGTTCAACGGTCATCATCTGCAAGTATTGAGTGAGTTTCTCCTTTCTTTTCTCCTGCATCTTCACCATAAGGACCCTACATTCTTCTATCACATGATCAAAATCTTTACAGTACTTCCAGGTGGAGGTAGGATTCTGACAATCATCGTGGAGTGTCATGTTTCAGATAAGTTGTCCACGTCCTCGATCAGCGTCTCATCCTCGTCCTCATCCTTGGAATCCTCCTCGATCAGCATGTTGACCTTGATCCTCGTGTGCATGTCCCTCAGCTTGCATTCTATAAGCACCTGCAGTTTTCTCCATCATCAAATAATAACTGCGACAATTTTTCTCATCATGCCCCACTAATTTATAGAAGTTACAAAACAACTGCTTTGGGATCTGCACATACTTTTTTAACAAGTAGCAGCCTTCCGAGTGATGTTGACAAGTGGTTTTACATATTTCACACCATACACGCGATCCTGGACTTAATGGATTAGGTGCTCCACTAGCAAGGTATTCTCTGAACACAAGGCATTTCTCCTTATAATGGCCTTTTGTTTTACACTTTATGCAAAATACTTCTGATCAAATTTCTAACCTGACTTCCTTACATTTCTTTAGATCCTGCAACTCTAAATGAAAACTTGCTTGTTGGCTTTGAATCTATTGTACTCCTACATGCATATTTGCAACCAACAAAGCTTCCATCTTCATCGCAATTTCCAGATCTTTGGTCTATGTTGATATCTTATGATGTGTCAAGGGTAGCCTAATATGTGGCAATAGTGCAGCTATAAACCACTCCTTATGTTTTTATTTAGGAATTCTAAATCTTACTTGTCCCATTAACATTTTTAACACAAGGCATTGCTGCTTATAATGGCCTTCTGTTTTACACTTTATGCAAAATACTTCTGATCAAATTTCTAACCTGACTTCCTTACATTTCTTCAGATCCTGCAACTCTAAATGAAAACTTGCTAGTTGGATTTGAATCTATTGTACTCCTACATGCATATTTGCAATTGGCGAAGCTTCCATCTTCATCGCAATTTCCAGATCTTCGGTCTATGTTGATATCTTCTGATGTGTCAAGGGTGGCCTGATATGTGGCAATAGCACAGCTATAAACCACTCCTTATGTTGTTCTTTAGGAATTCTAAATCTTACTTGTCCCATTAACATTTTTAACCTTTGATCCAAACAATATCATTTTCCAGTTGTTTTATCTTCTCCAGTTTAGTAATGCATTGCGACTGAGATTTGGGCCTCTCAAATTCTACAGTTAGCACTTTATTTGTATCATCCAGTGAAGTAACTTGATTCGTCATAGAATAATTTATGTACAAAGTCAGCACCCTTTCCTACATCGCTGTGACAAATTGTGCCTTCTTCACAAAGTTTGTCAGTAATATGTCTAGCTTTCCATACTGCTTCAGCTACAAACCAAACTTGTTCAATATCCTCTGATCTAAGTCCTCCAAAGATAGGTAGCTTGATATCATTGGCCATGTTTTTTGGGGGTGGGGCAGGGGGAGGGGGAGGGGGAGGGAAAGTATGGGGAGGGGGAGGGGGAGGGGGGGTAAGGGGGGTAGCGAGATGGGGAATCCCATAGGTGCCCTGATTATTCTCAACTTATAACTACGACACACCTCTAGGGGTTGCGGGGTTACTGCTATCTCCTTCACTTTAAAATTCACACAAAAATGAGTTGTATACTCTGTTGGGCGAGAATTATGAATTACGGATAAATCACGCTTCCCTAGATAGGTGCTAGTCTAGAAAAATAGGTGAAAGACTATACGACTATTTATCCTAACTCAGAACAGATACACAGAGAGGATTGGAGGCTTACTTGTTCATTCGCTTCCAAATGGCTCCTTTTGTCACTTCTGCTGCAGCTTCAAATTCAAGTGTTTTGTGAGTTGAATGCTTCCTACAAGAAAGAACACTGAAAAAACAGAAGATGCAATAATATAGATATATATTCAAGCTAGTTAGCTAAATCAGTAAAGCATAAACCATACACATCAAATAATATCTTACAATATGGAAAATCAAAGCCATTACAACCTAGTGACTAATTTGAAGTGACCTTCCAGCAATGATCCCAAGCCTCATCACAGTATAAATCTCTCCAGCAGTAGCTTCACAAATCTAGCTCTCAATTGAAAATCTCCAGCATTTCTCTACTCAAATTATTCTTCTTCAAGCACTTAGATCTGTGCTCAATTTATAGATGAAGTGTAGGTTTTTTTTCAATCAATAACTTTCCAAAAATATTCAAGACATTTTTCCAGTCATGTAGATGTCAAATGGACACTTGGATCCGAAGCTTGACACATGTGAAATCTTCTAGAAGGCACTGGCCAAGTGGAGATTCCGGAACAATGATAATTTCGCTCTTATTGTGACCAACGCACCTGTGAATGTCAGGAAGTGATTTGTAGAGCAGCCTTGCATGGTTCTACCTACATATGCAATGCACCTAGGCCCCTTAGAGCTTGCGTTGGTGAGCTCTCATATGTTATATAATAAGCTTCAAACCATGGAAACCTTTGCTTGATGAAAGTCTTGCTTGATTTGTCTTGTTTCTTGTCTTAGGGCATGCAGCAATTGAAATGATAGGGAATGATAGACCCTTGATCATTGGTCCTGGAGATGATGTCCAGTTAACCAGGTCATTTGGATTGGTGCCCAAATTGACCTATAACAATTGCCCCCTAAAGCATGAGATCCAAATAATAAGAACATTTGATTCAGATGCTTTACACTGTGATGAGTCTGGAAATGAAGTGGAGTGGTCACCTGCATCAATATTACAATACATTACATCATGATAAATCCTCTTTGATCATAATTGCTGAGGATAGGCATTCCCATGTTCAGCACATAAAAAATCTAATAACATGTACATAATTCAGAAAATTGTCTACATTGGAATGTTGCCCAGATGCAGACATGCCTACACATATAGCCCTATGTTTGGATGACAATCTATATGTAAGGTCATCGTACAAATGATGTGTACAAAAATCCTGAAATCATATCCCAGATGGCTGAAACTAGATCCGAGGTCTTCTTATCTCGTTCACTCGATCATTCGGGTACAAGTCTATCCATGTGAATGTAGGATTTGTAGTCGAACATGGAAAGACATCGTTTGATTACCATCCAATGATGTGAGTTGTTAACAAACATGAGAGAACCACCATTAATATCAATGGCCTTCAAGGTACTGCAGTACATTTCGTAAGGCGTGAATAGATGATTTGATGTCGAACGCCAAACAAAATCTTTTGGTCAAAAGTCCAGAAGTGAGGATCTTGTCAATGCTGTAACAAGCCTCATGGTACTGGAATTTGATGTTTCTAAGTGAACTTCCTGGATATTGATTTTTTTTCAACAGGAAGTCACCTTATTTCAAAACAAGAGTTACTGATTTCGGAGACAGGGGGATGACTTGATATAACAATTTTCAGGGATGACGGTCATCAAAATGAAGGTTTACGAGTATTGCAGAAGGATGAGTTTTTAATCACTGGATGACTTCTCTTGAACATATCAGTGACACTTTGATGAGGTTGCATCATTGACCCGAAACTGAAGTGAAGGTATGATGAACCATAGGTGTGAATGAACCATCAAGATTATTACCCAACCCAAACAGTCACAAACATGGAGTGAAAGAAGTGTCATGTTCAAGAGCGACTTGCTATCAAAAAGAAACTTTTTCTTACTTTTCCCAAATTTTCCCCGGTTATTTTTCGACCAGTACCTCTTTATTTTTTAACAAGCTTGAGGAGGATAACATTTGCTTGATCTATAATTAAACCCTTTGGGTGAATAAAGTATCGCTATTTAATAATTTAACGAGTCTAGCAATGAATGAAACTCGATTCTTGACATGATTGACAAGCTTGTCGCTATTTTATGTTTTAATGAGCTTAACGACAGTGATAGCCTAGTCCTTTTTCATATTTAGAGAGTCTGAAAAAAGAGGATGAAAGAGATCTCCAAAAGTACTTTTTCGTAAATTTTGTCTCTCAGATCCGAAAAAGTGTAAAATAATATCTAAAAGAACCTCTTTGGTCATGTTTAACCAAGGTATTCCTTTTTTTGTAAATAATCCATTTTAGTCCGGAAAATGGTTAAACTTATACTAAGTAGATATCAATTCATTTACTTTAACAAGCTCGAAAAGACAAGTGCTCGGCAATTTTTTCACATTATCGGAGTCTGAAAAGAGCTGAAAGAAGACTCGAGGGGCTCCTTTTTCACTGTTATCAAAGCTCGAAAAAGAGATAAAAGTGCGCCTCAAATCCTTTTTCATTTTTAACAAAGCTCAAAAAATAAGGAGAAAAAGTATGCTTTGTGGTCAAGTCTTTCTTTGAAATAAATCAGCACGACTAATCTATTCATCAGTTGTATTTCTTGTTCAGAACAACATCAAATGGATTAAAAATACTTGTTTCATGATAAAAACATAATAAAACCATATTCATAGCAAATAAATTTAACTTTCAAACCATTAAATGACTATATAACGTATTTTCACTATTCATTTTTACCATTCCATAGTTACCATTTGCATTTTGGAGCTCCGAACCTGATTTTTCCCCTGAACTTTAGTCATTGATTACGGTTGTTTCTGTGGACGGATTTCGTCGTCGTTTGATCCAGGTTAGTAGCATGAAACTCTTCTTCCCTTTAGTATTCATTTCATTTCCATTCCTTGCAAATTTTTAGGGTTTTAAGGTCGCTAGGGTAAATTCTGCCCAAATTGAGGGAAATGCACCCCTGAATATCGAAACTTGCATTGCATAGCAGGTACAGTGAAGGGTACCTGCATGTGCAACGCACTGTCTCAACCCAGGGAGTACATTAGGCGCAGTTCAAGTTTTTGGTTTTAATGTTGTGCTCAAAATTTGCCTAGTTTTTTGCAATGAATGGTATCTAATGGATCTTATGGTTATATTTCAGGTTTCCATCAGATTATAATGATGATTACATGGAGGGAAAGAGAACATGAAGAACAATATATGATTGTCTTGAATGATCCGGGTACTATAAGAGCCTTAAGAGATTGTGGACTACTTAAGTACTTCAAATTGTCAGGAATGAGTCAACAAATAGAACTCTTGGAGTTCTTAGTTCGAGCATGGGATCCAACGATAGAGGCATTTCACATAAAAAATAAAGTGTTACCCATAACAGTTGAGGATGTGTATTTTCTCACAGGTTTGTCGAGGAGATGTTTGCCCATTTCTCTCACAGGGTCTACCGTTGGAGGAGAGACAGTGAGGGATAATGTTATGCAGTATTGCTATCCAGGGGCAGAACCTAGAAAATATGGAAAAATAAACATCCAGGATGTCAGGGATTTTCCTTTTGAGAACCATCCTTTTTATGATCGCTAAACTTGTTGGCACCGTTACACTACATATAGCGAACAAATCGTATATGCAGTATGCGTTAGAGTGCTTAGAGCCAACATTCTTCAACTGGTCTGAAGTTATTCTATCTCAGATAAAGGAATAAGTGAATAAAGCAAAGGGAGGAAGAAAGAAAAATTTCAGTTATGGTTCAATCATTATCTCCTTTGCTTTGGAATGGATTCCACTGATGCGGCCACAACATGTAACATTGGATATATCTAGTCCTATAGATCCTCGAATGCAGATATGGGTAGAACTCATGGGTTGGTATGCAGGCCAATCGATCGTTGTGTTCTCTACTGCATTCTCCATCTGGTTCCAGCGATAGAATGTTGCCATCAATGAGTACGCATATGCAGGCGTTGACTTCTGAGGAGATCCAGATCTAGTAATACCAGAAGGCGCTCAGTGGGGTGCAATAGGTAAGAATGATTTGACCATGTTTTTTTTATTTTTCTAAGGTTTATACAATGATTTTGTGTTTTGATTTCTTTCCAAGGCTAAACTAATTGTTTGATGTAATGCAGATATCGGTCATGTTCAACCAGTAGAGGAACCAGAGAGCGAAGAAGATGTGCCAGCAAAGAGGGATGTCGAGAGAGCAGTCATTTAGGACCTTGATATGGCTGAGACTCTGGCTGAGCTTCAACAGCACATAGAGGGGTTGACCTTCAGGATTCCGGATTGCCGGTTCGAAGAGCTTCTCATGCGACTGCAGCGACACACAATTGGGGTTCCTAACCGTTGGATGTAGTTGCTCCGTAGGATTGCTATATCTATAGCATGTTACCATGAGCACCACTAGTTTACTTGTGACATTTTGCATACATTTTGAGGTCATATGACCAATGTGTCTTCGGAAATTTTTTTGTAAAAACCTATAACTATCTATCTATATGTTTTCAGAGTTTTTCCTATGTTTAATGCGTAATCCTATTCAATGATGTGAATATTTTCTTTACCTATGTCGAAAATGTCTGTCTAAAACTTGATTAGCTAATGAATCAGCTAAAGTGTTCAAATTTCTGGAAATGTGTTGATATTGAACAAAATCAAAATGTCTTTCCCAAAGTCAAACTCTTAGGAACAATCTAAGAAGTGTTGGATTTCTAATAGTATAAACGCTAGTAAGTTGTAATACCACAAATTGTGAGTCTAACCTTATGATTATACAGTTAATACCAAATGAAACGGCATTAGAGAGAAGTTTGATCAACGCGCTATACTCAGCAATATTTTTCATCTATATACCAATGCAAATCCCTTGAAAACTCACTAACTCGTCATTCGGAGCGAAAATGGCCCATGCTGCAGAGGATAGATTATGCGTACTACGACTAGCACGATCAGCATATCCAAAAAATGGTTCCAAAGATTCAGACATCTATCATAAAATTTAAAGTGGATTACTAACGTCAAGAAAACTCTAAAAACAAATTAAGATAGTGAATGCAAATCAATAGCATATAAACAATATAATACAAAAAATTGCCACGCTCATGATTAAGCATAGTAACGTTTCAAATAAAAGCCATTTCTAGGTTGTGCCAATGGAATCCCATCGTAATCAACTAACTCGTAAGCACCCTTAGCAAGAACACTTTTGACAATATAGGGGCCATGCCACAATGGCTCGAATTTCCTTGTACCTATTACATCAGATTCTTGGTCGTAAATAAGGACCAAGTCACCCTCTGAGTAGATGTGAGGCTGGAAATTTTTGTCGTATTGCGCCTTTATACGTCTCTTATGCGCTTCGTTGGAAAATTGGGCTTCACGACGCGTTTCATCAAGATGGATGAGGTTAAGGAGACGCGCTTCTTCTTCTGAGGTGTCAGGTAACAAGTCTATCGCGAGTTTTAACAATGATATTTCACATTGGATTGGTAAGATAGCTTCCAGACCATACACCAATTGAAAAGGAGTAAATCCAGTTGTGTTTCTCACCAAGGTTCGATATGCCCACAAAGTGGAGTATAGGATCAAGTTCCATTTCCTTTTACGGACTCCTATCATTCGTTGAAGCATTCATTTAAGAATTTTGTTAATAGCCTCAACTTGTCAATTTGATTGTGGATAATAAGGAGTAGAATTATCATGCGAAAATCCTAACTTGGCAGTCAATTCAGACATCATGTGGTTGCGAAAATTCTTCCCATGATCCGTAAATATAGCCTGTGGGACCCCAAACCGTGCAATAACGTGATTGAAGAAAAACAATGCAGTTTTTTTTCCGTGTTATTAAATGTAGGCATCGCTTCGACCCATTTGGTAAAATGGTCAACTGCGACAATAATATAACCATGCCCCCCAGACGAAGGAGGGTTACAGGTCATGAATTCAATACCCCATTTTGTAAATGGTCCAGCAGAGACAACATGATGCATTAGCGTTGGTGGTTTGCGGATTTTACGATCAAAAATTTGGCATGCATGACAACTTCTGACTGTAAGGATACAATATCGAAAAATAGTAGGCCAAAAGTAACAGGCGCGGAGTATCTTTTGCGCGGTAGCATATCCAGATAAGTGTCCACCACAAGCCCCAGCATGACAATCATTTAACACTTTTTTCGGCCTCCTCATTAGTGAGGCGCCTCCTTAAAATGGTATCGACACCATGACGATAAAGTTTATCGTCGATGATCAGATAATATTTGGCTTGGTATCAAATACGTCGTTATTCAAAGTGAGAGGCATTAGGTCGAAAAGTTTGGTTTTGGAGATAAATGATGAAATCCCCATACCAAGGATCAGATGATCCGATTAGAACAGAGACTCGTCTGGAATAGATGGTTCCGACGTAGTAGGAGTACTATCAGAGGGAAGGTCACAGAGAAGCTCAGCCAAAACTAAAGATTTCTTTGACTTGGATTTGATGAATTCCAAATAAAATTCCTGCAAAATGACAATCCATTTTGAATACTTTCCCCCCAGCAATTGACGTGGTAAGATATAAGTCATGGGGTTACAATCCGAAACTATTGTTGTTTTTCAGAGTAGGATATAATGGTGAAATATTTGGATAGCTTGAACAGCTGCCAAGGCAAGATTTTCCACTTATGAGTACTTAACTTCTGTATCATTGAGATTACGACTCAAATAATAGATTGGATGTTCAATTCCATCTTCTACTTGGACCAAAACCATAACGATGGTCGTTTCAGCCGCGAAGATATATAGGAAATAATCATTTTGATAATTTGGAGGATACATTAATGACAGTTGGACAAGAGTGTCCTTGACAGCATCACAAGAAGCTTGCGCAACTTGTTCCCACTGAAAGGGAACCCACTTTTTCAATAATCGAGTAAATCCTTTAGCCATTTCGGCATAGTTTGGAATGAACCTTCTCAGGAAGTTAGCCTTTCCTTGAAGTTTTTGTATCTGAAGTAAGTTTGATGGTACAGGCAAATCAAGAATGGCCTGAACCTTCAGTGGGTCTATTCTAATTCCTTCTTTTGAGAACGAATCCGAGCAATCGACTAGAACCAACACAAAACACACATTTATGTGGATTGAGGCGTATCTTGTAGTGTCAGCAGTGTAAGAAAATGGCTCTCAAATGCATCGGGTGATCAGTCTGATTTCGTGAATGCGCTGGTAAATCATCTAGAAATGGTTGAACAATGTGCTTTTTTTCATTGAAAGCATGATCCTTTTCTTTCTGAAAAGTTTCCCAGCGTTCTTTAAACCAAACGGAAGTTTCCTATATGTGAATGTGCCCCAAGGACAGATGAATGTTGTCTTATGTTGGTCATCTGAGCGGATATTGATTTGATTGTAGCCAAAAAATCCATCCATGAACGAGAATATTTCACTTCCAACACAATCTTCAAAAAACTGGTCGATAAAGGGAGTAGGATACTTGTCTTTTGGACAAGCATGATTAAAATCCCGATAATCAACTCACACTCTAATGGTTCCTTGTTTTTTCATAACGGGAACGATATTGGAAACCCACTTAGTTAGCAGAATAGGGTAAATGAAACCAGCACGCAAAAAAATTTCACCTTCTACTTTGATGGCAGTGGCTTTCTTTGGATGAATAGGATGAATCCGTTGGCACACCGGTTTGACATCAGGATACATATTAATAGTGTGTTCAACTATACTAGTATCTATGCCTGGCATTTCCTCGTAAGACCAAGTGAATATGTCACGAAATTCACGAAAAAGAGAGCGATGTGAATCAAGTTCTGATGGAGAACAAGATACACCGACATGAATATTTTCTACAACGGCAGGTTTGGTCGAAATATCGATAAAAACAGTTTCTTCGATATTTGATAAGTTTCGCTCAGAATCGATAGCATTAATCGGAAAAGAATTCGAAAAGAAACTTTTGATGGATGGGTGATATAGCTCACTGAGATTGTTTTCTTCATAATTTGGAAGATTGGAACGATGATGATAATATTCCCATGGTTCTCCTTCTGACATCATAGCTTCCAAAATATTTTCATCTGTCAAAAGTTTTGAGGAAAATGGATCAGATGGAGTACCAAAATCTAAGGAACGATCAACCCAAACACTCGGCGAAGCTGATTTCGGTTTTTCCGCCAAAGCCAAATAGATTGATTGCTATGCCAGCTCAATAGGGTTGGGTGGTAAAACATCATTCAACATAGAAATTTCAGAATCACCCGTACTCTCCCTTAAGCCAGATAGAGTGGAAGAGATCATGTATCAGGTCTCTATACTTGTAATTTCTGCCAACGTCGCAGGCGGCGGTAATGCAAAGGTTCCCATAAGGGTGGAATCCTTTAAGAGTCATAAACCAATGTTCTGAATTTATAGTTGGGGTAAGTGAACAAACGAAACGCTTCTAGTTACCTGCGAGGCAGAGGCAAATAAGGATAATTGATTCATGACTGTGATTGCACCTTTATGTGGAAAGGCAATCATTCTAAAGTATGTCGAAACAATGACAGTCATTGCATATACCCATGGTTTTCCAAGTAAAATATTATATTCAAGGGGTCCGTCAACAACTTCAACATCAATATTTATTGTTTTTCCTCCTAGTTCAACATGCAGGTTATTGATAATACCACAAGGTTTATATGTTCTTCCATCAAAATCCTTCTAATCGCGGCGAGCCAAGTGACTTCCAATAGTTTAGAGACATAATGCATGTAGATGCTCCCTCATCAATAATAGTGCGATGAACAAGGTGATTGAGAACATTTACTTGTATGGAGAATGCAAATTCTGGTGGTAGCTGCGGCACATAGCCCGTATGACTAAAGACGACAAGATTAGAATCAGTCGAATCAATTCCACCAATAGCCGACAATAAAGCCTGCTTCTGGGAGGGAAAATTTTGTAATACCTCAAGAGCAGACATAGTTTAAGGGGATTGAGCCAAATATTCAACTATATTATAATTTTGTGCAGCTCTTGCTCGAGGATTATATGTTGATTTATGAATTACTCCCTTTAGCGACTTAATTGTCAATTCGGGAATAACAGTAGGTGGTACTGATTCATTAGATGGATTCGTTGTCGAGGTAGTAGGTTGATCAATGGTTGGACTACCATAGTCTTTATTCCGCATCGACACCAAAATATCTTGTGAAGATGTTGTGGTGGATAACATTAACACTTGGGAACTAGGAGCTGGATCCGTAGCAACCAAATTAGTGTTTGGATTTGGAAATGGGTCTGTCAACACAGCTGATGCATGGGAAGTATTGATGATTTTTGAGACTTCAGCACGGTGAGGACAATCCCTAACAAAATATTCCTTGTTACAGATTATGCATGGATAACGAGGTTTCCGTGGTCTTGACGGTTGATCAAATGATCTTTCCTGCGAGTTAGAAGTTTGATTTTTCTTTGATTTCCCCTTTTTCTTACTTCATGGTTGCTTGCCACTTTTGCCTTTGTCAAATGACACGACATTAATTTTGGAAGTAGGAGTAGGATCAGATACAGTAGCGTGGTGTGTGTTTACAGTGCCTATCAAGTCGTCTCCGGCATGAGAGTCCTTTATTTGAGGAGGAACATTGAAATTAGATCGCGACGCATTAGGAATTTTTTCATAGAGCGTGCCAGACTAGGTGTAAATCAAGTCTAAATATTGGGCACGAGCGATGACTTGCTCTTCTGTGACGACACCACCTTTAGCCACATCCTTAGTTATAGATGGTAACAGGGACTTAATGAACCATTCAGCAAGGAGATGATCGGGAACAAATGTCTTAACCATTCGTCGACGGCAACGCCACTCATGAATATGATCAGAAATGTGAGTAGCATTAGTATGTTTGAAGTTGGTCAAGAGTTTCGTTCCAGTTTCATATCTGATCGGTAACTGGAAATGGGTCAAAAAGACAGTAGCTAAGGTAGTGAAATTGTCAAAAGAAGATCTAGGTAACTCAATGTACCATTTAGCAGCCAGACCTGTGAGTGTACGCTGGAAAAGACGTAGTCGAACAGAATCATCATTCAAGGAATTTGATGAACACCATAAATGATAAGTCATGACATGAGTTGACAGATCTTCTCTAGGGTTTCCATTGAATTTAGGAATATCAGAGGGTAATTTATGAGGTATCACCGGCCACCAAGGAGCATAATTTATAGTATCATTGGTTAACTGGATTAAATCTGGTAATTCCAAGGTTGCAACAAAAGGCAATTGTCGATTAAGGTAAAGTTGAGCATAGCTAGGATAAGATGGAATTGCTTGGGCATAGGTCTTTGAGCACCAGCATACGGAATCTGCTGTTGGTAACCCAGATAGGAGTTGTTTTGCATGGAAAACGCTTGAGAATTCTGTTGACCAAAACCTGGATATGATACTTGTTGAAATGAAGTTTGAGGCATTTGTGCCTGTGGCTGCCAAGAGATCTGTCCACCAATGTTATGACACAAATTAGTATAAGTTGGATTCGATTGATATGTATAACCAGTTTTTGTTTGTGACATCCCATAAAATGGTATACCAGCTTGTGAATAAATGATCCCTGATACAAGTTGTTGTAAATTAACCAAAATATTTTGAGTCTGTGGACCCAACATTTGATGATATTGAGTTGAAGAACTTGTTTGATAAGGTTGATGTACAATATTTTGATTTTGTAACAGGGGTATAGATGTATTAAAAAGTGGTAATGAAGTGGGTGTAACATGTTGAACCAGTTGATATGAGTGTACAACCGTTTGTGGTTGGATAGGAAGAGTGGGCTTCCATTGACAAACATTCATGTCAACATTAGTTTGACCAAAAATTGACTGAGTAATGTCATATTGGGTGACCAAAGGTTTCCCCCTAGCATAAGGAGGATAATAAGAGCATAAGGATCAGCCTTACATGGGGCTATCTGCATATGCAATGCACTTAGGCCCCCTAGAGCCTACGTTGGTGAGCTCTCATATGCTATATAATAAGCTTCAAACCATGGAAACCTTTGCTTGATGAAAGTCTTGCTTGATTTGTCTTGTTTCTTGTCTTAGGGCATGTAGCAACTAAAATGATAGGGAATGATAGACCCTTGATCATTGGTCCTGGAGATGATGTCTAGTTAAACAGGTCATTGGGATTGGTGCCCAAATTGACCTATGACATACTCTATATTTCTTTCCACTTCACGTAGCTCCATAATTACTTCTTCTAAACATTAATACAACTACATTTGTAGTACACCCTTTTCACATAAAAGCATTTTAATCCACAACGTCAAATAATTTAGATACTTACCTCGCAAACTGTTGGCTTGAGGTGTCCTGACCCAGGTTCGATAAGCAAGGTTTGCCAACAAACCCCTATGCTACTGGCCCTTTCAGCAGTGACCTGATTTTGCAAGTCAAAGTCTCACCCGAAGTAGTATGGGTGGGTGTTGGAACCAGGTTTCCGCACCCTGAGAAAGGATGGGTAAAGCAACCAAAGCAGTGCTAGGTCCTGTAATCCCCAATTACCTTATTTTATGCAGAGTTAATTACGTCTCTATTTGCATCCACGTGAACTAGATCTATATTTATATGCTTGTTATAACATCAACACAACACAACATAACAGATCTAGATCCAAGAACACAGTATACATATCTTTCGCAGCTTAAGGACATAAAACGCACAATACAGCAATTATCAGAAATTCACATAATAGTACTCACAGATTCAGTTCTTAACAATCTTTCACATTCATTCATTAATTATTCCTTACAATTCCAATTCCCTTCCCAACCTACACACACAGCAGCAGGGTCCACACACAGCTGGACTTGGATCTCTGCGTACACAGCCAGCAGGAGTCTGTTCCCCAAAACCCAAACAGATAGCTTAAATCATAATTCGCATCAATAGCTCATCATATCCTATCCTTTACAATACAAAATGGATCTCTATTTATAACAATCTAGCCTCGACTTTCCTATGGTCTGCAACCCATGGTTTTTGGACCCCTATTTTAACCTTTGACCCATTACAATGCGTTCGAGGCTTTGACCCACCCCAAAACCCCTCCGCTAGGCTAAAAATATTCAAAATGGACTAGTTTCATAGCTTGTTAGGAGACCACGTTCCAACAGTCCCCCAACACAATCTTGTGACTCGTCCCGAGTCACTGCAGCTGTCATGTAGTCATTGATCCCGGTAAAGCTTGAGTCGACTACCATTGACAAAGCCTGGTACGATGTCTCCACGCAGGGTAGCTAGCTAGATTTCTCCTCCATTCGTGATTTCTTTAACTGTGTAGGGACCCAGCCAGTGCTGTCGGAATTTGCCTGGATGTTTCGCAAATTGGCTATCGTATAAAAGGACAAGGTCACCTACGACGAACGTCTTTTGGCGAATATGTCGATCATGCCATGCTTTTTCACGAGCCTTCTGAATCTATTGATGAAAATTAGCAATAAACGGATCTTCCTCTAGAGCCACAATTTGCGCAAGACGTTCCTCTATGATATCAAGGTCCACCATATTGGTAAATGCAACAATGCGTAGGCTAGGAACAATGTATTCAATGGGCAGAATGGCCTCTTTGCCATAGACCATTCGGAAGGGGGTTCTGCCTGTTAGCTTCTTTCAGGTCATTCAGTAGGCCCACAGAACAGAGGGAATGTGAAAATCCCAGTCACTACGATCGGCATTGCAGACCTTAGTTAAGGCCTGTTCCAAAATTTTGTTAAAAGCCTCGACTGCCCCGTTGGCCTGAGGGTGGTATGGGGTACTCTTAGCATGGTGGATCCGGAATTCCTCATTCAAGGCTTGAATCATCTAGTTGACAAAGTGTGTACCTCTGTCACTCATTAGGATTTTTGGGCAGCCAAACCTGGTCAGGATCTGCTCAAAGATGAAGTGTGCAGCAGTATCCGCAGTACAATCCTTCACTGCTTGTGCCTCAGCCCATCGAGTGACGTAGTCAGTGGTGGTGATAATGTAGTGTGCGCCTGTTTTCTTTTCGGGTGGATTGATAGGTCCTATAAAATCAATGGCCCATTTGTCAAAAGCCTGTAAAGCCACTTGAGGCTGTAACGACATCTCATCTCGGTGTGAAGGTCGTCCTGTGCACTGGCAAGTATCGCAAGATCGACATTAGGTGTAGGAATCTTGATGCAACGTAGGCCACCATAACCCAGCCCTCAAAATATTTTGTGCGGTTGCACGTCCTGCATAGTGGCCTCCTGCGACACCTTCATGTGCTTCTACTAACATGATAGTCCGTTCATGTTCGAGGACATATCTACGTAGTATTTCGTCAGCACCTAGCTTGTATAACTGACCAGTGAGGATAGTAAAGTCTGCGGCCCGAGTAACCAATTCCTTCTTCTGTTGTACCGAATATCCAACTGGGGCCATGCCTGTAGTGAGGAACTCAATGATATCAGCAAAGTGTGCGTCAACCACCTTAATGGTAAACAACAGCGCATCCGGCAAGCCTTCATCCAAACTAGTAGGTTCTTCTCCTGTTTCAATGAGAGACAGATGGTCCGGGCCAACATTCAACCTTCCGGGCTTGACGATGATCTCAAAATCATACTCCTGGAATAGCAATAGCCATCGAAAAATCTTCCCCCCCAACACAAGCTTTTTGACCAGGTATTTTAAAGCCGAATTATCAGTGAACATTTTAAAGTGCTCGCCCAGTAGATAGTGTCGATATCTTTGTAGCGCGTAGACCATAGCCAATCCTTCGCGCTCAGTGGTGGAGTAGTTTTGTTCTATGCCCGAGAGTTTTCGACTCGCAAAGGCAACTAAGTGATCGATATCTCCTTCTCCGGGTTAAGTGAGAATAGCTCCCAAGGCGATACCCGACGCATCCACATGCACATGAAATTCCTTTGACCAATCAGGAAATATGAGATGGGGGCAGATATCATCTTCTCTTTGAGCATTTCAAAGCTCTTCTGACATTCATTATCCCAAAAGAAAGAAACATCTTTTTTTAATAGCTTTTCCATAGGTGCTTTAATCAAGGCGTACCCCTAAATAAATTTCCGGTAATAACCAGTGTATCCGAGAATAGAACGCAGTTGTTACTTCATTGTGGGTACTACCAGGTTTATAATTACAGCTACCTTCGTAGGATCAACCATCAATCCCTGCCGACAGACAATGTGTCCAAGCAGGATGCCACATGGCACACAAAAAATGCACTTCTTAATATTCAAGGAGATCTGCTGCTTCCGACACGCATCCAACATTAGTCGCAGTTTAAAGACATGTTCCTTGACTAAGCCCAAAACTGTCCAATCATAAAAATAAACCTCCAGGAACTTATGAATAAATTCCTTGAATACAACAACTACAACCCTTGAAAAAATAGCAAGTGCATTTTTGAGACCAAAGGGCATGACCGTATACTAGAAATACCCCCATTCAGTCGCAAAAGTAGTCTTACTGCGATCTTCAGGTGCAATATGAATCTGATGGTACCCTAAGAAACCATCGATGAAGGAATAGGCCTCCTGTCCGCCCACGCTCTCAAGTATTTCATCGGAGAAGGGTGTAGGAAATGGGTCATGGACACAGGCATCATTTAACTTGCACAAATCCACACAGATGCGTATTTCTCCCTTGGTCTTCTTTTCCGGGACGACCATTGGACTTACCCAGTCTGACTGCTCAACTGGTTCATTGATACCGGCGGAAAGAATTTTATCCAGATCTTCCTTGACCTTTTCCTTGTATTTGTGATTCAGTCAGTACGGCCACTGTTTGACGGGGCGCGCCTCAGGTTTCAGGGTGATATGCATAATACTGAGGTCCCCGGTGATGCCCTTGAGCTCAGAGAACTTCGTCGGAAATCGGTCCTGATATTCCGTGAGTAATTCTGCGATTTTTCCTACAGTCCCATCATCCCAATATTCCCCAATCTTAGCTAGCTTAGGGTGTTTCTTCGTCCCAATATTAACGTCATGCAGCTTAAGAGGTTGTGTTACGTCAAGATTCTGTAGTGATGGCCCCACAACAGTGCATTCTCCTTCAGATTCTAGGATGGAAATTTTTCGAGGATTATCCTCGTCCTCATCAATCGCCAAGCTCCGAAAATTGGTTATGTCGTGCATCTGCGTGTCCCATGTTGGGACAGTTGGGGTGGCGCGTCGGGGAGTATTCTTAAAGATAAACGCATCAATGTCCTACAGGGATTCGTCAAGTGTCTCTGTTCCTCCAATTAATCTGAATGTCCTAATAAAGTCCTCCTTTAGTGTTTCCCAGTAGCGGGTGCGTTGGTGCAATTCCGCATCTAAGTGCCAAGCGGCCGGGATAGTACCCAAGGCATGAAAAAATAGATGGAGCCATTCTTCTATAGTTCGGTCGGACCACTTGGTCATCCAAACACGCAGATGTGCGCGAGGATCCCTAGGTCTGAGGAACACCCTGGTGCATATGTCAGCTGGAGGGGCGAATCGTAGAAGCATCCTTTTTCGACACGTTTCCCAATCTGGGAACGCTTTCTTGTGTGTGTCCCACCAATGCACAGGTGTCTCACGCATAGCTAGATTAAGGGCCCAAAGCCATCTTTCTTTTGGCACCCTAGCTTCTGGTGTCCTTAGGAATTCTTAGACATTACCAGTCTCATCAAAGTGGGGTAGATCTCTTACCTCTGAGGAAATGAAGTAGAGAGTTCTTGCGACTCGGGGGCAGCGCAATGCCGATACCTCATGTAACCGGTTCTGCCAACTTTCCAGTTCCTCATCAGCGTCAGAACATCATTCACTATCCCTCCAGAATATCCCGTCCGTTGCGGTTTTACTCTTGTCTTCATCTTGCACAGTCAACCTGTAAATGTGGTCTAGTTCCTCCCGTTCATAGGCTGGTTCCGTATACCGTGCGGCTTCTGCTGGATTTAGTGGTACTATTACGCATGTACCGGTGTTTTCTAACACCATGCTATGCTTTTTGAGATTGATGACACCCCCCATGTCTATAGCCCAGTCTAGCCCAAGTAGCGCAGGGTACGGATCTGTATCTTCCACGATTTCAATGACCTTAAAGTCAGCTAGGACCTTTTCTCCCGCGATATCTACCATGACTCTTGGCAACCGTCCTAGCGGTATGATATTCTATTGATTCACCATGCGCAGCTAGATAGTGGACCATTCCAACTTAGGTTCACCCATTCATTGCCATGTCTTCTTTGGTAGTACGTTCGCATCCGACCCCAAATCGAGAATAACTTGGTCCATCTCGTAGTCGCCAATATGCGCAGTCAGCTGCATTTCTCGTCTGGTGCGTTTCTTGTAGCCATATAGCTGATGGACACCTCGAGTCTCAGGGATTGTGTTGGGCCGAGCTGCATAGTTATGCAGTAATACTTGATAAGTTTCTATAGCCAGTTGGTTATGTAGTAGTTTCAAACATGTCGTTAGAAGGAGCTCAACTCCCTCCTCTAGCTGAGGTTGCATTGGCAGGTGTGTGGGGATGGTTAGCGGTGTTTGTTCTTTGAAAGGCGCTCCTTCCTGGGAGGCAAGCTCCTCTTCTGCTCCCTGGTTGACCAGCCCACTGCATAGCTCAGTTTTAACCCTTTGCATATTCTGCGTAGGGGTGGGCTGCTTGTCCTGCATTTTGGCTATTAAAAGTGGGCAATATTCAATCTCATGGTCCAACTGTCGGCAATATTTGCAGGATTTCCTGGTGGGATTTGGATAGTCCCTTGCGAAGTGTCCTATTTCTCCGCAATTATAGCAGATCAGCTGCCCCCGACCCCGCCCTGCGCTCCCTCCCTGACCTCCCCTACCCCTTACGGGGGAGCCACCAAAATTCGTGGGGGATCTTGGAAATTGGAGGTCTGACTGTACCCTATAGAGGTTTCCTTGATCTACCAATAGCTCGTATGTGCGACAATTTTGCTCATCGTGCCACACTGATCGGCAGAACCTGCACCATTTTTGCTTCAAATCTCCCATACTTAGCCGGGGGCACTGGGGCGCATCATGTAGTCCCATTACCCGGTAGTCATTGCACCATAGCGTAGGTCCGCCGGATCCAGGGCGCAGCAGACTAGGTCCCCCTGCCTGTAGGTAATCCGCCAATAGGGGACACTGGTCCTTAGTATTACTAGACACTTCACATCGTATGCACCAAAGGTCTGTGATAACTCATTTTCCCCATTCCGTCCGCAAGCTCTGTATTTCCATGTGCATGGCTCCGAGCTACTCTTGAATCTGATGTACTCCCCCCAACATGTTGTCCTTGGGTGCGGCTTCGAGCTTCATAGTGGTTTCCAAGTATTTTTCCTGCGACTCGAAGGTCTGCTGACCCATTGGTATGCATAAGTGAGGTAGCAACATGGCGATGAACCATTCCATGTGTTGTCTGTCGTCATACTTGAAACCCCCCTTCCCTAATTTCTTTCTTCAATCGTTGATCGGCCTCCCACACCGACTCATACGTACCTTGCTTGAAGTCTTTTACTTCGGGTACCAACTGAGAGTATGACTTTGGCTTCCGGAACTGTTGTTTTACGGCATCCTTAATATTTTGAAGGGATGCGCTTCCTTTTGAGATATGTAACACATATACCAATCCAGTGCTCTATCTTCAAAGGCCAAGGACAACTGTGATTTTTTCACAGCATCGCTCACCACCCCCTGTGTTGTCCATACCGAGTCAGCCACGAACCAAAAATGATCCATATCTTCATCAGCCGCACCCTTAAAAGTAGGTAACTTCAAGTGTACAGCCATGTCTCCTTCTAACAAGGCTCGAGTCGAGGGCTTTCCCTCCTGTGAGCTCGACGACCCTTGCGTCGTTGTTTTCCTTGGCGGGCTACAGGTAGAGTGATTCTTTTCTGGATTGGTTTGGTAATACCTACCGCTCCGTGTTGTATTCTCCTCCAAAGTAGCGCTCATTCACGTTCGCGTCAGATCTTTAGTATTCTCTTGTCATTACCTGATTCCTCTCTCATACTTCTTCCAGTCCCGGCAACGGAACCATTTTTTGGCTCGAGGGGTCCTGACCCAGGTTCAGTAAGCAAGGTTTGCCAACAAACCCCTATACTACTGGCCCTTTCGGTAGTGACCTGCTTTTGCAGGTCAAAGTCTCACCCGAAGTAGTATGGGTGGGTGCTGGAACCAAGTTTCCACACCCTGAGAAAGGATGGGTAAAGCAAGCAGAGCAGTGCTAGGTCCTGTAATCCCTGATTACCTTATTCTACGCAGAGTTAATTACGTCTCTATTCGCATCCACGTGCACTAGATCTATAGTTATATTCTTGTTATAACATCAACACAACAGTACATAAACTGAACATAACAGATCTAGATCCAAGAACACAGTATATAGATCTTTTGCAGCTTAAGGACAGAAAACGCAAAATACAGCAATTATCAGTAATTCACATAACAATACTCACATATTCAGTTCTTAACAATCTTTCGCATTCATTCATCAATTCTTCCTTACAATTCCAGTTCCCTTCCCAACCTGCACACACAACAGCAGGGTCCGCACACAGTTGGACTTGGATCTCTGCGCACACAGCCAGCAGGAGTCAGTTCCCCAAAACCCAAACAGATAGCTTAAATCACAATTCACATCAATAGCTCATCATATCCTATCCTTTACAATACAAAATGCATCTCTATTTATAACAATCTAGCCTCGACTTTCCTATGGTCTGCAACCCATGGTTTTCAGACCCCTAGTTTACCCTTTGACCCATTGTTACACATCATTTTTTCACCGTCCCTGCAATCCCTCGTCCCGTACATTGGAGGACTATTCCCGTGACCTGTGAACAGTAAAATGTCATGAAACACCTTGATAGCATCATTATGCATAAGGACAAGAATTCTCCTGAAGAACATTTCCCTTGAAAAACCCTAAAAACCCATGTTTTGGCATTAGCGCGGGTATCCAATTCATCCCTCATGCCAATGGGGAAAATGCACACTAGTGGGCGCGCCAGCTGGTGCTCTGTCCCTGTGTCTCACCCGTGCCAAGCCTATTATGGAACGTTTTTAAAAAATAAATGGCGGAAGTTTGATTCTAACAACTTCAGAATGAATCATCAGAAAGAAGTTGGGTTGTTTGCCTCCAGATCTCCCTTATTAGGAAGTGGTTTTCCACCTCTCATGAAACCTTCCTAAGAGATAGGACTCTATCCCATGATTATAGGGATCCCAACCTCCCTTCCTCTCTCTATAAAATACTTCCTTCTCCCTTTACAAGCTAGCTAAATGCTTGGAACCTGAACATTTGGGAAGGAAACTATAGCTGAGCGACTATTGAAAGCAGAGCTAAGGAGAACCCCGTAAGAGAGAGAACCTTGTCCAAATTACCGACAAGCTTTGTGAGACACGCTCTGCTGGAAGCCCTGCCAAAGGAAGAGCGCGACGTCGGAACTCAGTTGTAATCTTTCTTTCACATTTTAATATATGCTCAACTATGTTATCGGTTCCACTGTTGTGTTGTTTATCTGTGTGATGCAATTTAGTTCAATCCTTTCCTACTGATTGATAGTTAAATGTTTGAATTATTATGTTGTATGCCGTTGTTTCTTCTCTGCATGTGTACAGGTGTCCGGGCGCGGTGAGCGAAAGGATCGTGATCTGTCAAGCTAGGGACAGGAAGCAGCGCTTCTTCTTCGACGACAACGGCGTAGGACTTGAGGTAGGCTATCTATCGTAACTTTGTCTTTTGTAACTAGGAATCGGTATCGTAGCGGGTTTTGTTTGTTGCTAGACCCACTCTTGGTCTAGTGGGATCGCCTCTGTCCGCAGAGGGGATTTACCTCTCCAACAAATTGGCAACTCCACTGGGGATCAGTGGGAGTTGGTCCTTTCTCCATTGGTTTTTTTTTGGCTTTAGTTTGATTAGTCTGCTTTTCTGGTTCACCTTCCTTGGTGTTAAACCCCTGTTCAGCCCCCAGAAGACCAGATCCAGTCTCTATTTATCAATTTTCATCTTTTTTCTAGGGTAAACTCGATTGGCACGATTATACCCCTAACAGTCGCACCAACTGGGGCTTGTTGCTCGTTAGGCACCCGCGCCAACCCCTGTTTGGCGCAGATTACAACCAAACAAGCATGCCAACCTTGCTTGGTTTTAGGGTTTGCCTATTCCTGGGCCCTTTGAGCTTGAATTTTGGTCCTGGTTCATTTTTCTGATTGATTGAGTGCTTTGAAGTCATTTTTTACTGTGTTTAGCCCTTGTCCTCCGGTTTTTTTCCCTTTTCTGTCAATTTTGCATTCTAGCCCTAGGGCTTCTAGGTGCTTCAGTGTGCTGAGCCTCCCGTAGGAGTTTTGGGTCTTTGCTTTTCCGATCAACTTTATTTTTGCTTCTTTGCATTCATCTTGCTGAATCCCATTGAATCATTGTGTTTATTGAGTGATTGGTCTCTCTTTCATTCAATTTCGCTTTGTGTTACTCCAAGCCTAGATGACACGGTTTGTTTGAGTCTCTTTCGAGATTCTTCTTCGTTTTGAGGAATTTTGTCATCAGTTTGAGTCTTGATTGTGCTTGTTTGAGTTGAGTGAATTAGTTTTGCTTCATCTGTTTCTTCATCAATCTCAAGTTGGTGTTTTCATTAATTTTTTCATTTATTTAGTGCATTTGCTCTAATATATTGAAAAATACAAAAAAAAAAAATTTGCATTTTGATTGGCATAGTGAAAATTTAAAACTTCTTCGCATTACTAGCATTATATAATTCTAGAGAAAAATTTTCCAGTTTCATTAGCTTGCATTGGAAACAATAGTGGATGTTTTTCTGTGTTCATTTTGTTGTCATTTGAAAGCTCTCAGCTCTCCCGTAGATAGCTCTTCATTGAACAAAATGACATTTTGTGGCATGTAGTTTGCATCTAGAATTTTTATGACATCCAAAATTTGATAGGGCCTTGAAATCGAAACGTAAATTGAAGATCAACTTTAAAATTTACTGAATTAACCTAAGGCAGCATTGAAACTTAACGGAACATATAGTAGTCTAAGGTAGAGATGTGTTCCGGCGTCTTTAAGCCTAGCAGCTGTCGCTCGCCATATGGCTACAGATAGCACTAGTATGGACTTGTGCTCCCCGTATCGTCGCGTATATAAAGGGACCCCATTAGGTTGCAAATCCTTTATCCATAGGAAGCCGAGTCTACCGCATTTTACCCGTGATACACCGGACACAACATTCGAAGAGATTACCTGCACATACATCAAGTCCTTGGTTGATTTCTCTTTCATTTTTACCAAGGTGTATATGGCAGTTCACAGATATCTGGTACACCCATTTACCTAGATTACCAGAGCAGTCAGTTTTATCTTTACTAACTCACTAAATTTGAAAAGATCATCAAGTGCTTGTCCTTTCACACTTGTTTCCAAACTGAAAGTGATAGAGTCACCTTTTACTCGTTTCTAGACTCTTAAAACATGAAATAGTAAAATTTCCAGTTTCAGTGTGGTAAAATTAATCACCTACAATCACACGCCCATTTAGAGATTGATTTTTCGGCATGTTTTTGTTTGCCTTGGTTTTTTCCCGTGCGTCTTTTTTTTTTATCTCTTCCTCTTTTTTGCTACAGTCATAGTGGTGGAACCATCACTTTCATCTACTGTTAGTCCCTATACAAACGATTCGTCAGAGGTCTCTCAGTCCTCTGCTGAGCATCAGCAACCCGTTGTATCCGAGTTTCCCGACGGGGGACCGGTTATATCTGAACTTCCCTTTGGAGGACCAGTTGAGTTCAATTGGCCCTTGTCCAACGCTTGGTTTGGATTTGGAGTAGGGGAACACTTCCCTCCTCTTACATCGGGATCACCCTTCTTGGCTACTGTTATACCTCCTAGTCCCCGTCATCTTTTAGAAGATCTTACGGCACGGTCAGATATGGACTCGTCCAGTCCTACTCCTAGTGAGGGAATTCCTACTTCTGGCGAAGATTACCAGCTTTTTCCCGAAGACATCCCCGAAACTTTTGTTATGTCTTCACCAGGTCCATCACTCCCAGCTGGATATAGGTATTTAAGTTAGGTCATGGCCGCTATTACCTCTATAGGAGTATCAACTCCATCCACGAGGCCGACCATTCCCTCGTTAGGGATGTCGCCATCAACACCTCTCATGGCATCTCCTTTTGTTACATCAGCACCTGTTAGACCTACTGTCTGCGTGGCTGTGTCTACGCTTATTGTCACTACTCAATTAACTAGCACCTCATCAGTTCCTGAAGACGTCTATATAGCTTCTGCCATTCCAGAGAACATTTCTCCCAAATAGTACAGGATGTCTTTACAACTGCCGATCTCTGAGGTTGGTCAGTCCTCTCAGGATCTTAACCGTCCTTACTTTTCCCATTATGGAGCAGATGGTGCCACAATCTATGTATTTCCATATCAATATGATGAGCAGGGCAACCCCCTTCGTTTTCCTGCTCCTGAGGCTTATCAGTATATTAACAGTTTTCTATCTACCCAGCCTGGGCAACCTTCTAATCAAAAAGGGCAACCCTTTCAGGGACAACCTTTGTTTCAGCAAGGATATGCTTCTGGCCCAAAAGGACAACCCTTCCAGGGACAACCTTCGGCCCAGCCAGGGTATGCGTATGACCCGCAAGGACAACCCTTACAAGGACAACCTTCGGTCCAACAGGGATTGTTTTACGGTCCGCAAGGGCAGTCTTAAAATCCTCAAGGTCAACCTCTGCAGCCTCACCCTGTGGTCCAACCAAGGCAACCTCAAGGACTGGCAAGGCAACCGGGGTATCAACCTGCACCACCATACAGTCCTAGGGGGAAAACCCATCCTTCTCAACCTTTAGTGCAACCTCAGGAACCTCATTTTCCAATTGGAAAAAATGTTTCACAGCCAGGGAAATCTTATGGTCCTGCCATAGGTCAACCTGGTTATCAGGCACAACCTGGCCCACTCCCGCCATCAGGCCAACCTGTTCAACCAAGGCAACTTGGTGTCCCTCATCAACCAGGTCAACCTATTCAACCAGGACAACCTGCACAACCAGGTCAACCTGTCCAACCAGGGCAACCTGCACAGCCTGTTAACCCTGCTCAGTCGCAGATCTATTCTATGCCACAGCTAAATCCACCTGTGCGCCCAACTTATCCGACTCAGCAGGGTCTCACTTACCAGCAGCCCGTTCGACCCCAAGGCGGCTATTACCTTCAAGTTCAGTCTCGACCGGTTTACAACCCGCCTCAAGGTTCTGGTTATTACCTTCAATAGCAAGGCTATACTTATACTCCACAGTCAAATCCGTACACTGTTCAATCGGGGCCTACATATAATCAGAATCAATACCCTGGTTATCAACCCCCATATCCTGGTTTTTAGCTGCCATATCAACCCAATTATCTGGCTTATACCCCCTATGGTCAGAATCCTCTAGAACAGCACCAATGGGGGCAGAGTTATGCTCAGCCAGGGTGGAGTACAGGTACAAGTCCTTATCGGGGACCTGCCATGCCTTTTGACCCTCAATTACCTTTTCTTTCCACGTTGGAATTACCGGATGTGTCCAAATTGACCAATGATCTGATTCTTCATAATCCATATTTGCCCCTGGTTCCAACGAAGGTGCCTGGTGATTGTCCTAAGTTTGAGGGTAAATCTGGAGAATACACCCAAGCACATGTCATGACATACCACTTATCGTGTTCTTCGAATTCTTGGGTTGATGACTCGATTCGTCTGTGGATTTTCCAGCGCACTCTCACCGGTGCTGTTGCTAAATGGTACATATAACTGCCCTGTTGTATTTTTCAATATTTTAATACTCTAGCTATGGCATTCCTGACGCATTTCCAGTTACCGGTTCGTTACGAAGCTGGAACGCATATCTTGACATCTCTGAAACAGGATAAAGCCACTCATATTTCAGATCATATTCATGAATGGAGACTTCGTCGTCGTCTGATCAAGTTTGACATTCCTGATCAGCTTCTAACTCACTAGTTCGCTACCTCCTTTGTCAATAAGATTGCACAAGACATTGCTATGGGGGCATGTGTAACTGAGGAACAAGCCATTGCTCGTGCCCAGTACCTCGATTTAGTGTACTCCCAGTCCGGCATGTTATATGACATCTTGAATGATGCCCCGCCACCAGGAACCTTTAAAGCACCAACTACCCCATCGGTAGATGGTGTTATTGGTTCTGTTTCTCAGATTTCTCGTAAGTATTCTAATGGGAAGGAGAAATCGAATTATTCCAACAATTCTACTCCTCCAGCTACTCCAGATTCTAGTAAGACCGCGGAGGTCATTGTCGTTCAGGCCAATCCTGCGAACAACACTTCCAAAGGGAAGACGAAGGGCAAAGGCAAAGCCAAATCCGATGCCCCAAAACCAGAATCATCCAAACCACGTGCTGATGATGGTTCACAATGAAAACCGAAGTACCCTTGCCTAATTTGTGATGAAGACCACTACACCAAAGATTGTCCTAGATGATTCGAGGTTAGTCAACTTCTTAAGGGCTCTAAGGGAACTCCGGCAGTTCTTAAGGAACCTTTTCCATCACATCAGACCCAGATGGTCAAGCAACCTTTGCCAACTGCACCGTTTTGGTCTCAGGTTTTCATGAGGAATGGTGTTGCATTGTTTCTATTGCTACTTAGTCGAAGGATTACGCCGGATCACGCCAGGAAGCTAGGAAGGAAGTCGTCAATGGCCCTCCTCCCCCACCTGCCTCTGGTCCTCTTGAGATTGAGAGGTCCAGTGCTGAACCCCTTGTACGGCCACCTTCCAAAGGTTTTCTCCGAAAGTCTTCCTATAATCTGAACGCCCGTGCTACTCAGCATTACAGCATTGTTGAGGATTTGGCACAGGCACCTTTTGCGATATCCGTGTTGGAAGTACTTCAGATTTTTCCGTCTCAATGGAAAGCTCTGTTATCTGCAATCGATAGAATTGACCTTGCTGATTCTAGCCTTCTCACCTTAGATCTAGATAATTTCGTCCCTCGACTTCCGCACCAGATTGTGCTTGTTATACAAGTCGGCATTAACGACCTCAATATTCATAGAGCCGTTGTGGATGAAGGTGCCTCTACCTGTGTTATGTCATCTACTTGTTGGAAGGCCATTGGCTATCTAGCCCTCACTTCATCTCCTAATTCCCTTGAGGCATTCGATGGAAGGGAATCAAAACCCTTGGGTGTTCTCACAAGTCTACCGATTACTTTGCAAGGTAAGACAATCAATGTCGAAGTGGAATTTGTTGATGCCAAACTCAACTACAATCTTCTACTCAGTTGCAGTTGGACCCACGCCATGTTGTGCGTTCCATCCACCCTCTTTCAACTTTTGAAGTTTCCACATGAGGGAAAGATTGTTACTGTAGATTAGTTGTCTTTCTTTACCTTGTCCTCCGAGAACAACGTGCCATACGTGGATAAAATTCCTAATCCCCCCGACAGTATAATACCAGGTGTTTTCAAGGACCCCATTCTCATGGGTATTTTCCCCCTTCCACCACCGAACATCGTTTAAGTCAACATGATCTCTAGGTCGGATGACCCATGGATCATCCCTTCTCCTGAACAGGTTGCCTATTTTGGAGAATTGATGCCTATGACCCTAATTGAAATCAATTATTGTGAGATCATTGCCGCATCAGATCCTCCTCCTGCTGATAATGCTCCTTTGAGCATGGCTCTTGATGTTTATTCTCAATCCCCTTGGCTCGACGATGCAGATTCGCCATATCCTTTGAGAGAAGTTTTTTCGTTTGACGAAGCTATCGTGGAGACTATGTCTCTCGAAGATATGCCGTGGAGCAATGGGAATCATCATTCCTTGTTTATGCCTGGCCTGGGGGCAATTTCTAATTTTCTCGAGCGTTTTGCATCTCAGGTTCCCTCTCCGCCGCTCCAAACGCCAATATTGACTCGTGAAGTTTTCTTGGAAGGAAATCTGAGTAATATTACCCAAATGATGCCTATCGACATCTCCATTAAACCGGGGGTCGTCGAGAACATCCACGTGGGAGTCACTTATTCTCCCGATGATATTCAAGTGTACACTAGCCTTTTCCGCGAATTCCATGATGTTTTCGCGTGGTCTTATGAAGAGATGCCTGGAATCGATCCCAGTATCATCGTGCATGAAATTCCCACCTATCCTGGTGCGAAGCCTGTGCGCCAGCATCTACATCCAGTGCATCCTTGGAAGGCCGCTGCTATAAAAACTGAATTCGAGAAACTTCTTAAAGAGGGCTTCATATATCTGATCCCTCTGACATAGTGGGTTTCCAATATTGTCCCTGTGGATAAGAAGCAGGGCACAATTCTAGTCTGTGTTGACTATCGAGATATCAATCGGGCTTGCCCTAAGGACAACTATCCCACCCCCTTTATCAATCAGATCATTGATTACTGTGCGGGGAGTGAGATCTTTTCCCTTATGGACGGCTTTTCGGGTTATAATCAAATCAATATCCTTCCATCCGATCAACATAAGATTGCTTTCATCTATCCGTGGGGAACATTTTCCTATAAGAAGCTCCCTTTCGGCTTAAAAAACGCTGTGGCTACCTTCCAGCGTGCCATGTATTACGCCTTTCACGACATACGTAATGTTGTTCAGCCGTATCTGGATGACCTTCCAGCTCATTCAGCGCTGCGCCAAGACCATCCCGAACATATCCGCCAGATTTTTCTCTGTTGCAGACGTTACAACATCAGGCTTAATCCTCACAAGTGTGTTTTCTGTGTTGATTTTGGTCGACTTTTAGGATTCATTGTCTCTAAGAACGGAATTCGCCTTGACTCTCTCAAGGTTGAGGCTATCGTTAATCTCCCATCCCCATCCTCGTTGCATCAGCTTCAGAGTCTTCAAGGGAAAGCGAATTTCTTACGTCGCTTTATCTCGAACTATGCTGAGGTAGCTAAAGGGTTTATGCACCTTCTAAAGCAGGACGTCCCTTTCTGTTGGGACAAGATTGCTCAGCAATCTTTCGATAACCTTAAGACGTTGCTTGTCAACGCTCCATTAATACGTCCTCCAAATTATCATCGTGACTTTACCCTCTATTTGGCTGCCGCATTCAGTACAATTTCCATGGTTTTGGTACAAGATGATGATAACGGTAACGAACACATGGTTTATTATCTGTCTCGGAATCTCCTCGACATTGAAACGCGTTATGCCCACATCGAGAAGTTGGAACTGGCTACAGTCCAGGCCGTTCAGCAATTTTGCCATTACATCCTGTTACGCACGGTAACCGTGATTTCTAACTGCAACCCCATGACTTACATTTTGTCTCGACAATTACTGGGGGGAAAAGTACTCAAAGTGGATTTTGATCCTCCAAGAGTTCGATTTTGAGTTCACTACTTCCAAATCGAAGAAGTCACTAGTTTTTGCTCACCTCATTTGTTCTCTCCCTACCGACTTTATTCCGTCTCAATCCGAGGATCATATCCCTAACGAAAATCTCTTCTTAATCAGCACTCTTGATCCATGGTACGGTGATATCATCATGTACCTCCAGACATCTACCTTCCAGTTTGAGTTAACGAAGGATGCTCGACGCCGTGTTCGACACTAGTCGCAACCATATCGCATTGTCAAAGATACCCTATATCAGGTCGGAGTCGATGTTGTACTCTGCCAGTGTTTGACCTTAGAAGAGGCTGAGAAAGTTCTGAATGACTGTCACAGTGGCGCCTGTGGTGGTCACATGTCCGGTTATGCCACCGCACAAAATATTCTTCGTGTGAGCTATTTCTGGCCATCTATCTTTAAAGACTGTATTGTTACAATACGGAAGTGTCATGAGTGCCAGATCTTCCAACGCAAGATGCGTGCACCGCCCCTCCCATTACATATTGTCATTACCGTGGGCCCTTTTGCCAAATGTGGCATTGATTTTATGATGTGTAACCCTCACTCAGCTGAGGGGCATGAATATATCATCATTTCCATAGATTATTTCACCAAGTGGGCCGAAGTGATGCCTACACTAATTGTAGACGGTAAGACAGCTGCACAATTCATTTTCAACCATGTGATCACTCGTTTTAGCATTCCTCAAGCCATCGTCACTGATCATGGCTCTCATATTCGAGACTATATGATGGCATAACTGACATCTAGGTTGGGCTTGCGTCACGACAGCTCAACGCCATACTACCCTCAGGAAAATGGCCAGGTTGAAGCTGTGAACAAGGTACTTGTCACGATGCTTCAACGAACAATTGGTATACACAAATCAAGTTGGCATCTCCAGTTGTTTTCAGCTCTTTGGGCCTACCGAACATCAGTGAAGAGTGTGACCAGATTCACACCATTTCAACTGGTGTATGGTCTGGAAGCTACTATTCTAGTTGACTGTGAGATCCCTTCACTAAAATTGGTTGTGGAATTACTACCCGATACTTCCCCGGAGGAAGACGTCTCCCATATCTCGAGAGATTGGACAAAACTCGCCGCTTGGCTGCTTTGGTTATCAAGGCACAGAAAAAGCGGGTTAAATCTTATTTCGATCAAACGGTTTCTCCGCGCTCTTTTATTGAAGGGGACCTCGTTCTCTTGTATGATCAAGCCCATGACAAGCTTGGGGCAGGCAAATTCCAACCTATGTGGCATGGGCCCTATATCGTTAAACGCGTATTGAAAAATGGGGCTTATGAGCTGATCGATTATGAAGGTCTTCCTTTGGAACAACCCCGAAATGGGTTGTACTTGAAGAAGTATTATGCTTGAATCATTCTTGCGCAGTATATGTACATAGGTGATTTTTTCATTTTTGTGCATGTGTGGTGTGGTGTGCTTTATAAGCATTTTTCTGCTTATTGGGTCCTCCTGATTGTGCATATGTCTATTACTCCTTATGTTGGTTTCGCAGATGGTGCCTCCCGCAGTACCAGGAACCTGTCTTCGGCAGCCTGGGTAATTTACAATCCTGCTGGTGAGTTGGTTAATTTACAAGGTGTTTGTCTAGGGGCTGCTACAAATAATGTCGCGGAATATAGTGTCGTTTTAGCATTATTAAACAAGGTTGTTAACCTCAGTATTCGCGCGTTGCTTGTATATCTGGACTCACAGCTTGTGGTTTTACAACTCAATGGTCATTATTCAGTTAGAAACCCATGTATTTTAAGACTGTATCTACGTATTTGTTTACTTGAAAGGAATTTTGATTACATTACATATCAGCATATACCAAGACGAATGAATACACTAACAGATGCAATAGCCAACATGGTATTAGATATAAATTTACGCAATTTGTAAAAACATCATCATATGTAAGCGAGATCCATGTAGAAATATATGTGTATATATATATATATATATATATATATATATATATATATATATATATCGAATGTTTGCAACGTGTGCATCATATAAAACCAAAAATATACATATTTGTGTTAGTTACATCCGGAGAAGACATGTCTCTCAAAAATATGCAGATAAAAAGCCGAGGCGACTAATCGGCATGGTGCTCATGGTAGCACGTCACTACCCGCACCAACCGCCTTAGTAGGCGGTGGAGGCGACTCGGCACCCCTACGGTGTGCCTCTGATAAGCTAAAGGGACATCACCTAGGCGAGCATAATCCGGAACCCCACGATAAATCCCCTCCAGGTTCTGTACAAGCGCATCCCCCTCGGCCCCCTCACCTTGAGGGTCATAAGTGAGAAGTGTCCTCCTCACTATTAGTGACATCTCGGCGGGCCTCTCTGGGTCAACATCTGCATACATATAGGATTAGCTGTTAGAACATGCATGTATACCCAAAAATCATAGAGCTCATAAAATTAAAAAGAGTCTTACCAAGCTCCTCGTCCCAGTCCTCTCCCTCCGGGAGTGGGAGGTCCGGGTCTCCAGTGAAATCAGTGCCCGCATAGGGCCAGTCCTCTACGACGATCAGTTGTCATCGGAGCCATCCAAATAACTTGGGCCGCCATGACATCTGTTGGCCACCCCCTGCCCTAGGCATCAGTGCTACCCATCAAGCCATCTGTGGCTCTCTCGATGTTGGATATGGGACTATAGCCCCATGGCACTGGAAGATAGGTAGTCATTCCAGGAAGAACGATACCAAAATTGACCCATATCCAAACTGTTTCAGTTTGGTCTTTTTTCATTTGGTCAGTTGTCGTTTGATGTTCATAGTCACAGCCGTGGCCCAGTCAAACATTGTTGGGTTCATGCATTCTGACGCAAGAAGGAGCTGTGTCTTGGTAGCCTCGTATGGTGCCTGTGACCCCACAACCCGCATAATGGTATGTAGCACTACCCTTAGTGCTAAATCAGGGACGGTCTGAATGTATACCTTTCCACTACCTGTCCCTTTTTATGCCCCTTCGCACATCCTGTTCATGACCATTGTCATGTTTTCACCAGAAGGCCTAGTGCCAGTCAAGATAGGAACTGGACCCCTGCGTGATAGTCTAGTGATGAAGTACACGTCTGACACTTCAAGCTCAAGTACCTAATATTTAATTTTGAACTTCTCTTCGTCCTCATCCCAGATGCTAATCAGATATTACAGTAGTTCAGGCTGAGCCTGGAGACATGGCGTTAGGAATAATTTCTTTAAACCGCAATTTCGGAGAGCATTCATACACTGCTCATTACCCATTGCCTACTCATCTTCCTCGTTGTGATCTCTTTCCTTCCATTCAATTACCATTTTCGCTGGGTACCTGCATCAAATCAAACATATGAGTGTTAGAAACCTCCTCAAGTATTCAAAATTGTTTTTCATTGGTTCATTTTTGAGATTTTTTAGCCAGAATGTGCGTTGCACCGTTGGCGCAGCTATCTGGCTAACAGTCGCGCCAACTGGCGTGGCCTCTATGTAAAACAGAGCGGATTGGCACAGGTCCGTGCCTGGTACCTGCGCCAACCGCGGAGCCCTAAATTTTAAAATTCCCTCCCTAAAAGGCCTCAAAACATGATTAAAGATAATGAAATATAGCTTAACAGATGGCTAATGGAAGTGGCTCTTACCTGGAGAAGACGGGATCCGGATTCGTCCACTGGATCACTCACAATCGACGCCTCAAGATCGCAAAGGAAATGGCTCACTATCACTCTGCAAAGAGGTAAAAAGGTGAAAAGTAAATAAGTTTTTACTATTGGTAATATTTATAATTTTTCAGAATCAAAATTAGGTTTTGGGACTTGTTTTTCTGATATTTTATTATATTTTCATCAAAAAATGGGTTTTACACTTGCTTTTTGTGCGGTGATAGGTTTTCACGTGATTAGGGCAAAGACACGAGTTGTATTTTATACTTTTTCGGACTCGGTAAAAACATGAAAAAGTCACTACTGGAGTCACCTTTCAGCTCTTTTCTGACTCTCTAAAACTGAAAATATTGTCGAGTCGCTTGTCGTTTTGAGCTTGTTAAATTGGTTACTAAATGACATCTACCCAGTATATGTTTACCCCTTTTTCGGGCTGGGATAGATTATTTACGAAAAAGGAATACCCTAGCCTATCGCAACTAGAAGGTTCTCTTAGACATAGTTTTCTACCTTTTCGGGTCTATGTAGTTTTCAACCTTTTCGGGTCTGTGAGACTATCTACGAAAAGGGACGGCTGGAGTTTTCTTTTCCGTTGTCTTTTCAAACTCTCTAAATATGAAAAGACGCCAAGTTCTTCCTTTGTCAGACTCGTCAAAAACTGATGACATTGGACTCCGTCGTAATGACGTTACTCGAGTTTCTCCTTCCTAGGGCTCGTTAAATGTACTAGGTTGGATTTGTCCGAAGGACAAACTTATAGCACAAGCATATGCTATCCCCTTCAAGATTTTTCAAAAAACTAATTGGGGTACCCACCAGAAATGGCGGGGGAAAATGGAACCAGTATCATGGTTGTGTCGGCAGTCTATTGCTCTTGAACATGGCACTTATCTGCATTCGTGTCAAGTTGGGACCATCTCATCTCGTTATCTGCTTGCCTTCATGGGTTTGGGTAATCTCTTTTGACCACTCATATGCTCGTTGCCATTTCACCATGACCTCAGATCCCTTGATGTCAAATACTTCCAAATCCAATGTAGTGCCACCGATATGTTCAAGAGAAGTTGGCCTCTGCAGTTTTCAACCTCCCTCTGATTCTCTGTTGGTCTTGATTCACAAACATTATGTTCCTCTGTCTCGTGTCGAAGATGTGGGAAACATTATGGCCCACCTTCGATCAAGGTCACTTCCTGTCAACTTCAACTCATTATCCAGGAAGCTGATCTAGAGACTCCCTTCAGGTACCTTGGAGCCTGCATCCCTCAATGGCAGGTTATTCACATTCGACACAAGGTTTTCATCATTGGCCTTCGATCGGATGATTTTGCAGATGTTTGACGCCAACTCACAGTTCACATTCCATGGATTGTACCTCTTGTAACTTAAGAGCCATCGTCATTATTGGTGGTTCCTCTCGCGTCTGTTAACGGCTTTCATTATTGGTAGGTAATCAGACGATGTTCTTGCATGTTCGACTTCAGCTCACATATTTGCATGCTAGAACTTGTACTCTGTTCAGGTCGAGATGGAGCACAAGACCCTAGATTTTGTCTGATAAACATCCAGGCTGCGGGTTCTTTGTGGATTATTATGATTTATTACATGACTCATTGGATTGGATGGCTGCGACCATACCTGAGTCTACTTGTTGATCCTTATTTACTGGATGGCTGCGTCCATACCTTGGATCTTGGTTATTGTACACTCTATTATAGATGGTTGCGCCCATACCACATATCATGTATCAAAGATATCAGTTGTATTTGTATTCGAGGTCTTCTGACGGCAATGTTTTCAGTTGAATGTGTTCTCATAAAGCATTTCACCCCTCCCTCTCTCTCAGACCTCATGCTTTAGGGGGCATCTGTTACACAACATTTTGTCACCGTCCCTGCAATCCCTCGTTCCATACATTAGAGGACTATTCCCGTGACCTGTGAACAATAAAATGTCCTGAAAACACCTTGATGGCATCCTTATACATAAGGACAAGAATTCTCCTGAAGAACATTTCCTCTGAAAAATCCTAAAAACCCATGTTTTGGCATTAGCGCGGGTATCCAGTTCATCCCTTGTGCCAATGGGGAAAATGCACACTAGTGGGCGCGCCAACTGGCACTCTGTCCCTGTGTCTCACCTACGCCAAGCCTATTAAGGAATGTTTTTAAAAATAAATGGCAGAAGTTTGATTCTAACAACTTCAAAATGAATCATCAGAAAGAAGTTGGGTTGTTTTCCTCCGGATCTCCCTGATTAGGAAGTGGTTTTCCACCTCTCATGGAACCTTCCTAATAGATAGGACTCTATCCCATGATTATAGGGATCCCAACCTCCCTTCCTCCCTCTATAAAAGCCTGCCTTCTCTCTTTACAAGCTAGCTGAACACTTGGAAGCTGAACATTTGGGAAGGAAACTATAGCTGAGCGACTATGAAAGATGAGCTAAGGAGAACCCCGTAAGAGAGAGAGCCTTGTCCAAATTCTTGACAAGCTTTGTGAGACACGCTCCACTGGAAGCCCTGCCAAAGGAAGAGCGTGACGTCGAAACTTGGTTGTAATCTTTCTTTCACATTTTAATATATGCTCGACTATGTTATCAGTTCCACTGTTGTGTTGTTTATCTGTGTGATGCAATTTAGTTCAATCCTTTCCGATTGATTGATAGTTACAAGTTTGAATTATTACGTTATATGCCGTCGTTTCTTCTCTGCATGTGTACAGGTGTCTGGGCGCAGTGAGAAAAAGGATCATGATCTGTCAAGCTAGGGATGGGAAGCAGCGCTTCTTCTTCGACGACAGCGCCGTAGGACTTGAGGTAGGCTATCTATCGTAACTTTGTCTTTTGTAACTAGGAATCAGTATCGTAGCGTGTTTTGTTTGTTGCTAGACCCACTCTTGGGATAGTGGGATCACCTCTGTCCACAGAGGGGATTTACATCTCCAACACCCATTACAATGCGTTCGGGGCTTTGACCCACCCCAAAACCCCTCCGCTAGGCTAAAAATATTCAAAATGGACCAGTTTCGTAGCTTGTTAGGAGACCCCGTTCCAACACAAACCCTTGAAAAATATTTTCTCAGCTTCATTGTAAGATACAGATGTGTCTATCATGAACTCAGTGATGAATCCTCCTAGAACACTGTCGATCCAGAAATCAACAACTCTTGATATGTTGTTATTGATCTCCTTGAGTCGTTGTACCAATTCAGGGCTCCACGTAGTTGGCTCTTCATTCTTAAAACAAGTCTTGTTCTCAATCAACCTCGATAATCGTTTATGCAGTTCATTTGCAAACGTCATGAATAAAATCTCATGATGTTCTATGAAAAGATACCACTGCAACCAAGCTTCAGTTGACAGCCGTGAATTTATGTTTTCTTGAACTGCGAACTCTCGCTCTTTCAAATCCACCTAGTCTTGTATTTCCTTCTCGATAGATGCCACATCCACATATCCCTCAAACAGATCCCAGTCCCAGAAATGAAACCATTTTTTGGATCAGTTGGGCTTGACCCATGTTCAAATTTAGATGCACACCAACAAAACCCTCTATTATTGGCCCTATGGGAAACAACTTGCTACACAGATCACAGTCTCACTCGAGGAAATATTGGGGGATGTGATGCAGGGGCATTAGACACTAGCCAGCAATGTAGGAAGTTTTGTCCACATGTTGTGGCTAGGAGGGTTCAAAATCATTCGAATTTGTCACACCAAGGTGTCAATACCTTAGCTGTCTGTTGTATTAGATTAGTTAGAGTCAGTAGAAGTCGAATATTTTAGTTCAGTCCATCTGTCATGTTCAGTTATTCGAATAATGTAATTAAGTTTTGTTAGAAGATAGACGGTCCTCACCGAGGAACCGAAGAGACACATTGTAATGCATATAAATTGTATCCCTCGGAAGTATTGAGGGAGAGGAGATTTCTGCAGTGAACTTGTGTGTGTTAAGCAATTGCTTCCGGTTGAATAAAATTCAATTCTTGTTGATTATCAAATTGTCTTGGATTGATCTTTGTGTGAGAATTTGTTTAATTGCGAGGTGATTGGAGTACCATCCTATGTAGAATTTTTGAATAGAGTCACTGTATAATCTCCGCATATCTCTGTCCATTGTTTTCTCTCGAATTGTCTGAACAATTGAAGAAATCCCACTCGTAGAAAAGGTCTGTGTATAATCGTGGTTGTCGAACTATGTTCCGAGGTAGTGAAGACTCCGTTTATAAGAGAAATAGACTGTCTTGTTGTTAATTGAAATCTTGAACCGAGGTAAAACCCTGAGTTAGTGAACCGGAGTGAATAGAAAGGAAGGTGTTAACCCCACGGTCAATTACTGTTCAAAGGTTGGAAGCGGTTTTGATCGCACCGCCTTTGCGGGACAAGCGATATTCAAGAATTCAGCGCGATCACATTTGTTGGAGGACACATGGCATAAGGCGGGTTTCCAAAACTGCCCTCATCACGCGTTAACCATCGATTGAGGAGGCAGCACGATATCCGCGTACGCCGTCCGATTTAGAGGCTGGCGATCGAACGACGATCGCTCTCAGATATGCTCGGAAGATAAGCCAAGGTACGAATGTTTTATTTGTTGAATCCACGTCGTGTAGGTGTGGGCCCGGGGCCTAAAGTACATTAAGTGTTCCATTGGTGATGTAGTCGGGTTACTCACATAAGCCCGAAGTATTTAACCTTTGTCATAAGGTCTCAAGCAGGGATACTTGTTGGTTGTCAACCTTAATATAATTAAATCCCGAAGTTGGTGCCGATTCTATATTGGAGATATTGCAGAGTTATAAGGTTCGATATATATTTAAAATTTTCCAAGGTTGCTTAATATATTTATTTTTAAATTTCCCTGAAATTGATAAATAAAATTACAAAAGAGTTGAGGAAGACTACGTGGAGATAGCTGAGTTAATCCGAGGGAAAATGCTGACATAGTTACTATAGAGGCCAGCTCTCCTTGGGGGCTAGACTTTCAATTTTGTTGTTGTCAGGATGTCAGAACCAGGTTTCTGATTCCGAAGGGACAATGGACTGTGGATCTACTGCTAAACTTATTCCTTATGCTTATTATGAACCGCATTGATGTAGTTGTCTACTTTAACAGTCTATACTTAATTCACCAACCAATACATGTGCGCATTGTGCCTTTATTATTGAAACACAATATAAAGCATATAAATAACTTTGTAATGCAAATAATAATAAAATTCACACATAAGCACAAATATTCCTTCAAAAAGTGCTTCTTCTTTATTATGATAAGTCTCTTCAGTACATTCACTTCTCTAACCTGCGCACACAGCTGCAGGTGGTCTGTGCATGAAGTTGCAGACTCTTCAAGGCCTCTGAGCACATAGTTGCAGACTCTTCAAGGCCTCTGAGCACATAGTTGTTGAGCCTTCCTAAGATCTAAAACAGACTAAAAAAGATATGTCAAGTGCTTGTGCTCATCAAATACTACATCATTATATCTATTATTACTTCGAAAAATCGTTACATTTCTTTATATATCCTTTACATCATACAAAACCATCGTCCACATACCATGGGTGGACACAATAATAGACTAAAACCCAAAACCCATTACAAAATGAGGGGCTTCGACCCACCCCGAAGCCCCTAAACACCGCACGGTAGATTTATCTTCACCGTGCACTCCATTCCTCAAGTTACAGAGTCTTTTGACCAAAAATGGACAAAGTTGGGTTGCACCCAACAATAAATGACCAAGGATAAAGATACAAGTCAAGAAGATGAAGATTGATGCTCTGTTTGACTTAAGATCGCATGTGAATATCATTGCAGTAGATTTGGTCAATAAGTTAGGGTTGGAATTTTGTGATAATCCAAACACATATCCACTGAGATGGGTAAATAAGGATGCAGAGTTGAAGGTAACAAAACAATGTAAAATTGGATTTTCCATCAATGTTTATTTTATTGATGAAGTAGATCTAGATGTGGTTCCCCTTAATGTATGTGGAGTCGTGTTTGGGATTCCATATATGTACATGCAAGATGAAATATTCATTAGGAGAAGCAATCAACATCATCTCATTAAGGATGGAAATCATTTATCATCAATGCACAAAAATGCAAGTCGAAAATTTCACTGGTAAGTGCTAACCAAGCCAAGAAATTGATAAGTTCCACCAAGAAGTATGTTTTATAATTTTTAAGAGAAATTCAGTCTGAAAAGGATCTAGTAAGAGGCAAGGCATCCCTGGCGGGGTGTACTAATAAAAATAAAAAACAATTGGAGGAGTTTTTACAAACATAGAAGGATGTATTCCAAGAGCCTAAATGGTTACCACCTAAGAGATAAGTGGAGCATGAGATCCGAATATTACCAGACTCCCAATTGCCAAATATTGGGACATACAGGAAGTCTGCTATAGAAGCAAGTGAGGTGAAGAAATAGTTGTAGTAGCTATTGGAACAGGGTTTCATTCGACTGAGTACATCACCATGTGGGTCACCCATCATCATTGTGCCAAAGAAGGATGGGACTTGGAAAATGTGTATAGATTACAGGGAGTTGAATAAAATCACACTCAAGAATAGATACCCCCTACCCATGATAGACTATCTGTTAGATTAGTTGCAGCAAGCACATTACTTCACCAAGTTCGACTTGAAGTTTGGATATCACCAGGTTCAAGTCAAAGAGGAATATACATGGAAGACCGGCTTCAAAACTGGGAAGGTTTGTATGAGTGGTTAGTTATGCCATTTGACCTATGTAATGCACCATCTACATTTATGATATTAATGAATGATGTATTGTGCCCTTTTATAGTTTCATTTGTTATTTTCTATTTGGATTATATATTGGTATATAGTGCTACCTAGGAGGAGCATATTTCACATTTGATGCAGGTGTTGGAAACATTTAAGAAGCACCAAATGCTATCAAATCTAAAGTGTGAGTTTTCACAATAGTCTTTGGTGTATCTAAAGATAGATCCTTCCAAGATGGAGGCCATCATGAAATGGTTGATGGCTACTAATGTTTCTGATGTCAAGAGTTTCATTGGGGAAATACAGTACCTAAGGAAATTCATATCCTCGTTTTTAGCAATAGCAGAATCACTCCATGCCATAATAGAAAGTGGCAAGAGTTTCTAGTGGGGAAAAGGTCAGCAAAAGACTTTCAAGGAGCTAAAGAAGAAGATCAGTCAAGCACTAGTTATGGTGTTTCCAAAATTGGAACAAACCTTTGAAGTGGAGACAAATGTGAGTGGGTATGCTATGGGAGTTGTCATGATGCAGGGAGGAAGGCTTGTATGCTACCATTCTGAAGTACATCATGGGGTAGTCCTTAACTACCCTACCTATGACAAGGACCTCTATGCCATGGTGCAAGCTGTGAATAAGTGGAACCACTATCTAATGGGAAAGGAGATAGTAATCCACACAGATCACCAACCATTACAGTACTTGCAGTCCCAGAGTAAGCTACTGCAAACCAAGCATTACAAGCGGATGGGGTTTTGTAATATTCCAAAATGGAAAATACAGGAATATAGAACAAATGCGGCATTCCAAATAAAGCAAAACAAGAATATAACACTAAGATCTGGAAAAAGCCGGAAATATGCTGCAACTAAAATTTACAACAAGACATTATAACTATGAGAAGAAACAACGGAATCATATAATTATAAACAACAACAAATATGAATGTACACAGTGCTCCAAAAGGAATGCACTCAAGCCACAAGATGGCTGAAACACACTAAAGAAACCAAGCACTGGAATTGTTGTGTTGCTACTGCTAATACTGCTGGAAACTATTGTTATGGAGGGGAATAACCATGTGCAGAAGGCTGTTAGAGTGCTCAGGGTTTTAACCACAGCTTCTACTAAAAAAAACCCAGAAAAACCCAGAAATGGTTTGGCCATATTTTAACTTTGGATTTTCGGCCCTTTTTGGGTTGCCCACTACAACAACTCACTAAAATAATGCAGTCATGGACTGGAACTACGCTGTAGGGGATAAATATGCTATGGCCTAATGCAAAATGTTTCAAATAAGCTCCAGGGCCTTCTTTACTAGCCTCCCAAGAGAAATGAACCTCCCTCCAATGAGATCTAGCTCAGAAATCTCCCAAATCAATCTCCACAACTTCTGCCCTGCAACACAAACACAAATCCTCAACAGGAACTGCGTTGTACATTAAGAATGAAATCTTGGCCAAATTCCTGATAGTGGAATGTAGTACAAAACTCTTCCAAGAGGCCTCTTAAGGAAAGAGGTGGGATTCCCGATCAGGAACAACCAGTGCTAAATAACACTTGCAATCTTAGCTAAACAGCCAAAGAAAGCTATATGACTAAGAAAACCATATATTTAGAAATATAAACATCAACATAATGAAATATGGTTGCCAGCCTCTTCCTTATATAAGTTGTGAGCTTCCAAACCCTAAGCCCCATCCAACAATGGCACTACTTCCATGCAAAGAGTCTCCATCTAAAATTGCGTTGTCTTTCATTGAATGCCACTACTCCATGACAACACTGTTGATTTGGTCAAAGTTAACCTAGTGAAGGTGTTCTAGCCACTTTTCACACTTAAAGGTGCTCAATTAAGCTGCTAAGATATGTCCTTTTCACATTGGCATTGATTTTATTTATTTTAAGGAGATTTATGGATCTCCATTATCCTCTTATTCATTAAAAAATAAATAAAAACAAAAACTAATATTGAAACTAGCTCATGGCTAATTAGGAATATTAAAATCCTCCCTTCCCAAATGTTGCTTGTCCTCAAGAAACTGACAAGGTGATTGCTGCAATTATTCTTGTCCTCCATTGGTGACACCTTCATGTGATAAGATTCCCTCATAAGCTAAGTGTCTCCCAATCCATCCCTCCATGAAATGCTCCTCCCAAGTTCTCATGAGATGCAAATGATTCATCCCACAAGGAAGCAATAGATCCAATGAAACAATCATGGTTTGCCCAATGTTCTCCCTAAAACATGTAGCATAATGAACATGGAGAATTTCTCTCCCAAAGGGCACATACAATCCTCCCATCCTCCCTCCAATCATTCCCATAAATAGGATAAGTACATCATAAATGTATGGGATCAAAACTAAGTTCATACAAACAACAATATGTAGAAATGGAGGTGGATCGTAGTCCCACATGTGGAACCAGTGAAGTAAATCTCCTAACTGCATCATATAATGATATGATAAGTGGTTTCCCCACCACTTACTTGTTGCCCAAGTCTTCTCACAAATTCTGAAAAGGTGAGAAATGTTTGGTGCTTTTGGAGTGCACCCAGAGTGATACAACATCTCCCTATATCCTCCTAGGGAGTGGCCATGTTTAGAAATGTTTCTGGCCAAAATTTGGCCATGAAGTTTATATGGAAGAATGATCCTCCTTGGAGCTATGGCCTGCATATACATGGTAAAGGAGTGCAAATAATAATAAAGCGAAACAACATGCTCATAAACATGTTCCTTACCAAAATTTCTCCTCATACAAATGGAGGGGTCCATAGATAAATTCCCTCTCATTCCAAAGGAGGAAAGAGGTGGTTGTGATAACTCCTCCATAAAGTTATATATCTCCTCCAACTCCACATGATCCATTCATCTCTTCAAATGCTGATATATCTCCTCCTCAAAGCCTTCCCAAGTGTACCCCTCCATGATGGAGTGATATGCTTTCATAGAATAAGTATGGCTGAAGAGAAAATCTTCATGTGCTCTATGTAGCAACTTCTCCTTGAGCTTGGAAGATCTAGATAAGAAGATCCTACCATGATAATAGATGACTTCATCTTGGACTGAATAGCCCTCTTCATGTAGGTGGTCATCAAGTATCATGCATGTAAAATATCCTTGGAATAATCCACCAACAGCTGGGATTTACAATATGGATCTATCCTCCATAGTGACAACGTTAATGATCTATCACAAAGAACATATGTCATATGGATTCCCTTCTCTTTGACATCTCCCATGCCAAAGTCATATGTTGGAAGGCTACTATCTTTCCCATGTTGCTCCTTCCACAACACAGAATCTGAAATGAGAGTGGTTAATGATGATGTTGGGAGAATGTCTCCCTCCTCCTTGAGTCTACCAAAGACTCTCATCGTTGTATCATGACCTCCTAATGTCCCCATTCATCTTGGATCAATGAATGGTGCATCATGATGTGAGACATGCCTCATCATCTTTTGATCTGGTGGCCTCCTAGGTGGAATGCCTCCATGCAAAGAGACATCAATATCAAGAGTAGACTGCATATATGAGTGGACTGTTTTATCCTTGCTCTCACTACACAAATCAATCTGCCTCTTTTATGCATCAACCTTCTGAAATAGATAGGGGTGTGTGCTCCTAATCATATGATGTTGGCCATCCTCTCTACCTTCTCCTTTCATCTTCAAGGTCTCACAATCTATCAATAATGGCACATGTTATTCATGGATTGTGCCTTAATCTCCACATATGAGATCCTTGGGAACTTCTTGCAATGATACAAGATCTCCTCTCATTGGATAAATTGCTCCATCTACCTCTCCATGAGGTACTAGATCTGCTCTTGATGTGATAATGTTGTTACCTCCTGCCTTCTCTTCCCCTTCATCGTGAATGGAGGTTGCCTCATCATCATTAAGAGGCTCTTTTTTTAGTTCCTCTTTTGAAAAAGAGATCTCCATGTCTTCCCTTTGAGAAGAGAGCTCTTTCTGAAGTGGGGATCTTGCCTCTTGCAAGGTATTATGAAATTTTTTAACCCCCTCAACAACATTCTGGAATGGAGTTAGGTTTATATATCCTTCCAACTCATGCAAAGGTTTTGTTTGTTTAGGCTTGGCTAGCTCAGCCAAGGATGTTTTAGAATGTTTTACATCAAATCTTTTCACTAACCTCTTAGTGAACTTTGCATAAGTAGATACATTTACGTGATTCAAGGAAGAAGTTTCATAAAACCACCAGGCATAAGCCTTACCTTCAAGATGCAGCACTGCTACTCTAATGGCTTCATCTTCTGAAACTTGGTGCTGCTGCAAATAGGTGTCTAGCTCCTTCACCCAAGCCCTAGCAGTGCATCTAGGTGATCCATCAAAAGTAGATAGAAAGGATCTACCCAAATCACGTTGCTTGCATATTTTTCTTCTATTGTGATTGCTAGGTCTTCTATTATCCTTGATCTTGCAAAACCCTTGGAATTTTAGATGATCTTTGAACCTCTGAGATTGAGGTTCATACTCTTGAAGATAGTCACCAAGAGTCTCCTCCATTGGTACATATCCTTCCTCCATCTCTCTTGCTATGAAGATAGGCATGGTAGAGCGTTGTAGATCTGATTGTTTGGCTGAATGCTCACACCCATAATATGAAGAACTGGAGCTTTCTTCATGTTTAAATCTTCTTGAGGGGTCTTCATGTATTTCCCTCCTCATTCCCTTGATTTCTCTGTTAATATCATGCATAGCTTCGAGAATAAATCCTGAAAACTTCTTTCCCTCCATTTCTCCAAATAATGGAGACTTGCCTTTGTCTCTTCTACAAGCCTTCTCTTTTCTGTGAGAAGCTTCTTCTTCTTTTGATAACATAGATGCAATGTCTTCACAAGCTGAACCAAGATTATGATCTGATACCACTGTAATATTCCAAAATGGAAAATACAGGAATATAGAACAAATGCAGCATTCCAAATAAAGCAAAACAAGAATATAGCACTAAGATCTGGAAAATGCCAGAAATATGCTGCAACTCAAATTTACATCAAGACATTATAACTATGATTAGAAACAGCCGAGTCATATAATTATAAACAAAAACAAATATGAATGTACATAGTGCTCCAAAAGGAATGCACTTAGGCCACAATATGGCTGAAATACACTAAAGAAACCAAGCACTGGAAATGTTGTGTTGCGACTGCTACTGCTGCTGGAAAATACTGCTACGGAGGGGAAGAACCATGTGCATAAGGTTGTTAGAGTGCTCAGAATAATCCCGGATTTTAACCATGACTTCTACTCAAAAAATCCAGAAAAACTCAGAAATGGTTTGGCCATATTTTAAATTTGGAATTCCAGCCCTTCTTGGGTTGCCCACTGCAACAACTCACTAAAATAATGAATTCATGGACTGGAACTACACTGTAGGGGATAAATATGCTATGGCCTGATGCAAAATGTGTCAAATAAGCTCCAAGTCCTTCTTTACTAGCTTCCCAAAAGAAATTAACCTCCCTCCAATGAGATCTAGCTGAGAAATCTCGCAAATCAACCTCCACAACTTATGCCCTGCAACACAAACACAAATCCTCAACAGGAACTGCTCTGTACATTAAGACTGAAATCTTCGCCAAATGCCTGATAGTGGAATGTAGTACAAAACTCTTCCAAGAGGCCTCTCAAGGAAAGAGGTGGGATTCCCGATCAGGAACACCCAGTGCTAAACAACACTTGCAATCTTAGCTACCAGCCAAAGAAAGCTATATGACTAAACATACCATATATTCAAAAATATAAACATCAACATAAGGAAATATGGTTGCCATCCTCTTCCTTATATAAGTTGTGAGCTTCCAAACCCTAAGCCCCATCCAATAATGGCACTACTTCCATGCAAAGAGTCTCCATCTAAAACTGTGTTGTCTTTCATTGAATGCCACTACTCCATGACAACACTGTTGATTTGATCGAAGTTGACCCAGTGAAGGTGTTCCAACCCCTTTTCACACCTAAAGGTGCTCAATTAAGCTGCCAATATATGTCCTTTTCACATTGTCATTGATTTTATTCATTTAAAGGAGATTTATGGATCTCCATTATCCTCTTATTCATTAAACAAGAAATAAAAACAAAAATTAATATTCCAACTAACTCATGGCTAATTAGGAATATTACAGTTTTTTACATCAGTTTCATTTGGTGATCAAGTATAAGAAAGGTAGCACAAACAAGTTGGATGACATGCTTTCAAGGCCACCCACATAAAAAATCACAACTTTGGGGACTCTTATGCACATGGAGCCATTCACCCATGATGCATACAGAGAGGCATATTCAGAAGATGAGGCCTTCAAGGAGGTGTATTAGCAGTTGCAGAGTCAAATTCATGTGCACGATGGTGACAACACCATTGACTACCATCTCCAGGACGAGTTACTCTATAGTTTGGATAAGCTATGTGTTCCTAAAGGTGATTGATTGCAACTAATTAGAGAGTCTCACACCTCCAAGGTTGTAGAAAACTTTGGTGTAGGGAAGAACGTGACTAACTTGCAAAGGTATGTGTATTGGCCCAAGATGCAAGAGCAAGTATCTAGGTTCATAAGAGGATTCATGCTTTGTTGTACCATCAAACCTAGCAACATGAAACAAGGTCTATATCATCCCTGACCTATACCTACTCGTCCTTGGGAAATCGTTTCCATGGAATTTGTGGGAGGTTTATCGATAATCAGGAAGGGATATGACTACTTGTTCGTGGTAGTTGACAAGTTAAAAAGATGTGTGTTCTGATGCCCTATAAAAATAGCATCAACAGACAAGAAGCAAAAAACTTGTTCTTTGGACAAGTATGGGTGCACTTCGGGATACTAAGGAGCATCATTTCAAACAGGGACACATGATTTCTTTGTGCATTTTGGAATACATTATGGGAGAACATGGATACAATGTTGAAGGTATTTACAACATTCCATTCACAAACATATGGGTAGACATAAGTAGTCAACAAGACTTTGGTGCAGCTTCCAAGGAGATACAACCATAAGCATCTAAATACCTGGGATGAAAATATGAGATATATACAACATTCTTACAATAGAGTAGTCCAAAATTCTACAAGAAAGTCCCCATTTGAGACTTGTTTTGGATATTTTCCACCTTCACCGTTGGATATTTCATATGGGCAACAACGAGGATTGAGGGAAGATCTTACAGGAGATGCTTTGAGGGCTAAAAAATTTATAGAGAAGATCAGGCAAATCCATCTAGAGGTACATGAAACACTACAGAAGTCGCAGGAGAAGTATAAGGTCAGTCATGATCAACACATAACATAGAAATCATTCAAGGTGCGAGTCAAAGTATGGTTACAATTGAATAAGGAGATGTTGCAGAGGCCTAATAATAAAATCAAGGATCTCAGATATGGTCCCCTTGAGATACTACAAAAAGTGGGTGATAATGCCTATCGACTCAGTTTACCAACATATATGCGCATTTACTCAGTTTTTAATGTAGATAATTTGAAACTCTATGAGCCTTCCATGCTCGATAAGGAAGAGGAACAAGTCTTACCTTATGTGGAGGATTTAGCACTAGATGCGTAGGTAGAGTTGATAGAATATGAAATTTTGTATAAGAGGTCCAGAACTACAAGACAGGGGTAACATAACCTTTGGCTGATTGGGTTGAAGGGACAACTTCCAAGCAAAGCTAAATGGTACACCAGAGAAAAGGTGGAGGAAAATTTTCCTCACCTCATTCAGTAAAATATTTTGGGGACAAAAATCCTCCCAAATTAGGGAGTTATGATCTAAATTGGATCATTATATTTTTTTTCATCCATCTTGATGCATTTGGAAGGGAAAAAGTGGAGGAATCGGCTCATGGGACCATTTTTACTGGTGGGACCCAGTTTGGAAAAACAATGTCTGAAACCTTCCGAGAGCGTTTCGAGGCATAAAATGATGTTTTTGGGGGTCAAACTATGGTGCTTTAGCACAACAATTTTTCATGCTATTCTGCACACAAAGACCTTTCCAAGGGCGCAATAAGCACATCAATCGGAGTATGTATGAAAAAGTTATGCCACCCAAAAATTTAACTTCTTGTTTTCTCACCTACAGTTTGGGAGGATGTCGTGTCAGCCCCCATTATTCATGGAAAATGGGCTAGCCATGAGTTTGTGATGTAAAATACTCTAGAAGAGTCTATATTGTAACTCTAGTTAAGAGTTTATGTAGTCAAAATTAACCACTAGTAGGCTATCAGGTTGTGTTATAACCAGGCCACTAGGAGGAAGAGGAATTCAATTCTTTCGAGAGAATTTTGTTCCATAGTTGAGAAAAGATAGCCAAGAGAGATAGGAGGTAGAGCACACATAGAGGATCTGTGTACTGTAGCAGCTCACGGGCTACAAACATTACTTCTTTGTACCTACCACCATATTTCTAAACAGAGAAAGAGAGCGAAGCGAGATCACCTTCCAACTCGGTTTTCTCCCGAAAGGGTTTCCCAGAGAGCATATATTATGTCTTATGTGTATGTGTGAGATTATTTATTCGTTAAATACTTTTATACGTAATTTATATTCGCATGCATGCACTAGTTACAATTATATCTATAGACCTTAAAGTTTAATAAAATTGTAATATTGTAAAATTTTAGTATTTTAATATATTATTATCAGATATGTTGTGACAAACTTTCTAGTGGAATATCCACGTCAGTTTATGGATCATCATCCTTGATCCAAACTTGATGATACCCAAACCTTAAATCTATCTTTGAAAACATTATGGCTCCTCTCAGTTGGTCAAATAAATTATCAATCTTAGGCAAGGGATACTTGTTTTTAATAGTTTCCTTATTTAGTTGTATGTAATAAATACACATCCTAAGGGTGACATCCTTTTTCTTCACAAATAATTTTGGAGTTCCCTACGGCGACACATTAGGCCTAATGTACCCTTTGGCCAACATTTCTTTCAACTGTATCTTCAATGCCACTAACTCAGGTGTGTACATTCTATAGGGTGTCTTGCACATAAGCACTACTCCTAGAGTTATCTCTATTGAGAAATTTATGTCCCTCTTAGGTGGCAGTCCTGACATCTCTTCAAGAAATACATCATTGTATTCCTATAATATGGGATGATATTCAATTCTTACCTTATTTTTCTCTGCTGAAATGGTCACTTGAATAACATATAGCGGTTATCCCTTTCTACTATATTTCTTTAATTTAAGAGATGAAATATTCCTTATAGAGACAAGATTCCACACTCCTTACAACAACCTCTGTTATCCTTCATTTTCCTTACATCCCAATGTTTTGTTATAACAATCCAACTTTTTCTTGTGTGCTACCAACCAGTCCATACTAATTAGAAGGTCATACAACCCCAAGGGAAAGATATTTAAAGTGGCTTTGGTTAGCATGTCACTCATCTCAATCTAGCATGATTCAATATAATCACTACCTTCCTTTTTACTTCAGTGGCTAGTTGAACTAGCCATGATTTAGCATGTTGTTTCCTCTGTAAAACACATACTTCCATGAATTATGGAGCAAAATAACTAAGGTTAGAACTAGGGTCAATTAAAATTGAAACAAGATGGTTATAGAGTATACCTTCCATCTCCATCACTGAGCCTTGTTGGTTTGCTTACCTATTTTCCACAATTGCATAAATTGTGGTACATGCCACATCGTTGACTATAGTAGCCTTTTGGACATTGTACACCCTCTTGTTGTATTATTGTCAGTAAGGATAGTCTCATAACAAATGTACTTCCCAACACCCAAACACCTCAATGGATTCTTTCTTGGTTCCTCAACCTCTGGTTGAATAAGTTTAGCCCCACTTGGAGCAACAATTTTTTGTTGGAACTCAATTTTGGTAGGTACACTGAACTTGACACTTTTCCAGCTTGCCTGTAGCATGGATGTCTTGACCCCTTCTTTCTAAAACTGGTCATGTCTTTCTTTCTGCATTCTTTCCAGAATTTAGTCTTATGCTTTGACTGGTCATAATCCTACTTTTCCTTTTGGATAGTATCCTCTAGTGTCATTGGTTAAGAAAATTATATTTTTTCATGGAAGGATTGTGGTAGTCCATTGAGGAAGCATTAGATATTTATCTTTTCATCTTTGATGTAAAGCACATACATAAAAAATTCTATCAATTTATTGGTATAAGCTTCCATAATAAGTTTTCCCAACTCAAGGAATTCTTTGATTTTCTCATTTTAATATATTTTATTATTTCTTCGTGAAGTACCTCTTAAAATTACTCTACACCAAGTTCTTCTCTCGAATGCCCTTGAAATTCTTGAGGTATTCCCACCATATGTCTTCCTTTCCTCTCAAGTTAAATATGGCCACTCATGCCTTCATATTTTTGGAGTAACCATGCACCTTTAAATATTTCCTTAGGCCTAGAAGTCATGTTGCAGCCTCCTCATTCTTTCTAACGTCCCCATCAAAAGTAAGGGGTTTTTATTTCTTAAATTATTCAAGCAATGTAATCTTCTTATCCCTCTTCTTCTTATTATGCAACCTTCACTTCGTTGTTGTATTGGAAATCTTATTAGTATTGTCAGTCCTATCATCCAAGGTGTTTGTAGAAGTGTCCTCACTTGCACTCTTGTGTCTCTTTATTAATATGCTTCCATCTAGCTTGTTGGTTTATGGTCCATACTTTTGAATTTCATAGGGACTATGGGCTCTTTTGGACCTAGGACAATCTAAATGACTGGCAACTGGTTCATGCTACCTTTGTCTTTGAAAGTTTGACTAACTTTGCTATATCACATCATTAACTTCTTCCTCCTTTTCTTGGACTTTGATAATCTTATCATTATCAACATTATAGCTTTTGAGTTCAACCCATATGCTTCTAATGCCCTCCATATAGTCAGGAGGTGTCTACATTGGCCTCTTCTCATTTGACTCTACTTCTCTGTTATGAGAAGTTTTGTTCAAGCTATATTGGACCATTTTGTTGCACGCTCCTTTTCATATTTTTGTTGGGATTATATATTCTTATGTGATGGAATCACACACATAATTGTTGGTTTAGAATAATCATACATAATAGTAAATGTACTAAGTTACCTTAGGTATGCAAACACTAGATTAGGTCAGTCTAAAATTTTTGTTTGATACATTAAAGCATAAATTGGATAAACTGACAATGTTCAAATCAACAAGGTTAGAAAAAAAAATATTCAAATTTAGCTCTTTGTACTCCAAGCCTTTTAAATTCAAAATTTGAACCTTAAGCTCCTAATTCTACTTTTGTTGAGGCCATCCAGTGTGAGTGTCGAGCCTTCGCTCTGATACCACTATGTAACACACTCAACCCCCTGATCCCATATTAGGGTTTTGGGGTGTAATTAGATTCAAACTTTAAAGTACATTATGAAGATGTGGTTATCCAAATTTACTTTTTCCTTCCTCATATTAAATCATATTCTTGATGCCAACATCGTCTTCTACTTGTCAAGAGCTTTCCAATGATATAAATTTGATCTTTTTCTAAGCTCCGAGCATAAAGTTATGCCTAATTGAAAATTTTCCACTTAGGGAAACATCATCATCCATACATGTCCACATGGATAACATATAATGACTATTGTCTAAGTTTCATCCCAACAATGCCCCACATCCCAGGTCCACATGCCATATCGGGCCTTGCTATATTTGTGATTTCCATAACCCAACATGGTCCAAACCTCTAAAGCTCTGGTATATCGATATACCAGTATAGCCCAAGGTCCCGATATAATGGCATAGTCAATATAATGACTTGAAAATATGTCAATACAACTAGTATAGTTGATATGGTGATATGGTTGATATCCTCCAATATGTTGATATACTCACACAATTGGATGAATTTCTTTATAATGGAAAATCACTGCAAAACATCGATAAAACAGTGGCTAGCCCATCATGCCACCTCTTTTTTTGTCATCCAATCATAGCCAACCACATGGAAAATGCTGACATGCTAGACATGTGGCACTTCTAACATGTCTATCAAGATATTGGGATATCAAAGACTTTCCGAGCATAATCCCTCAGAAGTCCCAATATGTTGATATGCCAATACGATAGTTCAACCTACCACATTTTACTCCAACATCCAATCATCGCTTGACATGTGGTAAAGGTTGATGTATCCTCTACCACATGGCACCCACTTACATGCGCCATTTTCCACTCTTATTTGCACAACTGGCATGCCCAAATGGGCCAAATTTGGGTGACATGTGTCATACACGTGGCATAGCCACGCCATCATCCATGATCTCACTCCTTCAACTCTTTTAGGTTCCTGATACTTCATTTTCTCTGATTGTTCCAAGGTCTCGATATCATCATTCAACATACTTGTATAATATAATATAATGTTTGTTGCTTGGGACCATGCCATCCCATGTTTTTTCCCATACAATTTAGTTGTTCGATTCTTCTTAAGCTAATATAATGATAAGCCCCCTTCCACAACCTCACATTCATAACCCTTGTGTTGCCCATGTGACCAAGGGCTAGGGTCAAGGCCTCAACAAATCCAAATTTTTAAGAAACTCGAGGCCTTTACCCAATTTCTCCCCCGTTAATATACTGGTGTTCAACCGCCTTAGAAAAACAACCCGCCACCTTTAACTATGCGACTTTCAGAATATTATATGAATAAATTAATTGCAACCACGACAAAATCTCTCAATTTGAGAGCATGCACCATACAATAATTCCCACATAAAAAAAGGGGAGGCTTCCATAACATACAATATACACATTAATAAACGAATTTTCATTCAACATTCAAACAAGTTGGGTTTATTATTTCACACATTGATCGTACATGTTCAATATCACAACAAATATTATTTAGATTTTTAATGCACACATACACAATAAACTAGCGTAACATTGAAACAAGAAGCATTGTAAAACATTTGCATTTAATTTATAAGAAGAATACACTTATCCGTTCCACTTAAAATTGTTGGAAACTAAAGAAGGGACTACCACTCTCCATCCAACTATAGGCACAACCACACTGCAAATTTCTTATAATTGGCTACCTTTGAGCCATATCTGATGTTTGAAGGACGTTTCACTCTGGGTATTACACCAAAAGTGTCAATTCAAGGGATAGAGAATGAAGGTTAATCTTTTTCACTGGCTTGGAAATAGGGATTCCATCGATCAAACATTGAGTCTGGGCTGAATATACAACAAAATATGGTCACTGAGGGTTGGCATAGCACCATGGGAGGCTTGTTCAATGTTTCCCATGGTTCCCTCAGCGATCTTCCCTCTATCCAATGCTTCACGTGCTCAAACACAACCAAATAACATAGTTCTTCTTGGTCTACAAGATTCAGTCATAGGACTCTCTCATTGGTTTCCTTAGTTATCAAAATTCAATACTGGACTTTGTTGTATAGTTTCTAAACATATGTTTACAAGGTTATAAGGTTACAAGTTCACAATAGTTTAGGGTTTTTTCACACAATTCGAGTATTCGTTATCTAACTGTTAGAATACTCCCCAATCAACTTCCAAAACTAACTCAAAAACTTCCTTCATTCTCCGCACAAGCATTGCCTTATACAGGAGAGGTCTAATGTTCCCTTCTTGGGCTATGGAGTTAATAGGACTGTCGTTAGGTATGTAGCCCATGTCTCAGTAGCTCTAATACCTCCTTCTACATTCCTCGTGATTGCATGAGAAGTTGGAAATTCAACAAGAAACAATAGGGATTAGAACATTCAGTTAAGGGTAGATATGAAACTTCCCAATCTCCCTTCCAGGCTTCTTAAGTAAGTTATCTTTTCAGAACATCAAGATCCATATAGGTTCGTCCTTCTTCTTCAACTTTAGCAATTTTACAATTAAATTAAAATGTTTACATCATATAATCTTGGCAATATATCTATGTTGACTCCAACATTATCATCCTTTAATTACATTACAAAACTTGGGGATTAGAAAAAGGGATGTTACAATTGTTGGTCAGTTTGGAAAAAGGTTGCTTGCTTTGGTTTCTTTGTACATCTATAATTGAGTTGCAATAAGGAGGTTGCAACTTCCTTTTAGCATCATGCAAACATTCATCATATAATAATATGTGTTGTTTATCGTGGATGCTTTATATTTGTTGGATCTGCATGTTCCTTACATTAAATTTAATTAGCTAAACAATGTGAATTTTCTAAGTGTTAATGTTGCTAAGATGTTTAAAATATGCGGTTGGACACTAGCCTCTTGTTAGATGAACTAAGTTGTGTTGGACTTGGTTGGGCATCTAATTTATTGTAGCTTAAGGTGAAGTTATAGGTAAATCTTAAGTGACGAGATGTAGTTTGGTTATAGTAAGTGTAGATTAACCAAGCCAATGTGGTTGAGGCAAGGTAGTGCCACACAAATTCTAGTTTCAAAATGACTTGGGGAAGACTCAAGTCATAGAAAACAAAATCAGGCAGATTGTTGGATCATGATACATACAAACTAACATAATGGTCTCATAGAGGAGATTTTTCTCTCTTTGAAAAGGGAATTTTAATATGAAATAAATATAAGTATGCATTTATTTTATTTATTTATTTATTAAGTAGAAACAAGTTTATATTATCTAGGGTTATTATATAGTTTTAATTATTAAAATCTCAAGTTTGTGACATGTAAGTACATCATTTTGTAGAAACAAAATATGACCCTCAAATAATGTGTGGTAGTAAGGGGTAGAATTTTACTCTTGCCAAATGCTTTTGGTTCTTGAAAAATGAGTATATTTCCTTCCACTCAAGTAAGAAGAATTCTTAACTAGTTATAAGTAGTTTTAGGTTATGCTCTAAAATCATAAAACACTTTCAACTAGTTGCTAATATCTACTAAATATTTAGTGTCTCATTTGGTGATTGTTTAAATCATTAAAAAAAAGTTATGTAGTATTACAAAACACCTAGCTTTTAATGCCATACTTAAAACCTCAATATTAAAACCAAATTACAATTTATCACCATGCAAAATAAAAATAAAAATACATAAATATAATAAAATAGTTTTCACCCTAAAATTTGTTTTAATACCATAAATTGAAAATTATATTATTATATCAATTAAAAAATATATTATTATTATTATTGTTTCTATTTTTTGAATGAATTGGTTGGGGAATTGGTGAGTATAACCTCTAATTATTTTAGGTAAAGCTCATGATCACGCATCAAGGATTATTCAAACATTTAAATTGAAGTGGGTAGCATTAAAAGTGAGTTTTAAATACTTAATATTATGAATATCATTATCAAATTTTAAGTAAAAATAAGATTACCATAATTGTGTTGACACTCTCTAGCTCAGTGTGAAAGGTAAGTTGTTCTGTCTTATCGTGTCCTATCTTGTCTTGTCATGTTACATAAACATTTTGACTCAGTCAAATTACACAAAAATAAAAATAAAATTTAACAAATAAAATAAAATAAAAGAATTATTAATTAAAACATTTTGACTCCATCAAATTACACAATAAATTAAAATAATTAATTATAATTAATAATTAAGTCATCTTAAATCCATCTGTACTATAGATCTACCAAGCGCTCAGAGGGATCAAATCTCTTTTCACTCTAAAAGAGGCTTGCACCTCAAGAGATTTGACCCCTTTCAACGTTTGGTAGCTTTGGAGTTAAAATGGATCTAGGCTAGTTATTAAAACATGGAGTTATCTTTAAATGAGACTTTTTGGAGTTTCCAGTAGATTTCTGGCCAGAATCCGATAAAAAAATTGTGGTCAGATCTTGATTTGTGTTGTTTAATTTGGTTTTTTGACTGCATATATCGATTCAACACTTTGAAAAACTCCTTGGGCACTTCGATTGTGCAGAGTTCACTTGTCAAACTTGTGATTTCGGTGAATCCCTGCTAGATTATAAACAAATTAGATAGAAAAATAAACTGGAAAACTTTTCAAAAAGTCGCACTTAAAGACAACTCGTTAAAATAGTTTATTTATTTATTTTTTATTTATTCCCAATTAAGCGGAGCTCGGGTTAGGGTTAGCCTCAATGTTGGATGGAAAAATGATCTACCCACATGAGAATGTTTTCATGAGGATTATGTAAAGCTTGGTTGAGCCTATGTGATGCTATCATCAAGATTATGTGAAGCTCAGTCGAGCTTGAACACCCCTTGGGATAAATTTTTTCTCCATAAGTGGCTCCCATGCTCAACCTTTCTCCATGAAATTTGAATAAACCAATGAAAACTAAAGCCATAGTCTATTTGTTCTATGTTTTGAAGGGTTTTCCGACATATTTCTAGTTTAATTTGTGCAAAATTCGGTAGAAATTTCTTGGAATCACAAGTTTGAGTTTTCAAATCTCCACAATTTTGAGTGCCCTGGGAGTTTTTCAAGGTGTTGAATCTATATATGTAGTCAAAAACCCATTTTAAAATACGAAAATTAATATTTGGCCAAAAAACATTGTCAGATTCCAGCCAAAAACTCTAAACAAAATAGATCAGAAAATAAATCAGAAAACTTTTCAAAAAGTCACTTAAAGACAACTCATTAAAATAATTTATTTATTTAATTTTTATTTATTCTCAATTAAGCGGAGCTCGAGTTAGGGCTAGCCTCAATGTTCGATGGAGAAATGATCTACCCACATGAGGGATGTTGTCATGAAGATCATGCAAAGCTTGGTTGAACCTATGGGATGCTATCATCAAGGTTGTATGAAGCTTGGTTGATCCTGAACACTCCTTGGGACAAATTTTGTCTCCATAAGTGGCTCCCACACTCAACCTTTCTCCATGAAATTTGAATAACCCAATGAAAACTAAAGCAATAGTTTATCTTTTCTATGTTTTGAAGGGTTTTCCGGCATATTTTCTAGTCTAATTTGTGCAAAATTCGGTAGAGATTTCTTGGAATCACAAGTTTGAGTGTATCGAGATTTTTCAGGGCGTTAAATCTATATATGTAGTCAAAAACCCATTCTAAACAACAAAAATTAATATTTGGCCCAAAAAAATTTGTCGGATTCGAGCCAAAAACTCTAAAACATAGCATGTTTCAATAAAGGCAAAACTAAATTATATACCAACTGTGTTTGAGAGTGTAATCCGAATATACCAACTTATGTGATCCGAATTCATTTTCAAACAAATTCTTCCCAGAAATCACATCATAGATCATAGAGTCGACGCACTTCGAACTGCCAAGTGTAGTTCATCATCAGGAGAATGATGATTCGCTGATTGATTCCATCAATAAATAATGCGGAGAAGACAATGGTCAAAACCACAAACCAAAATGAATAATAAAAATATATGTTAAGAAGTTAAATTTTTTACCTCTTATAATTATCTAATAAAGCAATATTAATTAAATTTAATAAAATCAAAAGAAAATTAATTGAAAGTCATCATACAAACTAAATAAAGATTAATAAATTATAATATAAATCATAAAATATAAAAATAATAACAAACAAAATAACAATAGACATTACCCCATTATAACTATTTATAATTGAAAATTTAACTATAAAAATATAATTAATAAAATATTTATTATTTACTTATAATGGATATTAAATATCATTTATGATATAGTTTGGTGTTAAATTTTTTAACTTTATATATATACATATTCTTAATTTTATAAGGACCACATTCAATAATGTCTAACTTACCATCTCTTAATTGTATTTTCATTTTTTTTTGTTAAGTTGTTTGTGATCTTCCAGGCTTGACATGTAGTTTGAGGAGCCACGATCGAGGGGCATCTAAGGCGTCAAAGGCATAGATCGTACTCGGCCTGGGCGACACCAACCTTTAGTCGAATGGATTTTTTAGCATGTCTCCTCCCCCTAACACAGGGCACAACCATCCCCTAGGAAGTTAAATCTTAGGTCGCTTTGCTAATAAAACCCATCCCTCAAGTAATTGTGCTAGTAAAACTTGACAATTGTATTTACAATTTGAATCACAAATAATATATGTATTATTTGCATTTACAATTTTAAAATTCAAAACAAACTAGATATTAAACTGTGATACATGATTTTTATTTATTTATTAAAGTAAAGATCATTTTAATTCAATGAATTGAATTTTTTTAATTAGATTTGTTTGTTTTTTTGTGATTAGATTAAGCGATGGCCAATATTAGTTTATTTATTAAATAAAAGAAGAACGAACAATCCCAATAGGATGCTATCACATGATTATACAGAACTAGGTCAAACCAAAACACCCCTTAAAATAATAAAATCCCTATACCTGAAAAATAATTTATAAAATATAATATTTTTAACTAAGTTAATCTACAATAAATATATAATACAATAATATAACATATTAAAATGATATGATTTATTACTTATATAAATATAATTTTATAAATTATATTTATAAAATATAATATATCAATTAACCAATTAAATTTAAAATATAATAAAATACTACAATAAATTAAAATTAAAAAGAAAAATTAAATTTAATTGGTTAATTGATAATACAACATATTTTAATTATGTGAATATATTATATTTTTAATTTATATTTATATAGAATGAATTAAATAACTTTTTTTCTCTTTAGTTAAACTACTCATTATTTTACAACCGCTAGTTGAAGTCTTTCTGTTTTTATTTAAATTAGTTTTCCTGATCTGATTTCTCATCTTGTTTTGATAATGAACCACACTTTCGGGTTCCAAACATGTACACAAAATATCTTCAGTAAAGTTATGAGTGAAAGAATGAAATCATGGATGGAATATTTACCTTAATGCATGTTCCACAAATAGTAAGGAGTTAAAGGATTTTGTGCCGGAGAAGTTCCCTAAAGGTATATGGAGAAAATAGTTGGGTAGAAAGAAGAAGTATTAGGTTAAGGAATTCAACTCCACTTGTAATCTTCAACAAAAAGAATAATGGAGAACAAAGGTTCTTATTGCTGAATTAAGAACTAACTCACATAAACTTTGGTGTGAAAAGGGACGGTGGAAGAGACCTAAAGAAGCTTGGGAAGAAAGGGTATGTACTTTTTGCACTTCCAGTGAAATAAAAAAAATATTTCAGTTTGGAATGTGATGCTTTCACTTACCCTAGTATGTTAGTATCAATTGAGTGGCATTGTTAGTATTGAGAGAACTCTTAGAAAGTTGGGTAAGCTCATCATCAATTTGAGTAAGAAAATGATTGAATTAAAGGCAAGAAACAAGGAAGCTAATAATCCCATAAACTATTTTTAGTCTACTAAACGTTAAAATTTCATTCATTCATTCAAATTATAAATCAAAAACCAAATTTCAAATATTAAAATCCTTAAAATAATTTAATTTTCCCAAAATAACTTCAATGATAAACCATCATTTAAATCAGTGACTATTAAATCCCATCAACCAATTAAACCAAAATTCTTAACTATTAAATCCCATCAACCAATTAAAAACACTTCCATTTTTCTCCACATAACCATAAATCAGTAACTTATTAAACTAATGTGACCAAAACCCAAGATTAAACCGTGAGAGTACTACCCCTATAAGCAAAAACACTATTTTTTTCATAAGACTTTTTCCAAAACTGGTTTAATTAAAGTACATGTAATTGTTTTATGAATATTTGTAATAAGTAATTGCTTTTTTCTTAAAACTTTGTATTCTTTTTATGAGATTTTTCTTTTCAAAACCGTGTAAAATATGGTACATAAATTGGTTGAGGAATAGGTTTTTATCTTTTAAGGAATTGCTTTAGCTTTAAAAGCCGACTTTTACCTTTTAAGGAGATTCAATAAAATATGAATTCTAAACTTTCAGAAAGCTTTTCATTAAATTAATATTTTAAAAATATTATATAATGTTGTAATTTAATAAAAAATCCCCTTTGCTAGTTGAACATGAACATAATTAAATTTAAAGCGTTTAAATATTAAATAATAATTGAAAATATTAAATATTGAATAATAATAAAAAATACCAATAATCCTTAAACCGCCTTTCAAAATAATAAAAACCCTACCAATTTCTTAAACCGCCTCTTTGGTCTCTTGGGGTTTTAGCATTTCATTTCCAGTGAATAACTTAATTTAATAATTCAAATTTATAGTCATCAACATTTGTTTTCAACTCATGGTTCCACGTAACTTTAACTCCATTTGAAAAGAAGCGGAATTCTTAACCTGAAGTCCATGGTTTCAAAATTATTCCTTAACCCAAGGTATAATGTATATTTTAAATTCCTGTTGGTCCACGTGGCAGTTATGTAATGAATGGCAGGTGTATATTTTAAATTCCTGTTCTTCCACGTGGCAGTTATGTAATGAATGGCAGGTACGCATCGCTGACCGGATCGGCAGGTGAGCGGGAGGGATGATATGAGCTTAGGACTTAAATCGAATTTAAATTCTTAATAATTAAATAATTTTTATTTTTATTTTTTATTTTTCAAGGGAAGGCCTAGAAGGTTCTCAAAGCCTCGCGTCGTTTCCCCTGTGCCCCTTATCTTCACCATTTGCAAGGAATATAATCCTTGCAACCGGACTGGGATTGCATTTTGATTTGTTCATCGGTAAATTCTTTACAGAGTGCCTGTGTTTTCTGTCTGTACAAAGTTTTAGCTATTGGTAAGGGTTCTGTCGTGAAGAGGTTTAGAGTTCTTGTCTGATCCGGAACGGAATGGGGGTCGACTACTATAATGTATTGAAGGTGGGACGGAATGCGACGGACGAAGATCTCAAGAAGGCTTACAGGAAATTGGCTATGAAATGGCATCCCGACAAGAATCCCAATAATAAGAAGGAGGCCGAGGCCAAGTTCAAGCAAATTTCTGAAGCATACGAGGTTCGAATCCCTGTCTTGAAACTCTATAAGAGTTTATTTTTTTCGGTATCTGTTTTCCATGTGCTTAATGTTGCGTTCTGTACCGAGTGGGGTTTGGCCTCTGAGTCACTCGACAAGTGATTCCTAGATCGAATCTTGCCGTGTCACTGTCACTGTTATTTAGTTGTGGTGGAGCCCTGGTTATTTACATTTCTGAGTGTTATATACCATATCTCACTGTTGCCCTCTTGTTGCACTATGAACATGAAACTTTTATAACAAGGTATTGACCGCGGGGTCTTAAACAATCTCATCACTATTAATGGTTGCAAACAATTAAAGGGAATTGTGTGTCGTTCCCTTGGATGTTAAGCTCAGATGATATCTTATAATATATCCGATAATCTCTTTCCCAAATTTCGAGACTACTGTTCAGTTGTATTTCATTTCCCTGTTCATTGATTTTGATTGCCTGTTCTAACCTATATCTGCATTTCGATTCCAGACTCGCCTGTTATAAGCTATATCTGCGTTTTGATTCCAGGCTATCTTTCTGGTTTTCTTTTATTCAAAATGATCCTTGTTTAAATTACCCTTCTAGTTACAATTATTTTATAGTACTCTTCTCTCCATCATTTTTTCCTTTGTTCAGAATACATAGTTAACTGCTGTTTTGATGAATTATTTTATTGGACTCCTCTCCATCAATCTTTCCTTGGTTCAGAACACATAGTTAAATGCTGTTTTTATGAATTATTTAATTGGATTCTCCTCTCCATCAATCTTTCCTTGGTTCAGAATACATAGTTAAATGCTGTTTCGATGAATTATTTTATTGGACTCTCCTCTCCATCAATCTTTTCTTGTGGTTAAGAATAGAAGTTAAATGCTGTTTTGATGAATTATTTTTTCGGACTCTCCTCTCCAGCCATCTTTCCTTGGTTCAGAATACATAATTAAATGCTGTTTTGATGAATTATTTTATTGGATTCTCCTCTCCTGCAATTCCTTGGTTCAGAATACGTAAAGGATAATTATCTCTTATTCTGGAATTTTTATAAGATATTAGCCATTGGAGATACTTTCTCTTTCTTTTTTGTCGGATTAAAATGGTATTGGTTGTTTTGCATTTTGTTGCTTTCTATGTTATGTTTCTGAAATTCTGCTTTTTATTATTAATCTCAGGTTCTTAGTGACAGTCAAAAGAGACAAATTTATGATCAGTATGGAGAAGAAGGACTGAAGGGACAGGTTCCTCCTCCTGGTGCGGGTGGTTCATCACCATTTTCTAATGGAGCTGGTGGACCAAATATATTCTCATCATTTAATCCCAGGAATGCTGAAGATGTTTTTGCTGATTTCTTTGGTGGTTCAAGTCCTTTTGGGAGCTTTACTAGTATGGGTTCAAGGACCTCAAGGTTTCAAGATGGAGCCTTCGGTGGATTTAGTGGTACTGAAAATATGTTTAGATCCTTTGGTGAGGCAGCTCCTGCAGGTCCTCGCAAGGCGCCCCCTGTAGAAAACAAGCTGCCTTGCACGTTGGAAGAGCTTTATAATGGCTCAACAAGGAAAATGAAAATATCAAGAAACATTGTTGATGCTAGTGGGTAAGTTCCTTTATATACATGGTTTCTCTTTTCCTCTCTCATGGTCTTGACTCTTCTTTGCTTATTAGGAATTACTTGATATGTAGTATATGGAGTTTCTAACAAAGCTGGCTTTGTCAGAAAATCCATGCCTGTGGAGGAGATTCTGACAATTGAGGTTAAACCTGGATGGAAGAAAGGAACAAAAATTACATTCCCAGAAAAAGGAAATGAGCAGCCAAATGTTGTTCCTGCTGATCTGGTGTTTGTGATTGACGAGAAGCCTCACAGTGTTTACAAGAGGGATGGTAATGACCTGGTAGTTACACAAAAGATATCCCTTGTGGAAGCCCTCACAGGTTGTATGGTGAACTTGACTACTTTGGATGGGAGAAATCTAACCATTCCAATTACCGAGGTTGTAAATCCGGGGACTGAAAAGGTAGTTCCAAATGAGGGAATGCCTATTGGAAAAGAGCATGGACGGAAAGGAAACCTTCGAATCAAATTTGACATTAAGTTCCCAACCAGGCTAACTGCTGAGCAAAAAGCTGGTTTAAAGAGGTTTCTTGCAGGTTAAAAACTATGCTGCTGAATATTTTTAATGGCTTAGCATTTGTTAATTTTTTCAACAACCTGAAGAATATTGAAAATAGTTGTGATTAAGAGACGAGGAATGTTCAAAGTCTGGGTTTGACAGACTTGTTCCATAAGGCGCCATTGGTGTGGACTTCACTCTTGTGCCGGGACCCGAATTCTACTGTCCTGGATGCTTTGACTGTAAACTGTAATTTGGTTGCACAATGCATTGGCTTAAAATTTGAGTTAGCCTGAGATTGTACATTCCTGCACATAAATTTTTATAATTAAACTACTACTTTTTGCTGTGGTATGATAATGTGCATTGCTGCATTTTGCAATTGCATTAGTGATATATGCATTCAGTACAGTCCTTTGTTTTAATTTACATTCTTTAAGACACGAACTGAAAAGGGGCGAGTTTAAAGAAGGCTTGCCACCACATGTTTGCATTAAAGAGTCATTAGTAATTGAGCTTTTTTTGCTGGGAACGACGGGTTACCTGGCCTGGTCAGATTTGTACAAGTTGCAGTTTCCAGAAATTGTAAAATTTGAGTTAGCCTGAGACTGTACATTCCTGCACATACATATTTATAATTAATTAAACTACTACTTTTTGCTGTGGTATGATAATGTGCATTGCTGCATTTTTGCAAATGCATTAGTGATATATGCATTCAGTACAGTCCTTTGTTTTAATTTACATTCTCTAAGACACGAACTGAAAAGGGGCAAGTTTAAAGAAGGCTTGCCACCACATTTCTGCATTAAAGAGTAATTAGTAATTGAGCTTATTTTGCTGGGAACGACGGATTACTTGGCCTGGTCAGATTTGTACAAGTTGCAGTTTCCAGAAATTGTAAAATTTGAGTTAGCCTGAGATTGTACATTCCTGCACATAAATATTTATAATTAATTAAACTACTACTTTTCGCTGTGGTATGATAATGTGCATTGCTGCATTTTTGCAAATGCATTAGTGATATATGCATTCAGTACAGTCCTTTGTTTTAATTTACATTCTCTAAGACACGAACTGAAAATGGGCAAGTTTAAAGAAGGCTTGCCACCACATGTTTGCATTAAAGAGTCATTAGTAATTGAGCTTATTTTGCGGGGAACGACGGATTACCTGGCCTGGTCAGATTTGTACAAGTTGCAGTTTCCAGAAATGATAAAACTTGAGTTAGCCTGAGATTGTACATTCCTGCACATAAATATTTATAATTAATTAAACTACTACTTTTTGCTGTGGTATGATAATGTGCATTGCTGCATTTTGCAAATGCATTAGTGATATATGCCTTCAGTAAAGTCCTTTGTTTTAATTTACGTTCTCTAAGACACGAACTGAAAAGGGGCAAGTTTAAAGGCGGCTTGCCACCACATGTTTGCATTAAAGAGTCATTAGTAATTGAGCTTTTTTATACTGAGAACGACGGATTACCTGGTCTGGTCAGATTTGTACAAGTTGCAGTTTCCAGAAATTGTAATAGTATTGCTGGTTTGGTTTTGAATGTGTGTATGTTAGTGAATCGTGATAATGACGAATCTGATTTTTCTTTAATCCATTTGAAAGAGCAATAATGACTTGTCCAAAAGTAAAGTTGTCCTGTTCTTCAATATAGGTAGGCAAGGGTATTGAACTGTATAAAATGTTATTTATATTAATTTATCGTTCTCTGAAATACGGTGGCTGGCTCTTCTTGTCCATTGTTCCTGGAATGCAACACCCTTGATCATTTTGATACCCCTTCTGTTTTAAATAAAGTTGAAATCGCCGAACTTGGTGAATGGTGGTGATTCTTTACTTGAAATCGCTTGGCTTTAGTGGCGTGGCTTTGAAGTTTGGGTGAACTTTGGATAATTTAATGAAATTAACATCCCACCGTAGCAAAAAAACGCTATTTAGTTGCTCGCACGGGCAACTCTTCATGGTATTGCCCTCGTCCGAGCACTGTAAAATACTCTGCATAACTTGAGCTAAATGCCTAGGTTTTTGCATATAAGTAGGGTGTTGGAGCAAACGCTGCTGTTTTGTTACTAGGTGGATTTTTAATTCCCAGGTTCAAAAATATTCTGTTGCTCTTCTGGTTTTTGGTTTGAATGTGTTTTCTGTGTGTAAGCCATACTTAATAATTATTTCAGATTTGATTATATGACTCTTTCATTTTAAACAATATAGGGGAGGGAAGCTAGTTGTTGGGCGCCCTATCTTCTATGTCAGCCGCTGACATGTTAAGAAAAGTGGAGATTGCACGACACTTGCCCAATTCAATCGGCGGTGTGTCGCGGTTGGTGACAACTTTAAATGCAATTATTCAGGGATTGGTTTGGAGGTTTATTGATGATGACTATTTGTGTCTATTCATTCTTGCTTGGGCTCAGAATATGGCCATTTGGCTCTGTCGGTGGTGGTGGCTGTGGGTTCCAGAATTTGTGCAATCTATCTGCTGATCTTGAATATTGTACGCTGCTTTATTGCTTGCCATTGTTGGTTGCTTGTTTTGCCCAGTTTGTGAACTTGTTTGTCGGTTCTGTCATTATTCTGTTGTTAGGTTTGAAGGCTTGTCAGTTTTTGAACATTCATTGTTGTCCGCCAAGGTTTGGGTCTGTTTGCTTTGTTTGCTTGATTTCTTCAGGGTTTAACATCAACCTCTTGAATTCTTTAGGGTTTGTCATCAACCTCTCGAATTCTTTCATTTTAACTTTGTTTATGCCATTTTGGTCTATAGAATTTTAATTGTTGTTTTTTGTAGGTTTTTTTTTCCATGGTTGGTGTTGTAGAGGTTTGGGGCGGTGTTGTGGTGGCTTTTGCAACCTTTGCACTTCTCGGCAATGATGCTTTGCAACCTCTACACTTCTCAACCTTTGCACTTCTTTGCGACCTTTGGTAGGATTCACAATTCCGTCAATCATTCTCTGTGTTTTTTAACACTTTCAATCGCTGTTCGATGGAATTTAGTTCTTTTCGCTGTTTTTTCGGTGGAAGTTAACATGTTTTACATATATCTATGGGTCTATCTGGGGGCAGTTATGAGTTTATTTGTGTTTGGTGGAATTTAGCTCTTCTTGATATTTTTTAGTGGAATTTAACATGTTTTACATATATTCGTGGGTTTATCTGGGTGCAATTATGGGTTTATATGTGTTTGGTGAAATTTAACTCTTTTTGTTGGACGGTTATATGTTGCACTCCCTTAACATAGTTTATATGTTTATTGTAATTTATTATAGCGTTATATGTTAACGGAAATTGAGCTCCATTACTGTTCTATTCTCTTTTTGAATTGATTTCATGGTTAACAGAGTTTATATTCTTATTGTAGTTTATTATAGGGTTATATGTTAACAAAAATTGAACTCTTTTATCGTTCCATTCTCTTTTTGAATTTATTTCATGGTTAACAAAGTTTATATTTTTATTGTAACTTATTATAGGGTTATATGTTAAGAGAAATTGAACTCTCTTACTGTTCTTTTTTTAAATTTATTTCATGGTAATAGAGTTTATATGTTTATTGTAGTTTATTATAGGGTTATATGTTAACAAAAATAGAACTCCCTGTTCCATTCTCTTTCTTGAATTTATTTCATGGAGTTCATTAGTTAGAAGTCCTCCACCTTTTTTTACATCCTATTGTTCCATGAATGCATTTTTAAAAGAATTACAGGTTTTTATGCCACTATCATCAATGTTATTGAACCGCATTCTGACTTTTTCTCATGAAAGGGGAAAATGCTTCATCATTGATCTTCAGGGTTGTCTTTTAATTCATGCTCTTCCAACACATTCTGGAATTTTTCAATGTGTTCCTAGTTGTTATACATTGTTCCCTAAAAATTTGGGAAGCCATTTACTGTCTTTTTTAAGCATGTCATGTGAGGCTACTTGATCACTGAGAAATCCAATGCCTTGTATAGATTTTTCTTCCATGAAGTCATGCCTACTATAGGGTACATATTTCTCTTCCATGAAGTCATGCCTACTATAAGGTTTAGTTGCTTGAAAGAGTCAAGGAATAGGCTTCTTTAATCAGGAAGGATTTCAAGGCTTTTCTTCAGGAGAAACATTTTTAATTAATAATTTTGATTTTTACAATGTATCTTCAAAGATTAACTCATCAATAATGTTGAAGTGTAATCTTCTTGATTTGGGCAAGGTCATTGCAGCATTGGTGCATTGATCTTCAAGGTTATTTATTTGTTCATAGTTCGAGTTTAAAGTCTTAGCCAGTGTTACTCTGAATTGATATGATATGATTTCAGCAGAGAATTGAATGGACAATGTGATAAAGTATGTTAATAGAGTATTGAAGAGTTATATGTTGCCATTTTGAATGTTGACATTATTTTTTTGCAAAAATTTATGGCATAGTGTTACATGTAACAGGGAACTATGTGTTTTGTGTTGTTAGCTGAGTTATGTAATGTAGTGATATCATCATATGTGTTCAGGGAAAACTAACATACAGTTAAGCATAACTAACAAAACTAGTATAAAGAGGTATGCTTTGCAACATGTTGTGTGTGGATAGATATATGAGATATGGTTTGTGAAGTATGATGAAAACATTTAAATTTTACTTAGTGTGGTAGAAATGAAATCTGAGATCTATTAAGATATAAAAGTTTAAACAATAGTCCATCCAAAAATCCACATCATAATGTGGTTACAACTAAAAACATATAACACTATTCTTTATGGCTTTGAGAATCTTTAGTGCCAAACCTTGAGTTGCTTGATTGAGCGAAGTAGGTTGGCCTTCCTAAGAAGAGTTCATTAGGTTGTGGTTGATCGCTGCCATATAATTGAGACCAATTTGTTCTTTCCAACCATGGAGGAACTGAGTATCCATACCTCACACTTGTGCTAAGTGGAGGTGTGTGATGAACATGCATTGAATTCACATTTCTTGTGGTAGAAATTAAGGCAAATGGGTAAGCCTCCTTTTTGATAGTGAGACACTTGAATGTATATGAGGTCTTGGAATAATGTTGTATTATTTGCAATATTGTCCAATGTGTTAGACATGTCTTTGGTTTCATTTTCATCAACTGTGCTTGCATTTATGTCAACCATATCAGTCATCCCTTGTTCTCTTTCAGGTATTTGTTTAGCGTTCTTTGCTTCCTTTTCTTGTCTTGACATTTGTTTTTGTTGCTCTTTCTCTTGCTTTGCTCTCTTTCTTTTAAGCTTTTCATTTGCTCGACGTTGTGCTACAATAACCCTTTCTGCCTTTTTCTCCTTGGTTTGATCCTTTTTTTTTAATATGTATATTTATTTATTTTGTTTTAATTCTCGAATTTCCATTTTTTTTATTTTGAGACTTAACTAAGAGTTTTATATAGTCTTCTGAGGTGAGTAACTGTGAACTTCGCCACAAATGAAAACTATTGGGTGCTCTTTGCTTTTTCTATTGGAAGCTTTAGGAACTGTCCAAGTAACTTATCTCTCCCTCCCACCTGCATGTCATTGCTCGACACTTCAATGTCTGTGGCACTTGATTGAACTATATTGTTTTCTTTATCTGGTGCCTAATTATGTTCTTCATCTTCTTTCGTTGATCTATTGTCCACAAAAAAATGAACAATTTCAATGTTCAATTCAGCCAGTGGTGAATGTATATTCATGCTTTGTTCATTGGTTCTTGAGACATTGTGTTCGTTCAAAATAATCATGGCTTCTACCAGCCATGATGGTGGGTTTACTTGGCTAGGCAATATCAACAATTTCATTTTCAACTACAATTACATTAACAATATCAACAATTTCATTTTCAACAAAATCTGCATTGTCAACTGCATGTTCAATAGTGTGATTAACAATATCAACAACAAGAGTTCCATTTGTTTCAGTTGGTAGAATAACCTCTATGTTGCTATTAATTTGTTGATGAATATACTGTGTTTTACATATCTGATCATCATCATCAGCATACAACTGTCTTTGAGAGAGGGAAATTATATTATCAACTGCAACCACATCATCATGTTCATGTATTTCTTCTTGCACTTCATGTGTTTCTTCCCGACCATCCACATGGAAAACTTGGCTACAAGCAGTATCATGCATAAGAGCATTATAATTTAGTATCCATATTCATGTCCTCCTAAAGCCAACCTTGATATTTGATGGTGTCAAAGCTTTTTTAAAAGCTTTACTTGTAACCTTTGCTAACTCGAATCTTTTCACCTCAAGCCTTGGATTCTTTGCCATCCATGCAACATGTTTTGACCTGAAATAGTTCTTGAAAGGGCCAAACACACTAACATCAAGGCATTGCAATCTGTGAGTGGTATGAGTGGGCAATGTTAAAAGGTCAATGCTCAAATTGTTTGCTTCCTCAATTGTTTGTACAACCATGTGGCTTCCATGACCATCTAATATGAATGTGTCTGTTATTAGGTGAGACACCACCTGGTATAGATGCAGCAAAGTGGCAAAGCCAATTTAAAAAAAAGTTCTTTAGTCATCCATGCATGGGGATGTGCAGCCATGCATGCTCTAGGTTCACAGTTTTGTATATAAATTTTCAATTGATTTTTATCTTTGAATAGATAAAATCTTGGGATTGAAGCACCAATTACATTGACACAACATAAATGGTTATTCACTCTCTGCTCTTAGCAAAATCTTTGGCACGTTTCGGCTGCCTCTCTTGACAATTACCCTAATGCCATAATTCCTTCTCGCTTGTAAACTTGTTTCATCATAGTTCAATATGTGGTTTGCACCATAAGAATGTTTATCGTATGCATTCGAAAGAGTGTTATAGAATTTACATACAACTGCAGGGCGTAAATTTAATACTCTGTCTTTGTCAAGGCCTTCAACTGTACACAATACAAAGTCTAGATGCCTTTTTTTAAACTCAAACTAAGAAATCCATCTTTGAATGGGTTTGGTTTTCCTTGACAGATTTGAGAAATTTTGGATTTGAGTTGTATCAACTCTAACCCATGTCCCAATTGGGCCATTTTTTTACACTACTCAACCACCTCGACCTCCTTCTCTTCAGTCATAACTATAACAGGGCCTCTACGTTTGGTGTGAGTGAGCTCATTTATTCAATAATGTATTGATGGGGGAGGAATACTATGCTTCTTTGCAGATGCTCGAATAGAATATCCATTGAACTCTATGTTGTCAATTGCAGTTAACATTTATTCTTTTGTCCAACCTCTTATAGCGCTAATCTTTTTAGTTGAAGTTGCGCCTTTGACTGTGGTTGACGATGGCTCTGTGATTGATGATGCTACAACATCAACTTCAGCCACATGGTCATCTTCAGCGACATTGCTTGGAGCATTGTTGACATTGAGATCACCTGTTATTTCTTCATGTGATGAAGTGCATCGCAGCTGGATACCCCTGGTCACTCTTTTGCCACTTCTCCTTGTACAAGTTACATAACTCACTCTTGCCACAGATGCAACTACCTGTAGAATTATTGCATGCATTTAGTTAAGAATAATTGAAAAGAATGCTTTCATACAAGCCAAACATCACTGGTAACATCATCTCTTCCCATTAATAACAATTTATAACAGTTTACAATTAGTTTGTATATTATTGCGTGCATTTAGTTAAGAATAATTGAAAAGAATGTTTTCATACAGAGAATACAATTTCAATGCTCAACTATTGCAGATATATATGTTGACTTCGAATGCTACATCCTCTATTTTCAGCTATTGCAGATGTGTAAAATTCAAATGCTACAACTTCTATGTTCAACCACTGAGATATTTTCCACAGGCTTCTATGCTCAACTATTCATGTTTTGTTTTTGGTTATTTGTTTCCAACTTCTAATCTTGATCTTTGTTTCATTTGAAGTCATTTTGTACCCTGAAGTTGAATTGGGTAAGTTCAAATGATTGGGTAAATTTGAATTCCAGTTTGATCTTTGTGTCATTTGAAGTCATTTTGTACCCTGAAGCTAAATTGGGTAAGTTCAAATGATTGGGTAAGTTCCACTGTGCACTGTGACTCTAAATTTTTTGAATTTATCAAATGTTACAAACTTGGCCAAAACTCAGGGATTGAGGTGTTGAATTATTGTTAATCAAAGTTGTCATTGATGTCAATGTGGCATTGACCGAGATGTCAATATTCTTGAGATGCTTGGTTCTAGATGATGATGCCATGACTTTTGGTTGATTAGGATACTATCAATGAAGATGTCAAGTCACGAAGAAGTCAAAACACTAGTGAAGGCAGCCCTAAGTACTTGATCTAATGTTGCATGCACTTGATGATCTAGATCTTAACCAATGATGTCATACACTTGGATGATACTTGATGATGACATATGATGATGTCATACACTTGGATGATACTTGATGAAGTCATACACTTGATGAAGGTTGGAAGACTAGATGATGATGTGGAAGATCTCCTTTGATGGCTGGAAGACTACCTCAAAAATTTCTTAATGATGCTGCACTATGACATATTACTGCACTATTATTGAATACATAATGCTATACCTTCATAATGATATGGATGTTGGATACTATCATGATGACATGGATGCCCTACATGATAACACTATGATCCTATAACTGATAAGCCAAACAATGCAGAAGACAAACAAAAGAGAAGACATGCTGTCTTATTCACTTTCTGCATAGAAAAATAAAGGACAGTCACAAATAAAATTTTTTTTTACCACCTTAGAGGCATCCTTCCAAATTGACTACTATACGATCTTTTAGAACATATTTTTTCCTTTCTAATGAGCCTTTAATTGCCCCGAAACTCCCAATAGTTTGTGAGAAATTGAATTTTTAAGATAAAAAAAATATATATTTGTAGTCAAGCCGACCTATGCAGTGATATAAAGTCAACCTCTCTTCCAATGGACGTGTCTCTTCATAGGGACAAACAACTATATATATAAATCTGCGCTCATTCATTTCTAAGCCAGCAATTCGGTGAAAAAACACAGAATTTGGTGAAGATTTCAGAGTGAAGGAAAAACGCAGCAAGGAGACCAAGGGATATCTCTGTTTTGGGCATATTTCTTTGTGGAAAATTTGGACCTGTGTTTTGGAGGCTTCAGAATTGAGGAATAGTGCTAAGCATCTGCATTTTGGATGTGATGAACATAACCTTAGTTTAGGGCAGTTTTGGGCCATGTAAAGTTTGTAATAACAGTATAGAAGGAGGCCAAGTACAAGGGTAAAAGGGAAGAAGGATGGTGCAAATGTTGAAAGAGTTTTAACGCTGAGTTGAGGGTTGTTACAGTGGCACAGGAAGCCCTAACCAGTGAACTGCAAAACTCAAAATTTAAGACATAAAATGGAGCTACAACTCAGTCCAGTGCTAGGAAGATCTCAGACAAGCCTTAGACTAGAAACTCGGATTGCTGCCCTTATTGGAAGCTCAGATATACACCTGTGGCAACATCTTGTGGTATTGCGGACCTGTGGAGGACAAACCTTAGGCTAATCAGTTGAAGGCTTGGATCACTAGTTGAAGGTTGTCATTTGGAAGTTTTGTGTGTTCCCTCAAGCTTGGACTTGTGGAGGAGGCATAGATTACAGTCCTGTTGTGGGTTCAGACTTGTTTCATCTTTTGAAGATTGTTTAAAGGCGGTCACATTAGTTTGCAGCCTGCCTATTAACATCTAGTTGGAGAAAACTTGTGACACTTCTTAAAATATTGATTGGAGCAGCTCTAGAAGCAGGTCTTGAAGCAAACATAATCTTTGCAGACATGTTATCACCTCCTTGATGAGCATCCTTGAAGTTGTGCACCATCATTGAAGATCTTGTGAAGACATTTTGGTGAAGAAGTCTTGAGTGATCTTGAAGATAATATTGAAGGTCATGATGCATCATTGATGTCATCATGAGGTGACTTGGAAGATTTGATTGCGTATCATGGAGAATATTGAAGACACCTTTGAAGGACATTTTATGCAGACATCTTGTTGAGAAGTTGTAGCCGATCTTGAGCTGACCTTGGAGACCTTATTGAAGAACCTTGTAGAGCGCCTTGTAGCTAAAGATTCGTGGAGATCATGATGCATTGTTGAAGTCATCATGGAATGACCTTGGAGAAATTGTGTGGGTACGATGAAGAGCAGTGGTGACACCTTCTAAGAAGAAAAGGTTGTCATTGATGATGTGACGTGGAGACCAAGTGTGACAGGGCTCGTTGAAGAAGACTTTGGGAGCCGTGAAGAATAACAAACAACCAAACATATTTTTACGAAGTGAAGTTGAGGGTTGGAGCCTCATAGAGACAAGGTCGGTGCCTGGGAAGGTAGGGTTGGAGCCCTAGAGGATTGGAGTCCTCAAGAAACTAGGGAGGAGCCTGTACCAGAGATAGGGTTGGAGCCCTAGAGGTTGGTGCCTCAAATTGACAAGGTTGGAGCCTTGGAAAGACTAAGTCAGTGCTTGGCACAATACAGGCTGGAGCCTGGAAGATTGGAGTCTTCATTTAGGGTTGGAGCCCTATATCATTATTGTACTTTACTTATTGTAAAAAAGAAATTAATAAAAGCATCTATTCTATCATTGTTCATTTTGTGTTCTAAATATAAGTGATCTAACTGGTAAAATTAACAATTGAAAAGAAATACTGATTCACCCCCTTCTCAGTATTTCCAACATTTATGAAATCTATAATATGTTTTAGTTTCAATTGCAATGCTTCTTTATTCACCAAAATAAATTAGCATCTTACATAACAAGTTCACTTAGCATTTTACATAACAGGTTCACTGTAAACCTCTTGTAGAGATTGTTTGCAATTTTGTTTTGGGGAAATTTAACATACACACTCTCTTTAAAACATTGAAACTTGCCTAGGCATAGGCATTGGGATGAATCTGTGTTCAACTATAAATGAGTTTTGTTCCTTTTCATCTGTAGCTGAATTAGGCAAGTTCAAATGATTGGGTAAGTTCCATTGTGCACTGCCTTTATATTTTTGGATACAAAACATTTTGATCAAATTTACTAAATTCATCATTCCTAACCCTTTACCCGAATCTGAATCATCATGGAATCAGGGAATTGGTGATCTAGACCCACTCTTTAGGATTCCCTGAATTCTATTCAGGGATCTATTTCCAGTTATAGGATCTGGATACTGTCATTTAGGTATTGAATTCCAAGTTAGAAACATGTTCAAATGTTAGGGGCACTGGTGCAAAATCCTTGGATTTTAAAATGTTGTCTCTCCTCCAATAATATTAGTAATGCACAAACCCTTGTACCGTTACAAAAATATCCTTGCATGTTTGACATTTACACCATGAGATTTGAACCTCCATCAACTTGTTAAGAGACATTGCTCTTTATTAGTTCAACTAATTTAGGTGACTATTTTCCAAGGGACTCTAAATTTTTTGAATCCATCAAATGTTACAAACTATGGCCAAAACTCAGGGATTGAGGTGTTGAATTTATGAAATCTATAATATGTTTTAGTTTCAATTGTAGTGCTTCCTTCTAAAAAAATTGCAATGCTTGGTTATAAAAAAATAGTTTCACTCAAAGAATAACATGTTCACTCAAAGAATATCATTATAGTGTTTATTATTTTGCACAACAACGTCAATTCCAGGCCAATAATTCATGTCACTCTACTTTGTGGGAGGCATTCAATTTGAGGTGCATTATTTGAGTTCCTTTTGTCATAAACTCGACCTATGGTTCTACTATCCTGCTTATTTCTTTTAACAATAAACAACCCTCTTGTCGTTGCGCTGCAATAATTAATGTTTTACAATGTCTTGAATTCAACAATTAACGTTGTCTTGAGTGCAATTTCCCATTGGGATGAATCTGTGTTCAACTATTAACTTCTTGTAGAGATTGTTTGCAATTCTATTTTGGGGAAATTGTTTTGAATTCAATCTCCCATTGGGATGAATCTGTGTTCAACTATAAAACTCTGGTAGAAAAATAGAAAAAAATATACAATTTCATGAAAATTAAATTTTTAAGAAAATTGAAATAAAGACTTAAGAAAACTGAATAAAGACTTGTAAGAAAACTGAAATGAAGGCTCAGAAATGAAAATAAAAGTGTAAGAAAACTGAAATAAAGACTCAGAAATTAAAATAAAATTGTAATAAAAATGTGCTGTAATTGAGAAAACTAACCCAAATATACTGTGAAATGTTTTGGGGTGTGTTCTGTGCTGGGTTGTCTCCAAGGCTGGTGAATAGTTTGAATCTGAAACATGTAACTTTAACAGTGGTTGAACTTCTTTTATAGTTTTTTGCAGTTGAATTTAATTAGTGACAATGGTAGACATGGATTGTAATGGCTTCATTTTGCATGTGTGATTAGGATTGAATTTGATGTGATTTAATGGTTGGGAATTTGTTTTTGTTGATCCATGTGCTTTGATTTGTTTTAATGGAAAATCATTTATTGAATTTATTGGGTGGGTGTCATTTATTGTACACAGTGGGTTTAAATGTTGTTATTGGGTGGGTGCCATTTATTGAACACAATGGGTTTAAATATTGAATAACACAACAATTATGGTTGACATACATTTCTTTTTATTATGTGCAAGTATTGATATTTACTTCAGCATCAGGGCTGATCAGATGGGCTGAAGTGACTGGCTTTTTGTACTTATTGACTTGACCATTTTGGAAGGAAAAATGATTTTATAGGTTTTTTAATTGACATGATAGGATTTGTAATCTTGATACTTATTAAACTATTTATGGACATTTGTCGGCCCAATCATTGACTTGGGAAATTTTGGACTTAATTTAATATATATTTGAACTTCAAGTTATTTCTTTATGTTTAATTATTGGTTGCATATATATCTATTTTTGGTGGGTTGATGGGACCAGTACTATAACGATTATTGGTCCCTGCACAACATTAGACATCTCTCCTCTAATACACCTTAACAATTTTAATATTAAATATAATGGCAAAAAGAGACAAACAAAACACAAATGATTTTATATTAAATATAATGCTAAAATAAGGCAGAGGAAACATAAATGATATAATCTTAAGAAAAGTTTGAGGTGGATGGATGGAAAACACTAATAATGCTGAGGATTTAGGTATCACATTTCAGGAACATTGTTCATTCTCTCAATGTTTTAAGGGACAATTTTCTCTCTAAATAAACTCTGTTTGATCAACTAATTTGGCTTAAGTGAGACAAGGCACTGAAAGCTTCAGTGATCAAGTAAACCTGTTTTAATATTAATTTTTAGAATATTTGTGTTTTAATATTAATATTTAATTTGTTTTTGATTAGTTAATTTGGAAGCTTTAGTGATCCTATTTTAATAATATTTTTTCTGTTTATTATTTAATAAACATTCTCTGTTATGAATTATGGTGTTTTTTAATAAACCTTCTCTGCTATGAATTATGGTGTTTAGTTAACTCAATTTAAAATGCTTTGTGAATGGTTGCTTTGAGAACGGTTGTCTGTAAGTCTTTGTGTCCTTGGTTTCGTTTTTAATCTATGGGTCTTGATTCTTTTAGTCAGCCAATTTTCAATAATTGAAAGGTTATTTTCAATTAGTAGTGGAAAAATGTTGTTAATAGCTTTTAAACCAAAAAAGGATAATTATTTTTTTTTGGGAATTTTTGAATTTCATTTCATTATATATATATAATTTAGTGAATCATGTTCTACTTTTATCTTTGTATTTAATTATCATGATAAATGATGAAATATTTATTTCATTGGTTGAGTAACATACCACCTTGTTTAAGGCAAGCTCTAATGTTTCCACTCATCACCGATATTATTGTTTAGTCTCATACTTTTTTATTTTCTCTCTTGTAGTCAGTATTTGCTCTCTTGTAGCTAGTATTGATCACTTGGCTCCTTATTTTTATTGAATTTTAAATGTTTAGCATTGAAATTCCCATTATAATTAGCTGATATATGCCTTTTTCTATTACTAGCTTTAGATTTAACCATGAAGTTAGTGAGTTACTGCTTCTACCTAGTTATTGGTGGAAATTTTTTGATAAATTATTTTACTCATCATTTATATTAGAAAGCATTCAATGGTTTGAGTAAAATTTATATTAGAAAGCATTTGGTGGTTTTTCTCCTAGAAGGGTTTCCACCTAAAAATCTGTGTTACATGTGTGTTTTTCATGTTGTATTGATGCTAATGATATGTTGATGAATGGTATACTAGTTAAAATTGGTATAAATTGAATAATTGTTGAAATATTGATTCACCCCTCGTCAATTTTCCAAAAAATGGTATTAGAGTAGGTTCCTCCACAATAGTCTAACCACTGGAAGGTAGATCATGGATTGCACAAAAAATGGAACTCCATTATTCAATATACAAAACAGTGTAGCGTTTTGGACTGGAAGGATGAAAGCATTTGTGCGAGCATAGGGATTTGATGTTTGAAGCTTTGAAGCGGATGCAATGACCTTATTTCTTCTCCAATAGATGATGTTGGTAAGAAATTTATCAAAGCAATGCAAAAACCAAGCATGCTATTTTAAGTGGCCTAAGAAGTTCAGTTCATTTTAAAGTAATGCTCTGTAAATATGCAAAATAGTTTTTTTTGACAATCTTCAAAGCATATATGAAGGAGATAAGAAAGTCAAAGAAGCCCAACTTCAAACCTTTAGAGGACAATTTGAGTAGAGAAGATGAAAATATTGTAGCCTACTTTCTCCATGTAGATGAAATAGTAAACGCTAATGGAAGGATTGGGAGAACCAATAGAGAACAAAGTGATTGCTCAAAAGGTACTAAGATCACTTTTGATAAAATTTGATTACAAGGTCTTAGTTTTAGAAGAAAGATTGGATCTAGCTTTTCTGAGCATGGATGAGTTGCATGGAATACTTACAACTTTTGAAATAAGAACATAACATGAAGAGAAGCGACTTTCAAGGCATCTAAGAAAATAAGGAAGAAAAAGCAACAACCAAAGCCAAGCTCTAGTTATAGCCAACTTCGTGAGGCTAAAAAAGGAACTGAAAAGTAAAAAGGTAAGCTCCTCTTGAAGTGTTTTAAGTTGTACAATTGGTCATTTTTCCTTGGAATTTCTATTTGCAAAGTGTTTAGTTAGTGAAGAAGAAGAAGAAGAAGCTCCTAGGAAGGTAAAGAAAAATAAAAAAAAGAGACAACAAGCAAAGTAAAAGAAAAATCTCCAAGAAAAGTTCCTATTTAAAAGAAGACAATTCTTCATTTAAAGTGGAAATAAACAACAATAGTGACTCATAAAGAGTGTTATTAATGGGAAATAAACAACCATAGTGACTCATAAAGAGTGTTATTAATGGAAATAGAGAATCAAAAGGGAACCCCTCAAGATGATGAGGTCGAGGGAGAATTAGATTGACAACTAGGACACCTCAATGAAGTGAAGTCACTAAAAGGAAGAACACAACGGTAGAGGACATGGCTAGAGCTATGTTGAATCACTCCAAATTGAGTGATATATTTTGGGTATAAGCAGTAGAAACAACTATTCACATTATAAACAAAGGGACATGTAGAAGTAACAATAATAAGACCCCATATGATCTATGGACAGGAGGATCGATAAATGTCAAACATTTTAAAGTCTCCAGGCGAAAATGTTATATAAAGAAGGAAGATAAAAAAGGTTGGAAAATTTACTTCTTGGGTAGATAAAGGTATACTTGTTGGATGCTCAAGCAAAAGTAAGGTGTAAAAACTCAACAAGATAGTAGAAAGAATAAATGTAACAGTTGATGAAATGTGTGTGAAAAACACCAAGAAGGGAAGCACATATTCAAAGGAGAAAGAAATAGAAGAACTAGAGCAAGAAAGAATAAAAGAAGAAGAAAAATCAGAAAGAAGATAATAAAAAAAATATTTTGGTAACTTCCAAACCACCTTAACGATGGTATCAAAAGAATCACCCATCATAGTAGATCATTAGAGATATGAATGTAGGAATAGAAACTAGAAGAAGCTGACAGATACACATGCAAAAATAGAGAGATCATGTGTTTCTATCCACACTTGAGCCTAGCAACGTTGAAGAAGCCAACCATGATGAACATTGGATCAAAGTAATGGAAGAATAATTGAACCAAAATGAGAAGAATGAGACATGAGAATTGGTTCCAAGACCTAAGGACAAAATGGGGTTTCAGAAACAATATAAACAAAGATGGAAAGGTAACCAAGAATAGGGAAAAGTTTGGTATGTAAAGGATATGTGCAAATTGAAAGGATAAACTTTAAGGAAACATATTCTCATGTGGTATGAATGGAAGAAATCAGGATGTTTTTGGTTTATGCTTGTTCGAGAAGGATCAAAGTGTATCAGATAGACGTAAAACCAACATTTCTAAATGGAGAGTTAGAAGAAGAAGTCTACATAGAACAATTAGAAGGGTTTTCACGAAATGATAAGGGAGATTATGTCTGCAAATTAAAGAAAGCACTGTATGGTCTTAAGCAAGCACCTAGATCCTTGTACACAACACTGGATAGATATTTACAAGAACAATGACTCAAAAGGGAAAGTGAAAATGACAATCTATATATAAAGGTTTATGAATATAGTTTGACCATCATTGAGGTATATGTCGATGATACCATTTTTGGGAGTGATAATGACATGTCGAGTCAGAAGTTTGCCAAATATATGAAAAATGAGTTTGATATGTATATAATTGGAGAATTGACCTTCTTCTTGGGACTCCAAATATCTTAGGAAGATGAAGGAATATTCATTTCTCAAACTGATAGTACATCAAGAAAATGTTGAAAATATTATGAATGGAAGAGTGCAAACTTGTGAGCACTCCCATGGTGACTTGTAGTAAGTTAAGCATTGACAATGAATCCAAGGAAGTGCACTAGAGACTTCATAAATGGATGATTGAATACCTAAATCATTTGTAGGCCCAGTCAATGACTTGGGAAATTTTGTACTTAATTTAATATATATTTGAACTTCCAGTTATTTCTTTATGTTTAATTATTGGTTGCATATATATCTATTTTTGGTGGGTTGATGGGACTAGTACTATAACAATTACTGGTCCCTACACAACATTAGACATCTTTCCCCTAATACACCTTAACAATTTTAATATTAAATATAATGGTAAAAGAGGCAGAGAAAACACAAATGATTTTATATTAAATATAATGCTAAAATAAGGAAGAGGAAACATAAATGATATAATCTTAAGAAAAGGTAGAGGTGGATGGATGGAAAACACTAATAATGCTGAGGATTTAGGTATCACATTTAAGGAACAATGTTCATTCTCTCAATGTTTTAAGGGACAATTTTCTCTCTAAAAAAACTCTGTTTGATCAGCAAATTTGGCTTAAGTGAGATGAGGGATTGAAAGCTTCAGTGATCAAGTGAACCTGTTTTAATATTAATTTTTAGAATATTGGTGTTTTAATATTTAATATTTAATTTGTGTTTGATTAGTTAATTTGGAAGCTTTAGTGATCCTATTTTAATAATATTTTTTCTGTTTGTTCTTTAATAAAAATTCTCTGTTATGAATTATGGTGTTTTTAATAAACCTTCTCTGCTATGAATTATGGTGTTTAGTTAACTCAATTTAAATTTCTTTGTGAATGGTTGCCTTGAGAATGGTTGTAAGTCTTTGTGTCCTTGGTTTTAATGTACTGTCCTCGTTTTTAATCTACGGGCCTCACTTCTTTTAGTCAGCCAATTTTCAATAATTGAAAGGTTATTTTCAATTAGTAGTGGAAGAATGTTGTTAATAGATTTAAAAAAAAAAAGGATAATTATTTTTTTTAGGGAATTTTTGAATTTCATTTCATTATATATATAATTTTTAGTGAATCATGTTCTACTTTTATCATTGTATTTAATTATCATGATAAATGATGAAATGCTTATTTCATTGGTTGAGTAACATACCACCTTGTTTAAGGCAAGCTCCAATGTTTCCACTCATCAACAACATTATTGTTTAGTCTCATAATTTTTTATTTGCTCTCTTATAGTCAGTATTTGTTCTCTTGTAGCTAGTATTGATCACTTGGCTCCTTATTTTTATTGAATTTTAAATGTTTAGCATTGAAATTCCCATTATAATTAGCTGATATATGCCTTTTTCTATTACTAGCTTTAGATTTAACCATGAAGTTAGTGAGTTATTGCTTCTACCTAGTTATTGGTGGAAATTTTTTGATAAATTATTTTACTCATCATTTATATTAGAAAGCATTCGATGGTTTGAGTAAAATTTATATTAGAAAGCATTCGATGGTTTTTCTCCTGTAGTATTTCCACTTGCAACTGTGGTTACATGTGTGTTGTTCATGTTGTATTGATACAATGATATGTTGATGAATGGTATACTAGTTAAAATTGGTATAAATTGAATAATTGTTGAAATATTGATTCACCCTCATCAATTTTCCAAAAAATGGTATTAGAGTAGGTTCTTCACAATAGTCTAACCACTGAAGGTAGATCATAGATTGCACAAAAAATGGAACTCCATTATTCAACATACAAACAAGCAGTAAAGTGACCCAGCGATGAAAGCATTTGTGCGAGCATAGGGATTTGATGTTTGAAGCTTTGAAGCGGATGCAATGACCTTATTTCTTCTCCAATAGATGATGTTGGTAAGAAATTTTATCAAAGCAATGCAAAAACCAAGCATGCTATTTGAAGTGGCCTAACAAGTTCAGTTCATTTTAAAGTAATGCTCTGTAAATATGCAAAAGAGGTTTTATTTACAATCTTCAAAGCATATATGAAGGAGATAAGAAAGTCAAAGAAGCCCAACTTCAAACCTTCAGAGGACAATTTGAGTAGAGAAGATGAAAATATTGTAGTCAAAGAAGCCCAACTTCAAACCTTCAGAGGACAATTTGAGTAGAGAAGATGAAAATATTGTAGCCTACTTTCTCCATGTAAATGAAATAGTGAACGCTAATGGAAGGATTGGTAGAATCAATAGAGAACAAAGTGATTGTTCAAAAGGTACTAAGATCACTTTTAGTAAAATTTGATTACAAGGTCTTATTTTTAGAAGAAAGATTGGATCTAGCTTTGTTGAGCATGGATGAGTTGCATGGAATACTTACAACTTATGAAATAAGAACATAACATGAAGAGAAGCGACTTTCAAGGCATCTAAGAAAATAAGGAAGAAAAAGCAACAACCAAAGCCAAGCTCTAGTTATAGCCAACTTCGTGAGGCTAAAAAAGGAACTGAAAAGTAAAAAGGTAAGCTCCTCTTGAAGTGTTTTAAGTTGTACAATTGGTCATTTTACCTTGGAATTTCTATTTGCAAAGTGTTTAGTTAGTGAAGAAGAAGGAAAAGAAGCTTTCAGGAAGGTAAAGAAAAATCAGAAAAGAGACAAGAAGCATAGTAAAAGAAAATTCTCCAAGAAAAGTTCCTATTTAAAAGAAGACAATTCTTCATTTAAAGTGGAAATAAACAATAATAGTGACTCATAAAGAGTGTTATTAATGGGAAATAAACAACCATAGGTACTCGTAAAGAGTGTTATTAATGGAAATAGAGAATCAAAAGGAAACCCCTCAAGATGATGAGGTCAAGGGAGAATTAGATCGACAACTAGGACACCTCAACGAAGTGAAGTCACTAAAAGGAAGAACACAAAGGTAGTGGACATGGCTAGAGCTACGTTGAATCACTCCAAATTGAGTGATATATTTTGGGTATAAGCAGTAGAAACAACTATTAATATTATAAACAAAGGGACATGTAGAAGTAACAATAATAAGACCCCATATGATCTATGGAAAGGAACATCGATAAATGTCAAACATTTTAAAGTCTTCGGGAGAAAATGTTATATAAATAAGGAATATAAAAAAGGCTGGAAAATTTAATTCTTGGGTAGATAAAGGTATACTTGTTGGATGCTCAAGCAAAAGTAAGGTGTACAAACTCAACAAGATAGTAGAAAGAATAAATGTAACAGTTGATGAAATGTGTGTGAAAAACACCAAGTAGGGAAGCACATATTCAAAGGAGCAAGAAATAGAAGAACTAGAGCAAGAAAGAATAAAAGAAGAAAAATTAGAAAGAAGATAACAAAAAAATATTTAGGTAACTTCCAAACCACCTTAACGATGGTATCAAAAGAATCACCCATCATAGTAGATCATTAGAGATATGAATGTAGGAATAGAAACTAGAAGAAGCTGACAGATACACATGCCAAAATAGAGAAATCATGTGTTTCTATCCACACTTGAGCTTAGCAACGTTGAAGAAGCCAACCATGATGAACATTGGATCAAGTAATGGAAGAAGAATTGAACCAAAATGAGAAGAATGTGATGTGAGAATTGGTTCCAAGACCTAAGGACAATAATGTCATTGGCACAAAATGGGGTTTCAGAAACAATCTAAACTAAGATGGAAAGGTAACCAAGAATAAGGAAAAGTTTGGTATGTAAAGGATATGTGCAAATTGAAAGGAAAAAATTTAAGGAAACATATTCTCATGTGGTTTGAATGGAAGAAATCATGATGTTTTTGGCTTATGCTTGTTCGAGAAGGATCAAAGTGTATCAGATAGACGTAAAATCAAAATTTGTAAATGGAGAGTTAGAAGAAGTCTACATAGAACAAATAGAGGGTTTTCATGAAATGATAAGGGAGATTATGTCTGCAAATTAAAGAAAGCCCCGTATGGTCTTAAGCAAGCACCTAGATCCTTGTACACAACACTGGATAAATATTTACAAGAATAATGACACAAAAGGGGAAGTGTAAATAACAATCTATATATAAAGGTTCATGAATATATTTTGACCATCATTGAGGTATATGTGGACGATACCATTTTTGGGAGTGATAATGACATGTTGAGTCAGAAGTTTGCAAAATATATGCAAAATTAGTTTGATATGTATCTAATTGGAGAATTGACCTTCTTCTTGGGACTCCAAATATCTTAGGAAGATGAAGGAATATTCATTTCTCAAACAAATAGTACATCAAGGAAATGTTGAAAATATTCTGAATGGAAGAGTGCAAACTTGTGAGCACTCCCATGGTGACTCGTTGTAAGTTAAGCATTGACAATGAATCCAAGGAAGTGCACTAGAGACTTTATAGATGGATGATTGAATACCTAATATATGTGTAAACTTCAAGACCATATGCTAGTGTAGGTAGTTGGACATGTGGAAAGGTTTCAAGTAACAACCAAAGAATCCCATGTTTTTGTAGTAAAAAGGATCTTTAGATATCTCGAACAAACAATAGAATTTGGGTTATGGTATTTGAAAGGAAACAATTTAACTATGGAAACCTATACAAATGTAGATTGGGAAGGAAGTGTTGATGAAAAAAAAAGGTGGAGTAGTTTTCTGCATAGGAGATTGTTTAGTGTCATGGTTGAGCAAGAAGAAATCTTCAGTATCATTGTCTACAACAGATGTAGAATACATAGTTGTAGCAACATGTTGCTCTCAGGTTCTCTAGATGAAGCAAACCATACAATATCTACAAGTGAAGTATGATGACCATTTTGATATTCTGTGTGAACACCAATGCCTTAAGTTTCTCCAAGAATTCCGTGATGCACTTCGAGACCAAACATATTGCTATCAAATATCACTATCTTTGGGAGCAGGTTGCATAAAATAATATCAAGGTAGAGACTGCATTAGGAAAAAGGAATAGATAACTTACATCTTCACCAAGCCTCTTCCATGAGAGACATTTGAGTATATTTGACAAAAGCTTAGAGCTCTTCGAGGTTCACATTGATTTACATTCCATCAACCTAAGAAGAAGGGGTGAAAGGAAAATATCAGGAAGCTAGAGAAAGAAAGTTTGTCAGGGGGAGCCACCTTTTCCATTGATGTTAAAGGGGGAGAGAAAGATCAAAAGCATGGAGATATGGGGAGAACAATCACAGGGAGGTATGAGTGTTGACATCAATTTCAAAGGGGGAGATTGTTGAAAATTGGTTGTCGTTGATGTCAATTCAAACATCCATATGAAGCTTTTCTTTCCTTGCCTTTGTTATGACATATGATTGTAACATAGTTACCAATCAAATTGGTAACTTAAGTGGTACCTACTTTTTTAAGTTACACACACACACACACACACACACATATATATATATCATTTTTTTTATGTCGATTTTGAAAAATGGTGATGTAAAATTACCTTAGTTTTTTTTAAGCATATTTTTGGAACTTTAAATTTTCTTTGATTTTTTTTTGTTTTGTTTTAAATGTTATGATTTTCATGTTGATTTTGAAAAGTGGTGATTTTTTATTTATCAAGTATGAACATTTGTTTTAAAATATTAGTGTTTTTCATGCTATTTTTGAAAAGTGTTGATGCAACATCAATAATTAATTTTTGTTTAGAGTGGTGATTTTCATCTTGGTAATAATACATACAAATAAAATAAAAAGACATGACAAAAAAAAATCAAATATGAAAAAAAAGCCTATAAAAATATAAAAAAACAAAATTAATTTGTAAAAATAAAAAGTTAAAAATAAATAAATAAAAAAAAATGCAAAAAATAAATAACCATATATATATATATATATATATATATATATATATATATATATATTCAAATTTAAAATCATCTTTTTTAATTAAAAATATATTAAAAAAACATTATTAAAATTAAAATTTAAAAAAATATTAAATTAAAAAAAAACAAATACATAAAAAAAATAAAAATTAAATTAAAAAAACATAACTCAATATTTAAATTAAAAAAAATTTAAAAACAAAAAAAAATAAAAAAATAAAAATTAAATTTAAAATAAAAAAAATAAATAAAAAATTTAAAAAAATAAATAAAAAATAAAATAAACAATTTTTCCACTGTTGCCTTGGGGCCATGGGGCTCGATGGATGAGTAGCGGGAGAGCTGGCAGCTCTCCTGTCACTCGCCAGCCGAGCCTCGCTGCCCCAGGGCGGTGGTGGTTAGGGTAGCAGTGGTGAAATTGTTTATTTCATTATTTAATTATTATTATTTTTTAAAATTTAATTATTATTATTATTTTTAAATTAAATTAAAATTTTTAAATTTATTTGTTTTCTTTTATTTTTGTTTCAAAACACCATGGATGGAAAGGATCTGCCATCTCTGTGAGAATATGAACATCGAGGATGAAAATCACTTTCTCTTAGAGTGCCCTGCGTACAACCACATTAGAGCTCAATTTCATAATCTTTGTTGCAATATTGACCTTCTTAGCCTTTTAAGATGTCAAAATTATAGTGAGCTCGGGAGGCTTCTCTCCAAGCTTTTTGAGCATGAGAATAAAATCTTAAAATGAAACTAAATACCTCTTTCCTTTAGGCCCGATAGACCAAAGATTGGTCTCAGTGGACGTTAACCATCATCGTCATTATATATATATATATATATATATATATATTTTAATGAATTTTGTTGCTTTTTTTTTTTCTTTTAATTTAAAATTGGAGTTTTTCATATATATATATATATATATATATTTTAAAATTTAAATTTTGGTTTAAAATTTATTTATTTATTTTTTAAATTTGATTTTTTATTATTTTTAAATTTAAATTTTTATTGTTTTAAATTTAATTTTTTTTTCCTTTTTTAAATTTAAATCATTTTTAATTTTGTTTTTAATTATTTTTTGATTTTTGATTTTAATTATTTAATTTTATAATTTTTTTTGAACTAGGCAATTTTTTTTTATTATGAATAGTTTTTTTATAAATTTTTTAATTGTTTTTATTTTATTTTTATTTTTATTTTTTATTGTAGATTGCGTGTTTTTTTGTTTTTGTTTTTAAATTAATTAATTATTTGTTTTTGTTTTTGTTTTTAAATTTTTTGCAACTGATATTGTATCTTTAATATGATGACTAAAAATTGTTCGAATTTTATTTTCATAAAGGTGATATTTTATATAAAAAATCTTTCAGTTATAATCACATCCAAGAATATTTAGTCTTTAATACTATGCATAAGGCTTTTGATATTTTATCTTTAATGCCATACTTGGTTTTTTAAGGCTTTTCAGAGACATGATATTTTATCTTTAATTCCATGCCTAAAAATCGTTTGAATTTTAAGGCTTTTGACATTTTATCTTTAATGTCGTCTTTATCGTTGAAATTTTAAGGTTTTTCAGAGTCCTAATATTTTATCTTTATTAAAAACTGTTGACAATTTACCCCAAAAAGAAAAGAAAAAACGTTATTCTAATGTCAACACTTTTCGTTTTCAAGGTGTTTTTTGCACACAAAAAATTGGCGACGTTATTCTAGCATCAACACTTTTCGTTTTCAGCATCAACATTATTACAGCATCAACACTTTTCGTTTTCAAGCTGTTTTTTGCTCAAAAAAATTTTGCGATGTTATTCCAGCATCGACACTTTTCGTTTTCAGGTTTTTTTTGCACACTCAAAATTGGTGACGTTATTCCAACATCAACACTTTTCATTTTCAGGTTGTTTTCTTGCACAAAAAAATTTGACTTTTACTTCCATTTTTAAAAAATGTTGAAAATTAACTCTGAAAAAAAAGGTTATTCAAGAATACAACTTTTCGTTTTCGAGTTGTTTTTTCATGGTGTTTTGATGTTTTTTTTGTTAGAGTTCTCGTTTTGAGGTAATAGTTCCCTTTTTATCGGTAACTGTGTTTTGTGAGAAAACATGTTGTACCATCATCAAATGATAATACTTATCATGTTATTTTCAACGATAGGTGGCATGCCACGTAACTCCTCACAGTTGAGGAGATATGCCCTCTTAAAGTTGAAGCCCTGAAATCTAGTCAAGGTGCCCCAAAATGATTGGTTAAGAAAACAATATGAGTTGGTTCAAATTTGGAATAAATTATTCTGTATAATTTTGGGAAAAGTATCAAGGGTATTGGCAGTTACAAAGAGTGCCTCCATCTCGCACTCTTTTTTGACCAAGTCGGCCCCTAAAAGGAGGTTTTAATTTTGAAATTGATTAAATTAAAATAAGTTATTTAGGCTGGCCTCATTATGGGGGAATTTTTTTAATTAAATTTGAATTTTTTTAAGGAAGGCAAACCCTCATTTTATGCCCACCCCTCTTCAAGTATAAATAAGGCATTTGTATGCCCTCAGAATGTATCAATTTTTCATCATCTCTCATATAATTTGCTCTGAAATTTTTTGAGGCCAAGGGAAAAATTAATGATTTAAAGCAGGGCTAAGATTTAAATGGTTTTTGGTTTTATTGTGTTATATTTTTATGTGGTTATTTTCTAAATAAGCTGAGTATCTAAGGCTTGATTTGAGGTAATTTGAGGCTAAGTTAGGGTAAGAGAGGAAGTTGAGATAGGTCTGTAACAACTACATAAGGAGGCTGAATTTAGGCATGGGAAAACCATAGAAAGAGATTGAATTTAGGTCTGGGAAGACCGTCGAAAGAGGTTGAATTTAGCCCTATTTAGGTCGCAAACCGTATGTTTTTTGGGGGATGAATTTTAGATATGTAAAGGTTGTAGAAAGGGGGGCCAAATTAGGCTATCTAGGTCGTAGAGTGAAGGTCGATTTTTGGCCTGTGTATGCCACAAGTAAAGGGCCAAGCCAAGATATAAGAAAGGGATCGAAAGTAGGATTTTTCTAGCCACAAAAGTAACACATATTAGATAGTTGAAAAGGGAATTTTTGAGCCCTGTTTAGAGGGAAGATTAAGACAAGGTCAAATGGAAGATTAAGTCACAAAGTTTAAGGGCATATCAAAGGATACCTAATGCAAGTTCTAGTGCCATTCATAAGCTAAGTTATGAGACTATATCTGACCTATTTTGAGGCCCTTTTGGAGAAAAAATTGAAATTTTGTTGAAGCAAGACATTGCTAAGGAAGTATACACAGTGGCTACATGATCAAAGTTTGAGGTATGAGTTTTATTTTATAATTTTTTATTATTTTACTGTGCAATGAATAAGATAAATGCTTGAAAAGTTTCAATATAAGGGTAAATGAAGTAAAATTATGATCTACAATAGTAAACATTAATCAACCAACTTGAAGATTGTGATCTAGGAATGTATTATTAGGGACAATAATGAAATATCATTGATTGAATGCTAATGTAATTGGGTCATTATCCTTGGTACGAGGGCCTATAAAATTATTTCTCTATCTTTTACTTTCAGGGTGGCAGGGTGGTGCAAGGCAGATATTGAAGTCTCCTTAAGTTTTGTCTTTGAGAAAACTTTGGGGTGGTAGGGTGGTGCAAGGAAGAGATTGAAGTCTCCTTTAGTTTTGTGTTTGAGAAAACTTTGGGGTGGCAGGGTGGTGCTAGGGAAACATATTGAAGCTAATAGGGTGTTTGAGCATCCTTTCAGTTGGTATTGGTAAAGCTAGAGTGTTAGTGCATCCTTTCAAGAAGCTGGTGCTTTATGGTAAATTTGAATTCTTTTCTAACCAAGTATTAGGGAGTTGGTGCCGATAAATTATTGTACTCATCATTTATATTATAAAGCATTTGGTGGTTTTTCTCTTGGAAGGGTTTCCATATAAAAATATTTTTGTCAGATGTGTATGCTTTCATGGTGTTCTTGTATTGATGCTATTGATTTCATGATATGTTGATGAATGGTATAATGGTTAAAATTGGTATTAATTTAATAATTGTTGAAACATTGATTCACCCCCCTCTCAATTTTTCCAAGGACCTCCATAACAAGTGTGAAAATCATTGCTAGCTTATATTTTAAAATATGGGGAAGCATCCCTTAAATAACTTCCATATAGATTCATCCCTTGTGTTTTATTTTTTCTTAATTATTTTTTGTTACTTTGTGAGGAGGCATTAATATGAACCAAGTTGCAGAGATGGTGAATTCAAATCTAACATGAATTTTTTTTTGGTAGGCTAAGTCTTTGAGAATATCTCAAGGGAATGGATATAACTAGAGTGGAAATCATTGCTAGGTTTATTTTAAAATATCATCTTTTTATAAGTGGTTGGATTGGATTTATTTCTCAAATTAGAAAAATATGTATTTAAGATATGGAAAATGATACCACAAAAGGGGAAGAGAATAAGGGGTGAATGGGTGAAACACTTTTAACCAGAGGTTTTTGGGAAAGCAATAAGAGTACAACAATATCACAAAAAGGGAAGATAATAGGAGCTGAATGGGTGATTTGACTATACATTTTTCCTTAGGTTATACTAGATTTCATGCTTATGTTTATTTACATTACTCTCAAATCAATCATTGAATTATGTGTGTGTCTAAGTGATATGGACTGGATGATTACATTATTTTTCTATCCATTAACAATGATGGATTATTGTTGTCTAATGGAAATGAAAATACAAAATACATCCCAATGCTAATCATAGAAAAAACGTTAGGTTAGGTTAGGGCATGAGAGAGATAGATTAGCTTACTAATGTGTTTCTGTTTTGTTTTTTGTTTTTTGTTTTCTTTTCTGGGAAAAAAGTCATAATTTTATTAATGAAAATAAAATTACATGTTGCATCAGCTGATAATTTTCCAACAACCAGTAAGGACTGGTGTTCCAAAATCATACAAAGAGTTCATAAAAATACATTAGGAGAGAAAAATCAAGTTTTTCTCCCATTTTTCTTTTGGACCTTGCGCCATTCACCCTATGATGACGTGTAGGAGACAAGGGCGAGCTGTTTTTCTTCTAAGTATGTCCCATTATCCTTGTATGAGTCTGAATTATCTGATAAATGAGGTCTCTTAATCCCTCCATTCTCCATATCCATTTTCTCTTTTGCATGTCTTTCCGGGGCCTTTTGTAAGTCAAATGGATCTTGTGATTCATTCCTTTGTGTTGCCAGTTCTGTCACTAGTTGTTCGTTCTCTTTGGGAAGGGCTTCTTCCACTTCTTCTTCTACATCCTTCTCTGGATTACACGGGGGAAATTTCCATCCTTTAGGTGCCTTTCCATTATTATTATTATTTATTTATTTATTTATTTTTTCGATTTTTTATTTTTGCATCTGGGCATGTATCTTGTAAATGTCTGGTGTGCATGCAAATTTTGCATCTAAATGCAGTGTTTTCGTAATCCAAATGCTGTGTCCAGTTTTGCTGTTTGTGTATCAATTGAATGTGTTTGGGTAATCCTTTGTTGAAGTCAAATTCCACACAAATTCCTGTGAAGGTATATATCCGCTCATCCAAGCATTGTGTATTTGTTTTGATATATCTCCCAATGATATTTCCAATGGCTATTAGCATGCGTTCATTCCATAAATGCATGGGGAGGTTGTGTAACTGGACCCAGATCGACATTTTTGAAACATACATGGTATTAGCATCAAATTCTGAGAACCATGGTGTAGAAGAGTCCCGTTGAATGCCAGAACCATGGTCCCTCTCAGAGTATAATGTCTTTGAATTCCGAGGTTGAAAATTTGACTATAAAGAATTCTTTGGAGCAGAGATGGATTTCGCAATCCATGGTCCATGTTGTAAAAATCCAGTGGAAGAGCTCCATTGGTTTGGGTAAAAAACAATTGAAGCGTCATATAATAGCTTGAGCTTCATAAGTCGTGCGATGATCATATATCTTTGCTACGTTTATGTCCAGTTCTGGTATTTGGTTTAGTTGCTCTACTATGTATGGGCTTGGGGCACTTCCCGTTGGTTATGTAGGTGCATTTTCTTTGTTTTCCCCTTCAGGATGTTCTTGTAGGAGGAAAATCCTTTGTTTTGTTCATGTTTTGAGTTGCTGTTGCCCCTGGCTCCCCCTGGACCTTTGGATCTGCCCTGTTCCATAGCTCCTCGTCTCAGCCTCAGGTTGAGTATTATTGTGGAGCCTGAGCAGATGTGGTATTCCTTGATTAACCTAAAATCACGTACAATTTTGCCTCCACTGATAAGATATTGCAGGTGTATTGGATATCCTCTCTTATAATAGATGCTCTGTTTCAGAGTGTGTACCTTCTCATTGTCGGATACCCATAATATTATGTTTTTCCTTGTCAGGGTTCTAATAAAAACTTGAAAACAACTTGATAATACTTGTTGTTTGTTGTCTAGTATACTTTTGTTGTCATGTCTATGCGCAGTTGTGATTTGATTGGTTCTATAGCACCTTGGCGTGGGCCAATCGATTCCTCCAATAGTCACCTCCAATACTGGGAGCCCCGAGGAATGATCGATTGCTTGATACTGTGGCCAATTCCAAATAAACGTCCTGTCATTGTCTTCCTGGTGCGACAGCTTCAGTTCTGTGGAGGGCCTCCTGATGTGTGGGTGCTGTGATATCCAACACAGTGCCGACATGTGCATATGATAAGGCAGGAGAGAGGTGCGACGAGCCCACCCAAAAAATCATTCCATCGTCATGTAACCATTGAAGGTCCAATCCGCTTTATCTGCATATGAAACCCGTAGTTGCAGGTAAAAAAAAGGGTCTGGCCTACCCATCTGCCACCACCACTAGAGTGCTGCAACCATTCCAAACCCACATCGCTGTGCAGTCCAATCCTGGCGAGCCGAGGATTTTGAGTAGCTTCATCTGCATTTTTCTCCATGTCATTTTTGCCTCTAGGTTTCTCACTTGCTGAGAGTCTGAGAGCTAGCAAGTGTTGGGTTTCCTTCGAAGATATTTCTAGGGTATCCTCGCTCCACGATACAAACCACTCTTCTTCAAATTTTGACAGCCTCATGAAGGCCATGGTTGCCATGTCATGGTTGCTCCTCCAGTACGACATGTTCTTGTGTGAGGCAGCCGTGTTGGGAGCTTGAAACCATAGGATGGAAAACCTAATGTTGAAAATGCAACAAGATGATGGAGCTTAGTGAAATGAAGTCGCCTTCACTAAGTGGGCCCGTAGGCTATTTTTGGCGCAAAGTCTATTTTTAGACTATGTCTATTTTTAGACATATGGATCATGGTCTATGAGTTACAGGATGCTATTTATGGATGATTGGTCGAGTTGGTAAAAAAATATGGACCTCTATTTTTAGACATTGGGCGGTTTCTATTTTTAGACTGCCGAGCTAAAAATAGAACAATCAAATATTATTAACCCTTAATAATATTTAGACTATAAACATTATCTTATCCTCTTGGAGCACTTCAGTTTGATGCTTGGATGTGGCACATGCAGCTGACAGAAGGAAATACGCTTTTCCTTAGGGTTAGTTGAGCTATTGCATGGTTGACTTCAGTTAGAACTCATGTGGCAGAGTTTGGTGGAGTTGATGAGACAGTTGGTGGAGTTGTGTTCGGTTTAACTTACTTGAACTAGTTGTATTTAGTCTAACTGATAAATACACTAGTGATGAGTGGTGTGAATTAATTATTAATTAATTCACTAATTATTAACTCATAAATCAACTAAAGAACACATCAGTTAACTGCAATGCATGGACAGTTCAGTGGAGACCAGTGTTAGAGGTGGGTGAAAGGGTAAGTCTACTATCAGTTGTGACTATTGGCTGTGCATGAGATTTGCACACACATTGATGGAGATTGCCAATGAGGATTGCACAGTTGGAGCTAGTGGGATTCAAACTTGGATCTCATCATTAATCAACTTGGATTACGCAGTAGAGGCAGGCAGACTTGTGGAGGAGATTTGAACCTGTGACTTGTTCACTTTCTATACTAGTTTGTGTGTAGCATGTGAGATAGTGCTGAGAGCTGTGAGAGATTTGTGCTATGTATTGTTACATGTTCTCTATCATTATAATATACAGATAGTTGGGGGTTTTCAGCTGTATGCTTTCCCCATTACGTACTGTGTTATATGTGTGCTTGATTATGTTTTAATGTGCGCATGCGACAGCTTCTATTTCCGCATATTGATGATCAATTGTAGAAGAGGTTATGTATTATGCATGAAGCTTAAATAGTGTGTAATCAGGATAATCTCGGTGAATAATCCAGCTATTATTCAAATTTCTACACCTAATACCTGTGCTCTCCCTTTTTTCTTCTTCTTTCTCGGGGGGTCTCAGGTTACTAATGTGATATTTGGTCATTTGTTGGATATTTAATGAGTCTAAGCGATGGGTTAGAATAATTGTATGGTGTGTTTATTTTCCATGTTGTGTCTATGTTTGCATAAAGCATGCATGAAGAATAAAACACACAATAAATATCATATCCATTATGAAATACTACCCATAAAATTAGAAAATTACCTATTACCCCTTTTTTTGATGTAGCAAAAAAATCACCTAATTTTGAAAAGTGGTTATTCAAAAAAAAAAAATTTTTTTGGAGCATATTTTTGACACTTTAAATTTTCTTATGCAACATTTTTTATTTTTTATTTTTAAATGTTAGTGATTTTCATGCTGATTTTGAAAAGTTTTGATGCAATATCAACCGATTTTTTTATAGGGCTTATTTTTTACACTTTAATGCTTTTTATGTATCAAGTATGAACATTTGTTTTAAAATGTTAGTGATTTTCATGCTGATTTTGAAAAATGCTAATGCAACATCAACCCTTTTTGTGTAGAGGGCTTATTATTTTACACTTTACATTTTCTAGTGTTTTAAGTGTGGATAATTCTTTTAAAATGTTGGTGATTTTCATGTTGGTAATAAAACATTAAAAAAAACACGACAAAAGAAATCAAATATAAAAAAATATATAAAAAATAAGAAAAAAGAAAAAAAAACCCATAAAAATGTAAAAAAAAAATAAAAAATTAACTTGTAAAAAAGTAAAATAAAAAATAAAAAATAAATAAATGGGGAAAGAATTTAAAAAAACACATAATTTATGGGGAAAAATAAAAATTAACCAAAAAAAACATATATATATATATATATATATATATATATATATATATATATATATATATATATATATATATTGTTAGGTTAAAAAATAAAAGCCCATAAGGTGTAGCACAATTGGTGATTTCCTTGTTCTGAAGTCATGTGTAAAAAAAGATATGAAACATTCAATTCCTCGTGGGTTAGACAACACAAATATTTAAAATTTAAAATTAAAAAAATTTAAAAAGTTGAAATTTTTTTTTTTAGCTTTGGCGAGCTTAGACCGATTATTCTGGGAATCGACCTAGGCTCGCCAAGGCCAATTTTTTTTGAAATTATTATTATTATTATTATTTTTATTTTTCTAAGTAATACTAATTCTATTAATTCATCAACTAGAGGTTACATTACTAAATGGAAAGATCCATGACGGAGGGAGTAGACAAAATACTGCTGTCCAAAACTAGACTACCCCTAGAGGGGAAACCAGCCTTAATTATCCAGATAGAACGAGCTGCCCATAGCGGGAAACCAACCTTTAAAACAGTGCAAAAAGAGACCAAAATAGCTAGCATAGGAAACAACCAGAACCAACAAACTAAGAAACCCGAAGAGAGATTGCTATGGAGAACCTTCATGCTTGTCGCTGGAGGGAGGCTCCTCTTCGAGGATGCAGCAGATGTAGCCGTAGTCCAGTGAATCAAGCCCAGGGTCAGAGTCTTCAAGCTACTCGCGTGGGGATTTAGGAAGCCCGAGGCGCTCCGCTGGAGTGTCCTAAGTGGCGTTATCCTGCATAGATGCTGTAATATCCATGGCGTCAGTCGAATTGAGGTCTTCTTTCCTCTTGGAGGAGCCTAAGAGACGTAGACCTGGTAGATGCTTCTCTTCGGTCGGCTCGGAGTCGCTATCATCTAAATTGGAGCTGGAGGCCGGCTGCACATGGAGGGCTTTAAGTTTACGAGGGATGAAGGCAGGCTCCACAGGGATGGTGGACTTGCGGGCTCTCTTCTTACGACAGAGGAGGAGGGGGGAGCAGAGGGGCCCAGGAGCTACGCGGGAGGAACGAAGGAGTCAGATGGCTCTGCAGGCATGAAGGCGGAGGGCGAAAAGTCTGCCATGTCCCAAGAGACCGGAAGATTTAAGTCCTGGGGGATGGCATGGGGTAGAGGGGGACGCGAAGGGAGGCCCTTGCCCCCAGCTCGTCTGCACTGTTGCCGGTGTCGTCGCGGCATCACGACAGGCTTGGATAGGGCGCGATACTGTGGAGGGTTCGCTGCAGAGGCATGAGCCCAGAAGCTTCTCACCTGAGCAGGGGAGGGCCGAAGCAAGAAGAACAGAGGGAGAGCAATCAGAGCAGGCTAAAGAGCCAGAGAAGGAGTGGGAGAAGTGAACAACATGGTGCCGGGAGGAGTTAATACCAAACGCATTGAGTACGTCAAAAATAAGGTGGTGTATGAGACTTTAAAGCCCAACCCACGCAAGAATTGAAGGCACTGTGCATCCCAAGGCTGGGGCACATGGGCGCGCCGTGTGGTGATCCACATGGCCGCCCCGTGTAGTCTTGCAAGGCTAGGTACCACCCGCATCTGGGGGAAATTATTATTATTATTTATTTTTATTTCAAATTTTTTTTTTTTACTTGCAGCGAAAGTGTTGAAAGAATAAATAGAAGTATTTTCGAAAATACTCCTAAAAAATGGGTAGCGAGATTTTTATCTCAGATTCAAAGCATAAAACAATCTTTTTTTTTTTGATAGAAACGGTTATGATTTGTATTAAAATTCTCAGCATATATGCCCATTTACAAGGTTCCAACATTTCCGGGACAACTCCCAAGCTTCCCCCATAACCAGAGTCTACCCATCTTTAATTTGGACAATATGAAACTTCCTGGATTCTGTAATCCATTTTATCGACGAGATTTCCCCTAACTTAAAGACACATACAAACTGTTGAAGCAATAAACAATAAACATAAAATCACATCTACAAAATTGGATCCCAATTTTCCTTCTCAACCCATACTAGAGTGCCCGCAGGAAGAAGGGAAACTCTATTAGCTTCCGCATCCGCCTCTTTGTTGTTGATCTACAAAACATTGAAGAAACTTACCTTTTGAAAAGATCTAGCAAGATTTTTAATTCTCGTCATTAGCCTCAATAGTCGTAGATCCTTCGGTCTTGAATTTTCCACAAGCATTTTTATGAGTGTCTGATAATTTCCTATGATCTTTGCCTCCTTGATGCCGAAATTTTTCAAAATATTGAGACCTTGCAGCAGCGCCATCCCCTTTGCTTGGGTATTAGTGTCTTGGCCTAGACCCCAAGTGTATCTGTGCTCAATTTGGCCCTCCTTATTCTTGATTACTCCTCCTGCACCTGCATTCCTTGGGTTTCCTTTTGCCGCTCCATCAAAGAATAGAGTAAAACAAGCCACATCCTTATTCCAATTACAAAATTTCTCTTCGGACATTTAATCTGCCAATATTTTTTCTTTTCCTCTTTTGAATCTGTCCGGGAGAATTGTAATCCCTGCATGCCACCCCACTCCAGCTCAAGAGGGGAGAGGTTTTATTTTAAGAAAGACCCCACATGCTCACACATGAATTCTTTGAGGATGATTTTTATCTTGACTGTGACCACTTGTGAATTATGCATTTTCCCCCGGAATATTCTGCAATTCCGCTCCAACCAGATATGCCAGCAAACTAGTTTTGGAAGTTCTAGCCAACCAACCTTGAACCAAATATTATTTAGGATATGTCCGGGGTATCGATGTAGCCAGCTAGCCTGCAAATCGAAAATGGAGGAGAGGAGCGTAATTGATACAGACCAGTGCTTCAGTACTTCGTTCCAGATCTTTGAGGTGAAATTGCAGTCCAACATGATATGTTGAGCATTTTCCTCGCTTGTCAAACACAACGAACATCGTGAAGGGCCAAGGAAGCCTTTCTTCCTGAGATTATCTGCTGTGAGAATTCGATTGTGACATAGCAACCAAATAAATATGTCAATTTTAGGGACCGATTTTTGTTTCCATAGGCCTTTCCATAGCGTCAGGCATGGAGGTGCATATGGAATTGCGCACAACGATTTGTAACCCTGCACCACTGTATACAAACGAGAAGACGACCCTCAACCTCACTGGTCGTGTTTCTCTACTATTGACATAGCCTTCCCTTTAAGCCTGGAGCGCATCATTAGCCAAGCGTTTTCTAGATCACTAGGCAAATCTGGCCTCCTCCATCCCAACCAGACACTATAATTCCAAGTGGAGATGTCCCACAGTGAGACCAAACCTGCGTTCTTCATCTAGAGGCGCAATTCCTGTAGTTCATGAACATCCTTGAGGGGCACATCGTTCATGATTCGATCCTCCCAGATGTCGATGGTTTTCCCATTCCCTGGAATCGAATACAAATTGTCCTGAATGAGTGCTTGCACTTGCACACATAGTTTGTGAATTTTTGAACCATTTGTGGCTTGAATAGGGCTGTCCAGACTTCACTTTCTTTGCCCGGAGAAGTATTTCTTCCGGAGAACCCACTGTGCCCAACTGGCCTTAGGAGAAACTTTCCTTCATATAATTTTGGCCCCCAAAGCTAAATTTTGCAGTGTCAGGTCTTTAAAATTCAGGCCACCTTCCAGAATTGGTTTGGTGACTTTGTCCCAATTGACAAGCGGAAGTCTGTTCCTATTTTTCTTTCCACCTTTGCAAAAGAAGCTTCTTATACAACCTTACATTTTCTCGAGAACTCCAAGAGGAGCTAGCATAAGCGAGGCTTGGAAGGTTGGGAGATTGTTCAAGAATGACTTAATTAGCACAGTTTTCCCTGCTATATTAAGCCAAGAAAACCCCCAAGCTTGCAATTTGAATTTGAACTTGTCTAGGAGGGGAATCCAATCCTTGCCTGAAGGATTTTTATGAAATATTGGTAGCCCTAGATATTTGAAATATGTCCATCTAATGGACCTGACAAAGCCCTAGCTTCTGGAAATTTCATTCAGCTCACTTTGAGTCACGTTCCATCCATAAATGTAACACTTTCCAGCATTCAAGCTACAACCTGAAGCAACGCAAAAATCATCCATTACCAATTTAAATTGCTTGGCAGTAGAAACAGAAGCAACCCCCAGAAGAAGGGAATAATCATCAAGTAGGGCATGATTGATCGCTTTTGTTCCTCTCACAATTTGGATTCCCATTATATCTTGATCTAGTCTTTTTTTTTCCAGGATAAAACTTAATGCAGAGGAATGGAGGACAAAAAGCAAGGGGGAAAGCGAGCATCCTTGCCTTAGCCCTCTCGAGGCTTTAAAGAAATCAACAGCTCTCCCATTCACCAACGAAGCAATCTAAGGTTCATAAATGTAGTCTCTGATCCAACTAATGAATCCAAATCCAAAGCCAAATTGGTGCAAGACTTTGAGCAAAAAAAAATGTCTAACCCTATCAAACGCATTTTCAAAATCAAGCTTAAGTATCATACCTTTTTCTTTCCTCTTCAGGCTTGAATGTATCGCCTCCTGGACTAAGATTATATTGTCCACTATTTGTATTCCTTGAACGAAGCCCCCTTGGTTCTCTAGAATGAGGTCTGGAAGAATCCTTTTCAATTTTCTAGCAATCACCTTAGTAATTATCTTGTACCCAATGTTGCACAAGGAAATGGGTTGGAATCTATTAAAGGAATTTGCCTCCTTTTCTTTCGGAATGAGTGCAAGAAAGGCAGAGTTTGTACTGCCCCCAATTTTCTTACAATCTTGGGATTTAAGAACCATTTTATGCAAGTCTTTTTTTACAATCTGCCAGCATACTTGAATAAATTTTTCCGTGAACCCGTCCGGGCCAGGGGCTTTATCTGGACTCATGGCAAACAAGGCCTCCTTTATTTCCTTCCTGGTAGCCTTAGACTCTAATTTCTGATTCATTCTAACAGTGATTTTAGTTGGAATCTAATCTAATAGCTTGTCACTGCATCCCTGCTCATCTTCTTCACTGAAAAGGCTTTTGAAATGGTTGAAGGCAGCCTTTTTAATACTTGGAAAATTTCTATAAGTTTGTGTTTCATCTTTAATTTCTTAGATGGAATTTAACCCTCTCTTAGATTGGGCTTGCTTGTGAAAGAATGATGTGTTTCTATCTCCAGATTTCAACCACAAGCTTCTAGATTTTTGCCTCCAATATTCCTCCTCCTCTCTGTATGCACTATGAAATTTGTGCTGAAGATCTTCCTCCATTTTTAAAGATTCACTCAATATTTCTGCCTCTTCCATCAAGTATTGATGAGTTTCGAGAGTTTTTTGGGCTTTCTTTCTTTCTTCCACGAGAATAGGGATGTTTTTAGCCTAACTTTTCAAAGCGATTTTCACTCTTCTCAACTTCTCCTCCCAAACATAGAATGGGGATCCCCTGCTCCTCTTCTTCACTGAAAGGATTTTGAAATGGTTGAAGGTAGCCTTTTTAATACTTGGAAAATTGCCATAAGTTTGGGTTTCATCTTTAATTTATGAGATGGAATTTAACCCTCTCCTAGATTGGGCTTGCTTGTGAAAGAATGATGTGTTTCTATCTCCATATTTCAACCACAACCTTCTGGATTTTTGCCTCCAATATTCCTCTTCCTGTTTGCATGAACTATGAAATTTGTGTTGAAGATCTTCCTCCATTTTTAAAGATTCACTCAATATTTCTGCCTCTTCCATCAAGTCTTGATGAGTTTCGAGATTTGTTTGGGCTTTCTTTCTTTCTTCCACCGGAATAGGGATGTTTTTAGCCTAACTTTTCAAAACGATTTTCACTCTTCTCAACTTCTCCTCCCAAACATAGAATGGGGATCCCATGACTGGCATATTCCATATTTCTTCTACCCTCTCCAAGAATTCCTTTTGATTTATCCAGAGAGGACAAAATCGAAAGGGGATAGGGCCTAGATTCGTTTGGGCAGAGAGTGCCAACATTATTGGTTTATGATCCGAAGTGATACTAGAGAGAATACTCATCTTAACATCAAGGCCAAGCAACAAAAATTAACTTTGAATGAGGAACCTATCTAATCTAGCAGCAATATGCTCGGGGCCTGCTCGTTTATTAGACCAGGTATACTTACCACGGCAAGGCTTGATGTTGAGCAGATCCCATTCATGAATGAGGTCCTCCACCCACTCGTGAGCCAGATCTCTCACAATACATCCTCCTCGATTTTCTCCTTGGCTTAGGGAAATGTTAACGTCTCTTGCAATAAGAATGTTTTCCAGCTCCTCCCCATTTTCCATGTTTCTCAGGGAGTCCCAAAAATTTTCCTTTTCCTTGACACTAACTGGGACATAAACATTGAAAAGGCTGAAAACCTCCTTCAATTATTGATGTTGAAACTTTGTGAACAACCAATGTACATGTTCCTTTTTCAACTACCAACTTGATCTTGGAAGTATTCCAGAGAGTGCCCAGACCTCCTAAGGCCCCTCTGGCTGAGACAACCATTGTCCCTCCTTTATTCCAAAATTTCTTGCTTCTTTGAAGGAATTCATTTTCCTCCAATTTTGTCTCCTGGACAAGCATTATGTCTAGGTTTTTTGTCAAGTTTAGATTCCTCATGGCTTCTTCTTTTTTCTTACTCCCCAAACCCCTGTAGTTCTAGGAGATCACCTCATTATTTATTTTTGTGAGAGTGAGGGCCACCCTTGGAGCCCTGTCCCTGGTTTCTTGCCATCTTTGGATTTTTGGCCAGAAGATTTTCCAAAGTAGGTTGACTTCCTTGCACTTTGTCTTTGTACGTTTCTTTCTCTCTCTTCTCCTTGGTTGACATTATTCCCCTTTCCAACCTTCTTACCGTGGATTGAGAGTCTCCTATCTCTCCTGCCTCTTCGGATTTTTCCAAGCCTTGGCTTTCCACCTCACTCACTGTGTGCTTGTCTTTGGATCTTTCTGTTTCTCCAGCCCCTTGACTTGAATCCTTTGTCACTGAAATCTCATTAGCTTCCTTATCTTCTGTCCTTGCATTCTCCGTTGCCTCCTTCTAAGGTGGATCCATTTTATGGATTTCTTATGTAGCTGATCCAAGGGGCTTGAACATGTTCCCCGAATCTTTTGGTGGGAGGTTTTTTTGAGCCACACTGTTGCTTTTGGGTTGGTGTCCTTTTCCTTTTTCTTGGTCTACTGTATTAGAGGCCTTAGGGTTTTTTTGGACCTCTTGGCCTACTTCCAACCTTCCTCTTTCTCCTTATACTCCTCGCTCTTTTTTGGGCAATTTATGGCGAAGTGCTCGTATTCATGACACCCTCGGAATTTGAACGAGAGTTGTTCATAATCCAGTTTTTGAATATGAGACTAGCTTCCGACATTAATTTTGATAGCTTCCGAGAGCCCTACTTCAAGATCCACCTCCACACTAATCCGAGCACAATCGTATTGGTATTTATTGTTTGCCCTGTTGATGAATTTTCCCAGTGCATCCCTTATGTGTTTCAGTGAGATCTAGTTCCAGCAGTGTATTGGGAGATTAGGAAATCTAACCCAAACAGGAACAACTAAAGGAATGTCTTCTACTGGATCAAAATCCAAATTCCACTTATTCAGATACACCCCTTGTGGCCCCATAAAGTATGGGCCATTCCTGAAGATCAGCTCCTTATCCTCTTTGGAGGTAAATTTGAATAAAAAATAACCTATGCCCAGAAAATAAGAGTTGAAATTTTGGTTTATCAATGGCTTCCAGTTCTTTATCACCCAGGCTTCCGTGGCTTTGGGAGATGACCACAAGCCTGTAAAATTTCCCACGAGCGCATGCTCATATATATTCAGAGTGATATGAATAGGTCCATCTGGCGGTAGAGACACTGTCGACATTTCTTCCAATATTTTGTCGAACTTCGTGGCTGAAACCTTCTTCTTCTTGGGCAAGGAGGCGATCAACGAGCTGAAAGTAGCTGTGTTTGGAGAGGGCAGAGGAGGGGGGGGGGGGAGGAGGGGAGGCCCTTGGCGAGCCCAGATCCTCCATGGCTACGACAACCCTAGCAAAGCTTTAGCGCGGGGGAAGGTTGCAGGTAACGATATTAGGGTTTTAGTAAGAAGCATAAAATAGTCTTAAGTCATGCATGATATAAAATTTCAGAAGCTGTGCATGATATATTAAATTATCTAAAGGATCGATCATCAGGAAGCAACACATACATAGAAGAAGAAAGATCTTCATCGACCAAGGATATAACCTTGCATTGGCTCTGCCTTACAGGTGCACTTGTTCCCACTTACCCTCCTCTTGTTAAGTTAAGTTAATATTTAATAGAGAGTCCATACATGTGGAATATATTTGTAATAGAATGGAATAACCTGTTGAGGAGTTTTTTTAACTCGACATTCCAGACACTGAAATGAGTCCATCTTCAGGGGAGCACCATTTTTTTTGAGAAGCTTGATGAGATTCAAAGAGCTAAGATCATAATATAAATAGGTGAGATGGTAAACAAAAAATTAAAGTGAAAAAGACCCATAATTTAGAAAAAGACATATTCAACTTGATAATGAAGGTAATATCCTTTTGCTGGGAGACTTTAATGCTAGAACTACTACTAACCAAGCCATTACGTTAAGTAGCAATTCTATCCCTGACCCCTTATGGCTTGATGAAGATAATAACTTAGCTAATAAATGCAAGAGAAAATCTGAGGACGTTATCGAGAACTTATTCGGCACTGAGCTCCTCGGACTTTGCAGTTTCTAGGACCTAATCATTTGTAATGGTATTAACAATTGGCCCCTCTCTAGTCAGATGACCTGTTTCCATGGGTTGGGTAGTAGTGTCGTGGATTATGTGATTTCTGACACCCTCGTCCTCAACCATATTACAAAATTTGAGCTACTTAATGGATTTGAGCCTGACTATGACCACAAACCTCTATTTCTATCCCTTAATCTTGCTATGCATATCACCCACATGCAGGAGACCAATGAAAGGAAAAGACACATTCGATTCGATAAAGGTAAATATGACCTCTTCATAAGGGATTTAGAGAGGGATTTAGGCCCCACGACTTATAATAATAAAATTGATCAAATCTATTACCATTTCACTACTATCCTTTCCAATACCATTCACAAGTTCTTTAATGAGATTTCATTTAAGCAGACTAATAGAACTTATAATCCATGGTATAACAAAGATTGTAAAATTTTTAGGAAAGTGATTAGAGACGATCCTAATGAAATCATTAAGCTTTGAAACATAAATATATAAAAAAAATCTCATCAAGAGGAAGAAAATATCATATATTAATAAAAGACAAGATTATCTTCTCCACCTTTCTAAAGTTGCGACTAGAAAATTTTGGCGGAATGTGCTTACTTGTAATGCCAAAGATAATCATTCTATCCCCTTAGAGCACTGGGACAACTATCTTAAGAAGCTGTATGACTCTCCGAACATTATGGGCATCACCTTAATCACTTCAATTAAGGGGGATGTATTCTCTCTGGATGACATTGAGTCTGGTATTAATAAGCTCGCTAATGGGAAAGCTAAAGATATTGAAGGATACCAAGTTGAGCTCCTTAAAATTGGAAGATATATCCTCATTACTCATCTCCACAAGCTTCTCAATTTGGCTGTAACACATGGCTTCCCTCATCTTTGGACACAAAGCCTTATTGTACCTATCTTTAAAAATGGGGACAAAAGTGTTCCATCTAACTACAGGACCATTACGATCAACCACATCCTAGGTAAGCTTTATGGGCTCATCTTGGAAAATAAGCTTAGCCTTTGGCTTGAAATCCAGGGAAAAAGAGCTAAAGGACAATCTGGTTTTAGGAGATATCACTCGACTATTGCACATATTTTCACTCTCAGAATCATTACAGAGGAATGTCATAATAGTAAAGTCAGTCTCTTCTATTGTTTTGTGGAATTTAGAAAAGCTTTCGACATTGTTCCTCGTGATAAAATTTGGGAGAGACTTAAAGAGACAATGGTCCCTCCTGAGCTGAGGATTGCTGTGATCTATCACTACGAGACCATCACTGCCAATCTTATGACCATCGAGAGGTGGTCTAAAGAAATTAAATGAAATATCAGAGTCAAGCAAGGGTGTCCCCTATCCTCTACCATTTTTGGCATATACATCGATATGCTAGAGGAGTGTCTGGAAAGTGCGGGATGCAAGGGCACCGAGCTTGCTAGTGTTCTCATTACTCTTCTCCTCTATGACGATGATATCGTTCTTCTTGCAAAAAGCCATGATAACGTTGACAAACAAATTTAGACTCTTTAGGCCTATTGCTCCAAAATGGGTATGATGGTTAATACCGGAAAGAATAAAGTCATGATCATTAAATCCAAAAAGATCACCCAGGGTAGTTTCGTGTATAATAACCAATTCTTAGAGCAAGTTTCTTCTTACAAATATTTGGGCACTGACTTCCCTCATCAACTCAAATGGAATTATAGCATCGAGAAAAGGAATATTGGTGGCTGGAAATATTATTATGAGCTTGAAAACAATTGTAAGTCAGTCGATCTTTACATTTGGAGTAAAAAGAGGTTCCTCTTTGAGACTCTTGTCACCCCTGTTGTCTTATATAGATGTGAAGTTTGGGGTTGCAGTATATCCAAAGAGTCATGGAGGAAGATTGAGATGTTTCAAAAGAAATTCATAACCTACAACCTGAAGATCAAGGGAAATAATCCCTATCATACCCTCTTGATCGAAGCTGGTTTTTCCCCCATTGAAAGTACAACTATGTTTAGATATCTGATGTATAAGAAGAAGCCTTACAACATGGAATCCAAAATGATCCCTAAAATTTTTTCTAACTTTAGTCAAAACCACCACCTTAGTCTCAAACACAGGTGGCATAAGGATGTCTTGTCTTGGTTCAACCATTAGGGAATTAAGGAGGAGCTCAGTATGGGAAGAAAAGATAATGTCAAATATACTATTACTTCCAAGTTTAAGGACAAGTTGTGGGAAGATCAAGAGCTGGAGGGTAAAAGGAAGGTAAGATACTAAAAGGAGGTGATCAAACCCACCCTTGATAATCAAAATTCTCTCTCTATGTCGACAAACACTAAAAAAAATGAACATCTCTAGGATAAAAACTAATTCTCATGAGCTTTAGAGTGAGACCGAGCGGTGGTCTATTCCCAAGGCTCCTTGGAATGATAGAATCTGTCATATTTGCGATACTAAGTAGGTGGAAGATGAAAAGCACTTTCTTTTAGATTGCTCTACTCTTGCTCACATCCGCTCTCAATTCCCTAACATCTGCCACACTTCCAATCTTCTTGACCTATTAAGCCAACCCACCTATAACAATCTTGGAGCGCTTCTTTCCCTTCTCTTTGATCATATGAACAAGATTTTGAAGAATCAAACTTAGATTCTTTTTCCTTTCTTGAGGTCCGATAGGCCACATTGGTCTTAGTGGACGTTAATCATCATCATTATCATCATCATTATTATTACTATTATTTTTTATAATTATTTTATTTTTTTAAAAATTATTATTATTATTATTTTTTAATTATAATTATTTTTAATTGTGCGGTATTTTTATTTTTTATTTTTTAACTTAAAAAAAATGTTTTTGATGTTTGTTTTTGTTAATTTTTTTTCCTTAAATTATCTATTCTTTTGAAATTATTTCTCCATTTCTCCATTTATTTTTTGATATATATATATATATATATATATATATATATATATATACCAAGTTAATTTTGTTTTGTTTTTGTTTTTTATTTTTTATTTATTTTTTATTTTTAATTTTTTAAATTTTATGTTTTATTACCAACATGAAAATCACCAATATTTAAAAAAAAAATCCATTTTTTTATAAAATTATTATTATTATTTTTAATAAAAGTTTTTGTTTTTTTTGTTAAATTTAATTTTTTTTGTTATGTGTTTTTAATTTTTTTAATGTTTTGTTACTTGATATTTTTTTGTTTTTTTTTAATGTTAAAATTTTTGTTTTCTTTTGTATTTTCATTTTTATTTATTATTTTAGTTTATTATTATTATTTTTTGCAGTGTCTGTGTAGATGCTCAACTAGCAACTCGATCCCATTATGTGCATTTTCATAGTTGATTTTAAAATTTTCGTTATAATGAATGAGTCTGCCCCCCACAATGTGTCAATTTCATGGTTGGTTTTTAAGTTTTCATTACAATGGGTCAAGTTCACCTACATTGCAAATCAATTTGATGGTTGATTTTTAAATTTTTGTTGCAATGTATAAAGTTATCTTAGGCTAAGATTTTAAAATCGCTATACATTTAGCATTTAAAAAATAAATTGCACTTGGTATAGTAACTCTTTCATTCAGGTGTTCATTTTTAAAGTTTTTTGAGCCATAAATTTTTTCCATAATGTCATGCTTGAAATATTTTGAAAACTTATAGTTTTTTTGTAGTCATAATCTTTGGTTTTAATTCCATGGTTGAAAAATTGTTAAGATTTTTAATGTTTTTCTAAGTGATGATTTTGTTTAATGCTATTGTTGAAAACAATAATAAATATTTTTTCTTTAGCACCATCACTGAAATTGTTGGAATTTTAAGATTTTTCAAAGATGTGATATTTATATTTAATGTCATGCCTAAAAACCATTATATTTTCAAAGACATTATATTTTATCTTTAATGTCATGCTTGAAATTCGTTGGAACTTTAAAGTTTTTCAGAGTCGTGAAATTTTATCTTTAACATCATTATTAAAAAATAATGAAAAAAAAAAACGTTATTCCAGCATCAACACTTTTTTGTTTTCAGGGTGTATATTGCACACAACAAATTTGTTTTTACTACCTTTTTTAAAAAATGTTGAAAATTTACCCTGAAAAAAAAGATGTTAATCCAACATTAACGCTTTTTGTTTTCATGGTGTCTTTTGCAAAAAATAATTGGTTTTATTGCCATTTTTAAAAAATGTTAAAAATTTACCCCGAAAGAAAAATATTATTCCAACATCAACACTTTTCGTTTTTAGTCTATTTTTCATGTTTTTTTGGCTAGAGTTCTGATTTTGAGGTAATAGTTCTCATTGGATCAGTAACTTTGTATTGCTTGAGAAAAAAATAAGGGGACAATGGTACCACAAAAGGGGAAGAGAATAGTGGGTGAATGGGTGATTTGACAAAACACTTTTTGCTAAAGAATTTTTGTGATGAAGCAATAAGGGTACAATGATACCACAAAAGGGAAGATAATAGGAGGTGAATGGGTGATTTGATTATACTTTTTTCCCTAGATTATATTACATTTCATGCCTGTTAGAGTTAGTGTATCAGTGATAAAAAATAGCTCTTTTGAGACATTTTCATCAGGTTATTAGTCAATTTTTTTTTCCTTTTCAGTTAGTCTTCAATAATAATTTTGGTCACTGAACAAGTCCTATCTTTATATGTTGCTCCTTTACCTCATTTCATCACCATTTAGAGGTCTAAAGTCATGTCGCTCCATCTCATATAGTTTAAATCTAGGGTCAAAACTGCCCATGGAAAAATATTCAAAATTTTCACTAAAAAAATGTAGTGAAACCTCCATTTCATTCATAAAAGTCTAGCTGAAGGAGCAAATCATTTTTCACAATTCAAAGTAATCTCTGCATGTCATAATAATTTTATATTTTGTTGTTGTATTCGAAGAGAAATGAAGAGCTTTGTAGAAGAAAGTTATTTTCAAAATCACATGTCTATCAAAGTTTTATTCTTCAACAATTTGAAAATTCACCCTAGATACCATATGATTTAATCTTATGCGTTATTCCCCACTACTCATGTGACACGTCGCATACCCCTACTCATCAATCATCCATGTCATATCAATTTAATTATACCCCTACCCCACATTTCATTTGAACTCCATGATATGCTAACTGCCTCCCATCTCATCGATCATCCATCGAATCCTAATCACGTTTGACGACCCACATGCGACTTCAGCCCCCCCTCATCATTCGAAACTTCACGCAGGGGGTGGGGGGGGGAGGGGAGGGGGGGTAGGTGGGTCTGAAAAGGGTGGTTTCAAAACTCAAACCCACCACTACATGTCAAATGCAGATGATTTCGCACCCCCCACACGAAACCAATTAATGCCCATGCACCCCTCCTAAATCCCGCTTACGCGTCGGTTGAAACCACTTCTCCACCTGCCTTTCATGTCATGCCACATGGTTATGCTGCTGTCAAATAAAATTAATTCCCGCCTTCCCATAACCGTAAGCGAATTAAATTTAATTGCTGACCATTAGGCTAACGTACCCGCACCCTTTTCAACGGCAATTAAACCAATTGTCCATAAATTCATCACTAAACACATGTTTTGAACTTTCATTCTGATATTCACTCTGCTCCGCACAGGATTACAAATTCATAGTTATTTCCAAAAACTCCAGAGATCAACCTTACCATTGTTTAAATCTCTCCTTTGTATCTGATTGATATTCCTTTTATCTGTAGAGCTTTTCCTCAGTCTAGGCCTTTGTTTTGCATCATAAATTATTTCTTTCACCATTTCAAATAGAGCCAATCATGCCTCCAAAGAGCAAATGGCAAGAAGAACTAGTAAGTTTTCTATTACACCCTCCAATTGACTTTCATCACATACCATTAGGAGACAGAGACCATAAAATCCATGAAACCCTTTGTGAAATTGAGTTATTTGAATTATATTGTTGGTTAGAGGATAAATTCTTAGATAAATATGATGATATAGGATTGTGGGATTCCAAAATTCCACATTATATCTTTCCTCACACCCATAGTGCTCCAGAATTGGTTAGAAGATGCCAAGCTTGGTATATGCCCAACCAGAGAGCTATTATCACTCCTACAAGAGAGATTTTAGTGACCATCACTACGCAAACTATTGAACAAATGATGTAAGCCCAAACCACAGAAAATGCCGCTCCATTTTTCCTAGAAGCACTGATTGAAATATATTAGAAGCTATATTTTTCAAAAAGAGCTCAAAATATTGAGCTGTTTACGACTGAAAATGGTCCATTACCCAAGAAAAAACCTCCATTTCCATCAACCATTTTCCCTTAAAGATCCAAACAAATCATTACGGTCATTTCCTATATTCTTGGTTATTATTTAGACCAATAGGTAGATGAAGCCATCATAGGATTCATGTCAATTTTCTCCACAGATTCCAAACCCTCTATCATTTCAACTTCAATAAATTCATTGAAGATTCTATCCATGAGAAGTTGGTTAAATTCCCAACTGAAGAGGTCTTCAAATATGCCTGTGTGTTAGCTTATTTGTTCTTATATTCTGAGGGAGACAAATTTAAGTTTACCTTACAGAAATTGGATGAAGAAGGAAATCAACAATCAATTATTTTCTGGCCTTCATTAGTGATGAAGGAACAAAAAGAGTATTCATATAAACAGTTTGTAGAATTTTTTCTTCATCCAGCACTCAGTTTACTGAACAACACTATAGAGCCTAGGATCAGTGAAGAAATCAGAAAGGTATTGCAGCTATCAGATCAAGCCAGAACAGGGAATTTGTATCGTTATCAAAACTACACAGAACTCAGAGTCTATGGCTGCGATCTGCCCCCTTATAAGTTTCCAAAATTCCTCCCCATGAGGATTTTTGCATTAGAGTACATTAGAGACATGCTTAATTACGATGAAGTGCATTTTGTGTCTGCTAAAAGTAAATCACAATTCAAAATAAGAACACAAATAGGACCTTTTATCTGTAATAGAAGGACAACAGGGCAGGAAGCAGATAAATTGTTGAAAGAGATGCATTTTAGCCTCAGTTTCACATGGTCTTATGATCTAGTTGGTTTCATTTCTAAATTAAGGGTAGAGAAAAAATCTACACCATATTTACATACACCTAGACCAAAGATTGAGAAGTATATGAATCAGCTTGAATGGACTGAGGGTACTTTACAGGAGGCTGAAGAACAAACACCGTCTACATCAACATTACAGACTCCTGTTGCATAGGAAAAAGAAGGGAAAAGGGTTAGAGAATATCAGTCTTCTCCAATGACTGATTCATCCAGCAAAGAATTTAAAATTCATTACAGGAAGAAGAAAAAGCTCAATCGAAAAGTTAATCCTAGCAAGGATTACGAGCAAGAAGTAATTATTATTACAGAAGAGACACCTCCTTCCACATACGCAGGTGATCAAAATACTTCTAAACCTACTACTTCAGCAGTTTCTCAAGATCAACACAAAGCCATTCAAACTAGTATAGTCGTTACAGGGGAAAAGGAGAAAACTATCTTTGACACCTTCAAGGAGATAAAGTTGAAGAATGAAATGTTAAAGACCAACACATATAATCAGTTTTGGAAACAAACTCCTAGCTCTCAGAGTAGGTTTCTCTCAGCTTTTAATTTAGAAAATGGAAAAATGAAGTTTTCTTTTCTTCAAGCACAAATTCCATAGCCAAAGTCAGAAGCAGATTACAAAAGGACTGTATTTGAGTTTGAAACAAAGGAGATACATCTAATAGATGAAATGGAGTTACATAAACAAACCGGTGAGATGATTTCATCCACTCTCACTAACACTGCTTTGAGTTTGTCAAAATTGCAGGTTTCATTGGCTAATGTACAATCGTAGCTGAAAATGGAAAAAAAATCTTCATTTTCTAAGGACAGAAGAATCAAAACTCTAGAAGACTCAATGATAAAAATTGGATATGATCCTTCCAATTTCAATGCAATAGAATAAATTATCAAAAAGAAAAATGCTCACGTAGCAACATTGAGGAAACAATTGAAGATTCTAGCTACAAAAGATCCTTTGGAAATATATATTGAAGAGATTGAATCTTAGAAGACAGAAATGATGAAGTTAATTATGGAGAAAAATTCTCAAATAAAGTAGATGGAATCAGACCTAGAAAAAATGATAAAGGAAAAGGAACTAGTAGCAAAAACATCTAAAGTTCCTTTAGAAGTAGTGCCTCTTGCAATTATCCCTATAGCCACACCTTCTACAACAAGTACAACATATGGAGTTGAGAAGCTCACTAAAGCAGTTAAGAATATGTCAATTCAAGAAGAGGAGATAAATAAATTACAGGATCAGGTAAAATTATTGCAATTTTAGAAATCTACAGATGAAATCTCACATGATGCTGAAGCACAAAAAGCTAAGAAGCTAATCAAGAGGTTGTAGAAAGAGAAAAAGGAATCATCTATTGGAAGAACTTTGGGCCAAGTAAAATAAATAATTTATGCAGACATCACATAATCCATTAGTAAAATTTGACCAAGTATACAAATTGTGTTTTAAGAGAAGGAGTTGATCCATAAAACAAATGGGGCCATTGAAACAATCAAAGCACAACTGGGAGACAAGCCTGCTACAACAAAAAATATTATTAAATTTCTAAATTCAAGTAGCATGTATGAGTTTGATTAATTCGGCATATATGATAGGAAATAGACAACCCTGGAAGTAAAGAAGGTGCTCACAAAGAAGAATTTAATTCTTCATCTTGAAGAAAAATGTCACAGTTTGGAGATCACAGTTCAGAGATTTTTTAGCAGAATAGAGCCTCTGACACAATAAGGATTGCCCTCTCTATTTGTATTTAATGATAAATTGATTACCAAAGAAGATTATGGGAGAAGACTTCAAGAATTTTCCATGGATATTGCTAAATTTTCAAATAACAAAGGTACAATGATAGGAAGGGTGCTGTTGGGAACCTTGAGCAATGACATTTATATTTAGTATGAGATCAATTTTTTTTGTGTGGTGAGGTACACTTTTGCTAAACACACTAAAGAAGATGAAGTTTACCGTCCTTAATGAAGAGCGTTGGGAAAAATTGTGTGAATATAAAGAGTAAGTAGTAAAAGAAGAAAAGTTAACCTCTGCCAAAATCATTAGTCAATTGATAGCCAACGCAACCCATAATTATCTCCTTTTCAGCAACTGTTTTCAATTAGAAGATCGCCAACACAACAAAATCGAATTTATTTCCATGTTGCATTTAGAGTTTACTTTGGAAAATAAAGCGTTATCTATTATGATAGCCTTTAATGTAATCTGTCGTAAATTTTCTTTTCTATAAAAACTTCACTGTACGAAGTATTGGGTGGGATAATCGAGTTTTTGAGACTCTATGTATTATTGTGGACATATTATTAATGAAATCAAAGAAGTTGCAACAAATATTTTTAGATTCATGTGGTATTTTATTTTGAGCACTGTAATTTTCTCTCTATTATTTCATTTCCATTCCATTTTTTGTGTAAAAATCTTATTAGTTTATAAATAGAGATCAACTATATGTTATGTTATTAAGATTTCTACAAATGCGCCTTTACTTCTGATGAATGCATTTGGTAAAATGCTCATTCAAACCCTTGCCTTTTTCTACCACTATACACAAATGACAACGTAATTGTGCTCAAATAGTTTTCCTATCTTGCCTCACTCTGTTCTCTACGATTCAGTCTTTGAAATCAGCTTAAGTTTCACTGAACATTATTTTTATCCAGAAAACAAATTATTAAACAAATTTCAAAATATATTAACTCATATCTAGCATAAAATATGGTACTTAGCCTAAAATTGAATATTTTTAAATGTGACACAGAGAGAGCCCTCTCTGGTTAGGTAGGGCTAGCTACCTAGCTAAAATTTGGTTTGTGGTTACCTTTCTTCATTCCTATTTTCAGCCTAGGAAGTTGGGAAGAGTGATAACATTTCTAGCGCCGTTGCCAAGGGAAAAATGTTAAATATCCTTGGGAAAGTTTTTCTGAACAGGCTGAAGTCAAAACCTAAGCCAAAACATATAATTTAGATCTTAAGCCGGCTCCCAAAAGATATACCATGTCAAATCCTGACCCTAATCCATCACCACTTGTATACAATACTGAAAGTATTTTGAGAAAACAAGAAACTAAGTCTCGAAAATCAAGAAGAGTTTTTAATCCTCCACTGATTAAATAAATTCCTTGCCTACGAGGTTTGTCTTAGAAGACTTAGATTTTTCTCCATAATCTGAAAAATATTTAATTAAAACCAAGTCTGAAAATTTTCTCTCTGAAGATACTTTTGACCCTTTTGATTTTGAGTCTTTTACACCATTTTCTAAAACCTTTGAGTCTGAAACTGATACTAAATTTTGGTCCAATTTTCATAAACTTAAAGGATTAGTAGATAAATTTCAAGAAAATCTGAAAAGGCTTATTTTCAATATCATCAATAGGCTTTTGGTACTTCTTTTAGCTCATCATCTCATACAACTAGACCATATGTTCCTCCTTTCATTCCATCTTTACCTTTGCAAAAATTTATTCAATCCACATCAAAATTCACACCTCCACCACCTCCTCCATTAACCATGGCCAGATTTTCTCCAGTGATTCTACTAGGTCATCTTACTGCTCTACCTCAAAATTATGGTCAGAGGCTGCCTCTCTTTGATGGAACATCAAAAATCACAGCCTATAACCATGTGGCTAAAGTAACTGATTTTAGAGACCTTGAAGAAATAGACAATTATGACGCTAAGATGCGTATTATTGCTCAAAGTTTTTATGGAGAAGTAAAGAAATGGTTTTTCTCTCTTGGAGCTGGTAGAATTGGTACCTCACAAAAACTAATTGGTTCATTCATGGAAAAATGGGAAGAGAATAAAAATCCACTGCAAATCCTAGCTGAATATAATGCACTAAAAATGAATACAAATGAGTATGTCCAAGAATTCATAGTTAGATTAAATAAGATATATGATTCAATTCATGATAATATTAAGGCACTCCGAGACCTTGATATACTCCATTATCTTGATGGTTTTGACCCTGAAATGGCCTATCAACTGAGGGAGAGAAACCCATCAACTTTGGAAGAAATGAAAAGAAATGCAGTGAGTGTAGAGGCTAATCTGATTATTAAAAAGTCTAAGGTAAAAACAGAGAAAAGAGTCACAATAAAAGAAGAAACATCCTCTTCATTAGAAGGGAAAATTGAAAATTTGATTAAAGCCATGGAGAAAATGATGAATAAGATGTACAGTGTTGATCAACAAGTTGAACCTTCTATAAGAAATCCCAATTTCAGGGGTCAAAATCAACAACCCCAATATAGGATTAAACAAAGGGAACAAAGGGGTCAGGATCCACAAAGTCAATAGAAAGTTCAGAAACCATTCCAACAGAATTATACTGAAGGCCCTAATGAAGATGATGAAGAATAAATTTATGGAGAAAACCATTTATTTGAGGAAAACCAAAAAAAATTCTTCCTCACTCAAGAAGATCAATATTTTGCAGAAATTTGTGCATCAAATGACCAACAATATGCCATGTAAAATGAAGACTTAATGTGCATTGAATATTATCAGAGAGGATATCAAAATGCCCTCACCCAAGTTCAAAGGAAGTATGGTTTGAGGAGTAGAAATGTTCCTCTAGTTTCCAATCAAAAGAAGCAAAGCTCTCAAACCAATACTTAGCAAAAAGAGGCTGCTGCATTAGACAAAAGCAAAGAAAAGGCACCTACTACTTATACTTATCCTAAATATAATAAAGCATCCACCAATAATCAAAGAAAAGATCAAGAAGTACAAGAAGGAGGATATAAGAAACGTTCTTCATCCAAATAACTACCTGAAAGGAAAGACACATCACTAAAAGAGGTAGATAAACATCCGGCTCAATTTTCCCTTGAAAATGAAATTGCTAAATTGAAGGTTTTTATTCCTCTAACTGAGATAATGAAGAATGATCAGTATAATTCTCAAGTTACTAAGTTTCTTAGATTTTATCAAACATATGATATGGTTAACTTGAGTGATGATAATCCTGAGCTTCTTTTTGGTCTTACTGTTGATGGAAAATCAAAAGATAGTGAAGTTCCTCTCTTTTACTTAAGTCTCAAGATCCATGATTTATTCTTCAGAATGCAATGCTTGACTCTGGAGTGTCCCATAACCTCATGGCTAAAGCAATTATGGACAAATTAAGACTAGACATCACAAGGCCTTATTGTGATTTATATTCATTTGATTAAGGGAGGGTGAAATGTCTTGGTCTTATCAAGGATTTAGTGGTCTGTTGTAGCCTCTACAACACCCTCCAAAAAAACCCCACTTCAAAATTTTTTGGAGCCCCTTGAACTTAAAGAAAAACCAAGTGAAGTATCCATAAGGTTAAGTCGCAAAGTCGCAAAACTCCTTTTTTAGAAAATTGAGACCCCGCGACCTTGCGACCCCGCGACCTAAGGGTCGCAAGGTCGCAAGGTCACGAAGTTGCAAAGCGCAAATTTTAATGAAAACTGCGACCCCGCGACCCCCAGGTCACCAGGTCGCAAGGTCGCGAAGTCGCAAAACACAACTTTTAATGAAAACTGCGACCCCGTGACTTTGCGACCCCGCGACCCCCAGGTCGCCAGGTCGCAAGGTCGCAGGGTCGCAGATCTTCTAAATCACTCAAATTGAGACCTTGCGACCTCATTAAATGCCCGCACGTGCGACCCCTTTATATAAGCTAGGTCGCTAGGTCGCACTTTTCACATTCAGCGAATAGAAAGAAACGGCTCTGACAGGTCGACTGGCGCGCGTTTTTCCCGGGTAAGTTGCCATTTTCCTCCTGCTCTTTCCCTTTTTGTTTTTCTTACTAATCCCAGACATCCTCAGCCTTTAAATTTTTAATTTACCTCAACCCTTGTCTGTTTTTCTTGCTTAGGGTTTTCTGATTCCTGTTTGCTCCCCCCAAGTGACCAAAATTATTAGCTTTTCTGTTTCAGACTTCCATGGCTGCTCCCCTACACCAAGAATTACTCCTTGACCTTGCCTGGACACTGTTTTTTTTGTATTCTCCAAGTTAAAGGAAAAAAACACTCCACGCCGCGCGCGCTCAAACCCTCGGGGAAGCCCTAGCACGACTTGCGACCCGCGACCTAGTCGCAAGGTCGTAGTTTCCATTGTTTTCGTGATTTGCGACCCAGCGACCCAGCAACCTAGTCGCAAGGTCGCAAGGTCGCATTTTCCCCTGGTTTTCTAAAGTTGCGACCTAGCGACCCAGCGACCTAGTCGCAAGGTCGCGAGGTCGCATGTTCCCTGGTTTTCTAAAGTTGCGACCTCGCGACCCAGCGACCTAGTCGCAAGGTCACATTTCCATACTTTTTCTCGATTCGCGACCCTGCGACCCAGTGACCTAGTCGCAAAGTCGCAAGGTCGCATGTTGGCTATTTTCTCTCAAACTGCGACCCCGCGATCCAGTAGGCCATTATTTCAAATTTTGTTTGTGCCCCAGCTTTGACAAACTGTAATTGGTTTTTATCATCATGTCGTTCTTCTCATGGGATTCCTTCATGAATTTGACAGGTGAACTTGAAGCAGACGCAGAGTGTATACCTGTTCTCTCGGATTCTAGCGACATGGCACCCCCAGTGTCTCGGAAGAAGGACAAGCAAGTGGTGGAAGAAGATATAGACACAGACATGCAAATGTCCCCACCGCCGATATACAGAGATACCCTTTGCACCTTTGCAAAAGGGGACAGCATGCGATGGTACCAAGTATATCATGAGTTCGCCATACCGGAAGTGGAATTTCCAGAAGATCTCTCGGACCGGGAAATATACAGAAAAGTTAAAAGGTCCAAACTGCATCTCACAGGGGCGCATCCGGCCATATTCCCGTGTCCCGAAATAATAGACTAGATCATACAAAAAACAGATCCCAAAAGGTTCGTGATCTGGGACAGCGAAGGCAAGGCTTTCTCAACGCTCGTAGGCTCGGACGCCCATGTGTATTACTCGTTGCCTCAACCGGAAGAAAACTTTACCCAAGGATGGGCTCTTGCCAATGCAGTCCCTGTAGTTGACACTATCAGGCAGTGGTGGGCGGAACCCGACAAATTCAAAGTCAAGAAGGACCAAGAATATCCGGTGGCTAGCCTGAGAAAAGTATATAAATTAGCAGCTGCCATGCTCTGCAGATTGTACGGGCGCCCGGACGCCACTACCTTCAACGACACATGGGCTACTATCGTGGAACATGTAACGGTGCATGGCACTTGTTTCAACTGGGCTAATATATTGATGACCTCAATGCAGACAAACTTGTCTTCGGCATTGGCCCCAGAGGAAGGAATGCCTTCTGAGTTCTATATGGCCTCTTATCTGTTGGAAGTCATCTGTGCGCGGTTGCATTTTGAGGGATGGGCACAAAACTGGGATTCCATGTAGACTCGTGCAATTCATCTGCAAACCAAGGTGTTCTGGGAATCCAGGTACAAACAGGATATAGAACCAATTTCTCAGATATTCATCCCCGCTCTTTTCAGGAAATTATTTGGCCAGGATGCCCCTTGCATGTCTTGGTGAGTTAGGGAGATGCTAGGCCAAGTGGCGCATTGGTTTCCGTTCGCTGAATATACTATCATCCGGGTCTTCGGCACGTTCAAGCCACGACATGCTTTGCCTCGTTTTGTTATAGACAAGGTGCTCATGCAAGAGATATGCTTCCAAATGACCTCGGGTTTCTCCAATGTCCTGTCCAAAGGGAAGAAGAAGCCTTGGCCCGCTCTACCCCTTACTATCGGTGCCTATACGGTTAAAGACTTCAAATAGGTAGGGGATGAAGGAGAAGAGATTAAAAGTTATCACCTAAGGACTTTGGAGTACCGAACATACGACCCAGTAAGGATAGTTCCCGAACACTGCAAGAAGGCCAAATTCAAATGGAACTACCAACATGTAGAACGCCCGGAAGAAGATGAGAGAAGGAACTGGTACAATGCCGATAGACAACTCGCTCCGGGGGCTGACTCTGGCCAGGAGGATCAGAATGACCAAAGCTTGGAGGACAGGAGCCGTAAGTTAGGAGGCGCTTCTTCCTCTCTAGCTAAAAAGCCCCGGACCAGCACATGGCCTGACACCTCTTCCCAACAGAGAGAAGCAGAGGCATAAGCCCAGCAGGAGAAAGAAAAGAAGATAAAGGAGGACGAGGAGAAACGCAAGAAGAATTCAAAGGCAGATCAGAAGAAGAAGCAGGCCGAGGAGGCCAGAAAGGAAAAGCAGGAAAAGGAAGCGCAGGCTGCAGCAGAACGGGCACTCAAGGAAGAACTTGACAAAGCTGAAGCTGAACACCAAAAGAAAGCAGACCAAGCTGCCGTGGCCGAACGAAAGAGGAAAGCCGAAATAGAAGCAGCGGCAGAAACAGAACGCAAGAGGAGGGAAGAGCATGAAAAGGCAGAAACCAAGCGCCAACAAAGGGAAGAAGAAGAAAGGAAGAAGAGAGAAGAGGAGGAAAAGAAGAAGAAAGATGAAGAGGATGAATTAATAGAAGATATCGACATATCTCCCCTAGAGGTCCCTCTAGGCAGTACAGGAAACATTCTCTCCGATGTTGATTCCCCCCAGGGGCAGGAAGAGGAGGTCTTCGACCTAACCAGGCTCACATTCGACCAATTCTCTTTCAAAATTCGACAAGAGAAGAGAAGGTCCATGGCACAAATTCCTTCCGTCACATCTACGGTCGCAACTGAAAAAGACATAGTCCATGATACTAGGACTAACCACGTGATGATAGCATCGGCAGGCACTGCTTTCACCGCGGCCACGGAAGAGAATGTCACCAGAATGAGTAGGGAAATCATTTCTCTACAAAACAGACTAAGAGTAGCGGAGCAGCGTGAGAAGAAGGCAGAACAAGAGAGGTCGGTGTTGGAAAAAGAGATGCAACAACTCCAAAACAAGGCTCCCCCAGTCAATGAAGTTCCACTTGCCGTTATGAAAGAATGCGATGTATTAGAGACGACCATGAGGCAGGTGTATGGAGAAATGCTCACCATAAAGAAAACAGTCGCCCCATTGGTAAGAGCACGAGCAAAAACTAAGCAGAAGCATGAGCAGCTCAAGGAAGCCTCGGTTGCTTTAGATAAAATGATGAACTGGACAGTGCAATACCCTCAAGTTCCCGAGCATTTGCCTAAGAAGGATTGGATTCATACACAAGATGCCAAAGTCCAAATACGGATGAAGATGCAATCCAAGGACAAGCTATCCAAAGATTTGGACAAAGTAATGTCTTCATACGACCACTTGATCAGCGGCATAGACTCAATGCACACTCTTCACCACATTCCTTCACTAGGGGCATTGGACGAAAGTAAGACCTGGGAACAAGTAGATCAACAAATCCAGTCATTCCTGCAGCCTATCAAGCAAGCTGCTGCCGCCCCGGAGGTCGCAGCATCACAAGAAAATCTGGGTCAGTTGCTTGTCGCGCCAGTACATATTTACACCAAGCTCGCCTCCCTTTCAAACCAGATCTCCCAAAAGAAAGAAACTCTAATCCTGAATGCTCTGAAGTGTATGCATCGGTTGAAAGAGGAGGTCCCTCTAGTCTCTCCCATAGCAGCAGAATACCAGACCTGGCGAGACTTCCTCAAAGAAAAGCATATTGGTGCTCCTGATCTCTCTATTGCACGCCCACCTCCATGAATCAGTATCACTAGGTCGCAGGTCGCTCTGTTCAATAGGTCGCAGGTCCCACCGCTCCCTAGGTCGTAGGTCGCACTGCCAAACAGGTCGCAAGTCGCACTCACTGGCCAGATCGCAGGTCGCATTTTTCTACCAGGTCGCAGGGCAACTCAACCGGCAGGTAGGCGAAGAGTCAGGGAGCCCAAAGGGCATTTTTGATCTATGGGACTTAAAAGCTACAGAGCATTGTACTTAAAGGGAACACTCTTTTGGCATATGAATACAAATACCTGTTGAAACTCCTTTTGGATCTGATGTGTTTTGCTTGATGAACACTACGAGTATTTCTTTACAGTTTCAGAATATCTTTTGATTAATGGGACTGCACTCTTTAATGGCATCATTTATGCATCATGGTTACCCATATGTGTGTTGATGATGTATGGATTAATTTCTTACTGAATGGATGTTAGTGACTTTTTTTATTAGCATTTCATTTTATCTTTCAGAAAGTAAAGGGGAATCTCGCCATAAAGACTTTTTCTGTTGTGGTCAGAATCGCCTACAAGCATAACCCCAAAGATGTGTTGTTGACAACATCTCCTTCGACGTGTATGCTTTATTATCTATCTTGCTACGCGTAGTGTGATATACATGTTTTTTAATGCATCAACCTTGTCTTTTGTATCATGTGAATAAGTGTGTGTCCGCAGGTTTGAGCAAGTTCTTTTGAGACCAAAGGGAAGGCGACTAAAGCGGTAGCCGGACCCACACCCCGGACGGGATCCCTATTCCAAACGGTTCAAGGTCTGATTGGGACTTTCTACCGGGGAGATCCCCTGCTGTTGGCCGGACAGATTTTCCCGTCAACAGAATTGGCGCTAGAAGGAGGGCCTGAATGGCATCCTCCCATCATACAACCAACATCTCATCACAAACTCCCCACGAGGAGGTCATAAATGATGAACCTGCCCCTCCTCCTTTGGAAGACATTCCAGGGGAGGAGACTCGTTATTTTGAAATTACCAGAGCGCAGTTGAGAACCTTGCGCCCAGCTGCCCAAAATCTCCTCAGGGATTTACGATATACCCAAATCATGGAATTCCTGACCTACACTAGGACCCCTCCTGAAAAAATCACTCGAAATGGTGCTCTGGTAAGCACCATACCCCAGCTTGTGAATCTCATGTTGGAAGACCTCGCCACTGCTGTTCAGGAAAATGACCCGATTCTCCAAGAGGGCGAAGAATTCGACAATACTGAACCCTTCCCTGACCCGCAACCTAACCCAATCCAACTGAACAACAACCAAGTGCCCCCTCCACTGGGAGAAGGAGAAGGAAACAGGGCCCGTAGGAATGTGGGCGAGGGAAACAAAGCCCGCAGGAATGTGGGCGGGGAAAACAGAGCCCGCAGGAATGTGGGTGAAGATAATAGAGCCCGCAGAAATGAGGGTGAGGGGAACCGAGGCTACGGGGATGGAGGTAGAGGAGATAGAGGTCGGGGCCAGGAAAAACGTGCCACCCACCGCCGCCCAAACCAAAATAGGCCGCCTCTCCACAATTTGGGATACCTTGGGAACATGCCCAACCATGAGAGAAATCAAGATGAACACTCTCGTCATGAAGGGGAAGCATCGGTGTCCGGGACGGGGAGCGGATCTGAGTCTGAAATCCGATACCATCAGCGCCAGGAGGGTGAAACCACTCGCCTGGATGGTCCAATCCCCGTTAGATCTTTTAGGTCCCCTCCACGATATGCCTAGGCACCCTGAGAAGCATCTCCCCAGGTTCGATCCTGAGAAAGGCACCTTAGCTGAAGATCATATAAGTAGTTTTTATCTGTCTCTACAAATCATGAGAGTTCAATATGATGACGTCGCATGTCGATTGTTTCCCCACACTATTGAAAACAAAGCGACCTCTTGGTACCGCTCCCTCCCCAGTTCCTCTATTACATCATGGGATCAATTCCGTCGCGTGTTCCTGCAGAAATTTTCGGAAGATAAAACACCTTCCATGCTCCTCATGGAGTTGAGTACCATGAAGTGTCATTAAAAAGAGAAGGTCAAAGACTTCAACCAACGCTTCACTACCATACTGCAAAAATTTCCCCCAAACCTGGCTTTGGATGACTCTATCACCATTGACTACTATACGAAAGCTCTCCCTAGGGATATCGCCGTCTTCGTTAAACGTGAAGCCCGCGCCACCCTCGCAGCCAACTACACGGCTGCTCTCACGGTTGAAAGAGACATGCTGTCTATAGGAGCCATGGATCACAAAGGGAGAGATGATCACAAGCAAATCACGAAAAAGGGTGAGTCCTCCACAAACAAAACTGCAGATAAGGATAAGGATGCTTTTGACTTTGAGGGTATAGCAAAGACTCTCAAGCTATTAACAAATGAAGTCTCCGATCTGAAAAGGAAAGGTATAGAGTCCACATCTAGTGCCAAGGCACCTAAGCCCTTCTTCAGGAAGACCAACCCCAACACCAGCCGACCTCCGTCCAACCCAAACATTGTTCTGAACGTTGAAGACCTAGGAAAAGATAACTTCTGCTCTTTCCACTAGGCTGCCCATTCTGAAAAAACATGCCCCTAGTGGATTGGTAGCATGACTGCAGTGGTAAACCAGCTTTTGGATGATCAAACTCCAGGGGATGCAGGGGAGGATGATGTTTCAGACCACGATGAAGAGTTGCCCCCGGATGAAGAACCAGCATCCTCAGTCCTTGCATTCGATGTTATCCGAGGAGACAACCACCTTACAATCACTAATATCAACATGGCAGACAATCCTAAGACCCCACCTGTAAGAAACTACAGCCTTAGGAGTAAAGGACCGGTCCCTGAATCATCCTTTGAATAGAAGAAAAGGGCTTTCTTACGGAAAATTCTACTGCCGAGAAATGAACAATGAGCTGCCTCTAAGAAGCCCACAAATGACAGTACCCGAGCGGATCCAAAAAACAAGCTCCCCATGAGTTCCACCACAACCACCACCGAACCAAGTCCCCAATCTGATTCCACATACAACATCGTAGAGGACATGAAAAAAACCAGAGCTAACATATCCCTCTATGAGCTTGCTTGCATAAAAAATCAAAGGGAACTCATTCTTAAAGCCTTCGCCAATTCCTCAGTTACTAAGCATGTGAGCAACACTTCCGCGCAACCTAGTCCAAGTGTTCAATCCATCGTAAACGCCATCAATACAAATTCCAGGGGGTCTACTCCTCCTTTTCTCCTGTCTTTTGAGATCTTCAACTTCAACGTCCATAATTGTCTGGTTGACTCCGGCGCCTCCACAAACGTCATGCCACTATCTGTTTGCAAAAAACTGAACATCCGCCCAGAGAAAACTGACGCAAGGATCATTCAACTTGACAGAACTCAAGTGCCAGCCGTAGGAGAACTGAACAACGTCATCATCCGCCTCTTGTCCGATTCTAAAGTCCACCAATGCATCGACATTGTAGTCATTGACATTCCGGAAGCCTACGGCTTATTACTTAGTAGGGACTGGTCCAGAAAACTACAAGGATATTTCGCCACTGACTGGTCCCACCTTTGGCTTCCTTACAAGGGCCGGAATAACCAAATCCGGGTCGAAAGCGAGCCTTATATGAAACATACTGTGACCGATTTGGACGCTACTAATGAACCCATCAGTTTTGCTCAGGAGGAACTCAGCATGTGCTTCTTGGAAGCCATTTTTGGATGTTATCACCCTCCTCAATCTCCAGTAGATCCCCAGACCCAGTCTGAATTGACACTTGTCGCGGAAGATCAATTCGCTCCCGTCTTACACCAAACTGAAACTGGGACCCCGCCCCAACCCGCAATCCCAAAGGAACCAGAAAATGATGTATGGACCCTGTACTATGACGGTTCCAAAACTCTTGATGGAGCTGGTGCGGGCTGCATCTTGATAGACCCTCAAAAGAACAAATTCTTGATATCATGTCGGCTTGAGTTCCAATGCAAAAACAATACTGCAGAATATGAAGCTCTAATTCTCGGACTCAAGAAGGCATTGGATTTAAAGGTAAGGTGCTTACGAGTTATTGGAGATTTCGAGATTATCACTCGGCAGGTACGCAATACCATTCATTGTTTGTCTCCACATTTGAAAGCTTATCAGCAAGAGGTATGGCGTCTTATTTCTGATTTTGATGCTTTTGGAATTAAATCTGTTCTTAGAATGCACAATGTAACAGCTGATACTCTGGCTAATGCTGCTGCTAGATTTACCCCTTTGAGGGACGGTTTTTTGATTGAAGTTATTTATAGACCATCCGTGCCAGATAATGTTACTAATCTCCGCGTTTTTGATGATGATCAACAGATATTAGAATTTATGCTCAACACTGAAGTGTTCAAAGACGCGGCGATTGATGAAGCAGACCACGACCAAGCCTTGCAGGAAGAGCATGACAAACGCAAGGAAAACCCCATGCCTAAAGGAATAGTATCACTTGAAAAGCTCTTCGACCTGCAAAGCCGATTCCGAGGCCCCCCAAATACCAAGGTACAAAGTTCTATTTCGGCACATCGGCAAGTAAATTTGGGATCAGAAGAGGACCCGAAGTTCATTAACCTCGGGAAAGAGTGTACCGACGAAGAGACGCAGGCATTCAACTGACTATTTCGAAAGTATCGAGACGTATTTTCTTGGACGTATAATGATTTGCGCACGTACGGCACTCGGATTATTCAGCACGTCATACCCATGAAGGAATGTGTGAAGCCATTCCAACAGAAGCTCAGGAAAGTACACCCTACGTTGGAACCAATGATTCTAAAAGAACTCAAGAAGCTGTTGGACGCACACATTATTTTCAAAGTTCGTCACTCCACATGGGTATCAAATTTGGTCCCAGTTCGGAAGAAGTCGGGTGAGATCCGCATATGTGTAGATTTCCGGAATTTGAATCGAGCCTCGAACAAAGATAATTACCCTGTGCCACCTATGGAACAAATATTGCAAGCTGTGTCCGGATCTGAAATGTTCTCTTTATTGGATGGATTCTCCGGTTACAACCAGGTACTGGTAGCCGAACCAGACAGGTTGAAAACTACCTTTCGGACCAAATGGGGAACATTCGCTTTGAGGCATGCCTTTTGGATTGATTAACGCGGGGGCAACTTTCCAACGAGCCATGGACATAGCTTTCCGTGGTTTGATAGGTCAGAGCGTGGTAGTCTATTTGGACGACGTCACTGTGTTTTCAAAACGCCGGGACGATCACTTACGCCACCTCAAACAAATCTTCGAGAGGTGCAGGAGGTACAGGATTTATCTCAACCCGAAAAAGAGCATTTTCGCTGTGGCAGAAGGGAACTTGCTAGGCCACATTATTATAAAGCAGGGCATTGTAGTAGATCCATAGCAGGCAAAAACTATTGCCCAGATTTCCCCCCTGAGCAATAAGAAAGCAATGCAGTCTTTCCTGGGAAAAATCAATTTTGTCCGCAAGTTCATATCGGATTTCGCCCAGATAGTTAGACCATTGCAGGGGATGATTAAAAAGAATGCGATGTTCAAATGGAATCCGCCAGAGAAGGAGGTGTTTGCCAAAATCAAACAGGCCATAGCGGAAGCACCATCCCTTCAAAGTCCGGACTTTAGCAGAGATTTCATCCTATATACTTTCGCTTCAGATTCTTCACTTGCAGCTGTCCTCACGCAGAAAGACGACAAAAATGACGAGCGACCCATTTCCTTCATGAGTACGGGTTTACAAGGAGCTGAATTAAACTACCCTGAAATTGAGAAGCAAGCCTATGCGGTCTAAAAAGAAGTCAAGCACTTCAGACCCTACATCTTGAAAATCCACGTCACAGTCTTCGTGCCACATCCAGCGGTCCGCTCGTTGTTCGTGCAGCAGGAGCTAGGCAAGAGGCGAGGCAACTGGGTGACATGCTTGCAAGAGTATGATTTAGAATTTAAGCCAGCTCACACCATTAAAGGACAGGTTTTATGTCAAATGGCTGTGGAGGCGGCAAGTTCCCATGGAGTCGAGCAAGAGTGTTGGGAACAAGAGATCGATATGTACTAGAGTGACCATGTGCCTCAGTTGAGTAACCCTTCTTGGTACTCGGACATTTCAGGATACCTTGCCCAGGGTACTCTGGACCCCGCTTTTACTGCCCGGCAGAAACGCGCGATAAGACTCAAAGCGGCATCTTACCAGCTGATCCATGGGAAGCTTTTCAAGAAACATTACGATGGGGTCATGCTACGCTACTTAGAACATGATGAAGCACAGAAAATTTTGACTGAGCTACACGACGGACTAGCTGGGGGTCATTTTGCCAGGGATACCACTGCCCATAAGATAATGCGCGCAGGATACTATTGGCCAACCCTGTTCAGAGACGCGCATGCATATGTCCGAAAGTGCATCCAGTGCCAGAAGTTCGCAAATCGAGAAGCACGGCCAGTCGCCCCCTTACTGTCAGTAGCAGTAGAAGAACCTTTTCAACAGTGGGGCTTGGACGTCATTGGCGAAATCATACCTCACTCCTCCAAACAGCATCGGTACATTCTTACAGCTACCGATTATTTTACCAGGTGGGTCGAAGCAGCACCTTTACGCAAAATCAATGATCAGGAGGTAATAGAATTCGTCACTCGTTCCATCATCACCAGGTTTGGCGTTCCAACTTCCTTGGTTTTTGATAATGCAACTTACTTTTCATCTTTTAAATTATGTGATTTTGCCCTGGAAAACGGTATCGTTCTTAAACATTCGGCAAATTACTATCCCCAAGGAAATGTTCTAGCTGAGTCGACTAATAAAAATCTGATCCGCATCATCAAGAAGACCCTGCTATCCCACCAGTGCAACTGGCACAACGCCCTTCACAATGCACGTTGGGCCGACCGCGTCACGCCTAAGTCCTCCCTAGGCACCTCTCCCTATTTTCTCGTGTACGGAAAAGAAGTTGTTCTTCCTCCCCACTTATCTCTCCCTGCCCTTCAGCTATCCCAGGAATGTCATGGTACCCCATGCCCTACCTTGCAAACTCGAATTGACACCCTGCTGAAGTTGGAGGAAGAAAGGCAAAAAACCCGGGAAAAGTTCGCTATCCACCAAAGCCAAATCAAGAGATGGTTTGATAGAAAATCCGCAGGGAATAAAAACATTGAGATAGGAGACCTGGTCCTAAAATGGGATAAGGCTCATGAAGAAAAGGGAAAACATTCTAAGTTCCAAGCACTATGGACGGGTCCTTTCCAAGTTAAAGAAAAAATAGGTTCCCATACGTTTAGACTACAAACCCTTGAGGGAAGAGTCGAGGTCCTCCCGGTGAACGGCCATGACCTCAAACACTATTTCACTTACCAGACCTTAGAGGGCTATCTTATCCTTGTACCATATTTTATTTTCTCGCCTTTGTTAAAAATAAAAATAAAATAAATAAATAAATAAAAATTAAAGGAAGGATCTGTTAGAGCCACACAATTGGCACACTGCAACAGGTTCTATGCTGATGGAAGGCCTTTTCCGATAGACTCGAAGGCGAAAAAAGCTTGCTTTTTCTCTGCACCTGAAGGCAGCATATGACCTAGCTCAAGTCATCAAGCGGGAAGCCTACCTCGCCAGTCTGAGAGGGTGTCTGCAAAAGAAAGTACGATGTAGTGGTAACCAGATCGGAAGGGAAAAGAGGTACTCTATGCTACGACAGGGTATCTAGGAAAAACCAATGTCCTCATACCAGACCAAGAACAACCTCTCTGCAAGCAAAATAAGTCGGGATCCCTCATCCGCCCAGGCTAAATTTCCATCTCAAATAAGTGCCACGAGCACATCTAAATAAGTGCCTCAAGCACATTCAAAATAAGTGCAATAGCACACAAATAAAGGGTAAAGGATTGAGAAAGGCTTCCTGCGCAGAGAGGTGATGTAACGACTCCGCCGGGGTACTGACCAGGCTCGCTGGCAGCGGAGCAACGTTCACGATTCCTAGGCAGTGACTCCGCTAGGACCGAGAGGTTCGCTGGCAGCGGAGCAACACGATGAGGACAAAATAATCATACCGGACCCTGTAGCCGCTTGGAGTTCTCCAACCCTTCCGGTCTGGAGACCTGAAGAAATGAATTTTGGTTAAACAGCACCTGAACAGGCCAGCAGATCGAGCAACCCAGCAAGGTGCCAAAAGGCTAGGCAATGTTTACCGTAAGGTAAAAGAAAACAGCCAGAAGAGACCCCTCCCTCCCCCCTCCAAGACTAACCATCGGCACAGACTCTGAGTTCGTCCAGTGAATCGCCATTTGTTGTAGCCTCTACAACACCCCCCAAAAAACCCCACTTCAAAATTTTTTGGAGACCCTTGAACTTAAAGAAAAACCAAGTAAAGAATCCATAAGGCTAAGTCGCAAAGTCGCAAAACTCCTTTTTAAAGAAAATTGCGACCCCGCGACCTGAAGGTCGCAAGGTCGCAGGGTCACGAAGTCGCAAAATGCAACTTTTAATGAAAACTGCGACCCCGCGACTTTGCGACCCTGCGACCCCCAGGTCGCCAGGTTGCAAGGTCGTAGGGTCGCATATCTTCTAAATCACTAAAATTGTGACCTTGCGACCTCATTAAATTCCTGCACGTGCGACCCATTTATATAACCTAGGTCGCTAGGTCGCACTTTTCACATTCGGTTAATAGAAAGAAACGGCTCTGACAGGTCGACTGGCGCGCGTTTTTCCCGGGTAAGTTTCCATTTTCCTCCTGATCTTTCCATTTTTGTTTTTCTTACTAATCCCAGACATCCTCAGCCTTTAAATTGTTAATTTACCTCAACCCTTGTCTATTTTGCTTGCTTAGGGTTTTTTGATTCCTTTTTGCTCCCCACAAGTGACCCAAATCATTAGCTGTTCTGTTTCAGACTTCCATGGTTGCTCCCCTACACCAAGAATTACTCCTTGACCTTGCCTGGACCCTGTTTGTTTTGTATTCTCCCAGTTAAAGGAAAAAAAAAACACCCCACGCTGTGCGCGCTCAAACCCTCAGGGAAGCCCTAGCGCGACTTGCGACCCGCGACCTAGTCGCAAGGTCGCAAGGTCGCAGTTTCTGTTGTTTTCTAGATTTGTGACCCAACGACCCAGCGACCTATTCGTAAGGTCACAAGGTCGCATTTTCCCCTGGTTTTCTAAAGTTGCGACCTAGCGACCCAGCGACCTAGTCGCAAGGTCGCGAGGTCGCATTTTCCCTGGTTTTCTAAAGTCGCGACCTTGCGACCCAGCGACCTAGTCACAAAGCTGCAAGGTCTCATGTTGGCTATTTCCTCTCAAACTGTGACCCTGTGACCCAGTAGGCCATTATTTTAATTTTTTTTTGTGCCCCAGTGTTGGCAAACTGTAATTGGTTTTTATCATCATGTCGTTCTTATCATGCGATTCCTTCATGAATTTGACAGGTGAACTTGAAGCAAACGCGGAGTGTATACATGTTCTCTCGGATTATAGCAACAGGGCACCCCCAATGTCCCGGAAGAAGGACAAGCAAGTGGTGGAAGAAGATATAGACACGAACATGCAAATGTCCCCACATGCGATGGTACCAAGTATATCATGAGTTCACCATACCGGAGGTGGAATTTCCAGAAGATCTCCCAGACCAGGAAATATACTTAAAAGTCAAAAGGTCTAAACTGCATCTCGCAGGGGCGCATCCGGCCATATTCCCGTGTCCCGAAATGATAGATTGGATCATACAGAAAACAGATCCCAAAAGGTTTATGATCCGAGATAGCGAAGGCAAGGCTTTCTCAACGCTCGTAGGCTCGGATGCCCATGTGTATTATTCGTTGCCTCAACCGGAAGAAAAATTTACCCAAGGATGGGCTCTTGCCCATGCAGTCCCTGTAGTTGACACTATCAGGCAGTGGTGGGCGGAACCGGACAAATTCAAATTCAAGAAGGACCAAGAATATCTGGTGGCCAGCCTGAGAAAAGTATATAAATTAGTAGCCGCTATGCTCTACAGATTGTACAGGCACCTAGACGCCACTACCTTCAACGACACATGGGCTACTATCATGGAACATGTAACGGTGCATGGCACTCGTTTCAACTGGGCTAATATATTGATGACCTCAATGCATAAAAACTTGTCTTCGGCATTGGCCCCAGAGGAAGGAATGCCTTCTGAGTTCTATATGGCCTCTTATCTGTTGGATGTCATCTGTGCGCGGTTGCATTTTGAGGGATGGGAACATAACTGGGATTCCACGCAGACTCGTGCAATTCATCTACAAACCAAGGTGTTCTGGGAATCGAGGTACAAACATGATATATAACCAATTTCTCAGATATTCATCCCCACTCTTTTCCGGAAATTATTTGGCCAGGACGCCCCTTGCATGTCTTGGTGAGCTAGGGAGACGCTAGGCCAAGTGGCGCATTGGTTTCTGTTCGCTGAATATACTATCATCCGAGTCTTCGGCACATTCAAGCCAACACATGCTTTGCCTCGTTTTGTTATAGACAAGGTGCTCATGCAAGAGATATGCTTCCAAATGACCTCGGGTTTCTCCAGTGTCCTGTCCAAAAGGAAGAAGAAGCCTTGGCCCGCTCTACCCCTTACTATCAGTGCCTATACGGTTAAAGACTTCAAAGAGGTAGGGGCTGAAGGAGAAGAGATTAAAAGTTATCACCTAAGGACTTTGGAGTACCGAACATACGACCCAGTAACGATAGTTCCCGAACAATGCAAGAAGACCAAATTCAAATGGAACTACCAACATGTAGAATGCCCGGAAGAAGATGAGAGAAGGAACTGGTACAATGCCGATAGACAAATCGCTCCGGGGGCTGACTCTGGCCAGGAGGATCAGGATGACCAAAGCTTGGAGGACAGGAGCCATAAGTTAGGAGGCGCTTCTTCCTCTCTAGCTAAAAAGCCCCGGACCAGCACAGGGCCTGACACCTCTTCCCAACAGAGAGAAGCAGAGGCCAAAGCCCAGCAGGAGAAAGAAAAGAAGATAAAGGAGGACGAGGAGAAACGCAAGAAGAATTCAAAGGCAGATCAGAAGAAGAAGCAGGCCAAGGAGGCCAGAAAGGAAAAGCAGGAAAAGGAAGCGCAGGCTGCAGCAGAAATGGGCACTAAAGGAAGAACTTGACAAAGTTGAAGCTGAACGCCAAAAGAAAGCAGACCAAGCTGCCGCAGCCGAACGAAAGAGGAAAGACGAAATAGAAGCAGCGGCAGAAACAGAACGCAGGAGGAGGGAAGAGCATGACAAGGCAGAAACCGAGCGCCAACAAAGGGAAGAAGAAGAAAGGAAGAAGAGAGAAGAGGAGGAAAAGAAGAAGAAATATGAAGAGGATGAATTAATAGAAGATATCGACATATCTCCCCTAGAGGTCCCTCTAGGCGGTACAGGAAACATTCTCTCCGATGTTGATTCCCCCCAGGGGCAGGAAGAGGAGGTCTTCGACCTAACCAGGCTCACATTCGACCAATTCTCTTTCAAAATTTGACAAGAGAAGAGAAGGTCCATGGCACAAAGTCCTTCCGTCGCATCTACGGTCGCAACTGAAAAAGACATAGTCCTTGATACTAGGACTAACCCCGTGATGATAGCATCGGCAGGCACTGCTTTCGCTGCGGCCACAGAAGAGAATGTCACCAGAATGATTAGAGAAATCATTTCTCTACAAAACAGACTAAGAGCAGCGGAGCAGCGGGAGAAGAAGGCAGAACAGGAGAGGTCGGTGTTGGAAAAAGAGATGCAACAACTCCAAAACAAGGCTCCCCCAGTCAATGAAGTTCCACTTGCCGTTATGAAAGAATGTGATGTATTAGAGACGACCATGAGGCAGGTGTATGGAGAAATGCTCACCATAAAGCAAACAACCGCCCCATTGGTAAGAGCATGAGCAGAAACTAAGCAGAAGCATGAGCAGCTCAAGGAAGCCTCGGTTGCTTTAGATAAAATGATGAACTGGACAGTGCAATACCCTCAAGTTCCCGAGCATTTGCCTAAGAAGGATTGGATTCATACACAAGATGCCAAAGTCCAAATCCGGATGAAGATGCAATCCAAGGACAAGCTATCCAAAGATTTGGACAAAGTAATGTCTTCATACGACCACCTGATCAACGGCATAGACTCAATGCACACTCTTCACCACATTCATTCGCTAGGGGCATTGGACGAAAGTAAGACCTGGGAACAAGTAGATCAAGAAATCCAGTCATTCCTGCAGCCTATCAAGCAAGCTGCTGCCGCCCCGGAGGTCACAGCATCACAAGAAAATCTGGGTCAGTTGCTTGTCGCGCCAGTACGGATTTACACCAAGCTCGCCTCCCTTTCAAACCAGATCTCCCAAAAGAAAGAAACTCTAATCCCGAATGCTCTGGAATGTATGCATCGGTTGAAAGAGGAGGTCCCTCTAGTCTCTCCCATAGCAGCAGAATACCAGACCTGGCGAGACTTCCTCAAATGAAAGCAGATTGATGCTCCTGATCTCTCTATTGCATGCCCACCTCCATGACTCAGTATCACTAGGTCGTAGGTCGCACAGTTCAATAGGTCGCAGGTCGCACTGCCAAACAGGTCGCAAGTCGCACTCACTGGCCAGATCGCAGGTCGCATTTTTCTACCAGGTCGCAGGGCAACTCAACCGGCAGGCAGGCGAAGAGTCAGGGAGCCCAAAGGGCATTTTTGATCTATAAAAACCCCTCCGGGGAAAATGTAAAGATCTTCTTTTTGGGACTTAAAAGCTACAGAGAATTGTACTTAAAGGGAACACTCTTTTGGCGTATGAATACAAATACCTGTTGAAACTCCTTTTGGATCTGATGTGTTTTGATTGATGAACACTACGAGTATTTCTTTACAGTTTCAGAATATCTTTTGATTAATGGGACTACACTCTTTAATGGCATCATTTATGCATCATGGTTACCCATATGTGTGTTGATGATGTATGGATTAATTGCTTACTGAATGGATGTTAGTGACTTTGTTTGTTAGCATTTCATTTTATCTTTCAGAAAGTAAAGGGGAATCTCACCATAAAGAACTTTTTCTGTTGTGGTCAGAATCGCCTACAAGCATAACCCCAAAGATGTGTTGTTGACAACATCTCCTTCGACGTGTATGCTTTATTATCTATCTTGCTACGCGTGGTGTGATATACATGTTTAATGCATCAACCTTGTCTTTTGTATGATGTGAATAAGTGTGTGTTCGCTGGTTTGAGCAAGTTCTTTTGAGACCAAAGGGAAGGTGACTAAAGCGGTAGCCGGACCCACACCCTGGACGGGATCCCTTTTCCAAACGGTTCAAGGTCTGATTGGGAATTTCTACCGGGGAGATCCCCTGCTGTTGGCTGGACAGATTTTCCCGCAACATGGTCTCATGAGAAAAAATTCCAACCAAAAATGTCTTTATGATGTTGTTGTGGCTGATAGTCCATGTTGGGAAACCAGCTCCAAAAATAGAATAAAAGAGATATCAACACCTTAGAAATAAAACACTTCGAGGGGGAAACCTCTAATACATTACATGAATGAACAATTCTTGCATGATACAAATTACAAAACCTCCTTTCTACATATAGGAGTCCATGGGGCCACAATGTAATCATAGTGGAGCCACAATGTAATCCTAGCCGACCTAACAATAATAATTTAAGGGCACAATAATAACAATATGGGGGTTACAGGGGTACAATAATAACAATAAGGGGGTTACACTAACAAAAATAAGGGACTATACTAGTAATATAGGGACCTAACATGCCCCTCTCCTTCAAAAAGTGTGTTCCTCAACGCTTGAGTAGCTATGGGTGCTTCTGTATAAAATTCTCATCCTCCCATGTAGAATCTTCAATGGGTAAGTTCTTCCACTTGATGAGATACTCTGAAATCGATCAATTTCGTAGCTGTCGGTTCTTGTTTCCGTGACTGCTTCAGGTTCTAATATGATTTTTCCTTCGTCATCAAGTTCTGGCAATATTGTTTGGACTGGAATATTTTCACCTATAACCTTCTTTAAGCATGAAACATTGAAAACTGGATGCACTCATGAAGAAGCAGGAAGCTCCAATTTGTATGCCATAGTACGAATATTTTGAAACACCTTGTAAGGACCATAGTACTTTGGCAATAATTTATTATCCTTCTTAGCTTGCCTGAGGAACAATTGCTTGTATGGTTGTAGTCGTAAAAATACCTAGTCTCCTACATTAAAACTTCTCTCGTTGCGATGTTGATCTGCCTGTTATTTCATTCGATTTTGTGCCAAATTCAGGTTATCCTTTAAGAGTTGGAGAACTTCTTGTTGATGCTCGATGCGATATTCCACTGCTTGAACCTTCAAATTTTCTCTTAAATATGGTGTGATGGACGGTGGATGATATCCATAAAGTGCCATAAATGGGGTCTTTTTTGCTGTAGTATGGAAGGAAGTGTTATACCACCATTCAGCGAGAGGTAACTACTTGACCCATTGTGTTTGTTTATCAGATACAAAACAACGAAGATATCCTTCCAAACATTTATTTACTATCTCAGTTTGACCATCGGATTGAGGATGATAAGATGAGATATGAGCTAATTGAGTACCCAAACAAGAAAATAAATTCGTCCAAAAATTTCCAGTAAAAATGGGATCTCTGTCGCTCACAATAACCCTTGTGTTTCCGTGTAGCTTTTGAATTGTGTCCATAAATGTAGTTGCAATTGTACTTGCTTTAAATGGATGAGATAATGCACAAAAGTGTGCATACATGGTAAGTCTATAAACTACCACCATGATGAAACTCTTTCCTTCAGACTTAGGTAAACTTGTGATAAAATCCATTGAAATCTCCTCCCAACGTTGACTTGGAATGGATAAAGGTTGTAGAAGACCCAGGGTCTTAATTGTCTCAATTTTATTCTGCTGGAAAACCAAACATTCCACCACAAAATTTTGAATATCAGATTTAAGGCCATCCCCGAAAAATTCTTTCTTCACTCTGTGGTAAGTTTTTAAAAATCCTGAGTGTCCTCCTAAAGGAGAAGTGTGCAATTCCAAAAGAAACTTTTGTTTTAGTTGGGAATTCTTTCAAAGATATAAGCGATCTTTGTACCATAAGGAATCATTTTTCCAACTACATGTATCAGATGTACTAGGATCTTGCTGCAAATTTTGAGTGAGTGTCCACACTTCTTCGTCCTTCTTCCATTCATCCCTTGCTTTGGTTATCCAGTCTGGTTGGATAATAGATATGGCACAAAGCAATGCTTCCACCTCTTCATTCTTTCTTGAGAGTGCATCTGCAACAACATTTAGCTTCTGTTTTTTGTAGATTATTTCAGAGTCATAACCCAACATCTTTGTGACCCATTTTTGTTGCTCTTCTGAAGATATTATTTGTTCCAAAAAGTGTTTAAGACTATCATGATCAGTTTTTACCTTGAAGTGTCTTCCCATTAGGTAAGTTCGCCATTTCTTTAGTGCATGCAGTATTGCTAACATTTCCTTCTCGTAAATAGTTTTTTGTAAATACTTTACTTTGATTGGACAACTTTCAAAAGAAATGGGTCTTCCTTCTTGCATTAAAACAACACCAATTCCATTTCCTAAGGCATCACATTCTACAATAAAGGTTTTTGTGAAATCTGGCGTAGCTAAGACCGGTGCTATGCACATTTCTTCTTTAAGATGTTGAAAGGCCTTAGTTGCTTCAGGATTCCATGAAAATGCATCTTTCTTCAATAATGTTGTTAGAGGTGCTGCTATTCTCCCATAATTCTTAACAAACTTGTGATAATACCCTGTTAAACCAGGAAATCCTCACAACTGCTTTATGGTTGTGGGGATTTTCCATTCCTTAATGGATTTAATTTTGTTAGGGTATACCTTAACATCCTCATGAGATACAATATGACCCAGAAATTCCACCTCTTGTACTCCAAAGAAACATTTGGATGTTTTTGCATATAATTGTTACTCCTGCAATAGTTTGAGCACCCTATCAACATGTTGAACATGATCCTTCCAAGACTTGCTGTAGATTAGTATATCATCAAAAAATACTAGCACAAATTTTCTAAGGAAGGGTTTGAAAATGGAATTCATCAACCCTTGAAATGTAGAAGGTGAATTGGCAAGGCCAAAAGGCATGACCAAAAATTCATAATGACCCTCATGAGTTCGAAATGCTGTTTTCGGAATATCTTCAGTATTCATTCTAATTTGATGATATCCTGAACGAAGATCCAACTTGGTAAAATAAATTGCTCCATGTAATTCATCCAATAATTCATCAATCACATAAATTTATCTTTAATGGTGAGCTTATTGAGCTCTCTATAATCCTGACACATGCGCCATGATCCATCCTTCTTGTGTACCAATACTATAGGTGCAGAGAAAGAACTTTGACTAGGTTGAATTATACTAGCCTCTGACATTTCTGCAATTATACGTTCAATTTCGCTCTTTTGGACATAAGGATATCTATAAGGCCTGATGTTTGGAGGAACACTTCTTGGAATCAAATGAATAGCATGATCATGATCATGAATAGGTGGGAGTCCTTTGGGAGTTTCAAACACCTTGGAATGATTGTCCAAGGCTTTTTGGATATCTGAAGAAATAAATGATTTTGATGTTGGAACTTCTAGTGAGCATAATTGTGCAATTACGGCTCGTTTTTCTTTCTTTAGAAGCTTTTTCATGACATTAGAGCTTATTATCTTTCCCGGATTCCCTGCAATACCCCGTAATTTAACTTCCTTTCCTTTTGAAAAAAAATTCAAGAAAAGTTCTTGAAAATTAAAAGCTACCGTCCCCAAAGATTGTAACCATTGTAATCCTAATACAACATCAACACCTCCCATAGGAATGAAAAGCATTAGACTATTAAATACATATTCCCCCATGGTTAGCTTGATATTATGGCATTTTCCAGAGCAATTTATAGTTCCTCCATTTGCAACCATCACTTGACATTCTGGTGCTGGGTTTAGGAAACAATTCAATTCCTTGGCTACTTTACAATGAATAAAATTATGGGTACTACCTGAATCAATCAAAACTATTACCTTTTTCTTCTTGATATGTCCTTCTATCTTGAGAGTTTGAGGAGTGGTAATTCCTACCAATGCATTACACAATATGGTCAGACTCATTTATTCCTCTTCTAGGGTTGGTTCGTGGTGTATACCCTCTTCTTTTGAAGATTCTCGTTCATTTTCTTCTTCCTCTTCACAATCTATGTAAAATAATTTCTTCTCAGCACAATTATGACCTTTAGTGTATTTTCTATCACAACTGTAGCAAAGCCCTTTTGCTCTTTTTTCTTCCAATTGTTGTGGTGTCAACCTTGTAGGTTGTGAAAATATAGGAGTATCAACACTTCCCTCTTTATAGAAGTGAGTGGTAGGCTTCCTTGTTGCCATAATTTTACATTCAATTTTTCTGGCCAACCTGAATGCCTTCTCCAATGAATCAGGTTCCAAAACGCAAACTTCATGTTGGATGTTATCCTTTAAAGTACCTATGAAGAGATCCATCCTGTGTTCCTCTGAAATATTAGTTACCCTTATATTCAATTTCTGGAAGTCCTCAATGTGCTCCCCCACTGAACCCTTTTGTTTGAGATTTATCAATTAGCTAAAGAAGGTGTTGCTCTTTGTATCCTCATAATGTGCTATCATTTCCTTCGTAAAAATTGACCAAGTGACAATTTTTTTATGGGAGCAAAGCCGTCGATACCATACAAATTTATTTTGTTCTAAATGTAAAGTTTCAATGCGTACCTTTTGTGTGTTTTGCACATTATTGAGATCAAAATATTGCTCCATCTGTAGTATCCATGTTACAAGATCCTTTCCAGCAAACTTCCTCATATCCGTTTGTGGAATATGTTGGTTCTTCCCTCCAACATTAGAGTTTATGAAATCACAATTAAAATTTATTTTGTTCTCATCATAAGTTTCCTCTACTATCTTTTCACCATTAGGAAAAATTTCTTGTATCAACTTTGCCAAACCTTCTATGTCTACTTTTAGATCATTCTTCATGATTTCCATGTTGTCTTTCATTTTTTCATCGATCTTAGCTTCCATGTCATCCATCTTAGCTTCCATGCCCACTTCTATGTCATCCATCTTAGCTTCCAAACCATTCATATTAGCTTCCAGGCCTTTCTTCAAACCATCCATATTAGTTTCCACGCCTTTCTTCAAAACTTCCATTTCATTTTTTGTTGCTCTTTGCGAGAGAATTTTTTTTTGCACTTGCTCTTGTAATTTTGATATGTCATGTTGCCATTCTTCATATTCATGAGTCATAGTAGAGCATTCTAAAGGCTTAATGGGTGTTGAATTATTTTTAGGGGCCATTTTAGAATCCAATATTGATATCTATTCTACAATATGCCCTTGGAATCAATTCAACTTGATTCTTCAAACAAGACTTATGCAATTCAGAAAGAAATACACACCTTTTACTTGATTTTGAGGAGCTCGATATTGAAATTGAATTATCTCTATAATTTCGGATCCTCAATATCTGAAATTCAGCCCTGTAGTAGCCCTATGAAACTTCTTTCAAATTCCACAGGTTTGATCTAATTTGGATTCTTCAAGGCAAAGTTATTTCTAATCTCCCACAATGACTCAATTATGGACTAGTTCAGTAGAGCGAACTTGTATGACTTGCCACGTGTCATTGTTTCCTCCTTTGGCTATGAAATTGATAGAAAGGAAACTAAAGTCCGTGTACTTGTGGCCACTTTTTACATCATTCCAATCCGATGCTCAAAGAGAGAGCTATGAATATTTTTCCACCGGGTCACCTCTTTGAGATGAAATTCAGAAGCCTGAAAAAGCCCTAACTTCCACAGATCATATCTACGAAACTATTGCGAACCAAAACATGAAATTTTGCGACAATGGTCCTCAGGATTTCGGCTTCGCACTCTAAAAATTTCAGCTTCTGAACCTTCGTAGACAAACAGTTATAGCAAAAATTCCACAATGACCTGTTTAGGTTAATTTCAGGAGCCTACAAAATGACCTAAATTCCATAGATTATATCTCCAAAAATATTGCGAAACAAACTCTAAAATTTTGTGATGATGTTCCTCCAGATTTTGGCTTCGTACACTAAAAATTTCAGGTTCTTAAACTTTGTAGAAAAAACGTTATAGCGAAAATTCCACGATGACTTATTTGGAGCAGCAAAACCCTAGAATCCAAAGCTCTGATACCAAATGTTGGGAAACTAGCTTCAAAAATAGAAGGAAAGAGATATCAAAACCTTAGAAATAAGCCACTTCGAGGGGGAAACCTCCAATACATTACATGAATGAGAAATTATTGCATGATACAAATTACAAAACCTCCTTTCTATATATAGGAGTCCATGGGGCCACAATGTAATCCTAGCCGACTTAACAATAATAATTTAAGGGCACAATAATAACAATATGGGGGTTACAGGGGTATAATAATAACAATAAGGGGGTTACACTAACAAAAATAAGGGACTATACTAGTAATATATGGACCTAACAGTCCACCTAGGTATGCAATGCTACTTTCCAGATCATGGGGAGCAAATCTTAGAGGAACTTTGTAGCTTGACTTTTCATATGCAACAATTCCTATCTTTGGATAGTTCATGAAAATTTACAGAGAAATTAAGATGAAGTATATGATCAGTACCAGAGAAAAGTCTAATAATCATCCCATTAATGATGTACATACAGATTTAGAATCCTTTATTTTATTTAATGAATAATGTTTCTTTAGAGTTTTTGATTGAAGAAAAATCAGCAAATCCTAAAAATTCAAATTCTGTTTCAAAATTGGAAGAGACAAGAATTTTATAAAATCGTGCCAAACAATATGGAATTGAAGACATCTCCTCAAGAAGAAAATAAGAAAACAATAGAAAAAACATAAATTTTTGATACAACAGCGGTATCTCAAACAAAAAACAAAAATCAACCATCTGATTTACACCTTCTAGATGACGAAAATAGTCTTTGAACTATGGATTTTGATGAAGCATGGGAAAATAAGGTGTTGGTATTGGAATATGGATTCACAACCCAATTAATCGATCATTGGATATCCCTCCAAATGTTAGAATGTATTCCTATAAATTATCATTTGACTGCAAAAATATTGAAGCTGAATATGAAGCCTTAATTTCTACCCTAAGTTTTTTTGAAAAAGATCGGTGCAAAGAAAATTTCTGTATAAGGTGACTTTGAGTTAGTTATCAAGAAAGTCAAAGGAGAGTACCAAGCCGAACATCCCAGAATTAGAGCTTACCGAAATGCAGTCCCATATAACCTCAAAATATTTCCTAAATATATGTTGTCATTAGTTCCTAGAAACAACAATGTTATTGCTGATTCTCTTGCTACTTCTGCTAGTATGTTCAAAATTCCTCTGTATCCAAACAAAAAATATGAAATAAATGTCAAACATCGCCCTACTATCCCTGACAATGTTCAATATTGGAAAGTGTTTCAAAATGATGACCAAATAAATAACTTCTTGCAAACAGAAGAAGAATTAATTAATTCCCAAATAGATGACGAGGACATTCATGATACAAAGATGCAAGTACTACAACTTAATGGTAATTCTATTCCAAGAGGTTTGGTTTTGGAAGAAATTTTTGACCAGGATGATGTTGCAAGGAAGCATACTATGTCACCAACAAAAGTGGGAGTGGAAGATATCAATCTTGGCAGTTTAGAAAAGCCAAAGATGGTGGAAATTTCAAAATCCTTGAGTCCAGAAATGAAAGCTAAGTATCCAGTACTTATGTCTCAATTCTCAGATGTATTTTCTTGGGAATATTCAGATTTAAAGGTCTATGATAAAAGCATTATTCAACACACTATTACTTTGAAGCCAGATCAAAAACCATTTTTCCAGAAGCTTAGAAGAATGAATCCAAAATTTTTTCCTTCTATTCAGAAGGAAGTAAACAAATTATTCATTACTAGAATAATAGTTCCTATTCGTTTCTCTGATTGGATGTCTAATCTAGTACTTGTGAGAAAAAAGACAGGAGAAATTAGATTGTGCATTGATTTTCTAAATCTAAACAAAATATCCTTTAAAAACAATTATCCAATACCAAAAATGGATCATATTCTACAAAGCATAGTTGGATAATCTATAATTTCTTTATTAGATGGATATTCAAGATACAATCAGATTATTTTCCGCCTAGATGATCAAGAAAATGCCTTTTGGTTTGAAGAATGCACGGGAAACTTTTCAAAGAGCAATGGATATTTCTTTTGCCAATAAAAAATATCTCTTTTAGGTTATTTACCTTGATGACATCATTGTTTTCTCAAAAGATATATGAACACCATTTGCAACATTTAAAGACAATCTTTCAAAAGTGAAAAAAATTTAGTATTTCATTAAATCCAAAGAAGAGACTCTTTGCTATGGAAGAAGGTAAATTGTTGGGGAATATTATATCTAAATATGGTATAAGAGTAGATCCTTCAAGGATTGAAGCAATTCAAAATTTATATTATCATAGGAGCAAAAAGGAGATTCAATCTTTCAATAAAAAATTAATTTTATGAGAAGATTTGTTCCCAATCTTGCTGAACATTTTAGGCAGATTACTGATATGTTGAAGAAATATACTGAAGTAAAATGGCCTGAGTAAGTAAATAAGTCATTTAATTAGTTTTCAAAGAGAAATGAAGAGCTTTTATGAAGAAAGTTATTTTCAAAATTGCATGTTTATCAATGATTTATTCTTCAACATTTCAAAAATCCACCCTTGAGACCATAGGATTTAATCTTATGCGTTATTCCCCACTACTCATGTGACATGTCACATACCACTACTCGTCAATCATCCATGTCACATCACTTTCATTATACCTCTACCCCAAATTTCATTTAAACTTCGGCTTATGCTAACTCCCCCCCATATCACTGATCATCCATCGCATCCCAATCACATCCGATGACTCACATGTGACTTTGTCCCCCCCTCATCATATGAAACTTGATGTTGGGGTGGGGGGGCCCAAAAAGGGTGGTTTAAAAACCCGACCCCACCGCTACATGTCAAAAGCAGAAGATTTCACACCTCCCCCCCACCCGCACGAAACCACTTAATGAAAATGTACCCCTCCGAAATCCCAATTACCCGCCGGTTGAAACCACTTCTCCACCTGCCTTTCATGTCATGCAACATGGTTATGTTGTTGTCCAATCAAATTAATTCCTGCATTTCCATAACCGTTAGCAAATTAATTTAATTGCTAACCATTAGGCTAACATACCCACACCCTTTTCAATGGTAATTAAACCAATTGTCCATAAATTCATCACTAAACACCTATTTTGAAATTTCATTCTTCTATTCGCTCTACTTTGCACAGGATTAAAAATTCACGGTTATTGCTGTAAACTCGAAAGATCAACCTTACCATTGTTTAAATCTCTCCTTTGCAGCTGATTTATATTTCTCTAATCTGTAGAGCTTTTCCTCAGTCTCAGCCTCTGTTTTGCATCGGAAATTCTTGCTTTCGCAATTTCAAACAAAGCAAATCACGCCTCCAAAGAACAAAGGACTAGAAGAACCAGTGAGTCTACTATTACACCCTCCAATTGACTTTCATCACATACCATTAGTAGACAGAGCTCTTTAATAGATGAAAACCTTTGTGAACTTGAGTTATTTGAATTGCATTGTTGGTTAGAAGATAAATTCTTAGATAAATATGATGATATAGGACCGTGGGATTCCAACCTTCCACAATATATCTTTCCTCACACCCATAGTGCTCCAGAATTTTTTAGAATATGCCAAGTTTGGTATATGCCCAACCAGAGAGCTATTATCGCTCCTACATGAGAGATTTTAGTGACCATCACTGCCCAAAATATTGAAGAAATGATGCAAGCCCCAACCATAGAGAATTCCACTCCATTTTCCCAAGAAGCATTGATTGAAATATATCAGAAGTTATATTTTGCAAAAGGAGCTCAAACTCTTGAGTTGTTTATGACTGAAAATGATCCATTACCCAAGAAAAACCCTCCATTTCCATCATGTATTTTCCCTTAAATATCCAAACAAATCATTACAAACATTTCCTAAATTCTTAGTTATTATTCATACCAATGGGTAGATGAAGCCATCATAGGATTCATGTAAATTTTTTCCACATATTCTAAACCCTTTATCATTTTCAACTTCAGTCAATTCATTGCAGATTCTATCATTGAAAAGTTGGTTAAATTACCAAGTGAAGAGGTCTTCAAATATGCCTGTGTGTTAGTTTATTTGTTGTTATATTATGAGGGAGACAAATTTAAATTTTCCTTACATAAATTGGATGAAGACGAAAATAAACAATCAATTATTTTCTGGACTTCATTAGTTATGAAGGAACAAAAAGAGTATTCTTATAAATAGTTTGTAGAATTGTTTCTTCATCCAACACTCAATTTACTGAACAACACTACAGAGCCCAGGATTAGTGAAGAAATCAGAAAGGTATTGCAGCTGTCAGATCAAGCCAGAACAGGGGATTGGTATCTTTATTAAAAATACACAGAAATCAAAGTCTATGGCTGTGATCTTCCCCTTTATAAGTTGCCAAAATTCCTCCCCATGAGGATTTTTGCATTAGAGTACATTAGACAAATGTTTAATGCTGATGAATTGAATTTTGTGTCTACTAAAAAGAAACCACAATTCAAAATAAAAACACATATAGGACCTTTTATTAGTAATAATAGGACAACAGTGGAGGAAGTAGATAAATTGTTGAAAGAGATGCAGTTTAGCCTTAGTTTCACATGGTCTTATGATCCAGTTGATGTTATTTCTAAATTAAGGGTAGATAACAAATCTACAACATATTTTCATACACCTAGACCAAAGATTAAGAAGTATATGAATCATCTTGAATGAACTGAGGGCACTTTATAGGAGGTTGAAGAAAAAACACTGTCTACATCAACATTACAAACTCCTGTTGCACAGGAAAGAGCATGGAAAAGGGTTGGAGAAGACCAGTCATATCCAGTGACTGATTCATCCAGTAAAGAATTTAAAATTCATTACAGGAAGAAGACAAATATAAACCCAAAATTCAATCCTAGAAAGGATTCAGAGCAATAAGTAATTATTATTATAGAAGAGACACCTCCTTCCACATAGGTAGGTGATCAAAATACTTCTAAATCTACTACTTCAATAGTTTCTCAAGATCAACAGAAAGCCATTCAAAATAGTACAATTGTTATAGGGGAAAAGGAGAAAACTATATTTGACACCTTCAAGGAGATAAATTTGAAGAATGAAATGTTAAATACCAACATATACAATCAGTTTTGGAAACAAAATCCCAGCTCTCAGAGCAGGTTGCTCTCAGCTTTTGATTCAGAAAAGGGAAAAATGCAGTTTTCTTTTATTCAAGCACAAATTCCACAACCAAAGTCAGAAGAAGAATACAGAATACTTCATTTGAGTTTGATACTAAGGAGATAAATCCAATAGATAAAATGGAGTTACATAAACAAACTGGTGAGATGATTTCATCCACCCTCACTAACATTGCTTTGATTTTGTCAAAATTGCATGTTTCATTGGCCAATGTACAATCATAGCTGAAAATAGGAAAAGTTTCTTCATTTGCTAATTGATGATCAAAATTGGATATGATCCTTCCAATGACAATGAAATATAATAAATCATCAAAAATAAAAATGATGACATAGCAACATTGAGGAAACAATTGAAGATTCCAACTACAGAATATCCTTTAGTAAAATACATTGAAGAGACTGAATCTCAGAAGACAGAAATGATGAAGTTGATTATGGAGCAAAATGATAAAATAAAGCAGATGGAATCAAAGCTAGAAAAAATATAAAGGAAAAGGAACTAGTAGCAAAAACATCTAAAGTTTCTTTAGAAGCAGTGCCTCTTGCAGTTATCCTTATAGCCACACCTTCTACAACAAGTACTGCAGATGGATCTGAGAAGCTCACTAAAGCAATTTAGAATATGTCAATTCTAGAAGAGGAGATAAGGAAATTACAAGATCAGGTAAAATTGTTGCAATATCAGAAATCTTCAGATGAAAGTTCACATGCAGCTGAAGCACAGAGAGCTAGGAAGCTAATCGAGAGGTTGCAGAAAGAGAAAAAGGAATAAGATATTGGGACCACTTTGGGCCAAGTAAAAGAAATAATCTGGGTAGACATCAAAAAATCCATTATTGAAATTTGGCCAAGTATACAAATTATATTTAAACAAAATGATTTAAGCAAATGAGGCCATTGCAACAATCAAATCACAACTGGGAGACAAGCCTGCTGCAACAAACAATATTATTAAATTAATGAATTCAAAGAACAGGTATGAGTCGGATGGATTGGGCATAGATGATAGGAAATAGGAAATCCTGGAAGTAAAGAAGGTGCTCACAAAGAAAAATTTAATTCTTCATCTTGAATAAAAAAATCACAGTCTGGAGATCACGGTTCAGAGATTTTTCAGCAGAATAGAGCCTCTCACACAAAAAGGATTTCCCTCTCTGTTTGTAATTAATGATAAATTGATTACCAAAGAATATTATGCGAGAATACTTGAAGAATTTTCCAGGGATATTGCCAAATTTTCAAATATCATAGGTACAATGCCAGGAAGGGCGCTGTTGGGAACCCTGAGCAATGACATTTATATTCAGTATGAGATCAAACATGTTTTTGTGGTGCGGACCACTTTTGCTAAATACACTGAAGAAGATGAAGTTTACCGTACGGTAATAAAATTGGCCATCCCTAATGAAGAGTGATGTGAAAAACGATGTGAATATCAAGAGTAAGTGGTAAAAGAAGAAAAGTAAACCTCTACCAAATCATCAATCAATTGACAGCCAATGCAGCCCATAATTCTCTCTTTTCAACAACTATTTTAAGTTAAAATAATGCTAGCACAACAAAATTGACTTTATTTCCATGTTTCAGTTAGAGTTTAATTTGGAAAATAAAGCACTATCGGTTATGATAGCCTTTAATGTAATCTGTCGTAATTTTTAGTTTCTATAAAGACTTTACTGTACGAAGTATTGTGTGGGATAATCGAGTTTTTGAGACTTTGTGTATTACTGTGGACCTATTATTAATGAAATCAAAGAAGTTGCAACAAATATTGTGAGCTTCATGTGGTATTTTATTTTCAGCACTGTACTTTTCTCTCTGTTATTTCATTTCCATTCCATTTTCTATGTAAAAATATTATTAGTTTATAAACAGAGATCAATTACATGTTCTGTTTATTAATATTTATACAAATGTATCTTTTCTTCTGATGAATGAATTCAGTAAAATGCTCATTCAGACCCCTGCCTTTTTCTACCACTACACACAAATGATGACTTAATTGTGCTCAAATAGTTTTTCTATCTTGCCTCACTTTGTTCTTTGCGATTTAGTCTTTGAAAACAGCTTTAGTTTCACTGATCATTATTTTTATCAAGAAAAAAAATTATTAAACAAATTTCAAAACAGATTAACTCATATCTAGCCTAAAATCTAGTACATAGCACAAAATTCAATATTTTTAAAAGTGACATAGAGAGAGCCCGCTCTTGTTAGGTAAGGCTAGCTACCAAGCTAAAAGCTGGTTTGTGGTTACCTTTCTTCACTCCTATTTTTAGCCTAGGAAGTTAGGGAGAGTGATAAAATTTCTGGTGTCGTTGTTGGGGAACGAATGTTAAATGCAGATGATTTGACACCCCCCACACGAAACCAATTAATTCCCATGCACCCCTCCTAAATCCCGCCTACGCGTCGGTTGAAACCACTTCTCCACCCGCCTTTGATGTCATGCCACATGGTTATGCTGCTGTCAAATAAAATTAATTCCCGCCTTCCCATAACCGTTAGTGAATTAAATTTAATTGCTGACCATTAGGCTAACGTACCCGCACCCTTTTCAACGGAAATTAAACCAATTGTCCATAAATTCATCACTAAACACCTGTTTTGAACTTTCATTCTGATATTCACTCTGCTCCGCACAGGATTAAAAATTCATAGTTATTTCCAGAAACTCCAGAGATCAACCTTACCATTGTTTAAATCTCTCCTTTGCAGCTGATTGATATTCCTTTTATCTATAGAGATTTTCCTCAGTCTAGGCCTTTGTTTTGCATCATAAATTCTTTCTTTCACCATTTCAAATAGAGCCAATCATGCCTCCAAAGAACAAATGGCAAGAAGAACTAGTAAGTTTTCTATTACACCCTCCAATTGACTTTCATCACATACCATTAGTAGAAAGAGACCATAAAATCCATGAAACCCTTTGTGAAATTGAGTTATTTGAATTGTATTGTTGGTTAGAGGATAAATTCTTAGATAAATATGATGATATAGGATTGTGGGATTCCAAAATTCCACATTATATCTTTCCTCACACCCATAGTGCTCCAGAATTGGTTAGAAGATGCCAACTTGGTATATGCCCAACCAGAGAGCTATTATCACTCCTACAAGAGAGATTTTAGTGACCATCACTACGCAAACTATTGAACAAATGATGTAAGCCCAAACCACAGAAAATGCCGCTCCATTTTTCCTAGAAGCACTGATTGAAATATATTAGAAGTTATATTTTTCAAAAAGAGCTCAAAATCTTGAGCTGTTTACGACTGAAAATGGTCCATTACCCAAGAAAAAACCTCCATTTCCATCAACCATTTTCCCTTAAAGATCCAAACAAATCATTACGGTCATTTCCTATATTCTTGGTTATTATTTAGACCAATAGGTAAATGAAGCCATCATAGGATTCATGTCAATTTTCTCCACAGATTCCAAACCCTCTATCATTTCAACTTCAATAAATTCATTGAAGATTCTATCCATGAGAAGTTGGTTAAATTCCTAACTGAAGAGGTCTTCAAATATGCCTGTGTGTTAGCTTATTTGTTCTTATATTCCGAGGGAGACAAATTTAAGTTTACCTTACAGAAATTGGATGAAGAAGGAAATCAACAATCAGTTATTTTCTGGACTTCATTAGTGATGAAGGAACAAAAAGAGTATTCATATAAACAGTTTGTAGAATTGTTTCTTCATCCAGCACTCAGTTTACTGAACAACACTATAGAGCCTAGGATCAGTGAAGAAATCAGAAAGGTATTGTAGCTATCAGATCAATCCAGAACAGGGGATTGGTATCATTATCAAAACTACACAGAACTCAGAGTCTATGGCTGCGATCTGCCCCCTTATAAGTTTCCAAAATTCCTCCCCATGAGGATTTTTGCATTAGAGTACATTAGAGACATGCTTAATTATGATGAAGTGCATTTTGTGTCTGCTAAAAGTAAATCACAATTCAAAATCAGAACACAAATAGGACCTTTTATCTGTAATAGAAGGATAACAGGGCAGGAAGCGGATAAATCGTTGAAAGAGATGCATTTTAGCCTCAGTTTCACATGGTATTATGATCTAGTTGGTGTCATTTCTAAATTAAGGTTAGAGAAAAAATCTACACCATATTTACATACACCTAGATCAAAGATTGAGAAGTATATGAATCAGCTTGAATAGACTGAGGGTACTTTACAGGAGGATGAAGAACAAACACTGTCTACATCAACATTACAGACTCCTGTTGCATAGGAAAGAGAAGGGAAAAGGGTTAGAGAATATCAGTCTTCTCCAATGACTGATTCATCCAGCAAAGAATTTAAAATTCATTACAGGAAGAAGAAAAATCTCAACCGAAAAGTTAATCCTAGCAAGGATTACGAGCAAGAAGTAATTATTATTACAGAAGAAACACCTCCTTCCACATACGCAGGTGATCAAAATACTTCTAAACCTACTACTTCAGCAGTTTTTCAAGATCAACACAAAGCCATTCAAACTAGTATAGTCGTTACAGGGGAAAAGGAGAAAACTATCTTTGACACCTTCAAGGAGATAAAGTTGAAGAATGAAATGTTAAAGATCAACACATATAATCAGTTTTGTAAACAAACTCCCAGCTCTTAGAGTAGGTTTCTCTCAGCTTTTAATTTAGAAAATAGAAAAATGAAGTTTTCTTTTCTTCAAGCACAAATTCCATAGCCAAAGTCAGAAGAAGATTACAAAAGGACTGTATTTGAGTTTGAAACAAAGGAGATACATCTAATATATGAAATGGAGTTACATAAAAAAACCGGTGAGATGATTTCATCCACTCTCACTAACACTGCTTTGAGTTTTTCAAAATTGCAGGTTTCATTGGCTAATGTACAATCGCAGCTGAAAATGGAAAAAAATTCTTCATTTTCTAAGGACAGAAGAATCAAAACTCTAGAAGACTCAATGATAAAAATTGGATATGATCCTTCCAATGTCAATGCAATAGAATAAATTATCAAAAAGAAAAATTCTCACGTAGCAGCATTGAGGAAACAATTGAAGATTCTAGCTACAGAAGATCCTTTGGAAATATATATTGAAGAGACTGAATCTTAGAAGACAGAAATGACGAAGTTAATTATGGATAAAAATTCTCAAATAAATTAGATGGAATCAGACCTAGAAAAAATGATAAAGGAAAAAGAACTAGCAGGAAAAACATCTAAATTTCCTTTAGAAGTAGTGCCTCTTGCAATTATCCCTATAGCCAAACCTTCTACAACAAGTACAACAGATGGAGCTGAGAAGCTCACTAAAGCAGTTAAGAATATGTAAATTCAAGAAGAGGAGATAAATAAATTACAGGATCAAGTAAAATTATTGCAATTTCAGAAATCTACAGATGAAATTTCACATGCTGCTGAAGCACAAAAAGCTAAGAAGCTAATCAAGAGGTTGTAGAAAGAGAAAAAGGAATCATCTATTGGAAGCACTTTGGGACAAGTAAAATAAATAATTTATGCAGACATCACATAATCCATTAGTAAAATTTGACCAAGTATAAAAATTGTGTTTTAAGAGAAGGAGTTGATCCATAAAGCAAATGGGGCCATTGAAACAATCAAAGCACAACTGGGAGACAAGCCTGCTACAACAAAAAATATTATTAAATTTCTAAATTCAAATAACATGTATGAGTTTGATTAATTCGGCATATATGATAGGACATAGACAACCCTGGAAGTAAAGAAGGTGCTCACAAAGAAGAATTTAATTCTTCATCTTGAAGAAAAATGTCACAGTTTGGAGATCACAGTTCAGAGATTTTTTAGCAGAATAAAGCCTCTGACACAATAAGGATTGCCCTCTCTGTTTGTATTTAATGATAAATTGATTACCAAAGAAGATTATGGGAGAAGACTTCAAGAAGTTTCCATGGATATTGCCAAATTTTCAAATAACAAAGGTACAATGATAGGAAGGGCGCTGTTGGGAACCTTGAGCAATGACATTTATATTCAGTATGAGATCAAAAATGTTTTTGTGGTGAGGTACACTTTTGCTAAACACACTGAAGAAGATGAAGTTTACCGTCCCTAATGAAGAGCGCTGGGAAAAATTGTGTGAATATAAAGAGTAAGTAGTAAAAGAAGAAAAGTTAACCTCTGCCGAAATCATTAGTCAAATGATAGCCAACGCAACCCATAATTCTCTCCTTTTCAGCAACTGTTTTCAATTAGAAGATCGCCAACACAAAAAAATCGAATTTATTTCCATGTTGCATTTAGAGTTTACTTTGGAAAATAAAGCGTTATCTGTTATGATAGCCTTTAATGTAATCTGTCGTAAATTTTCTTTTCTATAAAGACTTCACTGTACGAAGTATTGGGTGGGATAATCGAGTTTTTGAGACTCTATGTATTACGGTGGACATATTATTAATGAAATCAAAGAAGTTGCAACAAATATTTTTAGATTCATGTGGTATTTTATTTTGAGCACTGTAATTTTATCTCTGTTATTTCATTTCCATTCCAGTTTTTGTGTAAAAATCTTATTAGTTTATAAATAGAGATCAACTATATGTTATGTTATTAATATTTCTACAAATGTGTCTTTTCTTCTGATGAATGCATTTGGTAAAATGCTCATTCAGACCCCTGCCTTTTTCTACCACTATACAAAAATGACAACGTAATTGTGCTCAAATAGTTTTCCTAACTTGCCTCACTCTGTTCTCTGCGATTCAGTCTTTGAAATCAGCTTAAGTTTCACTGAACATTATTTTTATCCAGAAAGCAAATTATTAAGCAAATTTCAAAACATATTAACTCATATCTAGCATAAAATATGGTACTTAGCCTAAAATTGAATATTTTTAAAAGTGACACAGAGAGAGCCCTCTCTGGTTAGGTAGGGATAGCTACCTAGCTAAAATTTGGTTTGTGGTTACCTTTCTTCATTCCTATTTTCAGCCTAGGAAGTTGGGGAGAGTGATAACATTTCTAGCGCCGTTGCCAGGGAAAAAATGTTAAATATTCCTTGGGAAAGTTTTTCTGAATAGGCTGAAGTCAAAACCTGAGCCAAAACATATAATTTAGATCTTAAGCTGGCTCCCAAAAGATATACCATGTCAAATCCTGACCCTAATCCATTACCACTTGTATACAATCCTGAAAGTATTTTGAGAAAACAAAAAACTAAGTCTCGAAAATCAAGAAGAGTTTTTAATCCTCCACTGATTAAATCAAATTCCTTGCCTACGAGGTTTGTCTTAGAAGACTTAGATTTTTCTCCATAATCTGAAAAATATTTAATTAAAACCAAGTTTGAAACTTTTCTCTCAGAAGCTACTTTTGACCCTTTTGATTTTGAGTCTTTTACACCATTTTCTGAAACCTTTGAGTCTGAAACTGATACTAAATTTTGGTCCAATTTTCATAAATTTAAAGGATTAGTAGATAAATTTCAAGAAAATATGAAAAGGCTTATTTTCAATATCATCAATAGGCTTTTGGTACTTCTTTTAGCTCATCATCTCATACAACTAGACCATATGTTCCTCCTTTCATTCCATCTTTACCTTTGCAAAATTTTATTCAATCCACATCACAATTCACACCTCCACCACCTCCTCCATTAACCATGGCCAGATTTGCTCCAGTGATTCTACTAGGTCATCTTACTGCTCTACCTCGAAATTATGGTCAGAGGCTGCCTCTCTTTGATGGAACATCAGAAATCACAGCACATAAACATGTGGCTAAAGTAACTGATTTTATAGACCTTGAAGAAATAGACAATTATGACGCTAAGATGCGTATTATTGCTCAAAGTTTTTATGGAGAAGTAAAGAAATGGTTTTTCTCTTTTGGAGCTGGTAGAATTGGTACCTCACAACAACTAATTGGTTCATTCATGGAAAAATGGGAAGAGAATAAAAATCCACTGCAAATCCTAACTGAATATAATGCACTAAAAAGGAATACAAATGAGTATGTCCAAGAATTCATAGCTAGATTTAATAAGATATATGATTCAATTCATGATAATATTAAGGCACTCCGAGACCTTGATATACTCCATTATCTTGATGGTTTTGACCCTGAAATGGCCTATCAACTGAGGGAGAGAAACCCATCAACTTTGGAAGAAATGCAAAGAAATGCAATGAGTGTAGAGGCTAATCTGATTATTAAAAAGCCTAAGGTCAAAACAGAGAAAAGAGTCACAATAAAAGAAGAAAAATCCTCTTCATCAGAAAGAAAAATTGATAATTTGATTAAAGCCATGGAGAAAATGATGAATAAGATGTACAGTGCTAATCGACAAGTTGTACCTTCTATAAGAAATCCCAATTTCAGGGGTCAAAATCAAGAACCCCAATATAGGATTAAACAAAGGGAACAAAGGGGTCAGGATCCACAAAGTCAATAGCAAGTTCAGAAACCATTCCGACAGAATTATACTGAAGGCCCTAATGAAGATGATGAAGAATAAATTTATGGAGAAAACCATTTATTTGAGGAAAACCAACAACATTTCTTCCTCACTGAAGAAGATAAATATTTTGCAAAAATTTGTGCATCAAATGACCAACAATATGCCATGTCAAATGAAGACTTAATGTGCATTGAATATTATCAGAGAGGATATCAAAATGCCCTCACCCAAGTTCAAAGGAAGTATGGTTTGAGGAGTAGAAATATTCCTCTAGTTTCCAATCAAAAGAAGCAGAGCTCTCAAACCAATACTTAGCAAAAAGAAGCTGCTGCATCAAACAAAAGCAAAGAAAAGGCACCTAATACTTATACTTATCCTAAATATAATAAAGCATCCACCAATAATCAAAGAAAAGATCAAGAAGTACAAGAAGGAGGATATAAGAAACGTTCTTCATCCAAAGAACTACCTGAAAGGAAAGACACATCACTAAAAGAGGTAGATAAACATCTGGCTCAATTTTCCCTTGAAAATGAAATTTCTAAATTGAAGGTTTTTATTCCTCTAACTGAGATAATGAAGAATGATCAGTATAATTCTCAAGTTACTAAGTTTCTTAGATTTGATCAAACATATGATATGGTTAACTTGAGTGATGATCATCCTGAGCTTCTTTTTGGTCTTACTGTTGATGGAAAATCAAAAGATAGTGAAGTTCCTCTCTTTTACTTAAGTCTCAAGATCCATGATTTATTCTTTAGAATGCAATGCTTGACTCTGGAGTGTCCCATAACCTCATGGCTAAAGCAATTATGGACAAATTAATACTAGACATCACAAGACCTTATTGTGATTTATATTCATTTGATTAAGGGAGGGTGAAATGTCTTGTTCTTATCAAGGATTTAGTGGTCTCATGAGAAAAAATTCCAACCAAAAATGTCTTTATGGATGTTGTTGTGGCTGATAGTCCATGTTGGGAAACCAACTCCAAAAATAGAATAAAAGAGATATCAACACCTTAAAAATAAGCCACTTCGAGGGGGCAACCTGCAATACATTACGTGAATGAACAATTCTTGCATGATACAAATTACAAAACCTCCTTTCCATATATAGGAGTCCATGGGGCCACAATGTAATCATAGTGGAGCCACAATGTAATCCTAGCCGACCTAACAATAATAATTTAAGGGCACAATAATAACAATATGGGGGTTACAGGGGTACAATAATAACAATAAGGGGGTTACACTAACAACAATAAGGGACTATACTAGTAATATAGGGACCTAACATGCCCCTCTCCTTCAAAAAAGTGTTGTCCTCAATGCTTGAGTAGCTCTGGGTGCTTCTGTATAAAATTCTCATCCTCCCATGTAGAATCTTCAATGGGTAAGTTCTTCCACTTGATGAGATACTCTGAAATCGATCAATTTCGTAGCTGTCGGTTCTTGTTTCCGTGACTGCTTCAGGTTCCAATATGATTTTTCCTTCGTCATCAAGTTCTGGAAATATTGTTTGGACTGGAATATTTTCACCTATAACCTTCTTTAAGCATGACACATTGAAAAATGGATGCACTTATGAAGAAGCAAGAAGCTCCAATTTGTATTCCATAGTACGAATCTTTTGCAACACCTTGTAAGGACCATAGTACTTTGGCAATAATTTATTATCCTTCTTAGCTTGCTTGAGGGACATTTGTTTGTATGGTTGTAGTTGTAAAAATACCTAGTCTCCTACATTAAAACTTCTCTCGCTGCGATGTTGATCTGCCTGTTATTTCATTCGATTTTGTGCCAAATTCAGGTTATCCTTTAAGAGTTGGAGAACTTCTTGTTGATGCTCGATGCGATATTCCACTGCTTGAACCTTCAAATTTTCTCTTAAATATGATGTGATGGATGGTGGATGATATCCATAAAGTGCCATAAATGGGGTCATTTTTGCTGTAGTATGGAAGGAAGTGTTATACCACCATTCAGCGAGAGGTAACTACTTGACCCATTATGTTTGTTTATCAGATACAAAACAATGAAGATATCCTTCCAAACATTTATTTACTATCTCAGTTTGACCATCGGATTGAGGATGATAAGATGAGCTATGATCTAATTGAGTACCCAAACAAGAAAATAACTCCGTCCAAAAATTTCCAGTAAAAATGGGATCTCTGTCGCTCACAATAACCCTTGGGTTTCCATGTAGCTTTTGAATTGTGTCCATAATTGTAGTAGCAACTGTACTTGCTTTAAATGGATGAGATAATGCACAAAAGTGTGCATACTTGGTAAGTCTATCAACTACCACCATGATGACACTCTTTCCTTCGGACTTAGGTAAACCTGTGATAAAATCCATTGAAATCTCCTCCCAACGTTGACTTGGGATGGATAAAGGTTGTAGAAGTCCCGGGGTCTTAATTGTTTCCACTTTATTCTGCTGGCAAACCAAACATTCCGCCACAAACTTTTGAATATCAGATTTAAAGCCATCCCAAAAAAATTCTTTCTTCACCCTGTGGTAAGTTTTTAAAATCCCGAGTGTCCTCCTAAAGGAGAAGTGTGCAATTCCAGAAGAATCTTTTGTTTTAGTTGGGAATTCTTACAAAGATATAAGCGATCTTTGTACCATAAGGAATCATTTTTCCAACTAAATGTATCGGATGTACTAGGATCTTGCTGCAACTTTTGAATGAGTGTCCACACTTCTTCGTCCTTCTTCCATTCATCCCTTGCTTCGGTTATCCAATCTGGTTGGATAATATATATGGCACAAAGCAATGCTTCCACCTCTTCATTCTTTCTTGAGAGTGCATCTGCAACAACATTTAGCTTCCCTTTTTTGTAGATTATTTCAAAGTCATAACCCAACATCTTTGTGACCCATTTTTGCTGCTCTTCTAAATATAGTCTTTGTTCCAAAAAGTGTTTAAGACTATCAGGATCAATTTTTACCTTGAAGTGTCTTCCCATTAGGTAAGTTCGCCATTTCTTTAGTGCATGCAGTATTGCTAACATTTCCTTCTCGTAAATAGTTTTTTGTAAATACTTTCCTTTGATTGGACGACTTTCAAAAGAAATGTGTCCTCCTTCTTGCATTAAAACAAAACCAATTCCATTTCCTAAGGCATCACATTCCACAATAAAGGTTTTTGTGAAATCTGGCGTACCTAAGACCCGTGATATGCACATTGCTTCTTTAAGATGTTGAAAGGCCTTAGTTGCTTCAGGAGTCCATGAAAATGCATCTTTCTTCAATAATGTTGTTAGAGGTTCTGCTATTCTCCCATAATTCTTAACAAACTTGCGATAATACCCTGTTAAACCAAGAAATCCTCGCAACTGCTTTATGGTTGTGGGGATTTTCCATTCCTTAATTACTTTAATTTTGTTAGGGTCTACCTTAACACCCTCATGAGATACAATATGACCGAGACATTCCACCTCTTGTACTCCAAAGAAACATTTGGATGTTTTTGCATATAATTGTTACTCCTGCAATAGTTTGAGCACCCTATCAACATGTTGAACATGATCCTTCCAAGACCTACTGTAGATTAGTATATCATCAAAAAATACTAGCACAAATTTTCTAAGGAAGGGTTTTAAAATGGAATTCATCAACCCTTGAAATGTAGAAGGTGAATTGGCAAGGCCAAAAGGCATGACCAAAAATTCATAATGACCCTCATGAGTTCGAAATGCTGTTTTCGGAATATCTTCAGTATTCATTCTAATTTGATGATATCCTGAACGAAGATCCAACTTGGTAAAATAAATTGCTCCATGTAATTCATCCAATAATTCATCAATCACATAAATTTATCTTTAATGGTGAGCTTATTGAGCTCTCTATAATCTTGACCCATGCGCCATGATCCATCCTTCTTGTGTACCAATACTACAGGTGCAGAGAAAGAACTTTGACTAGGTTGAATTATACTAGCCTCTGACATTTCTGTAATTATACGTTCAATTTCGTTCTTTTGGACATAAGGATATCTATAAGGCCTGATGTTTGGAGGAACACTTCTTGGAATCAAATTAATAGCATGATCGTGATCACGAATAGGTGGGAGTCCTTTGGGAGTTTCAAACACCTTGGAATGATTGTCCAAGGCTTTTTGGATATCTGAAGAAATAAATGATTTTGATGTTGGAACTTCTAGTGAGCATAATTGTGCAATTACGGCTCGTTTTTCTTTCTTTAGAAGCTTTTTCATGACATTAGAGCTTATTATCTTTCCCGGCTTCCCTGCAATACCCCGTAATTTAACTTCCTTTCCTTCTGAATTTTTTTTTCAAGAAAAGTTCTTGAAAATTAAAAGCTACCGTCCCTAAAGATTGTAACCATTGTACTCCTAGTACAACATCAACACCTCCCATAGGAATGAAAAGCATTGGACTATTCAATACATATTCCCCCATGGTTAGCTTGATATTATGGCATTTTCCAGAGCAATTTATATTTCCTCCATTTGCAACCATCACTTGACATTCTGGTGCTAGATTTAGGAAACAATTCAATTCCTTGGCTACTTTACAATGAATAAAATTATGGGTACTACCTGAATCAATTAACACTATTACCTTTTTATTCTTGATATGTCCTTCTATCTTGAGAGTTTGAGGAGTGGTAATTCCTACCAATGCATTACACGATATGGTCAGACTCATTTATTCCTCTTCTAGGGTTGGTTCGTGGTGTATACCCTCTTCTTTTGAAGATTCTTGTTCATTTTATTCTTCCTCTTCACAATCTATGTAAAATAATTTCTTCTCAGCACAATTATGACCTTTAGTGTATTTGCTATCACAACTGTAGCAAAGCCCTTTTTCTCTTTTTTCTTCCAATTGTTGTGGTGTCAACCTTGTAGCTTGTGAAAATATAGGAGTATCAACACTTCCCTCTTTATAGAAGTGAGTGGTAGGCTTCCTTGTTGCCATAATTTTACATTCAATTTTTCTGGCCAACCTGAATGCCTTCTCCAATGAATTAGGTTCCAAAATGCGAACTTCATGTTGGATGTTATCCTTTAAAGTACCTATGAAGAGATCAATCCTGTGTTCCTCTGGAATATCAGTTACCCTTATATTCAATTTTTGGAAGTCCTCAATGTCCTCCCCCACTAAACCCTTTTGTTTGAGATTTATCAATTGGCTAAAGAAGGTGTTGCTCTTTGTATCCTCATAATGTGCTATCATTTCCTCCGTAAAAATTGACCAAGTGACAATTTTTTTACGGGAGCAAAGCCATCGATACCATACAAATGTATTTTGTTCTAAATGTAAAGTTTCAATGCGCACCTTTTGTGTGTTTTGCACGTTATGGAGATCAAAATATTGCTCCATCTGTAGTATCCATGTTACAGGATCCTTTCCATCAAACTTCCTCATATCCATTTTTGGAATATGGTGGTTCTTCCCGCCAACATTAGAGGTTATGAAATCACAATTAAAATTTATTTTGTTCTCATCATGAGGTTCTTCTACTATATTTCCGCCATTAGGGAAAAATTTCTCAGATCAACTTGAAAAAACCTTCTATGTCTAATTTTAGATCATTTTCATGATTTCCATGTTGTCTTCAGTCTTTTCATCTATCTAGCTCCATGTCATCCATCTTAGCTTCCATGCCCATTTCTATGCCATCCATCTTAGCTTCCAAACCATTCATCTTAGCTTTCCGTGCCTTTCTTCAAACCATCCATATTAGTTTCATGCCTTCTTCAAAATCTCCATTTCATTTTTTTGCTCTTTGCGAGAGAAAAATTTGTTGCACTTGCTCTTGTAATTTTGATATGTCATGTTGCCATTCTTCATCTTCATGAGTCATAGTAGAGCATTATAAAGGCTTAATGGATGTTGAATTATTTTTAGGGGCCATTTTAGAATCCAATATTGATATCTATTCTACAATATGCCCTTGGAATCAATTCAACTTGATTCTTCAAACAAGACTTATGCAATTTGGAAAGAAATACACACCTTTTACTTGATTTTGAGGAGCTAGATATTGAAATTGAATTATCTCTATAATTGCGGATCCTCAATATCTGAAATTCAGCCCTGTAGTAGCCCTATGAAGCTTATTTCAAATTCCACAGGTCTGATCTAATTTGGATTCTTCAAGGAAAATTTATTTCTAATCTCCCACAATGACTCAATTATGGACTAGTTCAGTAGAGCGAACTTGTATGACTTGCAACGTGTCATTGTTTCCTCCTTTGGCTATGAAATTGATAGAAATGAAACTAAATTCCGTGTACTTGTGGCCACTTTTTACATCATTCCAATCCGATGCTCAAAGAGAGAGCTATGAATATTTTTCCACGGTCACCTGTTTGAGATGAAATTCGGAAGCCTGAAAAATCCCTAACTTCCACAGATCATATCTACGAAACTATTGCGAACCAAAATCTGAAATTTTGCGACGATTGTCCTTAGGATTTCGGCTTCGTACTCTAAAAATTTCAGCTTCTGAACCTTCGTAGACAAAAAATTATAGAAAAAATTCCACGATGACCTGTTTAGGTTAAATTCAGGAGCCTGCAAAATGACCTAAATTCCATAGAATATATCTCCAAAAATATTGCGAAACAAACTCTAAAATTTTGTGATGATGTTCCTCCAAATTTGGCTTCGTACACTAAAAATTTCAGGTTCTGAACCTTTGTAGAAAAAACGTTATAGCAAAAATTCCACGATGACCTATTTGGCACAGCAAAACCCTAGAATCCAAAGCTGTGATACCAAATGTTGGGAAACTTGCTTAAAAAATAGAAGAAAAGAGATATCAACACCTTAGAAATAAGCCAATTCGAGGGGGAAACCTCCAATACATTACATGAATGAGCAATTATTGCATGATACAAATTACAAAACCTCCTTTCTATATATAGGAGTCCATGGGGCCACAATGTAATCCTAGCCGACTTAACAATAATAATTTAAGGGCACAATAATAGCAATATGGGGGTTACAGGGGTATAATAATAACAATAAGGGGGTCACACTAACAACAATAAGGGACTATACTAGTAATATATGGACCTAACAATCCACCTAGGTATGGAATGCTACTTTCTAGATCATGGGGAGCAAAGCTTAGACGAACTTTGTAGCTTGACTTTTCATATGCAACAATTCCTATCTTTGGATAGTTCATGAAAATTTACAGAGAAATTAAGATGAAGTATATGATCAGTACCAGAGAAAAGCCTAATAATCATCCCATTAATGATGTACATACAGATTTAGAATCCTTTATTTTATTTAATGAATAATGTTTCTTTAGAGTTTTTGATTGAAGAAAAATCAGCAAATCCTAAAAATTCAAATTCTGTTTCAAAATTGGAAGAGACAAGAATTTTATAAAATCGTGCCAAACAGTATGGAATTGAATACATCTCCTCAAGAAGAAAATAAGAAAACAATAGAAAAAACATAAATTTTGGATACAACAGAGGTATCTCAAACAAAAAACAAAAATCAACCATCTGATTTACACCTTCTAGATGAAGAAAATAGTCTTTGAACTATGGATTTTGATGGAGCCATGGGAAAATAAGTTGTTGGTATTGGAATATGGATTCACAACCCAATTAATAGATCATTGAATATCCCTCCAAATGTTAGAATATATTCCTATAAATTATCATTTGACTGCAAAAATAATGAAGCTGAATATGAAGCCTTAATTGCTACCCTAATTTTTTTTGAAAAAGCTTGGTGCAAAGAAAATTTCTGTATATGGTGACTCTGAGTTAGTTATCAAGAAAGTCAAAGGAGAGTACCAAGCCAAACATCCCAGAATGAGAGCTTACCAAAATGCAGTGCCAGATAACCTCAAAATATTTCCTAAATATACGTTGTCATTAGTTCCTATAAACAACAATGTTATTGCTGATTCTCTTGCTACTTCTGCTAGTATGTTCAAAATTCCTCTGTATCCAAACAAAAAATATGAAATAAATGTCAAACATCGCCCTACTATCCCTGACAATGTTCAATATTGGAAAGTGTTTCAAAATGATGAGCAAATAAATAACTTCTTGCAAACAGAAGAAGAATTCATTAATTCCCAAATAGATGACGAGGACATTCATGATACAAAGATGCAAGTACTACAACTTAATGATAATTCTATTCCAAGAGGTTTGGTTTTGGAAGAAATTTTTGACCAGGATGATGTTGCAAGGAAGCATACTATGTCACCAACAAAAGTGGGAGTGGAAGATATAAATCTTGGCAGTTCAGAAAAGCCAAAGATGGTGCAAATTTCAAAATCCTTGAGTCTAGAAATGAAAGCTAAGTATCCAGTACTTATGTCTCAATTCTCAGATGTATTTTCTTGGGAATATTCAGATTTAAAGGTCTATGATAAAAGCATTATTCAACACACTATTACTTTGAAGCCAGATCAAAAACCATTTTGCCAGAAGCTTAGAAGAATGAATCCAAAATTTTTTCCTTCTATTCAGAAGGAAGTAAACAAATTATTCATTACTAGAATAATATTTCCTATTCGTTTCTCTGATTGGATGTCTAATCTAGTACTTGTGAGAAAAAAGACAAGAGAAATTAGATTGTGCATTGATTTTCTAAATCTAAACAAAATATCCTTTAAAAAAAATTATCCAATACCAAAAATGGATCATATTCTACAAAGCGTAGTTGGATCATCTAGAATTTCTTTATTAGATGGATATTCAAGATACAATCAGATTATTTTCCGCCCAGATGATCAAGAAAATGCCTTTTGGTTTGAAGAATGCACGGGAAAATTTTCAAAGAGCAATGGATATTTCTTTTTCCAATAAAAAAGATCTATTTTAGGTTATTTACCTTGATGACATCACTGTTTTATCAAAAGATAGATGAACACCATTTGCAACATTTAAAGACAATCTTTCAAAAGTGCAGAAAATTTGGTATTTCATTAAATCCAAAGAAGAGCCTCTTTGCTATGGAAGAAGGTAAATTGTTGGGGAATATTATATCTAAATATGGTATAAGAGTAGATCCTTCAAGGATTGAAGCAATTCAAAATTTATATTATCCTAGGAGCAAAAAGGAGATTCAATCTTTCAATAAAAGATTAATTTTATGAGAAGATTTGTTCCCAATCTTGCTGAACATTTTAGGCAGATTACTGATATGTTGAAGAAATATACTGAAGTAAAATGGCTTGAGTAAGTAAATAAGTCATTTAATTAGTTTTCAAAGAGAAACGAAGAGCTTTGCTGAAGAAACTTATTTTCAAAATTGCATGTTTATCAATGATTTATTCTTTAACATTTCAAAAATTCACCCTTGAGACCATAGGATTTAATCTTATGCGTTATTCCCCACTACTCATGTGACATGTCACATACCACTACTCGTCAATCATCCATGTCACATCACTTTCATTATACCCCTACCCCAAATTTCATTTAAACTGCGACTTATGCTAACTTCCCCCCATATCACTGATCATCCATCACATCCCAATCACATCTGATAACTCACATGTGACTTCGACCCCCCCTCATCATATGAAACTTGATGTCGGGGTGGGGGGGCCCAAAAAGGGTGGTTTAAAAACCCGACCCCACCGCTACATGTCAAAAGCAGAAGATTTCACACCTCCCCCTCACCCGCACGAAACCACTTAATGAAAATGTACCCCTCCGAAATCCCGATTACCCGCCGGTTGAAACCACTTCTCCACCCGCCTTTCATGTCATGCAACATGGCTATGTTGTTGTCCAATCAAATTAATTCCTGCATTTCCATAACCGTTAGCGAATTAATTTAATTGCTAACCATTAGGCTAACATACCCGCACCCTTTTAAATGGTAATTAAACCAATTGTCCATAAATTCATCACTAAACACCTATTTTGAAATTTCATTCTTCTATTCGCTCTGCTTTGCACAGGATTAAAAATTCACGGTTATTGCTAGAAACTCCAAAGATCAACCTTACCATTGTTTAAAGCTCTCCTTTGCAGCTGATTGATATTTCTCTAATCTGCAGAGCTTTTCCTCAGTCTCGGCCTTTGTTTTGCATCAGAAATTCTTGCTTTCGCCATTTCAAACAGAGCAAATCATGCCTCCAAAGAACAAAGGACTAGAAGAACAAGTGAGTCTGCTATTACACCCTCCAATTGACTTTCATCACATACCATTAGTAGACAGAGATCTTTAATAGATGAAAACCTTTGTGAACTTGAGTTATTTGAATTGTATTGTTGGTTAGAAGATAAAATCTTAGATAAATATGATGATATAGGACTGTGGGATTCCAACCTTCCACAATATATCTTTCCTCACACCCATAGTGCTCCAGAATTTTTTAGAATATGCCAAGTTTGGTATATGCCCAACCAGAGAGCTATTATCACTCCTACATGAGAGATTTTAGTGACCATCACTGCCCAAAATATTGAAGAAATGATGCAAGCCCCAACCATAGAGAATTCCACTCCATTTTCCCAAGAATAATTGATTGAAATATATCAGAAGTTATATTTTGCAAAAAGAGCTCAAATTCTTAAGTTGTTTATGACTGAAAATGATCCATTACCCAAGAAAAACCCTACATTTCCATCATGTATTTTCCCTGAAATATCCAAACAAATCATTACAGACATTTCCTAAATTCTTGGTTATTATTCATACCAAAGGGTAGATGAAGCCATCATAGGATTCATGTAAATTTTTTCCACATATTCTAAACCCTTTATCATTTTCAACTTCAGTCAATTCATTGCAAATTCTATCATTGAAAAGTTGGTTAAATTCCCAACTGAAGAGGTATTCAAATATGCTTGTGTGTTAGTTTATTTGTTCTTATATTATGAGGGAGACAAATTTAAATTTTCCTTACATAAATTGGATGAAGACGAAAATAAACAATCAATTATTTTCTGGATTTCATTAGTGATGAAGGAACAAAAAGAGTATTCTTATAAATAGTTTGTAGAATTGTTTCTTCATCCAACACTCAATTTATTGAACAACACTACAGAGCCCAGGATTAGTGAAGAAATCAGAAAGGTATTGCAGCTGTCAGATCAAGCCAGAACAGGGGATTGGTATCTTTATTAAAAATACACAGAACTCAAAGTCTATGGCTATGATCTTCCCCTTTATAAGTTGCCAAAATTCCTCCCCATGAGGATTTTTGCATTAGAGTACATTAGACAAATGTTTAATGCTGATGAAGTGAATTTTGTGTCTACTAAAAAGAAACCACAATTCAAAATAAAAACACATATAGGACCTTTTATTAGTAATAACAGGACAACAGTGGAGGAAGTAGATAAATTGTTGAAAGAGATGCAGTTTAGCCTTAGTTTCACATGGTCTTATGATCCAGTTGGTGTTATTTCTAAATTAAGGGTAGATAAAAAATCTACAGCATATTTTCATACACCTAGACCAGAGATTAAGAATTATATGAATCATATTGAATGAACTGAGGGTACTTTATAGGAGGTTGAAGAAAAAACACTGTCTACATCAGCATTACAAACTCCTGTTGCACAGGAAAGAGCATGGAAAAGGGTTGGAGAAGACCAGTCATATCCAGTGACTGATTCATCCAGTAAAGAATTTAAAATTCACTACAGGAAGAAGACAAAGCTAAACCCAAAAGTCAATCCTAGAAAGGATTCAGAGCAATAAGTAATTATTATTATAGAAGAGACACCTCCTTCCACATAGGTAGGTGATCAAAATACTTCTAAATCTACTACTTCAATAGTTTCTCAAGATCAACAGAAAGCCATTCAAAATAGTACAATTGTTACAGGGGAAAAGGAGAAAACTATATTTGACACCTTCAAGGAGATAAAGTTGAAGAATGAAATGTTAAATACCAACATATACAATCAGTTTTGGAAACAAACTCCCAGCTCTCAGCTTTTGATTCAGAAAAGGGAAAAATGCAGTTTTCTTTTCTTCAAGCACAAATTCCACAACCAAATTCAGAAGAAGAATACAAAAGTACTTCATTTGAGTTTGATACTATGGAGATACATCCAATATATGAAATGGAGTTACATAAACAAACTAGTGAGATGATTTCATCCACCCTCACTAACATTGCTTTGATTTTGTCAAAATTGCATGTTTCATTGACCAATGTACAATCATAGCTGAAAATAGGAAAAGTTTCTTCATTTGCTAATTGGTGATAAAAATTGGATATGATCCTTCCAATGACAATGAAATATAAGAAATCATCAAAAATAAAAATGATGACATATCAACATTGAGGAAACAATTGAAGATTCCAACTACAGAATATCCTTTAGCAAAAGACATTGAAGAGACTGAATCTCAGAAGACGGAAATGATGAAGTTGATTATGGAGCAAAATGATAAAATAAAGCAGATGGAATCAAATCTAGAAAAAATATAAAGGAAAAGGAACTAGTAGCAAAAACATCTAAAGTTTCTTTAGAAGGAGTGCCTCTTGCAGTTATCCCTATAGACACACCTTCTACAACAAGTACTGCAGATGGATCTGAGAAGCTCACTAAAGCAATTTAGAATATGTCAATTCTAGAAGAGGAGATAAAGAAATTACAAGATCAGGTAAAATTGTTGCAATATCAGAAATCTACAGATGAAAGTTCACATGCAGCTGAAGCACAGAGAGCTAGGAAGCTAGTCGAGAGGTTGCAGAAAGAGAAAAAGGAATAAGATATTGGAAACACTTTGGGCCAAGTAAAAGAAATAATCTGGGTAGACATCAAAAAATCCATTATTGAAATTTGGCCAAGTATACAAATTATATTTAAACAAAAGGATTTAAGCAATTGAGGCCATTGCAACAATCAAATCACAACTGGGAGACAAGCCTGCTACAACAAACAATATTATTAAATTAATGAATTCAAAGAACAAGTATGATTCGAATGGATTGGGCATAGATGATAGGAAATAGGCAATCCTGGAAGTAAAGAAGGTGCTCACAAAGAAAAATTTAATTCTTCATCTTGAAGAAAAAAATCATAGTCTGGAGATCACGGTTCAGAGATTTTTCAGCAGAATAGAGCCTCTCACACAAAAAGGATTTCCCTCTCTGTTTTTAATTAATGATAAATTGATTACCAAAGAATATTATGGGAGAATACTTCAAGAAGTTTCCAGGGATATTGCCAAATTTCAAATATCAAAGGTACAATGACAGGAAGGGCGCTGTTGGGAACCCTGAGCAATGACCTTTATATTCAGTATGAGATCAAACATGTTTTTGTGGTGTGGACCAATTTTGCTAAATACACTGAAGAAGATGAAGTTTACCATACGGTAATAAAATTGGCCATCCCTAATGAAGAGTGATGTGAAAAACGATGTGAATATCAAGAGTAAGTGGTAAAAGAAGAAAAGTCAACCTCTGCAAAATCATCAATCAATTGACAGCCAATGCAACCCATAATTCTCTCTTTTCAACAACTATTTTAAGTTAAAATACTGCTAGCACAACAAAATCGACTTTATTTCCATGTTTCAGTTAGAGTTTAATTTGGAAAATAAAGCACTATCGATTATGATAGCCTTTAATGTAATATATCGTAATCTTTATTTTCTATAAAGACTTCACTGTTCGAAGTATTGTGTGGGATAATCGAGTTTTTGAGACTCTGTGTATTACTGTGGACCTATTATTAATGAAATCAAAGAAGTTGCAACAAATATTGTGAGATTCATGTGGTATTTTATTTTCAGCACTGTACTTTTCTCTCTGTTATTTCATTTCCATTCCATTTTCTATGTAAAAATATTATTAGTTTATAAACAGAGATCAATTATATGTTCTATTTATTAATATTTATACAAACATATTTTTTCTTCTGATGAATGAATTCAGTAAAATGCTCATTCAGGCCCCTGCCTTTTTCTACCACTATACACAAATGATGACTTAATTGTGCTCAAATAGTTTTCCTATCTTGCCTCACTTTGTTCTTTGCGATTTAGTCTTTGAAAACAGCTTTAGTTAAACTGATCATTATTTTTATCTAGAAAAAAAATTATTAAACAAATTTCAAAACAGATTAACTCATATCTAGCCTAAAATCTAGTACATAGCATAAAATTCAATATTTTTAAAAGTGACATAGAGAGAGCCCTCTATTGTTAGGTAAGGCTAGCTACCAAGCTAAAAGATGGTTTGTGGTTACCTTTCTTCACTCCTATTTTCAGCCTAGGAAGTTAGGGAGAGTGATAACATTTCTGGTGTCGTTGTTGGGGAACGAATGTTAAATATTCTCTGGGAAATTTTTTCTGAACACGATGAAGTCAAAAATTGAGCCAAAACATAAATTTCATATATTAAGCTAGCTCCCAAAAGATATACCAGGTCAAATCTCGACCCTAATCCATCACCACTGGTATACAATCCTGAGGGTATTTTGAGAAAAAAAAAAACTAAGTCTCAACAGTAAGGAATAATTTTTCCTTCACTGATTAAATCAAATTACCTGCCTATGAGGTTTGTCTCAAAAGATTTGGATTTTTCTCCACAATCTGAAAAATATTTAATTAGAACCATGTCTGAAACTTTTCTCTCAAAAGCTACAATTGACCCTTTTGATTTTGAGTCTTTTACACCATTTTTTGAAACCTTTGAGTTTGAAACTGATACTGAAGTTTGGTACAATTTCCATAAATTAAAGGCTTAGTAGATAAATTTCAAGAAACCTCTGAAAAGGCTTATATTCAATATTAGAAACATGATTTCGATACTTCTTTAACCTCATCATCTAATACAACTACACCATCTATTCCTCCTTTCATTCCATCTTTACCTTTGCAAACTTTTATTCAATCCACATCACAATTCACACCTCCACCACCTCCTCCATTAACCATGGCCAGATTTTCTCCACTAATTCTACCAGTTCAGCTTACTTCTCTACCTCAAAATCATAGTCAAAGGCTGCCTCTCTTTGATGGAACATCAGAAATATAGCTTATCAGCATGTCGCTAAAGTAATTTATTTTATAGACCTTGAAGAAATAGACAATGATGATGCTAAGATGCGTATTATTGGTCAATTTTTTTTTGGAGAAGTAAAGAAATGGTTTCGCTCTCTTGGAGTTGGTACAATTGGTACCTCACAACAACTAATTGATTTATTCCTGGAAAAATGGCAAGAGAAGAAAAATCCACTGCAAATATTCACCGAATATACTAAAAATGAATACAAATAAGTTTGTCCAAGAATTCATAGCTAGATTTAATAAGATATATGATTCAATTCCTGATAATATTAAGCCACCCCCAGGCCTTGATTTACTCCATTATCCTGATGGTTTTGACCCTGACATGGCCTATCAACCGAGGGAGAGAAACCTATCAACTTTGGAAGAAATGCAAAGAAATGTAGTGAGTGTAGAGGCTAATTTTATTATTAAAAAGTCTAAGGTCAAAATAGAGAAAAGAGTCAGAATAAAAGAAGAAATATCCACTTCATCAGAAGGAAAAATTGATAATTTGATTAAAGCCGTGGAGAAAATGATGGATAAGATATCTAATGCTGATCGACAAGCCGGAACTTCTATAAGAAATCCCAATTTCAGGGGTCAGAATCAACAACCCCAATACAAGATTAAACAAAGGGAATAGAGGGGTCAGGATCCACAAAGTCAACAACAAGTTCGAACACCGGGAATAATTTTAAGAACCCCCCTAAATTTATATATATAATAAATAGGCGAATCCCCATGATACATAGGAAAAATGGAAGGCGATTTTATTAATAATATAATATGTATATATAATTTTTTGGCGAATCTCTCACGAGATTATATTATCTTTTAAAATCATGGCGAATCACTAGTACAAATAGCGAATCACTACTACAAAATGGTGAATCGTTGTCTAGTGGAGTTTGGGGTGTTGGTTCCAATGAAGATATGGTAGTTGAACCAAGAGTAGAAGGAAGAGAAACACCGAGACCAAGCATGGCACATGGTGACTTGTGAGGGAAGTAGTTCTCGTGTAGTTTGGAAAATGCGTTCTTCTAGTTCTGCTAAGCGTAGTGTTGTTGCTCATGCTACTACTAGCACTAATATTGAGGTTGGAGAGGAGTTTGAGGAAGCATGGAAGGTAGCAGTGGTGGAGAATTACAAAGAGTACCCCATGATGGGCTCCATTTTTCCCTTTGGTATTTGTGCCTGCAAGATCTTCTGTCCATTGAACCAACAATTAACCGTTCTACCAACAATCAACTGGACTGAGTTGATTAGGTACGAGTCAACTTAGACTAATCTTCAAAACTATGCTTTGCACTATCCCATATTGATCACACTAATGCTACACAACATTGTGCATTTGCACCCAACTCTCAATAATTCTTTTCCAAGAAAAATCTATAATAAGAAAATGATTTTACTATATTGTTAAGAGGATATTTTCTAAGTTGTTGATATGTTATTTCTATTGTTTTGTGAGTTGGTTGCATAACATATTCCCATGAGCCTATGCCCAGGGTTTCATGGTCAGAAATATGTAAGTTTATACTCATGTGAACCGAATTTTTGCCAAGAATTTGATAGCGTAGATAGTTATTTGATTTGAGCAATGAATATTCCATAGGAAAAACGTTGAGCAATGGAACCTTGAGGCAAAAATCCGCAAAGAATCCTCTAGATTCCCTAGAGGCCCATATTTAACAATTTCAAAACATAGTCAACTTTATATTCAAATTTCATGATTTTTCACAAGGAACGCGTAGCCAGTTTTGTCATTTGACCAACCAATTTTCAAGCTATCGCCATATTTGGAGGCATATTGATGCTTTTGGCCACTTTGATTATTTTTGTTTTGACAAAAGGATGGATGTATGTTCCAAGTGTTTGTGATATTTGTATGTTGCAATAGGACAATGAGATTTGAACCTTTGTAGGAAATTCTTGTATGTTGCAATAGGACATTGAGATTTGAACCTTTGTAGGAAATTCATCATTTTAGTCGTTGCACAAAAGTCGAGATGATGCAGTGATGAAAGTGGGCCATGTTGACACTTTGACAAAAAGTGATTGTGTTTACAGCCATTAGTATCAAAATTTCGAGACAATCGTGATGATGATGATGAATATGACTTGAATCTGAATTTCGAGACGATCATGATGATGATGTGTATGACTTGAATCTCATCAACAGATTCAAGAACACCATTTATGCCACTTATGTGTGAAAATCCATTTATGCCACTTTTGTGAGAGATCATTCATTTTTCAAGTTGAAAGAGAACATTTTGTGAATGAGAGTTTTTTTATTGGAGAACGTCTCTTGAGCAAAAGAGAGCAAGAGACATGTAACTCTAGATAAGGGTTTAGAGAGAGACATCATATCACTCTTTAGAGAGACATGTCATTCAAACTATTGATATTACTTTCAACCAGTTGATTGGTATCATGCCATATGCACTCGGAAGTCACACGAGACTAGTTAAACTCAATCTCTCTCATAATACATTTCAAGGTCCAATTTCATAGTCGTTGGGTGAATTCAGTCTTGCACAAAAGTCGAGATGATGCAGTGATGAAAATGGGCCATGTTGACACTTTGATAGAAAGTGGTTGTGTTTACAGCCATTAGTATCATAATTTCAAATAAAGTGGTTGTGTTTACAGCCATTAGTATCAGAATTTCATAGAAAGTGGTTGTGTTTGCAGCCATTAGCATCAGAATTTCGAGACAATGGTTGTGTTCACAGCCATTAGTATCAGAATTTCATAGAAAGTGGTTGTGTTTACAGCCATTAAAATCAGGATTTCGAGATGATCTCACTGATGATGAGTATGACTAGAATCTGATCAGCGTATTCAAGAAGACCAATTATGCCACATATGTGTGAAAATCCATTTATGCCATTTTTGTGAGAGATCATTCATTTTTCATGTTGAAAGATCACATTTTGTGAATGAGAGTTTTTTAATGGAGAACGTCTCTTGAGCAAGAGACATGTCACTCTAGATAAGAGACATGTCATTCAAACTATTGATAGTACTTACTTTATACCAGTTGATTGGTATCATGCCATATGCACTCGGAAGCCACACGGGACTAGTTAAACTCAATCTCTCTCATAATACATTTCAAGGTCCAATTTTCATATTCGTTGGGTGAATTCAAAAAATTGTAGGATAGATCTCAAAAACTTAGACATGCTTCACCCTCTGAGCCTTTCTTTCAAGAATTTTAGGGGAAAATGCCCAATCTAAGGATTTTTGTGAATGTTACTTTCAATTCATTTATGGGGAATCTTGGCCTTTGTGGACAACAAATATGCTTTGCCTCTGTGTCCCCCTACTACTACTTTGAAAGAAATAAATCAATCAGTTCTAAAATGTGATTGTACCAATTGAAGGTGGCAGCACCTTTTTATATGTTGTTTACTCTCTGGATTCTTCTGGAGTCTGGTTACCTGACTAAATTTTAAGTTTCCCGAGAGCTTTCTCACTACAATTTGGACCACCAGTGATTTTATATGAAGATCTTGTAAAAGCAACTCAAGGATTCAATGAGGCAAACTTGATAAAGAGTTGGGAGTTTTGGATCAGTCTATAAAGGAATTTACACAATGGCACAAATGTTGCGGTCAAGGTTCTCAAGTTGCAAAATGAAGAAACTTACAAGAGTTTCAAAACAGAATGCAATGTGGTTAGGAGAATTAGGCACCAAAATCTTATTAGAGTTACAAGTTGCTCAACCCCTCACTTCAAAGCTTTGGTCCTCCAACTAATGTCAAATGGAAGCTTGGAAAATCAATTGTATCCCGCTGGAGAGTAGAGTGATAAGATAGATGTGTATGCATTGAACTTAAGCCAGAGTACAGATATGCATAGACAGCACATATCACAAAATATCTTCATCACTATTGTTTTGTTCAAGTGGTGCATTATGATATAAAGCCCAGCAATATCGAAAAAGTTTTGTTCAAGTGGTGCATTATGATATAAAGCCCATCAATATCATTTTCGATAGCAATATGACAACACATTTATCTGATTTTGGCATTGCACAATTAACTTGTCTGTCAAGACTCGATGGACTCAATCACTTCCACACTTTGTCTAAAAGGATCCATTGGCTATGTTGCCCCAGGTTTGGAACTTCACAAAATTGAGCAAAACAGATGATATAAGTATTGCTAAGTTGCCTCAATCAAAATTTGATGACTAGTTGGCCTGAATACAGAATATGGATTTGGCAAAACTGTGTCAACAAAGGGTGATGTTTGTAGAGGGGACGGAACCTACCTAAGAGGGTGACCATGGCTTTTTCCCGATAAAAATGGGGGAAGTGACGGATAGAAACCTGTTGAGGGATGAAAATATTGACGCACTAGAGCAATATGAGATACTCAAAACTGTGTGAATAAACTCGTGGCATTGGGATTGGGATGCACAAGAGAATCACCTGAAGAACGAAAAACTATGGTAGAGGTTGCATTTGTATTAGAAATGATCAAAAAACTCTTTGTTGGAGTCACTGGGGTCTACAAATCACCATCAGATTTATCATTTTACTGGACGTAATACCTTAAAAAATGATGTGACAGATTTTATGTTAACGATAGTCAACAAGGTAAAGACATACAGATCCTTTTAACTATTTCATGTTGTACCAAGTCTATAGCAAGAGACATCACAACATATGCAGAATGAATATAGTTAGTTGAGCTCTTCCTTACATCCATTCCAAACAATATCACCGTTAAGCTTTTCCTATCAACATAGGAATTCATGTTGTAGCTACATATTTATATTTTGGGACATGCCAAAGAGATGTTTCCTATATTTCGGTTTAAACTTGGAAGTAACAAACTATGTTAAACTAAATAATAATTTATTGAATCAAGTTTTATTGTCTAAACTATTTAAACCTAATCGTGTTCTATGGTAAAGTGCAACCCTTTTGGCCTACTAAACTAAAAACTGGGTCCTAAATTTGCACCAACATTCTCAGACCTACTAGTGAAATGAGTGAAGTACAAATGTTTGTGTTGTAAGGTATGCTCAACGACCGGATATAGTATAAAGGAACAACCATACATTAGTAACATTACACATTAATTGCACCAATCAATAGATTTCACAATGTAGAAAACACCAGAGCACCCAAATTTACCAAAAACTAAGAAAAACTCGATGAGTATATTTATAGAGAGCAAGGTTTCCTTTGAAAGAATGGCAGATTCACAGCCCTGGATCCCTAAATCCCCTGCAATGTATCGACACACAAACAACTAAACAACAAATTTAGTTGTTTCTCGGCGCAGACAGAGCTTTATCTGTAACTGACTAATACCAGACTAGCACAAACTTAAGCTCACCACCATTGAGGGGGGGTTATCATGCGCTCAGAATCAGGCATTAATGGTACAACTGTCTCTAAGTCATGGAGGCCTGTAAAACGTAATGAATTATCGTGCTTTGAATCGAGGGGCATTAATGGCACAATGAGACCTAATATGCCACCTGATGGAGGCACTTGCATGCTCAGAACAAGCGGCATGATGGAGGGCATTAATGGCAATGAGAACTGGTATCCCAGCTAATGGAGGAACTTGCATGTCTCTGGATTTAATGGCACTGCTAACTGAACATGCAGCATGGAGGGCATTAAAGGCAATGAGAGTTGGTATCCCGCTTGATGGAGACACCCACCCAGTCTCTAAATTTAATGAACATGTGCCGTGGTGTAGGCACCCTACAGTCTGTAGGTTTTTGCGAGGGATCAATACAACATCACACAATATTTCTATCATCTAACACCAATCAATGGTGCAAAACAGCACACAGTGGAACAGGAGGGGAGATCTCACAAAGAATGCCTTACTGAGTAAAGATTTCAATAAATTAAAAACAAAGAAAAAAAATTAAAAATTAAAAAATTAAAAAATAAAAAATAAAAAAAATAAAAAAAATCTCCGATACAGCTAATAGACAAGGAGTGACACAACTAAAGTTGGCAGGAGATCAATATTAACCAAGCCACCAAAACTGGTGGTTTTCAAAGCATTTCCTACTTAATACCTCCATATAGTTTAATCATTTTTATGATGTCTGACAACCCAGAAAATATGTTTTTAATGATGTCTGACAACAACAACAAGACTAATGCCCATCTTAAGAGCATGTCTTCATTTGAATGCTCCTCTCAATAATTCTATAATAACCATCTTATAAAGATATCCTCATATGACTGAACTTCACTTCAAGTAATTTATTATCTATGTTCACTTTTCTTAATTGTTGAAGAACGTGGGATATTTCAAACATGGAATGTACTTTCAAACTATGTTCAGCACAAAACTGGCCTACAAGTTCACATGCTTCATAGAACACAAGTCTTTTGACATCAAAATTGCTCAAGCTAAACACAAATGCAGATCATATCCCTACCAGGTAAAAAACTATAGGCCTTAAGGAAACCCATCTCGGTACAGCCAACTGAGATTATATGCAGATATAAAAAGATTTCAAAGCAAGGAAACCCATCTTGGTACAGCCAACTGAGATTATATGCAGATATAAAAAGATTTCAAAGCATAACCAAATAAGTTATAGACAAAGAGTAAGACGACTGAGCTAGCTAATAAAAACACAAAAAACACTAGAGCATTAAAAGTATTTCCACCTTAACACCTCCAAGTAGTTGAATCAAGTTTTTGCACAAACATATAACTCTCAGACCAAATTTCAGTTTAGATTAAAATTTGCTCATGTAAATGTCAAAAAAAATACAAAGCAAAGCAGTCCAAAACTTTTATAATATAACCCAGTCACTGCCCCCCTCCCAATGTCCATCAGGGCTCATTTCAGGAAGAGAGAGGGGAAGGCTAAGATTGCATTTTGCATTCCTGAGACAAGGAGCTCGTTTCTTTAATTGATCACAGAAACTCCTTCACGCAGCTGCATCTGCTGCTTTCTGTTTCTTGGGAATTCTGTAGCCACCTACAACACAAGCATGATCTCTTTCAAAAGGTTCTAATGTCACCTGCTCAAATGGCTTAAATTGCTCCTTTTGCAACTTCTTAACTTCTTGAGCAAACACTGCCTCCGCTGGCACAGTAGAGTCAATGCAATTTGCCTGCATTAAAGAGTGAAAATCAAAAAATGAGGAACAGAAACATGATTTCCAGATTTGCTTCAGAAGTAGACAAAAATATACATTTACAGAGAATACATTGCTAATAACTCATTCACACACTCTCTATGTTAAGTTCTCAGAAAACATAGTTAGTCTCAGTGGACAGTGATCATTGCAATGTTCAGTGGACAGGGATCATTGTCATAGTTCTTTTCTTTGTGTTTAGCTAAAACAGAGAGCAAGGAAGCCAAATCAAAGACTTTACAGAAATATCAGTAAAGTCAAGTTTGAACTCACCCGGAAACTGAGCAAGCATCAGCAATAACACCCAGAAGAGCAGCAGCAGCTTCTCCATTGTCCAAAACAGCATCCCCCTTATCTCTTTCAATGGGTTTTCATTACATCATTCAATTGCAATATCCATTAAAAAACACAGGCATACTATTGATTCCTTAATGTCTGGTAAGCCACAATGCCCATTACAGCACCATGCTACTATTCTAATCTCAATCCCTCTGTTCAAAACACCCACGCGAGGCCCTACAACCAAAATCCTCAGAGCATGTGGAAGTAAAAGCACAAACGGGTGACTAAAATGACAATGGATCTATGCCAAACAATGAGCTCTAAAGTACATATCACGGTATTCCCACCGGATGAGTGGTCCAGTCTCAATTACAGTCCCCTTGTCTGCCAAATGTCTGAAATAACTGTTTTTTATTGCCAAATCCAGGTAGGGTTCCACACAGAAATTAGGGTTTAAAAGTATAAAATGGAATAACAATTGGTTTCTTAGGGTTCCTTGTTGGACATACCCTAAATGCAACCTTACTGGAACTTTTTAAGTTTTAACTAAGACAAATTTTAGGGTACATCTCCAAATTTGCCCAAGTTATGGCAGGGTACGTGGATGTGTTCCAGACTACAACATTCTACTGGGTATAGTGGATATGGGTACATATACATTTTTGGTACATGGGAATAGGTACAAAAGATCCAAGAGCTGGGTATGCATACCCATGGTACTTAGAAACATACAAAAACATATATGTACATATAGATGCACATATATACATAATATTAATGAGCCAACAATGCCACCACTAGAGCTCCACCCATGCCATTGCAGTGATTACTCTTCTCATTTGTGGCAGCAGTGAAGATTTTGACGAGAGTTGCAGTGATATTTCCATAGTGGTAAGATCCTTGTGGATTGGGACGAGCTGCACCAACTGTCCAGTTCCACCTGCACAACAATTGCTATTCAAATTTGAGAACAAGAGTACATATATGGATGTAACTCCCACCAATCCTGCACTTGATGGATATTTTAGAATTCACCCCTGGTTTGTCTGTGAATCTTCTAGGAAATTAAATTTTCATAGCCATCCGCACTTTCCATGATTGTTCCTTTATCTATATTTCTCAACAATGCTAAAAACATTAAGAAATGAGCATATTCATGAATCTATCTATTTGTAATATATATACAAATATCCCTCTCTGGACACATGATGCTAGACCCAAACTAAAGCAAGCACCAACCCTGACGTATCTTGCCTGGTTCAGAGACCAACAATCTCTGTTGGGGCTCCTCGAATTGGTCCAGAAACCTTCTTCTGGGAATTGCTATAGTGGAAAGTGGCAATGCAAGTGAGAACAGAGCTAGTAAAACGAGTAGATGCAACCATGTAATAGTCCTGAGGTTACTGATTTGCAATGATCAGAACAGAATAGGTCTGGCTGATATGGATGTCAAGAGAATCATAGACATTTTGAACAGTGTGACATCCTTCCACCTCCACAAGCTTCAATTTATGACCCTAGATCCTGAAGTTCAAAGAGGATGACAATCCCACATTTGAAATCCGGAGGTGGTAGTTTTCTTACAGATAAATAGATGGCTCATTTTAGATATATAAGTAAGCAAATTGAACGTGCAAGATATGCCATCAGATAATGTCAAAACAAAATGTATTTTGTGGATCATTGGGTACCTAGACGCATCCACAAAAAGTCTAGCAGTGTGCCTTGCTGTAGAGAATCGGAATCTACCTTCATCCATTGTGATTATTGCATCACTTGCTGGCCGATGACCATTAATAAGAACAACATAAGGTTTACCCAGCAATCTGCCCATGTCAAGTGTTCTCTTAAGGATTTGGCCAAAGCTAGAAAATTGTCAGAGATTGATGCAATGAGAGAACATTCTGGTGGACACTGTGAAGTTGAACGTAGTCAATCTCTTTAAATTCAAAAGATGAATTTGTTTCTGGGACAGATTAATAACTTACTGTGTGATTGGTCTTGTACCAGTCACGTATAGAGCAGAGTGATATCACCAATAGGAGCAGGGAACGGAACAGGGATGAGGAGCCTACTGGCAACAGTTAGCCCTCCAAATACCCCAGCTGCTTTGTGTATACACATTGATGGAAAGTAGTACTAGCTGTCTATTTGGTCATTCACCTATAAATTGTATATTTAAGTTCTGTTTTGGTGTTATAGGTCAGTTTTTTCCCAAAACTCCATCTTGCCACGAAATCCTGGATACCATGCCAGTACCAGAATGTGTTAAAGATCTCAACGCATTAGAAATCAAGAAAGAACCCATGAATCTTAATAAGCCAATACACAAGAGAGAACCCAAATGACTAATCAAGATAATAAGAAAGGCTGATCCAGGCTGTTAAATACATTCACGATAATGTTATCACTGGTGACACTGTCAATCTGGGGGCTGGGAAATTGCCTATTTATTAGAATATCCTGCAACGACAACAATGGGTATCATTAGTAATGTACTGAATCCTGATGTAATTCCCAGACAAGAATAGAACAGAAACATGTCTCATGGTTAGGTTTCTCTTAACATATTGCAGGTAGTACCCACATATAATTTACATTTACCATTTATGTAATAGAATTTATAACATGTAATATGCACTTCACATTTCCTTATTATATTGAATTGATACTATCTAGCATGCACTTCAACATTTCCATATTACATGGAATTGAGGCTGAGGCCTCAAAAGGTGTGTAAAGCCACCTCACCATTCATATGATTGTATATTGGAGCTAGAATATTGAATTTGTGTAGGCCACTTAACTCTCTGCAAAGATATCATGTCGGCCAACATTCTTTAAGCACAAGATCATAGAAAAAAACTGTAAAATAAATACAAAATGTTCCCAAATAAGAATAGAACAGAAACAGGTCTCATGGTTAGGTTTCTCTTAACATATTGCAGGTAGTACCCACATATAATTTACATTTAACATTTCTGTAATAGAATTTATAACATGTAATATGCACTTCACATTTCCTTATTATATTGAATTGATACTATCTAGCATGCACTTCAACATTTCCATATTACATGGAATTGAGGCCGAGGCCTCAAAAGGTGTGTAAAGCCACCTCACCATTCATATGATTGTATATTGGAGCTAGAATATTGAATTTGTGTAGGCCACTTAACTCTCTGCAGACATATCATGTCGGACAACATTCTTTAAGCACAAGATCATAGAACAAAACTGTAAAATAAATACAAAATGTTCTAATAGACCCATAAGGGTCTAGCGGCTAAGAGACAAAATTGATAGATCAGCAGATGAAATTTATCAAAATCTCCAAATAAACCTTCAACTCAATTCAGAGGACATCTCCCATTTTCCATTCTTGCCCTTGGATGTTGAAAGTGTCAAATGCATGTCCCAAGTCGATTCTCCACCGCCCCCCCACGTTGGAAGAAGCAAGTAATCTAGACAATAGGTGCTCTCAAAATCCAATGTCCCAGATCCTTCGCTTCTCAACCACTGAGACATTGTACTATCCAAATAGCATAAACTAATAACTAAGCTCATAGAAGGTAATTGTGAAACCATTTTAACATAGCCCAGCAGACACATAAGAGTTTAATGGATAAAAAAGATAATTGAGGGGCCTGTAGGTCAAATTAGCCAAAATGGGCAGCTGAACCTTCCATCGAGTTCTGATATTGACATCTTTCAAGTTCTATTCCAAGGTCATAGAAGGTAATTGTGAAAGCATTGTAACATGGCCCAACAGACCCATAAGAGTTTAATGGATAAAAAAGATAATTGAGGGGCAGTAGATCAAATTAGCCGAAATGGGCAGCTCTTCCTTCAATTGAGTTCCGACATGGACATCTTTCAAGCTCTATTCTAGCTCCATGATGTTAAAAACATTATTTCATGTCCCATGTTGATTCTACCTTGAGATCCTTATTTGCTTTTCTTCTACTTAGACATGATATTGTAGACTAATGACTTTTTACTTGTTTTGGAAATGAAGACTTATAAATGCCCGAACTATCCTAATGCAAAAATTTATAACCAGTTTGATATGGGTCGAATGTACGTCTAAACCTTTTTTGCCAGTTCAAAATCATAATGACTGCACAGAAAACATTCCAGCTCAAAATCATGATGAGCACACAGAAAACATTTCAGCTCAAAATTATAATGACCCCACAGAAAAAGCATTCAATTCAATTTCAAATGAAGCCTTAACCCAATACATCATGCATACAGTACAGTGAAAACAACATAACATGTCCTGCATAAAAGGAAGCTGTAAATCATTGTAACATTGCCCAACATTCCCATAAAGGTTTAATGTATAAAAGATAGAATTGAGGGGACAGTAAGATAAATAAGCCAAGCTGGGCAACTCAGCTAATATTGAAACGATAAGTGTATCACCCGGGGATTGCACCCAGTCACACTAGCCCTTAGACAGAGTAATTCTTTTGCTACAAGTTATTTACATACCTCTGATCTGAACCATGTCAGTACCAGCATAGAGGCAGCCAATCAATCTTCCTCGGTATGTCTGCATGAAACCCAAGTTTTTTAGGCCTATACAGCAAGATTTTTGGGTCTGTCCTGAGAGTATTTCTGGGCATAATCAGTGTATTTCCGGTCTGTTCTGGAAGGAGAAACTTGTTGTTGATGTGTACATTCTCTGCCATGTAAATCTGGTTAGTACTATGCGTTATTCAATGTATGGTCAAGGAAGGAGAAGCTGCTACAGTTGTGAACATTTCCTATGGTGCAAACTCAAGTCTCAGAGCATAAACAATAGACTGTTCAGAGGGCATTTCCAGCGTTTAAGGAGCAGAAATAAGAGGTCAAAATTTCAGCTAGAGGGGGGCAACCCAAAACCAGCATCATCACAGTAAATCTCCATTGCCCTGTAAATCTAGGGCATATGCAACCCAAAACCAGCATCATCCAGCATCATTAGCATAAATCGTAAATCTATACGCAACCCAGAACCACCATCATCAACATAAATTAAGGCGAATGCAGACCCAAAACCCTCCAACTTAGTAAATCGGGGCGAATACAACCCGATAAAATCATAGACCAGTGAATCGAAGGCGAATCCGACATTTCATGTTTATCCGCACTTATTTTTTTTTTGCTAAACCATAATAATTATTTATTTTTAAAATAATTTTGGGGCTATTTATACAAAACTATACAAAATAGGTTCTATATAAAAAATTCGTCCCTCTAAAATCTAAAACCCCTTAAATTTTTCCCTTGGGCTAAAATTCGCCCCTAAAATTATCCCTGTCGAACACCATTCCAAAAGAATTATACTAAAGGCCTTGATGAAGATGACGAGGAAGAAATTTATGGAGAAAACCTTTTATTTGAGGAAAATAAAAAACCTTTCTTCCTCACTGAAGAAGGTCAATATTTTGCAAAAAATTGTGCATCAGAAGACCAAAAATATGCCATGTCAAATGAGGACTTCATGTGCACTGGAGATTATCAGAGAGTATATCAAAATTCCCTCACCCACGTTCAAAGGCAATATGGTTTGAGGAGTAGAATTGTTCCTCTAGTTTCCAATCAAAAGAAGAAAAACTCTCAAACCAATTCTCAACAAAAAGAAGTTGTTGCACCAAACATTAGCAAAGAAAAGGCACTTGTTGCTTCTACTTCTCCTAAATATAATGAAGCATCCACCAACAATCAAAGAAAATATCAAGAATTTCAAGAAGGAGGACAGAAGAAATATTCTTCATCCAAAAAACTACCTAAAAAGAAAGACACACCTAAAGGAGGTAGATAAACATCTGGCTCATTTTTCCCTTGAAAATGACATTGCTAAACTAAAGGTTTCTATTCCTCTAACTGAGATAATAAAGAATGATGAGTATAAGTCTCAAGCTACTATGTTTCTTAGAGTTGATCAAACATTTGATATGGTTAACTTGAGTGATGATCATCCTGAGCTTCTTTTTGGTCCTGCTGTTGATGGAAAATCAGAAGATAGTGAAGTTCCTCCATTTTAATTAAGTCTCAAGATCCATTATTTTATTCTTCATAATGAAATGCTTGACTCTGGAGCATCCCAAAAACTCATCCCTAAAGCCATTATGGACAAATTAGGACTAGACATCACAAGGCCTTATCATGATTTATATTCATTTGATTCAGGGAGGGTGAAATGTCTTGTTCTTATCAAGTATTTAGTGGTATCATTAGAACAAATTCCAACCAAGAATGTCCGTATGGATGTTGTTGTGGCTGATATTCCACCTAGGTATGGAATTATACTTTCTAGATCATGGGGAGAAAAGCTTAGAGGAACTTTGCAGCTTGAATTTTCATATGCAACAATTCCTATCTTTGGACAATTTAGGAAACTTTACAGAGAAAGTAAGATCAAGTGTATGATCAGTACCAGAGAAAAGCCTAATAATCATCCCATTCATGATGTACATACATATTTAAAATCATTTATTTTATTCAATGAAGGATACTCAACATCTTCATAGTGTTTGATTGAAGAAAAATCAGAAAATCCAAAAAATTCAAATTCTATTTTAAAATTGGCAGAGACAGAATTTTGTAAAATAGTGCCAAACAGTTTGGAATTGAAGACATCTCCCTAAGAAGAAAATAAGAAAACGGTAGAAAAAGAATTTTTTTTTGATACAACAGAGGTATCTCAAACAAAAAACAAAAATCAACCATATTATTTACACCTTCCAGATGAAGAAAATAGTCTTTGTCTATGGATTTTGATGGAGACATGGGAAAAGAAGGTGTTGGTATTGGAATATGGATTCACAACCCAATTAATAAATCATTGGATATCCCTCCAAATGTTAGAATGTATTCCTATAAATTAGCATTTGATTGCACAAACAATGAAGCTGAATATGAAGCCTTAATTTTTGGCCTAATTTTTTTGAAAATTCTTGGTGCAAAGAAAATTTATGTATATGGCGACCCCGAGTTAGTTATCAAGCAAGTCAAAGGAGAATATCAAGCCAAACATCCAAAAATAAGAGCTTACCGAAATGCAATCCTAGATATCCTCAAAAAATTTCCTGAAGATACATTGTCATTAATTCCTTGAAGCAACAATGTTATTGATGATTCTCTTAGTACTTCCGCTAATATGTTCAAAATTCCTCTGTATCCAAACAAAAAATACGAAATTAATGTAAACATCGCCCTGCTATCCCTAACAATGTTCAATATTGGTAAGTGTTTTAAAATGATGAGCAAATCAATAAATTCTTGCAGATAGAAGTGGAATTAATTAATATCCAAATAGATGACCAATACATTCATGATACAGAGATGCAAGTACTACAACTTATGGATAATTCTATTCCAAGAAGTTTGCTACCTTTGGAAGAATTTTTTGACTAGGTTGATGTTGCAAGGAAGCCTACTATGTCACCAACATTGGTGGGAGTGGAAGATCTAAATCTTGGCAGTTCAGAAAAGCCAAAGATGGTGCAGATTTCAAAATCATTGAGTCTATAAATGAAAGCTAAGTATGCAGTACTTATTTCGCAATTCTTAGATTTATTTGCTTGGGAATATTCAGATTTAAAGGTCTATGATAAAATCATTATTCAACACACTATTCCTTTGAAGCTAGAACAAAAACCATTTCGCCAGAAGCTTAGAAGAATGAATCCAAAATTGCTACCTTCTATTAAGAAGGAAGTAAAGAGATTATGCACTGTTGGAATAATAGTTCCTATTCGTTTCTCTGGCTATATGTCTAATGTAGTATTTGTGAGAAAAAAGATAAAAGAAATTAGATTGTGCATTGATTTTCGAAATTTAAACAAAGTATCATTAAACGACAATTATCCACTACCAAAAATTGATCATATTCTGCAAAGTGTAGTTGGATCATCTAGAATTTCTTTATTATATGGATATTGAGGATACAATCAGATTCTTGTCCACCCAGATGATCAAGAAAAGACAACTTTCACCACACCTTGGGGTACTTTCATGTATGCCAACATGCCTTTTGGTTTGAATAATGCAGGGGAAAATTTCAAAGAGCAATGGATATTGCTTTTGCCAATAAAAAAGATATGTTTTTGGTTATTTACCTTGAAGATATAAAAGTTTTCTCAAAGACAGATGAACACCATTTGCAGCATTTAAAGGGAATATTTCAAAAGTGCAGAAAATTTGGTATTTCATTAAATCCAAAGAAGAGTCTCTTTGCTATGGAAGAAAGTAAATTTCCGGGGCATATTATATCTAAAGATGGTATAAGAATATATCCTTCAAGGATTGAAGCAATTCATAATTTAGATTATCTTAGGAGAAAAAAGGAGATTCAATCTTTCAATGGTAAAATTAAATTTTTGAGAAGATTTGTTCCCAATCTTGCTGAACATTTGAGGTAGATTATTGATATGTTGAAGAAATATACTGAAGTAAAATGGCCCGAGGAAGCAAAGAAGTCATTTAATCAAGTCAAGTTAGCTCTATCTCATGCTCCCATTCTCATTAGCCCAGACTATACACTTGATTTTATAATTTTCTCATTTTCTTCAGAGCATACACTTCCCGTTGTTTTGTTGCAAAAGAAAAATCAAAATACAGAACAACCTATTAATTTATTTACCAGAACAATAAGAGATGCTTCTTTAAAGTAAAATATCATTGAGAAACAAGATTTAGAATTATTAAAAGAATTGAAAGATTTCAGAGTGTACATTTTACATTCCCATGTAATTTCTTATGTTCCAAATGCTGATGTTAAAGAACTACTCACACATAATGATTCAGAAGGTCGTAGAGGAAAATGGATTTTTGCCTTGATAGAGTATGATTTGGAGATTAAGCCCACAAAATTAATCAAAGGACAAGGCCTAGCAAATCTAATGGCAGATTTTAATCTTCATGCTGTAGACATAAAATTCATTGTTGCATTGTCTGATGAAAAAACTACTGAAAAATTACCTGAGATAGCTGAAATATTTTGTTTATTATTGGGTGTGGAGCCTGATTATCTTGTTTATTTTTTATCACATCGTTGGACCCTTGTACCTTAATGGGGCGGAAATGCTGCCCGTAATTAAACGCTGCCTGAGGGGTCAAAGGGGGGTGGCTGTGACTTTATGGAGCCCCCCTTGGGGAGGGGTTTCAGGGGCAGCGCCCCCAAAGCTAAAAAAAATGTAAAATTTCCTTGTAAATGTATAGTAATTTCTAGTCAATCTAGGCCATTCATTAGGAGGATGATTTGAAGGTAGAAGTTATGTTTAGTTTAGGGTTTTTTTCCCTAGAAGGAAACCCCTCGCTTTGTATGAGGGTATTGTATTATGGCTGTGTATTGTATGCGTATTCTCAGAGCGAGAAACATATATGGAGACTGTGAGAGAGAATGGAGGATATTACAATGGATCTGCTGTACGTTATGTCTCTTCATTTTGTTGGATAATAGAAAGGAAGGACTGGCTGTTTGGGGTGGACGTAGCCCAAACTGGGTGAACCACGTATATCTATGTCTCTCTGGTTTCATGTATTTTATGTGTTTGTGTTTCCGCATATATTTTATTTGTTCCATTTCTCTATAATATATAATTTTCTAACAACTGGTATCAGAGCCGAAGGTATATTTGGTTGATAAACTTACAGGAAAGAAGGGTTCCTGGTTCGAGTGGGAGTAATTGCGGAAGATGGTAAGTTTAGGGTTGAGAAATTTAGCGACCAAAATTTCCCGCTGTGGAAGATGTAGATGGAAGATTATCTGTATCAGAAATATTTGTACCTACCATTGAGCGGAAAAACAAAGAAGTCGATGGCTATGATAGACGTAGAATGGGAGATTCTCGATAGAAAGGCACTCGGAACAGTATGTTTGTGCCAAGCGGCATCGGTAGCCTTCAATATTTCGAAGGAAACAAAAATAGAGGGTTTTATTAAGGCGTTAGCGAAATTATATGAAAAACCCTCAGCCTCAAACAAGGCATTTATTATGAAACATTTATTTAATATGAAGATGTCAAAAGGTGGATTTTTTACGGACCATTTAAATGATTTTAATAGAATTACCAGTCAGTTAAGTTCTGTAGGGGTAAAATTTGATGATGAAGTTAGGGCTCTTTTATTTTTGTGCTCATTGCTAGAAAGATGGAATGGTTTAGTTATGGCCATTAGTAACTTTGTCTCCAGATCTAGTACTTTAAAGTTTGATGATGTTGTCGGTGCTATCCTTAGCGAGGAAAAGCGATGGAAAAGCTCTGGTGAGACATCAGGTAATGCTTTGAGTGCAGACTCTAGGGGAAGACAAATGGAAAGAGGAAAGAGCTCAGGATATTGCAGTAAATCAAGGAAAGGAAGATCCAAGTCCAAATCGGGGATAGTGTGCTGGAAATGCAGAAAGAAAGGACACCTGAAGAAAGAATGTAGATCTCAGAAGTGAAAAGAAGGAGACGCACAACAAGAAAAAAATCATGAAATAAATGTGATAGGTGATGTGTTACAAGATGCTTTGATTCTTTCTTTCGAAAATTTTACTGATTCATGGGTGGTAGATTCAGGGGCCTCATTCCATGCCACACCTGATAAGAAATATTTTCATGACTATGTTCAAGGATATTTTGGACAAGTCCGTCTGGGTGATGATAAACCCTGTAAAATTGTTGGATTGGGTAAAGTTCTTGTAAATCAGCAGAATGGAAACCAATGGCTATTAAAGGAGGTAAGTCATGTTCTAGATCTGAAGAAAAAATTGATTTCAATAGGGTAGTTAGGCGGTGAAGGTTGTGTGACAACTTTCACAGATAAAACTTGGAAGGTCACCAAAGGAGCCCTGGTAATAGCAAAAGGCGAAAAGGTTGGTACATTGTATTTAGGCAATGGTATTTCTAACTCTGTTAATGCTTTAACTTCCAAAGAAGCAAATGAAACATTATGGCATCATAGGCTCGAACACATGACTAAGAAGGGGATGAAGATTCTTCACTCAAGAAATTTGTTGCCGGGTTTGAAGAATGTTGATTTGGATTTCTGTGAGAATTTTATTTATGGAAAACAGAAGAGAGTAAAATTTCTTAGAGTTGGGAAAGAAAAGAAGAGTGAAAAAATAGATATTCTGCATACAAATGTATGGGGACCTTCTCAGGTATCGTCTCATGGTGGCTCTCGTTATTATGTTACTTTTATTGATGATGTAACTAGAAAAACTTGGATTTATTGTATTCAGAATAAATATGATGTATTTGATACTTTTAAGAAATGGAAAGCTTTGGTTGAGATTGAGACAGGAAAGAAGTTGAAGTGTCTCAGATTAGACAATGGAGGTGAATATTGCAGCAAAGAATTTGATAGGTACTGTTCAGAGCATGGAATTTGTAGAGAGAAGACTTTTCCAAGAACACCACAAGAAAATGGTGTGTCAGAAAGGATGAATAGAACAATCATGGAGCGTGCAAGGTGCATGAGATTGTATGCAGGATTTCCTTTACAATTTTGGGTAGATGTTGTAGATACTGCTATTTATCTAATAAACATAGGGCCTTCAAGTTACTTGGATGGTGGTATTCTAGAGGAAGCATGGACAGGTAAAAAGGTAAACTACTTTTTTTTAAAGCCTTTTGGCCGTGAGGCCTTTGTCTATATTAATAAAGAAAACATAAAAAAGCTTGAGGAAAAATCAAAGAAATGTACCTTTATTGGATATGGTGTTAATGATTTTGGTTATCACTTATATGATTATGAAAATCACAAAATAATTAGGAGTAGAGATGTAGTATTCAATGAAAAGGTCTTGTATAAAATCAGTTGCAGGAAAAGAAATGGGAAAAAGAAAACAAAGAATACGTAGTTCTTGATGAAATCACAGAAAAAGTAAAGGTGCCTAAAAATAATAATAATCAACAGCCACAACAAAAACAACCACCACAACATCAAAAAAAACCTCAAACACCTGAAAGTGGTGTTAGAAGATCTACCAGGATAAGTAGACCCCCTATAAGTAGACCCCTAAACGATACTCTTCCTTCTGTTCTATTATTTATTGTTGACTAGTGCGAGTGAACCCGAATGTTGTGGCTTGATACAGGTTAAGCCCCAGGAAAAGTGGGAGCTAGCCATGGAAGAAGAGATGGACTCCTTAATGCATAACTTGAGAATTGGGGCTTAGTCGGGTTACTATGAGGTAAAAACATTGCGGAGATAAATGGGTTTATAAGTACACGAAGGAAGAAGATGGAGGGAAAACAAAGGTACAAAGCTAGACTTGTGGTGAAGGGGTTTGCACAAAAGAAAGTTATTGATTTTGATAAAATATTTTCTCCTGATTGTTAAGATGACCTCAATTAGAACTATCTTAAGTCTTGTCTACATCTTGAACAGTTAGATGTAAAGACAACATTTCTCCATGGAGATTTGGAGGAAGAGATCAATATGGAGCAGCCAGAAGGATATCAGGTGAAAGGGAAAGAAAAATTAGTGTGCAGGTTAAAGCAGAGCTTGTATGGCTTAAAACAAGCTCCAAGGCAATGGTATCTAAAATTTGACAGGTTCATGTCTGAACAAGGTTATACTAGATGTCACTCTGATCATTGTGTTTATCTAAAAAACCAAAATGATGGTAGCTATATTATATTGTTATTGTATGTAGATGACATGCTTGTTGCAGGGGCTAACATGCAGGAAATAAATTTTCTCAAAAGAAAATTGGCAAATTCATTTGCAATGAAGGATTTGGGAGCTGCAAAATAAATCCTTGGTATGAGAATAACTAGAGACAAGAAAAATAGCAAACTAACACTGTCTCAGAATGAGTACAAAAGGTGTTGAAAAGATTTAATATGCAGAATGCAAAACTAGTTAGTACAACTTTTGCTAGCCATTTCAAACTTAGTAAGGAGATGTGCCCCAAGACCCAAGAATAAATGGATTATATGTCTAAAGTTCTTTACATCGGCGGTTGGAAGCTTAATGTATTCAATGGTCTGCCTGAGGACGATATTGCACATGCGGTGGGAGTTGTAAGTAGGTACATGAAAAATCCGGGAAAATAAAATTGGATGGCGATTTAAATGGATTCACAGGATATTTGAGAGGTACCACAAATCAAGCATTATGCTTTGGTGGTTCAAACATTGCTCTATAGGGATATGTTGATGCAGATATGGGAGGTGACAGAGATAACAGGAGGAGCACTATAGGGTATGTATTTACTATAGGTGAAACAACTTTCAGTTGGGTTTCAAAAATCCAAAGTGTTGTTGCACTTTCAACAATAGAAGCATAGTATGTTGGTACTACAGATGCTAGTAAAGAAATTATTCGGTTACAAAAGGTTTATGGATGAATTGGGTAAGAAGTATGATATGGGCATGTTATATAGTGATAGCCAAAGTGCCATTCATCTTGCAAAGAACTCAACATTTCATTCATGGAATAAACACATACAACTCAAGTACCATTTCATACGGTCAGTGTTGGAAGATGGACAATTGAAGTTGGAAAAGATACACACTAGCCAGAATCCTGCAGATATGCTAGAAAAAGTTGTAACTAGGGAGAAACTGAGATTATGCTCAGTTTCAATTGGTCTTCAAGTATGATGATGAAGATGAGAAATAACTAGGTCCAAAGTGGAGTCATTGTCCAACAAATGATGCAGCGATGGAGTTGCTACAATCAATATCCAAGTGGGAGATAGTTGGGTGTGGAGCCTGATTATCTTCTTTATTTTGTATCAAAGCATTGGAGCCCTGTTATTAATGGGGTGGCAACATCACCCGTAATTAAACATTGCCTGGGGAGTCTTGGGGGGGGGGCAGCTGCAACTTTATGGAGCCCCCACAGCCCTGGTGGAAAACATATGTAAAAATTTGTGTAAAAGTATAGTAATTTCTAGTCAATCTGGGAAATTTTGTTCATTAGGCGAATGATGCGACGATAGAAGTTATGTTTAGTTTAGGGTTTTTTTCCCTAGAAGGCAACCCCTCACTTGTATGAGGGTATTGTATTGCTACTGTGTATTGTAGGTGTATTCTTAGAGCGAGAAACAGATAGGGAGACTGTGAGAGAGAACAGAGGATATTACAATGGATCTGTTGTAAGTTGTGTCTCTTCATTTTGCTGGATAATAAAAAGGAAGGATTAGATGTTTGAGGTGAACGTAGTCCAAACTGGGTGAACCACGCATATCTGTGTCTCTCTGGTTTTATGTGTTTTATGTGTTTGTGTTTCTGCATATATTTTATTTGTTCCATTGCTCTGTAATATATAATTTTCTAACATTCTCATTAGCCCAGACTATACACTTGATTTTATAATTTTCTCATTTTCTTCAGAGCATACACTTGCCGTTGTTTTGATGGAAAAGAAAAAACAAAATACAAAACAACCTATTGCTTTCTTTAGCGTAACAATAAGAGATGTTGCTTTAAAGTAAAATATCATTGAGAAACAAGATTTAGAATTAGTAAAAGCATTGAAATATTTTAGAGTGTACATTTTACATTCCCATGTCATTGTCTATGTGCCAAATGCTGCTGTTAAAGAAGTACTCACAAAGAATGATCCAGAATATCGTAGAGGAAAATGGATTGCTGCCTTGCTAGAGTATGATTTGGAGATTAAGCCCACAAAATTAATCAAAGGAAAAGGCCTAGCAAAGCTGATGGAAGATTCTAATCTTAATGCCTTAGATATAAACTTCATTGCTGCATTGTCTGATGAACAAACTGCTGAAACATTACGTGATATAGCTGAAATATTTTCTTTATCTCCCTGGTATGCTGATATTTTATATATTCTGCAACATTTGAATCCTCCTCCTGGCATGCCAAGTATTAAAGAAAGAACATTGAAGTTAAAATCACTGAAATACTGCATTATGAATGGTGTCCTATACTGGAAAGATCCTGGTGGAATATTGTTGAATTGTTTAGTTGAAGGTGAAGTTGAGAAAGTCATGACAAATTTCCATAAAGGTGACTATGGAGGTCATATTTATTGGAAAAACACAATAAATAAAATCTTGGGAGCAGGTTTTTATTGGCCTACTTTTTTTTTGATGTCTACAAAACAGTTAATAGTTGTCATGAATGTTAAATATTTCAAGGAAAAAGGAAAATTTTACCTTTGCCTCTTAAACCAATTGAAGTCCAAGCACCATTCTAGCAATGGGGACTTGAATTTATTGGTGAAATTCATCCTCCATCTTCAGCTCAACACAAATGTATTCTCACTGCTACATATTACTTTACCAAATGGATTGAGGCTATTCCCAATAGGCAAGAAACTAGTTATGTTATTATTCAATTTCTTGAAAATAACATTCTGTCTCGATTTGGTTGTCCATACAAGATTATCACTAATAATGCAGCTGCTTTCAAATCTAAGAAGATGATTGATTTTTGTGATAAATATCACATTAGACTTGGTCATTCTAATGCATACTATCCTCAGGGAAATGGGCTGCCAGAATAATCTAATAAGTCTTTGGTGAATATTATCAAGAAGATGTTACAGGAAAACAAAAGGAATTGGCACAAGAAGTTTACAAATGCTCTGTGGGCTGATAGAGTGAGCACAAAAAGATCAATTAACATGTCTCCATTTCAGCTAGTTTATGGAGTTGATACTGTTTTCCATTCTTCTTTGGTTGTTCCAGTAATGAATATTTTGCAGGAGATTGATAGTGAGCCTAATGAAATTTAGAGAAGGATCAACCAAATGATACAGTTTCAACAATCAAGAGATGAAGTTTTTAGCAATACTTCAAAGCTCCATGACGAAATTAAAAATATTTTTGACAAAAAAACAAAGGCTGATGACTTCAATATTGTAGATGTTGTTCTAAGGTGGGATGCCAGAAATGAAGATAAAGGAAAGCATGGGAAATTTGACAATCTGTGGAAAGGACCTTACAATATCGTAGCATTAAGAGGAAACAAGGCATTTTTGCTAGAATATCTTGAAGGGCAGGAAGTGCTGGGAGGACCTATCAATGGTAGGTTCCTAAAGCATTATATTTCTTGAAATCTTGGGAAATAAATTAACTGTCATTGTATTTACCAGTTTACATTTGATGCCAAACAAATAAGGGAGTTGTTGCAAAATTTTGAAGCCCGAGGAGAAGGCCATGATACTTCTGCAAACAACTCATGTTTTCTTTTAAAATAAAGAGTTCACATGTTTTAGTCAAGTCAGAGTCAAGTCAGTTTTTTTTAGTCAAATTTTATAGTTTGTTTAAGTTGTTCAAAGTCTAGTTGACTCCATAGCCCAATGGTAAAGCTACCTGATCTACGATGTTCTTGACACCTCCTGAAGGAGCTTCCATCCCCAGCCGGAGCCAATGTTAGAGTTATTTTATTAGTGATCACCCATCTCACTAATCATCCATCACATCCCAATCACATTTGATGACCCACATGTGAATTTGGCACCCACTCATCATCCAAAACTTAACGTTGGTGGGAGGGGGGGGTCTGACAAGGGTGGTTTCAAAACCCGACCCGATCACGACATGTCAAAAGCATATGATTTCACACCCCCCCCCCCCCGCACGAAACCACTTACTGCCAATGTACCCCTCCGAAATCTTGCTTACTTGCCGATTGACCAATTCTCCACCCACCTTTCATGTCATGCCACATGGTTATGATATTGTCCAATCAAATTAATTCCTGCCTTTCCATAACCGTTAGTGAATCAAATTTAATTTCTCACCATTAGGCTAACGTACCCGTACCCTTTTCAACGAGAATTAAACCAATTGTCTTAAATTCATCACTAAACACTTGTTTTGAACTTTCATTCTACTATTCGCTCTACTCTGCACAAGATTACAAATTCATAGTTATTGCCAGAAACTCCAGAGATCAACCTTACCATTTCTTAAATCTCTCCTTTGCAATTGATTGATATTCCTTTAATCTGCAGAGCTTTTCCTCAATCTAGGCCTCTATTTTGCATCATAAATTCTTTCTTTTGCCATTTCAAACAGAGCCAATCATGCCTCCAAATAAAAAAGGACCAGAAGAAACAATAAGTCTACTATTACACCCTCTAATTGTCATTCATCACATACCATTAGTAGACAGAGACCATAAAATCCATGAAACCCTTTGTGAACTTGAGTTATTTGAATTGTATTGCTAGTTAGAGGATAAATTATTAGATAAATATGATGATATAGGATAGTGGGATTCCAACCTTCCACATTATATCTTTCCTCACACCCATAGTGCTCTAGAATTTGTTAGAAGATGCCAATCCTGGTATATGCCCAACCAGAGAGCTATTATTGCTCCTATAGGAGAGATTTTAGTGACCATCACTACCCAAACTATTTAACAAATGATGCAAGCCCCAACCACAGAGAATGCCACTCAATTTTCCCAAGAAGCACTGATTGAAATATATCAGAAGTTAGATTTTTCAAAAATATCTCAAACTCTTGAGTTGTTTATGATTGAAAATGATCCATCACTATTGTGTGAAGTAACTATCAAATTAATTCACCAATATTTGTATATCAATCCCGGCTCGTAAAATACGAGCTATACTGTGCTCTCAAGGTTCAGCTCTTAGAGTCAAAATTTATATGATTCCTTATGATATTTGATTTAAGAATTGAGGCATACACAAACACACTCTGTTAGAAAGAAATCAATTAATCTCATCATAAAACAGGAAAAATCAGCAAACTCTGGTTTGAACACTGGAAACCCTTATTCAATCTATTTCAACATGAAATCAAAACCATTACCAAATCAACAACAACTTTAATTCAATAACTCACTGTTTGTAGAAAATCTCAAAAACACTAATTCTGATCTTTGGAGGTCACACTTAAAAGGAATTACCTAATCTAAATAAACTTATAAACTGATTCCACACTCACATAGTGAACTTGCAATTACTAATGGTATCCCTAATTAACTCTGATGTCAAAATTTCATGACAATTTCACTATACTGGTGTCAAGCGAAAAGGTGCACTATCACACTGGTTTGAATATTGATTTTACACACAGACTTCAGTCATGATAGCCACTAATATTTCATACCTGGTCAACCCATCTATATATGTATTACTTACTTCTGACAGTTTCAATTCCACAACTTCTACTTTTCAAACCAAACTAAAATAAACTCAAGTTATTGAAAATGCACATCTGCACTCTGGAGATCAGCTTTTAATTATAGTTGTCTTTCATCAAACTTCCAACTATAATCTGTCAAAGTTACTCAAACTTCTACAATAATCGACACTCTGGTTTCTGCAATAAGATAATGCTCTCAATTCAATCAACACATGCTGTATTAAGACACAAAAATAGAAATGAATTCAATCTTGAAACTAAAAGTTGACAAGTTCACATAAATTGCTACTGGCAGTCTTCTAATCATCCTCTGAAACTTGCAATAAAATGTTTCAAACTTTAATGAATGGTTTCTTTCAAACCAAGTTGCAGGGGTTAAATCACTCTGTCACTGCTATTCTTATGGAATTGTGAGACTTGCACCAAACTATGAACCCTAACATACGATTTCAAGCATCAATCCAGAAGGAATGTTGGTTAAGATTCTGCCATGATCACTCTGTTCTTAAGGAATATGTATTCACCCAAAAATAATCTTGCCAATTCACCTAGATGCTACAACAGTATTTGTAAATGAATTTCCACTCCAAACCATGATCTTATGAAAAACAAGACAAGAATGTAACTTCTATTTAATCACACCAAAAGAATGAAGAAAACTTGTTTAGAACTCTTCTATGAATCATCTACTTACTCCTACCTGATCAACACACGGGTCTCCTAGTGACTTGCCAGCTAAGACCCCAAAAGAACCTATATCTGTCACTCTCCAATGAATCAAAACTTCATGCTCCTATTATGTCTTGAGAAATGATAAATTTCAAGCCAAAAATCCAATGTAAGAGAAAATATGCTTCCTCAAACAAAATGCATGGAATTCAAACAAAAGTATTTAATCTAGAAGTGACATGAAATTGATACGAGCAACTGAACTATGTTTAACCATCTGAGCTACGCACACATGAAATGAGATGCATATTACTTTAACACACAGAACCAATTAACACAGAGAACCAAATAATCATTAAATCTGTTTTGAAAATTCAAGCTATGCTCTCCTACTGAAATCGATCTGGAAATTTATCTCACAAAGGATTTAATTAAATGCATATAACCATGCTCTGTTCATTCACACACAGGAACACATTCAGAAATTCATTTATCCAGAGAGGTGAAAGAGTATATGCCAGGAACGAACTACCTTTACTACAGAAGCATGAATCAAATGCCAAAAACGAAATCGATATCCAAATCAATTAATTGGGAAATCAAGAATGGAATCAAACTCTCTTACAAATTACCTCTTCTACATCAACATGAATCAAAATGCCAGAAATGAAATCGACTTTCAAAAATGAATAATTATGCAATCAGAATTGATTCAAACTATACTCATGAACTCCCTCTATTAAAACAACATAAATCGAATGCCAAGAAATGAAATTGAATTTCAAAAACGAATAATTATGCAATCAGAATTGATTCAAACTAATCCCTACGAATTACCTCTAGCTATGTCTATGGGGCTGAACCGGTTGTGGTGGGCCCTTGCCACACCCGGGAAAGCGTTGGATTACAGTCCTAACTACACCTACAACAACTTAACTCAGAATTTCATCAGATCCACAACATTCCACAGCAAATTAAGAACGCATCAGAATAATTGCAATTCTTCTTTCATCAACAGAACATGAAATCACAATTCAGTATTGATAGCTGAGAAACGAGAATACATTAACATTTTTATCAAACTAGATGTCTTTGCATTTATAGGCATCATTACTTACATAATTAGTAGCAATTATATTATAGAGCAGGACGTTGGAAACCATGGATATGGTAATCCACGAAATCAACACTATCTGTCCTAATTTACACTATCAGTTCCTTATTTAAAAACCGCATGCTGCTATAGGAAAAAGATTCCTAATTCTTGTCAACTGAACTCCAATATACGTATAGTGGCCAGCTGGTCCTTCACCGATCTTTGAATTTGTCGAAGTGCTGGAAGGGTCATCGAACTTGCTGAGCTGGAGCTTTTACCTTGAGGCGTGCTAGATTATCAACTGAAAGATGGTTGAAGGAACATATTTTTCCTCCAAGTCAAAGATCCAACCAAAAAGGTCCTACAGGAAATCCATAATTCTACCCATAATAGTAAGTTAACAAATAACATGCTACTAAAAATTCCTAAACTAGCTATATAATAGTAGAAACAATTATACTTGTACTACCTTTTACCTTTAACAAGAATTGATGGAAGTTTGGCCATATAAGGGATAAAGAGAGGAAAAAGGAAGTATATTTGTGTCAAAACTGGGCCAAAAGAGGCAAAGAAGGTAAGGAATAAAAGAAAAAAAGTAGCCTCAACAATTACCCAAGAAAAACCCTCCATTTCCATCATCCATTTTCCTTGAAATATCCAAACAAATCATTACAGTCATTTCCTACCTTCTTGGTTATTATTAAGACCAATGGGTAGATGAAGCCATCATAGGATTCATGTCAATTTTCTCCACAGATTCCTAACCCTTTATCATTTTCAACTTTAGTCAATTCATTGCAGATTCTAACCATGAGTAGTTGGTTAAATTCCCAACTAAAGAGGTCTTCAAATATGCCTGTGTGTTAATTTATTTGTTCTTATATTCCGAGGGAGACAAATTTAAGTTTTCCTTACATAAACTGGATGAAGAAGGAAATCAACAATCTATTATTTTTTGGACTTAATTAGTGATGAAGGAACAAAAAGAGTTTTCATATAAACAGTTTGTAGAATTATTTCTAGATCCAACACTCAGTTTACTGAACAACACTACAGAGCCCAGGATCAATGGAGAAATTAGAAAGGTATTGCAGCTGCCAGATCAAGCCAAAACATGTGATTGGTATCTTTATCAAAACTACACATAACTTAGAGTCCATGGCTGTGATATTCCCCCTTATAAGTTGCCAAAATTCCTCCCCGTGAGGATTTTTGCATTAGAGTATATTAGACAAATTCTTAATGATGATGAAGTGAATTTTGTGTCTGCTAAAAAGAAATCACAATTCAAAATCAAAACATTGATAGGACCTTTTATCTATAATAGTAGGACATCATGGGAGGAAGCAGATAAATTGTTTAAAGAGATGCAATTTAGCCTCAGTTTCACATGGTCTTATGATCTATTTGGTGTCATTTCTAAATTAAGGGTATAGAACAAATCTACACCATATTTTCATACAACTAGACCAGAGATTGAGAAGTAGACGAATCAACGTGAATGGACTGAGGGTAATTTACAAGAGGCTGAAGAATAAACACTTTCTACATCAACATTACAAACTCATGTTGCACAACAAAGAGAAGGGAAAAGGGTTAGAGAAGTTCAGCCATCTCTACTGACTAATCCATACAACAAAGAATTTAAAATTCATTATAGGAAGAAGACAAATCTCAATCCAAAATTCAAGCCTAGCAAGGATTCAAAGGAAGAAGTAATTAATATTACAGAAGAGACACCTCTTTCCACACAGGCAGGTGATCAAAATACTTCTAAACCTACTACTTCAGTAGTTTCTCAAGATCAATAGAAAGCGATTCAAACTAGTATAGTTGTTATAGGGGAAAAGGAGAAAACTATATTTGACACCTTCGAGGAGATAAAGTTGAAGAATGAAATGTTAAGGACTAGCAAATAAAATCAGTTTTGGAAACAAACTCCCAACTCTCAGAGCAGGTTGCTCTCAACTTTTGATTTAGAAAAGGGAAAAATGCAATTTTCTTTTCTTCAAGCACAAATTCCATTGCCAAAGTCAGAAGAAAATTACAAAAGGAATGCATTTGAGTTTGATACTAAGGAGATACATCCAATAGATCAAATGGAGTTACATAAAAAAACTGGTGAGTTGATTTCATCCACTCTCACTAACACTGCTTTGAGTTTTCCAAAATTGTAGGTTTCATTGGCTAATGTACAATCACAGCTGAAAATGGAAAAAGTTTCTTCATTTTCTAAGGAAACAAGAATCAAAACTCTAGAATATTTGGTGATCAAAATTGGATATGATCCTTCCAATGCCAATGAAATAGAAGAAATCATCAAAAAGAAAAATGCTAACATAAGAACATTGAGGAAACAATTGAAGATTCTAGCTACAGAAGATCCTTTGGCAAAAGACATTGAAGAGACTGAATCTCAGAAGACAGAAATGATGAAGTTGATTATGTAGAAAAATGCTCAAATAAATCATATGGAATCAGAGATAGAAAAAATTATAAAGGAAAAAAACTAGCAGCAAAAGCATATGAAGTTCCTTTAGAAGCAGTGCCTCTTGCAGTTATCCCTATAGCCACACCATCTACAACAAGTACTGCAGATGACAGTGAGAAGCTCACTAAAGCAGTTCATATGTCATTTCAAGAAGAGGATATAAAGAAATTACAGGATCACGTAAAATTATTGAAATATAAGAAATCTATAGATGAAATTTCACATGCTACTAAAGCACGGAGAGCTAAGAAGCTAATCGAGAGGTTGCAGAAAGAGAAAAGGGAATCATCTATTGGAAACACTTTGGGCCAAGTAAAATAAATAATCTGGCCAGACATCACATAATCCATTAGCGAAATTTTTCCAAGTATACAAATTATATTTGAACAAAAGGAGTTAATCTAGAAATAAAATGAGGCCATTGCAACAATCAAAGCACAACTGGGAGACAAGCCTACTACAATAAACAATCTTATTAAATTTCTGAATTCATAGAACAATTATGAGTTGGATGAATTGGGCATAGATGATAGGATAGAGACAATCCTGGAAGTAAAGGAGGTGCTCACAAAGAATAATTTAATCCTTTAGTGTTATAAGTAAATTTTGGCATCATCCCCCAAGACCTGGTCAAATTGGGCACCATGCCCCAAGAACAATGAATAGGATCTAGCATCCCCTTAATTCAGTTGCTATATGCCCTAGGTGAAGACATTCCTTTGATGGATTCAATTGTGAGATTTCCAAGGTTTGAATTATAGATTATATAACCGATTGACTCATCAACGCTCCTCTGCATGGGACCAACTACGTTGCAGTGTACTTACCTCCATGCAAAGGTGCACTGCAGTGCACTTCCTGACACTCAAAGGTGCGTTGGTCTCTTGGGAGCGAAATCATCATTGTTCCAGGAATATCCACATGGCCAGTGCCTTCTAGAAGAGCTCATAGGTGTCATACTTCGAATACAAGGGTCCATCTATCACATTTGAACTTGGAAACATGTCCCACCTATTATTAGAAAGCCATTCAATTCCATTTAATGAGAAAGTACCTTCAGTTTCCCTATAAAATGAGCACTTATATAAGTGCCAGGGAAGAAGAATTTTGTGTAATGTTATGTTGTTGGATTCTCAATTGATGAGAGCTGGAAGCACTGATATGCTTCTGAGATGATGCTTGGTGTGATGAGGACGAAATGAAGTTGGAGCAGGTTAACGGTGAATCAATCCATTGGTTGTAATATTCTCCTCCTAATTTCTTAATAAAGATATCAATTCATTTTCTCCTACATATATTTATATATTGTGAAATGTATTCTTGATTATGTATGTATTCTTAGATCTATTCGGTTCGATTTGATTAAGATAAGTAGATACTTGTATATTTGCATGTTGTTTGTTGTTCTCTGTCTTTGATTGTAGGAATCGATCTAGCGGATTTTGTTGGATTGAGAGCAATGAAAACAATGACAGAAGGAGAAGGAGAGTGAAAGGATCATAGGTAGGATTCTTTCCTTTATGTCAATCTATTTGTCTTAGAGAAAATAATAGTTGTCTTTCTTCCGTTGTTCTGAGTGAAGGAACACCAAACTCAGGGAATCTAGTTTATCTGTAGATTAGAATTCCGTATAAAAAATTGGTGACTCTACTGGGGATAATTCCATCTTTTGGGTGTGGAGCTTGATTATCTTGTTTATTTTGTATCACAACATTGGACCCCTGTACCTTAATGGGGCGGCAACGTCACCCGTAATTAAACGCTTCCTGGGGGGTCTAGGGGGGGCAGTTATATTATATTGTTATTGTATGTATATGACATGCTTGTTGCAGGGTCTAACATGCAGGAAATAAATGTCCTCAAAAGAAAATTGGAAAATTCATTTGCAATGAAGGATTTTGGAGCTGCAAAACAAACCCTTGGTATGAGAATAACTAGAGATAGGAAAAATCGCAAATTAACACTATCTCAGAATGAGTACATACAAAAGGTGCTGAAAATATTTAATATGAAGAATGAAAAACCAGTTATTACACCTTTTGCTATCCATTTCAAACTTATTAAGGAGATGTGCCCCAAGACCCAAGAAGAAATGGAATATATGTCTAAAGTTCCATATGCATTAGCATTTGGAAGATTAATGTATGCAATGGTCTGCACAAGGCCTGATATTGCACATGCAGTGGGAGTTGTAAGCAGGTACATGAACAATCTAGGAAAAGAACATTAGATGGCAGTGAAATGGATTCTCGGATATTTGATAGGTACCACAAATCAAGAATTATGCTTTGGTGGTTCAAACATTGCTCTACAAGGATATGTTGATGCTGATATGGCAGGTGAACAAAGGAAATTACAACGGATCTACTGTAGGTTGTGTCTCTTCATTTTTCTAGATAATAGAAAGGAAGGACTGGCTGTTTGGGGTGGACGTAGCCCAAACTGGGTGAACCACGTATATCTGTGTCTATCTAGTTTTATGTGTTTTGTGTGCTTGTGTTTTCCGCATATTTTATGTGTTGCATTGCTCTATAATATATAATTTTATAACAACTGGTATCAAAGCCGAAGGTCTATTTAGCTGATAAACTCGCAGGAAAGAAGGGTTCCTAGTTCGAGTGGGAGCAATGGCGGAAGATGGTAAATTTAGGGTCGAGAAATTTAATGGCCAAAAATTCCCACTGTGGAAGATGCAGATGGAAGATTATCTGTATCAAAAAGCTCTGTACCTACCATTGAGTGGAAAAATGAAGAAGCTGTCGGCTATGACAGATGCAGAATGGGAGATTCTCGATAGAATGACATTCATAATAGTACGGTTGTGCCTCGCGGCATCGGTAGCCTTAAATATTTCGAAGGAAACAACAAAAGAGGGTTTGATTAAGGTGTTGGCGAAATTATATGAAAAACCCTCGGCCTCAAACAAGGTATTTTTATGAAACGTTTATTTAATATGAAGATGTCAGAAGGTGGATCTGTTGCAGACCATTTAAATTATTTTAATACAATTACCAATCAGTTAAGTTCTGTAGGGGTAAACTTTAATGATGAAGTTAGGGCTCTTTTATTTCTGTGCTCATTGCCAGAAAGTTGGAATGGTTTATTTATGGCCATTAGTAACTCTGTCTCTGGATCTAGTACTTTAAAGTTTGATGATGTTTTCGGTGCTATCCTTAGTGAGGAAATGCGATGGAAAAGCTACGGTGAGACATCGGGTAATGCTTTGAGTGCTGAGTCTAGGGGAAGAAAAATGGAAAGAGGAAAGAGCTCAGGATATCGTAGTAAATCAAGGAAAGGAAGATCCAAGTCTAGATCGGGGATAGTGTGGTGGAAATGTGGAAAGAAAGGACACCTGAAGAAAGACTGTAGATCTCAGAAGGGAAAATAAAGAGACGCACAACAAGAAAACAATCATGAAGCAAATGTGACAGGTGATGTGTTACAAGACGATTTGATTCTTTCTTTCGAAAATGTTACTAATTCCTGGGTGGTAGATTTAGGGGTCTCATTCCATGCCACACCTGATAAGAAATATTTTCATGACTATGTTCAAGGATATTTTGGACAAGTTCGTTTGGGTGATGATAAACCCTGTAAAATTGTTGGATTGGGTAAAGTTCTTGTAAAAAAACATAATGGAAGCCAACGACTATTAAAGGAGGTAAGGCATGTTCTAGATCTAAAGAAAAATTTGATTTCAACAGGGCAGTTAGGCGGTGAAGGTTGTGTGACAACTTTCACAGATAAAACTTGGAAGGTCACCAAAGGAGCCCTGGTAATAACAAAAGATGAAAAGGTTGGTACATTGTATTTATGCAATGGTATTTCTAAATCTGTTAATGCTTTAACTTCCAAAGGAGTAGATGCAACATTATGGCATCATAGGCTCAGACACATGAGTGAGAAGGGGATGAATATTCTTCACTCAAGGAATTTGTTGCTGGGTTTGAATAATGTTGATTCGGATTTCTGTGAGAATTGCATTTATGGAAAACATAAGAGAGTCAGATTTCTTAGAGTTGGGAAAGAAAAGAAGAGCGAAAAATTAGAGCTTGTGCATACAGATGTATGGGGACCTGCTCAGGTATCATCTCTTGGTGGTTCTCGTTATTATGTTACTTTTATTGATGATGCAACTAGAAATACTTGGATTTATTGTATTAAGAATAAATATGATGTATTTGATAGTTTCAAGAAATGGAAAGCTTTGGTTGAGATTGAGACAGGAAAGAAGTTGAAGTGTCTCAGATCAGACAATGGAGGTGAATATTGCAGCAAAGAGTTTGATAGGTACTATTCAGAGCATGGAATTCTTAGAGAGAAGACAATTCCAAGAACACCACAAGAAAATGGTGTGTCAGAAAGGATGAACAGAACAATCATGCAAGGTGCATGAGATTGCATGCAGGATTGCCTTTACAATTTTGCGCAGATACTGTAGATACTGCTGTTTATCTAATAAACAGAGGGCCTTCAAGTTCCTTGGATGGTGGTATTCCAGAGGAAGCATGGACAGGTGAAAAGGTAAACTACTCTTTTTTAAAGCCTTTTGGCTATGAGGAATTTGTCCATATTAATAAAGAAAATAGAACACAACTTGAGGCAAAATAAAATAAATGTACATTTATTGGATATGGTGTTAATGATTTTGGTTATCGCTTATATGATTATGAAAATCAAAAAATCATTAGGAGCAGAGATGTAATATTCGATGAAAAGGTCTTGTATAAGAATCAGTTGCAGGAAAAGAAACATGAAAAATAAAACAAAGAATACATAGTTCTTGATGAGATCACATAAAAAGTAAAGGTGCCTGAAAATGATAATAATCAACAGCCACAACAACAACAACCACCACAACAGCAACAGGCACCTCAAACACCTGAAAGTGGTGTCAAAAAATCTACCAGGATAAGTAGACCCCCTAAACGATACTCTCCTTCATTATATTATTTATTGTTGACTGATTCTGGTGAACCTGAATGTTATGAAGAAGCAATGCAGGTTGAAATCATGAAGAAGTGGGAGCTAGCCATGGAAGAAGAGATGGAATCCTTAATACATAACCAGACTTGGGACTTAGTCAAGTTGCCTACAGGTAAAACAACATTGCAGAATAAATGGGTTTACAGGCTGAAGGAAGAAGATGGAGGAAAATAGAGTTACAAAGCTAGACTTGTGCTGAAGGGGTTTGTACAGAAGAAAGGTATTGATTTTGATGAAATATTTTCTCTTGTTGTTAAGATGACTTCAATCAGAACTATTTTAAGTCTTATAGTAGCAAAAGATTTACATCTTGAACAGGTAGATGTAAATACAACATTTCTCCATGGAGATTTGGAGGAAGAGATATATATGGAGAAACTAGAAGGATATGAGGTCAAAGGGAAGGAAAAATTAGTGTACATGCTAAAGAAGAGCTTGTATGGCTTAAAACAGGATCCAAGGCAGTGGTATCTAAAATTTGACAGGTTTATGTCTGAACAAGGTTATACTAGATGTCACTCTGATCATTGTGTTTATCTGAAAAATAAAAATGATGGTAGCTATATTATATTGTTATTGTATGTAGATGACATGCTTGTTGCAGGGTTTAACATGAAGGAAATAAATGTGCTCAAAAGAAAATTGGCAAATTCATTTGCAATGAAGGATTTGGGAACTGCAAAACAAACCCTTAGTATGAGAATAACTAGAGACATGAAAAATCGCAAATTAACACTGTCTCAGAATGAGTACATACAAAAGGTGTTGAAAAGATTTAATATGCAGAATGAAAAACCAGTTAGTACACCTTGCTGGCCATTTCAAACTTAGTAAGGAGATGTGCCCCAAGACCCAAGAAGAAATGGACTATATGTCTAAAGTTCCATATGCATCAGCATTTGGAAACTTAATGTATGCAATGGTCTGCATAAGGCATGATATTGCACATGCAATGGGAGTTGTAAGAAGGTACATGAACAATCCAGGAAAAGAACATTGGATGGTAGTGAAATGGATTCTCAAATATTTGAGAGGTACTACAAATCAACATTATGCTTTGGTGGTTCAAACATTTCTCTACAAGGATATGTTGATGCTGATATGGCAGGTGACAGAGATAACAAGAGGAGCACTACAGGATATGTATTTATTGTAGGTGGAAAAACTGTTAGTTGGGTTTCAAAAATCCAAAGTGTTGTTGCACTTTCAACAACAGAAGCAGAGTATGTTGCTACTATAGAGGCTAGTAAAGAAATGATTTGGTTACAAAGGTTTATGGATGAATTGGGTAAGAAGAATGATATGGGCACGTTATATAGTGATAGCCAAAGTGCTATTCATCTTGTAAAGAACTCAACATTTCATTCCAAGACTAAACACATACAACTCAAGTAGCATTTCATACGGTCAGTATTGGAAGATGGACAGTTGAAGTTGGAAAAGATACACACTATCCAAAATCCTGCAAATATGCTAACAAAAGTTGTAACCAGGGAGAAACTAAGATTATGCTAAGTTTGAATTGGTCTTCAAGGATGACGATGAAGATGAGAAACAGTCAGGTCCAAAGAGGAGTCATTTTCCAATAAATGAAGCAGCAGTGGAGTTGCTACAATCAGTCTCCAAGTGGGAGATTGTTGGGCGTAGAGCCTGATTATCTTGTTTATTTTGTATCACAACATTGGACCCTTGTACCTTAATGGGGCAGCAACACCACCCATAATTAAACGCTGCCTAGGGGGCCCAGGGGTGGTAGCTGCGACTTTATGGAGCCCCCCCTAGCAGGGGGTTTCGGGGGCAGCGCCCCCGAAGCTAAAAACAAATGTAAAATTTCCTTGTAAAAGTATAGTAACTTCTAGTCAATTTGGGCCATTCATTAGTCAGATGATCTGACGGTAGAAGTTATGTTTAGTTTAGGGTTTTTTTCCCTAGAAGGAAACCCCTCAATTGTATGAGGGTATTTGAATTGCGGCTGTGTATTGTATGTGTATTCTCAGAGCGAGAAATAGATAGGGAGACTATGAGAGAGAACAGAGGATATTAAAACGGATCTGTTGTAGGTTGTGTCTCTTCATTTTGATGGATAATAGAAAGGGAGGATTGGCTGTTCGGGGTGGACATAGCCCAAATTGGGTGAACCACGTATATCTGTGTCTCTCTGGTTTTATGTGTTTTGTATGCTTGTGTGTTCCACATATTTTATGTGTTGCATTACTCTGTAATATATAATTTTCCAACACCATCATTCCTGGTGTTTCTGTCTCTGTTTACCATCATCAACAGACCCTAATTTCTTTTATCAGTCATTTGAATGAACAAATTTCCTTAGAAGTGTGTTTAGCTGCTTGTTTCCCAAATTTAGCTGCACCCAGTGCATTGTTGGTCAGGGTAACGTGCACTGTAGTGTACTGTGTTCCATTCAGGGGTGAACTGCAATGCACTGTCTTCCCTTACAGGGTGCGTTTCCCCTTCAGCCAACCAAATTCCATCAAAATTTGTCTTTGCTTTCAGTTTCAACCAATTGTCTGCTGTATTCTTAGATGTATGATTGCTCTTGGAGACTAGTTAAAATTCCTTATTCTTCCTCATTTGAAAATTAGTTTGTTTAATGTTTCATTATTTATTTTATTTATCAATGGAAAATAAAATTCAAAGTTAATTTTTCATTAGATCAATTCTGTTTTCAAAAAGGAAATTGTTGTTTCATTCCTCATTTCCTACAGGAAAATTGTAGTTTCATTCTTCATTTTCCTAAGAGAAATTGTTGTTTCATTCCTCGTTTCTCAAAATAAAACATTTGTTTGATTCATTTGTGCATTTAGTTTCTTTTACTCATTCACATTAAAACAAACTGAAAAGAAAAACATCCATGTGGATTTAGAGATTGTGTGTGTTGCATAGGAAAAAGTTAGGGAAATCTGCATTTAGTTTGAGCTCTTTGTTGCATGCTCAAAATCTGATTGCTCTTTCCCCTTAGTAGCTAGGATTTTCATTGAAAAGATAAATTGAAAATTTTTCTTCTCATTTAGTTTTCATTTTAGGAATTTCCCATTACATCACACAGTGAACCTCAAAGATAAAATTTTAAACAAGATCAAAATAAAATTTACCTCAATCAACCTAAGAAAGCATTGTAACATTAACGATAACACTTAGAAGGTCTAGGCTAGAGACGTGTTCCGGTTTCGTTAAACATAACATCTGTTGCTAACTAGTCTATGATACATCCCGAGTGTTAAATCCCACTCCACATACGTAAGTATACCGGAGCTCGTCCACGTACTTTTGGGTATATAGGGTGGTGTTCTAGTATGAAAAGTATAAGGGGGTGCTTTCACTGTGCATTTTCGCATTAGACAACGCTAATAAAGACTTGGGCCTCCATGTACCTTCATATATTTGGGAGGACAACTTTAGGTTGCTTACCATACATAGGTAACCGAGTCGGCTGCCTTGTAACTTGTGATTCACCGAACACAACATTCAGGGAGATTGCCTGCTCGTACTTCTTGGTTCACCTGGAGGTATTAAAAAATTCACAATTACTTGGTAAACTTTTTGCTTAGTATCACCATTTTATTTGATTTTTATTATTATAATAAAATCAATCGATCATCGTGGAAGAAGAACATCCCTTTCCCCATCGTTCACGTAGAATAGTACTTAAACTACCTTTACCACCAGAAGCCATTTCTGGTCAGCGAAGGCGAGTTCATTATATCGAAACCATTACTATCAGTACCTCTGGTGCGTCATCTTTTTCACATATAATAGAGTCATCTCGAGTTGTTTCTACACGTCCTGGTTTATCTACTATCGTCGAAATAGAGTCCTCACAACTACTTGTGGACACTATGCATATAATCAGTGAGACCATACCTCTCGAACCCGACGCTGTTCAATTGGAAGTTGATCCGGATCTCATCATTATCTTACCAAAACATATATATCTTGAAGTCGAACAACTAGAAGTTGTTCCTGTATCGGTCGCTCCTTAGTCGATCATAGCCATTGAGTCTTCCCTTTCGTGCAGTCAACCACTTGAAATATATCTCATGCCTGAAGGTGAAATTCTTCCATCAAATTTGATTTCGATTGAGGAAGAACCTCAACAAGAAACACGCCCCTCAACTCCAAATCATTTTGGGTTGGGGCTTTATTTTTATGAGTACATTCGTCAGTTGACTTACACTGCTTCTTTTGATCCTATTTCAATCGAGTTCCTGTATATCCTATAGGGTATACACTGGGCCATATGACCATGGCTTAGTCAACATCCCCGGCTGTACCATCTGTTATAGTTGTGACAACATCCACTGTTGCTACTCCGTCGATGTTTACTACATCACCCAAGTCACATATTTATGGTGGTCCTCCTATCCCACTAGGTTACCAATAATTATCTGGAACCTACTCTGGTGCATCCTCAAACCCATGGAATTCACCTATGTCATCTTCTGGTATTCTATCTAGTACATCTCTAATGAGTACTGAATGGATTCATCCTTTATATACATCTTCTGTGCAGCATCAAGCTAGTCCATCTGGGTATATTCCATCTATTACAATCTCAACTAGACTCCCACCATTTGGAGAACAAATATATACCATATTATTATACTCCTCATGCTAGGGGGAAACCTATGGTCACCCATTTTGGCAATACTTCGTTGTTTTATGGTCACCCAAATGCTGGAATAACTATTTGTTAGTTGCAACCTATCCTTCCTGTTCAACCACAAATGGTTTTTCATTCATATCAACCAGTTCAACCTATTTCACCCACATCTACTCCAATTTTTAATACATCATTACCCCTGTTACAGGCTCAAATTGTTGTACCTAAACCGTCTGAGGCAGGTCCTGCAACCCATTACCCTCAAGTTTTGGGCCCTCAAACTCCAACTCCTTTGACTGGTTTACAACAACAACCTATCTCCAAAATTTTCCATTCACAAGCTGGATTACCCTTTTATGGGATGTCACAGGCGCCTACCGGTCTTACCTATTCACAACCATGTCTAAGCTATTCTGGTTTTGGATATAATCTTGGTGGGAATTCTTCTTGGTATCCACAACCACAAATGCCACAACAACAATTCCAACAACAAACATCTTACCCAGGTCTTTGTCAACAGATACCTCAAGTGTTTGGTCATCAAAACAACTCCTATCTGGGTTACCAACAACAAATGTCGTATGTTGGTGCTCAAAGGCCTATTTCCCAAGAAATTCCATCATATCCTGGTTATGCTCAACCTGACTTAAATAGACAGTTCCCCTTTGTCGCAACTTTAGAATTACCTGATTTAAACCGACTTACCAATTATCTCATCATCTATTCTCCTTGGTGGCCGGTGATACCACATAAATTACCTTCTGACATTCCTAAATTCAATGGAAACCTTGGAGATGAACAGTCAACACATGTTATGACTTATCATTTGTGGTGCTCATCCAAATCCTTAAATGATGACTCCATTCGACTACGTCTTTTCCAACATACGCTTACTGGTCTATCCACGAAGTGGTACATTGAACTACCATGAGCTTCATTTGATAATTTCACTGCCTTAGCCACTACCTTCTTAACCCACTTCCAGTTACCCATATGATATGAAACTGGAACAAAACTGATGACCAATTTAAAACAGAAAATTTCTACTCACATTTTTTATCATATTCATGAGTGGTGTCGTCGTCATAGAATGGTCAAAACATTTGTTCTTGATCATCTCCTCGTTGAGTGGTTTATTAAGTCCTTGCTACCATCCATCACCGAGGATGTTGATAAAGGTGGCGTTGTCACTGAAGAGCAGGTCACTACTCATGCCCAATACTTAGATTTGATTGATACTCAGTCTGGCACGCTTTATGAGAAAATTATAGACGCGCCGTGATCAAATTGCACTGTTCCTCCTCCATCTAAGGACTCTCATGCCGATGACGGTATGATAGGTTCTGCAAAAAATCACACCTCTACTACATCTGATCCTACAACTTCTTCCGAAATTCACGTCGTGTCATCTGATAAAGGCAAAAGTGGCAAGCAACCTGGAACTAATAAAAATTGGAAAGTAAAGAAAAAGAAAAATTCAACCCTGCAGGAATGATCATCTGATAAAAAATCTGGAAATAGTCGGAAACCTCGTTACCCTTGCTTGATATTTAATAAAGAGCACTTTGTTCGAGACTGTCCTCACTACGTCGAAGTCTCAAAATTTCTAAAGACCTTGATTGCATATGTTGTGTTGACAGATCCTTTTCTGAATCCGGACACAAACATGGTTGCTATGGATCCCGCTTCTAGTTCCCAAGTGCTTATGATATCTGTCACAAAGACAAAAATTGATGTTTTGGTGTCTATGCAAAATAAATATTATGGTAGTCAGGCTACTGATCAACCTATGACCTCTACCATGAATCCGTCCAATGAATCAATTTCGCCAACTGCTATTCCAGAGTTAACAATAAATCCATTGAAGGGAGTCATCCACAAAACAAAATTCAATCCTCGAGCCCAAGCTGCTCAAAATTTTAATATAGTTGAAGATTTGGCTCTGTCACCTTCAGCTATGTCAATGCTTGAGGTACTTCAAAATTGTCCCTCCAAGAAGCAGGCTTTGTTGTCGAAAATTTTTGGAATCGGCCCGACAAATTCCAATCTTGTAGTCTTTTATCATATGGGATATGTGCCACAATTACTAGAAGAATTAGTATTCTCCATCCAAGAAAATTTTCTCAATCACCTTGTTCATCACACTATTATTGATGAGGGAGAATCTACTTTCATTGTCTCTAAACTACTGGAAGTCACTAGGCTCGCCGCGCTTATCTCAATCCACTTTGATGTTGAAAGCTTTTGACATCGTACATATAAGCCTTGCAGTATCATCAATAACCTGCATGTCGAACTAGGGGGAAAAACTGTAACTATTGAAGTTTAGGTCGTTGATGGATCCCTTGAATACAAAATTTTACTTGGAAGGCCATTGGTTTATGCTATGACTGCGATCATATCTACTTACTTTAGAATGATAACCTTCCCTCATAAAGGCGTTATCACAATCATCAATCGTCTGTCCTTCTTTGCCTCTAATTCCTAGGTAACTGGAAGTGTTCTGTTAGTTCATGCACCCCAGCTAGAAATTCAAAAAATTATTGTAGGGCTCTTAAAGGATTCTTCCCTAATTGAAACCTTTGCATTACCGCCACCTGCGACGTTGGCAGAAATTGCAAAAATAGAGACCTGCTGCATGATAATTCAATTTAATGAAGATTACCAATGATTCTGAAGTTGTTACACTGGATGAATTCCTGCCACCAAGCCCAATTGAGCTTGCATAGAAATCAATCTACTTGTCTTGGGAGGTGTATCATAATTCATCGTCACCGATCGTTTGCATCGATCGTTCATTAGATTTTGGTACTCCATCTGATCCTTTTTCATCCACTTTTTTGACCAATGAGAGCATTGTGGAATCCATGATTCTTGAAGGAGAACCATGAGAAGATCATCATCATTGTTCCCATCTTTAGGATTATGAAGAAGATAATCTTATTTAACTATATCACTATTTGATAAATACTTTATTTTTGAATTATATTCCAATTAATGCAATCGAATCCGAGCGAAACTTGTCAAATATTGAAGAAAACATTTCTATCGATATTTTGACCAAACCTCGCATTGTAGAAAACATTCATGTCGGCGTGTCTTGTTCTCCATCTGAAATCGAAACTTACCTCTCCCTTTTTCATGAATCCGAGATATATTTTCTTGGCCTTATGAGGAAATTCCAGGCTTAGATACTAGTATCGTTGAACATACAATTAAAATGTACCATGATGTCAATGCATTCGTCCTATTCATCCAAAGAAGGCTGCTGCCATTAAAGTAGAAGTTGAAATTTTTTTGTGTGCTGGTTTCATTTACCCTGTTTTTCTTACTGATTGGGTTTCCAACATTGTTCCTATCATGAAGAAACAAGGGAAAATCAAAGTGTGCATAAAATATCGGGATGTCAATGTTGCTTGTCCAAGACACAACTATCCTACTCCCTTTATCGACTATATTATTGATGAATGTGTCGGGTGTGAAATATTTTCATTCATGGATGGATTCTATGGTTACAATCAAATCAATATCCACCCAGAGGACCAATATAAGACAATATTCATCTGTCCCTGGGGCACATTATTTTATTGTAAACTCCCATTTTGTTTAAAGAAAACTGGGGAAACATTTTAGAGAGAAATAGATTATGCTTTCAATGACATCCAACACATTGTTCAACCTTATCTAGACAATTTACCCGTGCATTCACGAAAACAGACTGATCACCCGAAACATTTGAGAGCTATATTTTTATGTTGTCAACACTTCAAGATACACCTCAATCCACACAAATGTGTGTTTTGTGTTCATTCTGGTCGCTTTCTTGGCTTCATCGTTTCAAAATATGGAATTCGAATCGACCCTCTGAAGGTCCAGGCCATTCTTGATTTGCCTGGCCATCAAATTTACTTCAGTTACAGAAACTTCAAGGAAATGCTAACTTCCTAAGGAGGTTCATACCCAACTATGATGAAATGGCTAAGGGATTTACTTATCTCTTGAAAAAGGGATTCCCTTCCATTGGGATAAGGTTGCGCTAGATTCTTTTTATGCTCTTCAATATATCCTGATCCGAGCATCATTAATGTATCCCCCTAATTATCAGAGCGATTATTTCCTATATATTTATGTGACATATACGACCATCACTATGGTTTTGTTCCAAGAGGAATATGGGACAGAACATTCAATATTTTCTTTGAGTTGTAATCTCAATGATACAGAATTTAAGTATTCATACGTTGAAAAGCTTACCTTGGAGGTCGTTCAAGCTGTCCAAATATTTTGCCATTATATCATGTTCCGGAAGACCATTGTCATTTCGGATTACAACCCTATGACCTACATTCTATCATGTCAATTGCTGGGGGGGGAATATTCAAAATGAATCATCATTTTGTAGGAATTTGATTTGGAATTCATCAAATCCAAGTCAAAGAAATCTTTAGTTTTGGCTGAGCTTCTCTACGACCTTCCCTCTGATAGTACTGACACTACATCGGAACCATCAATTACAAATGAGTCTCTATTTTTGATCGGGTCTTCTGAACCTTGGTATGGAGATTTTATCCTTTATCTCCAAACCCATACTTTCCATCGCGATACATCTCGCTCACAACAATGACATATTCGATACCAAGTCAAAGATTATATGATCGTGGAAGATACACTTTATTGTTGTGCTGTCAATGTGATTTTAAGGAGGTGCCTCACTCATGTGGAGGCCGAGAAATTTCTAAATGATTTTCATGCTGGTGCTTGTGGTGGACACTTGTCTGGATATGCTACCGCGCAAAAGATTCTCCATGCTGGTTACTTTTGGTCTACCATATTTCACGACTGCATCCTCGTGGTCAGAAGTTGTCATGCGTGCCAGATATTTGATCATAAAATCTACATGCCACTAGCACCAATTAATCCTATCATTACTGTGGGACCATTTGAAAAATCGGGCATTGAGTTCATGACCTGCAACCCTTGTTCGGTCGGTGGGCATGGTTATATCATTGTCGCTGTCGAATACTTTACCAAGTGGGCCGAAGAGATGCCTACATTCAATAACACAGGAAAAATAATTGAATTTTTATTTTTCAATCATGTTATCTCACGGTTTGGTGTACCATAAGCTATAGTTATAGATCATGGTAAGAATTTTTGCAACCACATGATGAATGAGTTGACTCCCAAATTAGGACTGTCACATGATAGTTCTACTCTTTATTATCCACAATCCAATGGACAAGTTGAAGCCATTAAAAATATCCTTAAGTGAATGCTTCAACGAATGATAGGAGTTCATAAACGAAATTGGCATTTAATCCTGTACTCGGCTTTGTGGGCATATCAAACCTCGGTGAGAAATGCAACCGGATTTACCCCCTTTCAATTGGTGTATTGTCTGGAAGCTATCTTGCCAATCCGAAATTCCATCATTAAAACTCACTATTGACCTACCCGCCGCGATTATCTCAATCCGCTTTGATGTTGAAAGCTTTTAACAATCGTACATATAAGCCTTGCGGTATCATCAATAACCTGCATGTTGAACTAGGGGGGGAAAATATAACTATTGAAGTTGAGGTCATTGATAATCCCCTTGAATAAAACATTTTACTCTGAAGGCCATGGGTTTATGCTATGACTGCAATTGTATCTACTTACTTTAGAATGATCACCTTCCCTCATAAAGGCGTTATCACAATCATCAATCGACTCTCCTTCTTTGCCTATAATTCCTAGGTAACTAGAAGTGTTCTGTTAGTTCATGCACCCAAACTAGAAATTCAAAACATATTGTAGGGCTCTTAAAGGATTCTTCCCTAATTGGAACCTTTTCATTACCGCCACCTACGACATTGGCAGAAATTGCAAAAATAGAGACCTGCTGCATGATATCTTCTACTTCATCCGACTTAAGGAAGATTACCAATGATTCTGAAGTTGTTACACTGGATGAATTCCTGCCGCCAAGCCCAATTGAGCTTGCATAGAAATAAATCTACTTGGCTTGGGAGGCGCATCATAATTCATCATCGCCGATTGTTTGGGTTGATCGTTCATTATATTTTGGTACTCCATCTGATCCTTTTTCATCCACTTTCTTGAACGATGAGAGCATTGTGGAATCCATGATTCTAGAAGGAGAACCATGAGAAGATCATCATCATCGTTCCCATCTTCAGGATTATGAAGAAGATAATCTTATTTAACTATATCACCCTTTGATAAATACTTTATTTTTGAATTCTATTCCAATTAATGCAATTGAATCTGAGAAAAACTTGTCAAATATTGAAGAAACTATTTCTATCGATATTTCGACCAAACCTCGCGTTGTTGAAAACATTCATGTCAGCGTGTATTGTTCTCCATCTGAACTCGAAACTTACCGCTCTCCTTTTCATGAATCCAAGATATATTTTCTTGGTCTTATGAGGAAATTCCAGGCATAGATACTAGTATCGTTGAACATACAATTAAAATGTACCCTGATGTGAATGCTTTCATCATGTTCATCCAAAGAAGGCTGCTAACATTAAAGTAGAAGTTGAATATTTTTTGCGTGTTGGTTTCATTTACCCTGTTCCGCTTACTGATTGGGTTTCCAACATTGTTCCTGTCATGAAGAAACAAGGGAAAATCAAAGTGTGCATCGATTAATGGGATGTAAATATTGCTTGTCCAAAACACAACTATCCTACTCCATTTATCGACCAGATTATTGACGAATGTGCCAGGTGTGAAATATTTTCGTTCATGGATGGATTCTCTTTTTACAATCAAATCAATATCCACCGAGAGGACCAATATAAGACAACATTCATCTGTCCCTAGGGCACATTCGCTTACATAAACTCCCGTTTGGTTTAAATAACAACGAGGAAACATTTTAGAGAGAAATAAACTATGCTTTCAATGACATCAAGCACATTGTTCAACCTTATCTAGATGATTTACCCATGCATTCACGAAAACAGACTAATCACCCGAAACATTTGAGAGCTATGTTTTTACGCTGTCGACACTATAAGATATACCTCAATCCACACAAATGTGTGTTTTGTGTTCATTCTGGTCACTTTCTTGGCTTCGTCGTTTCAAAATATGGAATTTGAATCGACCCTTTGAAGGTCCAGGCCATTCTTGATTTTCCTGTGCCATCAAATTTACTTCAGTTACAGAAACTTCAAGGAAAGGCTAACTTCCTAAAGAGGTTCATACCCAACTATGATGAAATGGCTAAAGGATTTACTTGTTTTTTGAAAAAGGGATTCCCTTCCATTGGGATAAGGTTGCACAATATTATTTTGATGCTCTTAAATATATCCTGATCCGAGCATCATTAATGTATCCCCTTAATTATTAGAGTGATTATTTCCTATATATTGTCGCGGTAGGTACGACCATCGCTATGGTTTTTGTCCAAGAAGAATATGGGACAAAACATTTGATATTTTATTTGAGTCGTAATCTCAATGATACAAAAGTAAAGTATTCATACGTCGAAAAGTTCGCCTTGACGGCCATTCAAGCTGTCCAAATATTTCGCCATTATATCTTATTCTGGAAGACCATTGTCATTTCGGATTGCAACCCCATGAACTACATTCTATCATGTCAATTTCTGGGGGGAAATATTCAAAATGAATCGTCATTTTGCAGGAATTTGATTTGAAATTCATCAAATCCAAGTCAAAGAAGTCTTTAGTTTTGGCTGAGCTTCTTTACGACCTTCCCTCTGATAGTACTGACACTACATTGGAACCATCAATTCCAGATGAGTCTCTATTTTTTATCAGGTCATTTGAGCCTTGGTATGGGGATTTTATCATTTATCTCCAAACCCAGACTTTCCGGCCCGATACATCTCGCTCACAACAATGACATATTCGATACCAAGCGAAATATTATTTGATCGTCGGTGATACACTTTATTGTCGTGGTGTCGATGCGAGTTTAAGGAGGTGCCTCACTCATGCGGAGGCCAATAAATTTCTAAATGATTTTCATGCTGGGGCTTGTGGTGGAAATGTTTTTGGATATGCTACCGTGCAGAAGATTCTCTACGCCGGTTACTTTTGGGCTACCATATTTCGCGACTGCATCCTCGCGGTCAGAAGTTGTCATGCATGCCAGATATATTATCGTAAAATCCACATGCCACCAGCACCAATTCATCCTGTCATTTCTGTGGGACCATTTGAAAAATGGGGCATTGAGTTAATGACCTGCAACCCTCGTTTGGTCGGGGGGAATGGTTATATCATTGTCGCAGTCGACTACTTTACCAAGTGGGCTGAAGCGATGCCTACATTCAATAACATAGGAAAAACAACTGGATTTTTATTTTTCAATCATGTTATTTCACGGTTTGGTGTACCATAAGCTATAGTTATAGATCATGGTAATAATTTTCATAGCCACATGATGAAGAAGTTGACTTCCAAATTAGGATTGTCACATGATAGTTCTACTCCTTATTATCCACAATCCAATGGACAAGTTGAGTCAATTAACAATATCATTAAGTGAATGCTTCAACGAATGATAGGAGTTCATAAACGAAATTGGAATTTAACCCTGTACTCGGCTTTGTGGGCATATCGAACCTCGGTGAGAAATGGAACCAGATTTACTCCCTTTCAATTAGTGTATGGTCTGGAAGCTATCTTGCCAATCCAAAATTCTGTCATTAAAACTCACTATTGACCTGCTACCTGACACCTCTAATGAAGAAGCACATCTTTTTAACCTCATACATCTAGATGAAATGTGTCATGAAGCCGCATTAGCCAATGAAGCGCATAAGAGACGAATCAAGGTGGAATATGACCAACATGTCAAGCCTCACATCTTCTCAGAGGGAGACCTGGTAGTGCTTTATGATCAGGAAGCTGATTTGATAGGAACATGAAAATTTGAGCCACTATGGCATGGCCCCTACATTATCAAAATATTTCTGGCTAAGGGTGCCTACAATTTAGTTGATGATGATGGAATTCCATTGGTGCAACCTTGAAATGGGTTGTATCTTAAATGTTACTATGCTTAATTAATCGTAGTTAAATTTTGTATTATATTGTGTATAAGATTTGATTTGCATTTACTGTCTTAGTTTAGTTTTCTAGAGTTTTCTTGAAGTTAGTAATCCACTTTACATTTCATCACAGATGACTGAATCTTTGGAACTATTCGTTGGGTACGCTGATGGTGCTATTTGTAGTACATAGAACCTATCCTCTGCAACATGGGCCATTTTTGCTCCAGGTAGCGAGTTAGTGAGTTTTCAAGGGATTTGTATCGGTATATCCACAAACAATATAACTGAGTATAGCGTGTTGATCGAACTTCTCTCTGATGCCATTTCATTTGGTATTAACCACATCATCATTAGGTTAGACTCAACTTGTCACACTGCAACTTACTAGCGTTTATACTGTCCGAAATCCAACACTTCATCATATGTTCCTAGGAGTTCAAATTTTGAAAAGACATTTTGATTACATTCAATATAACCACATTTCCAGAAATTTGAACACAATAACTGATTCCTTGTGAAATTATGTTTTAAACAAACATTTGAAACACATGTAAAGATAAATTTTCAATTCACAAACACTGAAAAAAATAGATATATAGTTATAGGTTTTTACAAAATTTGTACCCAAAAAACATTGGTCATCTGACCTCAAAATGTATGCAAAAAAAGTCAAAGTAAACTAGTGATGCTCGTGATAACAAGAAACTGCTCTAGCTATCCTACGTAATAACCACATCCAAGGGTTAGGAACACCAATAGTGTGGCGCTGCAACCTCATAGGTAACTCTTCAATTTGAAAATATGGAATCCCAAGAGTCAATCCCTCCAGGTGCTGCTGCAGCTTGTTAAACACCATGTTGAAGCACACACATGGTGTATGAGGAAGAAGAATGCACACACAAGAGAAACAACACACAATGAAAGATAAGCGTGAGGCTTTCTTATTTTCCATTATACAAAGATGTACATTTATAGTACAATGGTGTGACTCTTGGTTTCACATTCCAAGGTCACTTGGACTCCATTGTGACTTTTCATATTTCACACCTACCCATGTAGGATTAGGTGTTCCAACATCCCCCCTTAATCCGAAGGGGTATGTGTGAGTCCAAGAAAAGAGTTGTAATAAAAATCTGCAAAGTATGCATGGCAGCACTTGGGCTGAATCAACTCTCTGAAATGTTGGAAAAAAGAGGTGGTTTTAGGATGACCACAAACACTGGAACGCAAAACTTGTTGCAGTTCCCGTAACTCTTCCAAAACTGGCAAGAAGCTGAAGGCTTCTGCTAGAGGAATTGTCCCTCATAAAAAGGGAGACCTTCGACCTAAAAGAAGGGAGGTCTACGACCTGTGGTGGTTTTAGGTTGTCCACCAACCAAAGATGATGGTTTTAGGTTATCCACCAACCGAAAATGATGGTTTTAGGTTATCCACCAACCAAAGATGATGGTTTTAGGTTGTCCACCAACCGAAGGCATGCTCATGGGCATCCGTGTCTCTGGCTACATCTCTGAATCCGGAATGACGAATTGTGGCTCAGGCTCGCTTGAACTGCTGGCTACAACTCTGAACATGGAATGAGAGATTGTGGCTCAGGCTCGCTTGATCTGACGTCAAAGCTTGTACATGACCACCATTTTCCCCCCTGTCAGGGACAAGGTGAGATGATGGCGAAAACTCAACTACAATTTTGCTCAATATTCGTGAACATGTTCTGACATGCGACTTAAACATCTTCTTGGCTGCTGATGCCCATTACCAAGAAGCGATCCATCCAAGATGAATCTTGGTTCTTGCGGGAGGCTTGTGTCTGAAGCATCTGTCTGAAGAATGAGTGTGTCGACCACAGTGCTTGCATGGATGAAGATCAAAACAGTGATCTTTCATATGGCCAACTCGATCACAGTGTTGGCATTTTACAATCTGATGTTGTGGAACGGGATGCAGAGCATTGCGAGGTGAGCTGTCATACGAAATCGGCACTCGAAATATGATGGGCTTGGTGTGTCCGAGAATATGAAAGGACACATCCTTGTCATATCCAGAACCGATTCGGTGCTGTTGTGGACAAGCTCTTCCCAAGGTACGATGATGGGCTTCGAAGTGCGAGTTGAGCTAGCACGTACGCACACATCTGCTCTTGTGCAAGGAGCGAATGTGAATCATACGCTTTATCTTCTTTATTCGATGATTATTCACAATCTTCTGAACAGAAACAGGTTCAGAATGGTGACTCTTTTGCTGAAGTTCTTCTTGTTGGAGCTGAGATTCCAACTGCAAAAACTCAATCTTTTCTAGTGCATCTTGTAAACAAGTTTGAATGTTACAAAGAGCATTCTTGCTCATTTTGATCATATCATCAACATTTGAATGAATGAGATTATTCAACAACACTAATGCCCCATTGATTTTAGCCATTTTGACAACTTAGGCTCAAAAAATGAAAGGGTGTCGGCTTCAACCGAAAATGCACCTGTTTACAATGTGATTCAACAAGAAAAACAAATGCCTCAAAGTACAAAATCTGCTCCTCAAATGATGGAGGGCAATCAACAATGACTTACATCATCAACTCAAATTCACTGATTCCAACTATGAATGAAGAGGCAAATTCACTCACAATGTGAGTTCAATACAAAATCTCTGCAAAATATTTGAATGTGCAGCAAAAACAACTTGTGCAAGAGGCCTTTAAGGCAGCTGAAAACTTTCTTCAAATAACTGGTTTGCAATGATGGCAAACTTGTCTTCAAAATGTGAAATTCTTCAAAAAAAACACTCTTCGAATCAATGCCACAAATCATTAAATGTCAAATTTCACTTTCTTCTTCTATATGTATAGTCCGTGTCATTTCTTCAATTCTGCTCACATGTCATTTTCTTTTTCTGCTGTTCATTTCCTCCTCTTTGCTCTTCCTCTCTCTCTCTGCTTTTATTTATTTATTTATTTATTTTTTAATTAATTAAAAATTAATTAAAAAAAAAAATATTATTTGGGATTTAAAAAATGAAGGGAATAAAAAATCGAATTTAAAAATGGGGAAGGGAAATTTATTGGGAGGAATGGTAAGGGAATAGAAATAGTTATTATATGAATGGGAATATAAAAATCGAATGGTGTGAAGGGAAATCTAATGTTATGAAGGGAATAGTTATTATATGGAGTTGAATTTTAAAAAAATATTGGAGGGAGGGAGGCGTATTTGAGTGAGAGATGGCGGAGTGCTGGTGCTGTAGGGTTTATGCAGCGGGGAGTGTGAGATGGCGAACTGTGGGAAAGGGGAGGCGGAACGCGTGGGGAGGAAGTTCGAAGGGCATAAAGGCGTTGTGAGATTGGAGGGCGGACAGAGTTGAAGGGGACTGCGTGGACGCGCGTAGGGAGAGCGCAAGGTATTACAGTGAAGATAGGGAGTCGGATATGTGAGGGGCCGGGTTAGATGGAGTCCGCTGTGTGGAAATTGCAGCCGAGGATAGAAGAACGATGGTGGATGGAGTATCGGCGTAGATGGAGTATCGGCGTTGGTAGAAACGTATGGTAAGCACGTAGGATTAGAGGGAGGTAACCGTGGGGAGAAGCTCCAGGTAAGAGTGGGAGCAGATATGACGCAGAGGGAGCAGGGGGCGGGCGTGGAATGTGAGGCCGCGCGAGTGCTGAGGGGGAGGTAGCGTAAGGCAGGTGGGAGGTAGCTGTAGCTGCAGGTGTTTTATATTTTATTTTAATGTGCAGGTTGCAGGTTTAGGTAGAGAGGAGCATAGGGCTCGGGTTGTGGAGAGAGCCGTAGAGGGAGCGCTGTAGCAGAGGGCTCGGAGTGTGGAGTGGAAAGGCCGAAAGGCCGTGAGGTAGAGGGTGCTGCCAAGTGAGGGGCGTAGGGAAAGAGCGAGGGTAGGGAGCAGAGTGTGGCAGGGATTTTTTTTTTTGTTTTTTTTTTTGTTTTTTTGTTTTTTTTTTATATAACAGCAGAGAGCAGAATAAAGAGCAGAAATTTCACAAATGTCTTCAAAACAGGGCAATTGCAGAATTTTAGTTTCAAAACAGCAGATTTTTTTTTTCTTCTTAAAATGTATAGCAGAACAAATCCAGCAGCAGTAGAAAACTCAGAAATTTTCCAGTAGTCTAGCAGCTCAGAAATTTTTCAATGAAAACCCCAGAATTTCCAGAATATTATAGCAGCAAAAAATCCAGTAGAAACTCAGAATTATTTTGCAGTGAAACCACAAACTTCTTCAAAAACCCTCTTTAAATACCATTTTCCAGCAGCTTAAAAATGCAGAATTTAAAATGCAGAGATAAAATCAGAATTTAGAAAACCTTCAGATGGGCACAGCTGCTTCTCTTCAAAACCACTGCTGCTCTTCTTCAAAACAAATTCTGAATGCTGCTCCTTCTTCTGAACGCTGCTCCTTCTCCAAACCACTTTCTGAATGTGGCAAAAAAACTGCTACAAACACTTGAGTGCTGCAAAAAAACCAACAATTTTTTTGCAGATATGTATAGGCCATAAACACAAATGGCTCACTCAAAGTGGAGCAGGGCCAGAAATCGCCCGCTCTGATACCATGTTAAACACCATGTTGAAGCACACACATGGTGTATGAGGAAGAAGAATGCACACACAAGAAACTCAAACACACAATGAAAGATAAACGTGAGGCTTTCTTATTTTCCATTATACAAAGATGTACATTTATAGTACAATGGTGTGACTCTTGGTTTCACATTCCAAGGTCACTTGGACTCCATTGTGACTTTTTACATTCCACACCTACCCATGTAGGATTAGGTGTTCCAACACAGCTCAGCAAGAGTCTCGGTCAAATCTAAATATTGAAGGACTTCTCTCCCAACAACCCTCTCTGCTGGCTCAACTGCTCCCTGCTTTGGTTGACCCACTGGTCGAACACGACCCACATTTGTGTACAAAAAAACTTTAGTTTAGTCTTGGGAAACATAAAAATAAAAAAAACATGTAGAAACCTCAAAAATAAAAAAACATAGTCAAAACATTCATACCAATTGCACCCCATTGAGCGCCATATGGTAGAATCAAGTCTGAATCTCCACGGAAATCTACGCATGCATATGGATACTCATCTATGGTGACCATATGTCATATGAACCAAACAAAGGATGCATTAGAGATATGATGGTCAATTGACCAACATGTCTAGACATCAATTCAACCCATCCCTACATCCGTTGATCTCTAGGGCTAGATATACTCAGTGTAACATGCTATGGCTGCATCAATGGAACCTGCTCTAGAATGAAGGAAATCAAGATCAAGCCATAGTTAAAACTTTTCTTCATACCACATTTGCTTTAGTCAACTATTCTTTCATATGAAAGAGTACTGCTTCAGCCCAGTTGAATAATGTTGGTTCTAAACACTCAAGAGCATACTGCATGTATGATCGGTTTACAACATGTAGTGTTGCAGAACCAACAAGCTTTGCAATAGTAAAAAGGATGGTTCTCAAAGGAAAATCACGCACATCACGAATATTTATTTTCCCATATTTACTTGGTTCAGTATCTAGATGAAAATGTTGGCGTATGTAATCCCTCTCTCTCTCTCATCCAAGTGTAGATCCTACAAGGGAAATGGGAGAACCTTGTCTCGATAATATAATGAGAAAGTAAATATCCTCAACCAATATTGGGATCACTTTTTCCCCAATGTAAAAATCCTGCAATACCAAATCCCATGAATAAACTAGGAACTCAAATATTTCCATATGCTTCCTCATCCTTGACAATTTGAAGTATTTAAGCAACCCACAATCTTTGAGGGTTCTTACTATACCCAGATCATTTACGGAAATCATATCTTGTTCTTGATTTTCTCTTTCTTGCCATGTAATCATCATTTTGATCAGATGAATACTTGAAATACAATCATAAGCTTCATTACTATCCATTTCATGTAAAAAACTTGGGAACTTTTGGGGAAACAATAAGAAACAAAAATCAGAAATGCGCCCAACGCACCCCAGGTCAAGGGACAGAGCATTGCAGTGCATCTGGCCTTCAATTTCAGTGCACTACAACACAAATTTTGACATTCAAGGGTGTGTTCCCCTCATAACGTAATATATTTACCCTAAGGGGCTCAAAACCCTAAAAATTGACCATGAAATTCAACATAAATGATACAAAAAGAAAGAGAAGTTTCATAGCTCCAACCTGGATTAAATAGCAAGAGAAACATTGAAAATGTTGCAATCAACCACTGAAGTTCGAGGGAAAAATTGGTTAAGAGCTCCTAATTTTCAAATGGTAACTATGGAATGGTACAAATTAAATGGTAAAAAAAAAATTTATTAGTCGTTTTGATTGTTGTGACTATGGTTATTATTCATTTTTACTATGAAACATGTATTTTTAATCTGTTTTATGGTTCTCTGAACAGGTTTTACAGCTGATACAATGAGTTTAGTGTGCACACCTATTCAAGAAGGATTTAACCACAAAGCATAGTTTTATCCTCTTTTTTCGAGCTTTGAAAAAATGAAAAAGGAATTAAAGCGCACTTTTATCTCTTTTTCGAGCTTTAATAAATGCGAAAAAGGAACCCCATGGAATATTCTTTTAGTTCTTTTCAGACTCTGATAATGTGAAAATATTGTCGAGCATTGTATTTTTGAGCTCGAAAAAGTAAATGAAATGACATCAAATCAACATAAGTTTAAACCTTTTCCAAACTGAGATAGATTATTTACGAAAAATGAAAACCTTAGTCTAACATGGCCAAGAGGTTTTCTCATGTATCATTTTACACTTTTCAGACCTGAGCAAAAATTTTATGAAAAAGGACTCATGTAGTTTTCTTTTTTTCCCTTTTTACAAACTCTCTAAACATGAAAAAGGACCTGGTTTTCGTTGTCATTAGACTCATTAAAACATAAAGTAGCAACAGACTTGTCGATCATGGAAGATCGAGTTTCATTATCGGTAGACTCGTTAAATCATTAAATAGCGATGGATTCACCTGAAGGGTCGAATTATAGATCAAGCATATGTTATCCTCCTCAGGCTAGTTAAAAAATAAAGAGGTACTAGTCAATAATGACTGTGGAAAATTTGGGAAAAAGAACAGAATACTTTATGGTAGCAGGTCACTCTTGAACATGAAACTTTCACTCCATCACCTTGAATTTTGGGTTGGCTAATCTTATTAATGGTTCATCATAGCTATGGTTCATCATAACATCACTTCAGTTTTGGGTCAATGCTGCGAACTCATTTCAGTGTCGTTAATATGTTCAAGAGAAGTCATCCTATAATTCTTCATCTTCTTCAATACTCATAAACCTTCATTTTCATGACAATCATCCCTGAATATTGCTACATCAAGTCACAATTTGTCTCCAAAATAATTACTCCCGTTTAACGATAAAGTTGCTTCCTGTCAACATCAACTCATCATCTAGGAATTTAAATTAGAAACATCTTTCTAGTACCTTGGGGCCCTCTTACATCATTGACAGGTTTCTCGCTTCCGGACCTTCAACCGAAAGATTTGTTTGGCGTTTGACATCAAAACATTTATTTATGCCTTGCAAATTATGCTGAAAACCTTGATATCCCTTAACATCAATGGTGGTTTTCTCGCGTCTGTTAACAACTCACATCATTGGCTGGTAATCAGATGATGTATTCCCATGTTTGACTTCAGATCACATATTCTTATGGTTATAATTGTACTTGAACGATCAAGTGAAAGAGATAAGAAGACCCCAGATCTAGTTTGATCCATCCGGGCTGCGATTTCAGGAATTTTACACATCATCCGTAAGATGGCTTTACATATAGATCTTCATCCGAACATGGGCTTATATCTGTAGGCATGTCTATATCGAGCAACATTATGATGTAAATGAATTTTTGAATTATGTACATGTTATGATAGTTTATGTGATGACCATGGGTATGCCTCCCTCAACAATTCATGTCCAATATGTAAGGTATCATGATGTAATGTATTGCAAATTGATGCAAGGCACCATCCACTTCAGATCCTACTCATCACATCGTAAAGCATCTCATACAAAAATTATTATTATTTTGACTTCATGCTTCAGGGGAAAACTGTTATAGGTAAATTTGGGCATCATCCCCCAAGACCTGGTCAAATTGGGAATCATCCCCCAAGACCTGGTCAAATTGGGAATCATCCCCCAAGACCAATGAATAGGGTCTATCATTCCCTTAAATCATTTTCTATATGCCCTAAGTGAAGAAATTACTTTGATGAATTCAATTGTGATATTTCCAAGGTTTGAAGTATAGATTATATAACGCATTAGCTCATCAACGCTCCTCTACATGGGATTAACTACATTATAGTGCACTTACCTCCATGCAAAGGTGCACTGCAGTGCACTTCCCGACACTCAAAGGTGCGTTGGTCTCCTGGGAGTGAAATCATCATTGTTCCAGGAATCTCCACATGGACAGTGCCTTCCAGAAGAGATCATAGGTGTCATATTTCAAATACAAGTGTCCATCCATCACCTCTAAACTTGGAAACATGTCTCACCTATTATTAAAAATCCATTCAATTCTATTCAATGAGAAACTGCCTTCAGTTTCCCTATAAATTGAGCACTCATCTAAGTGCTAGGGAGGAACAATTTTGTGTAATGTTATGCTGTTGGATTCTCAATTGATGAGAGCTGGAAGTATTGATATGCTACTGAGATGATGCTTGGTGTGATGAGGACGGAATGAAGTTGGAGTAGGTTGACGATGAATCGATCTATTGGTTGTAATATTCCCCTCCTAATTTCTTAATAAACATATCTATTCATTTTCTCATACATATTTTTATATCTTGTGAAATGTATTCTTGATTATGTATGTATTCTCAGATCTAATTGGTTCGATTTGATTAAGATAAGTAGATAATTTATATTTTTATGTTGTTTATTGTTCTCTGTCTTTGATTGCAGGAATCAATCTAGTGGCTTTTGTTGGATTGAGAGCGACGACAATAATGACAAAAGGAGAAGGAGAGTGAAAGGATCACAGGTAGGCTTCTTTCCTTTATGTCTATCTATTTGTCTTAGAGAAAATAATAGTTGTCTTTCTTCTGTTGTTCTGAGTGAAGGAACACCACACTCAGGGAATCTAGTTTATTCGTAGATTATAATTCCATATAACATTCAGCTTGAAGAAAAATTGTCACAATCTAGAGATCACAGTTTAGAGAATTTTTAGCAGAATAGAGCCTCTGACACAAAAAATATTTCCCTCTCTATTTGTAATTAATGATAAATTGATGGCCAAAGAAGATTATGGGAAAATAATTCAAGAAATTGCCAGGGATACTGTCAAATTTTCAAACATCAAAGGCACATTGACAGGAAAGGAATTGTTGGGAACATTAAGCAATGACATTTATATTCAGTATAAGATAAAACATGTTTTTTTGGTGAGGCCCACTTTTTCTAAATACACTGAAACAGATGAAGTTTATCATAAGGTAATAAAATTGCCCATCCCTAATGAAGAGCATTGGGAAAATTTGTGTGAATATCAAGAGTAAGTGGTAAAAGAAGAAAATTCAACCTCTACCAGATCATCAGTAATTTGACAACCAATGCAACCCATAATTATCTCCTTTCAGCAATTGTTTTTAGTTAGAACATCACTAGCACAACAAACCAACTTTATTTCCATGTTTGAGTTAGACTCTTATTTTGGCAAATAAAGTGTTATCTATTATGATAGCGTTTAATGTGATCTGTTGTAATTTTTATTTTCTATAGAGACTTCACTATACAAAGTATTATTGGGGGATAATTGAGTTTTTGAAACTCTGTGTATTACTGTGGAGCTACTATATATTTTAATGAAATCAAATAAGTTGCAACAAATATTGTGAGATTCATGTGGTATTTCTTTTGAGCACTATTCTTTTATCTTTGTTATTTCATTTTCATTTCATTTTCCGTGTAAAAATATTATCAGTTTATAAACATAGATCAGTTATATGTTATGTTTATTAAGATTTCTACAAATGTGTCTTTTCTTCTGAAGAATGAATTCATATTATGTGCTCATTCAGACCCCTACCTTTTTTCTACCACTATACACAAATGACAACTTAATTGTGCTCAAATAGTTTTCCTACCTTGCCTTACTATGTTCTCTGCAATTCAGTCTTTTAAATCAGCTTTAGTTTCACTGATCATAATTTTTCATCCAACAAAAAAATTATTAAACAAATTTCAAAAAATATTAACTCATATCTAGCCTAAAATTTGGTACTTAGCCTAAAATTGAATATTTTAAAAAGTGACACAGAGATAGCCCTCTCTGGTTAGGTAGGGCTAGCTACCTAGCTAAAAGGTGGTTTGTGGTTACCTTTCTTCACTCCTATTTTCATCCTAGGAAGTTGGGGAGAGTGATAACAATTCCCATGTCCTTTTGCATAGCTCTCAAATAAATATTTGAATTATATGTGTTTAAGTGATTGGATTGGACCAATTATTATTTGTCATCCATTTTGATGCTTTTAGAGTGGAATCAATTGCGGAGTCATTTTTATTGGTGGTCCCATTTTGGAAATTTTTAGGTGAAAAAATTCATGATCCATATTTAGGTCTTCATTGATTAATTTTTGTTGTTCAAACCCTACCATGGACCTAGATTCTACTATTTATACATTAGTATATTTACAACAATGCAAGAATCTCCAAAATCAAAGCTAGTATGAGAAATTTATGCCTCTTAGAAGTTGAACTATCGAAATTACCACAATAATTTGAGAGGATCCCATGTAATCCCTTGTTATTCATGGAAAAGTAGCTAGCCACATAGGAACTATTTAGGATTGAATGAGTCAAGATTAACCCCTATTTGGTTATTAGGTTATGTTATAACTGGTCCACCACTAGGAAGAAAAAAGATTCCACTCTATTCGAGTGTTTTTTGTTCGATGAATGTGTAGTTGTTGAGAGAGAGAGAGAGAGATGGTTTGTGTTATGTCGCAACCAAATGGCCACACGTCTCACTCCTTTGCACTTGTATCCATTTCCAATAAGAGAAGGAGACAACTAATCAACCTTATTATTTGGGTTTCCTCTTGATAGAGTGTCCTAGGTCATATCCTTTATTATTGTGGTTTTGTGAGTAATTTTTCTATTTTTTCTATTTATTACTATTTATATTTTTCATGCACATGTAGTAAACAATAAATTAATAATTCTAGAAATATAAGGAAAAATAAATTCTAAAGTATAGATTCTAAATTTTAGTAAATTTTCTTTATTATATCTCTTGTGACAAACTGTTTTGTGGAATATCCACAAAAAATTATGGATCACATTGGTATCATAGTAGGTTTCTTTGGGTATATTGTGTGATTTTCATGCAATTTGGATTGGTTAAGTTGAAATTCATAAAACCACAACCATGGTTGATGAATCTATTGATAACCCTCAAGTTTCAATAGAGGAAATATTTGCAAGGTTGGAAGAGTAGGTCACAAATATTAGTCGTGTTATGAATCTTGTCATGGTGGCTATGAAACATAATCTTAGAATGAGAGAAGATGGAGGTTTCAACTTAGAGGTAAGATTAGAGGAAAAATAAAAGGATTAAGAAGAAGTAGAGGGGGAGACTAAGATATAACTCAAAAAACAACAACCAAATTTGAGTTCCATTAACCATTCATAATCCCTTTTCAAGATGGAATCAAAGGTTGAATCAAGCCATATCAAGGTGATGTTGACACTTGAAATTAAATCATTGGTTATAGTATTTAGAGATTTATTTTGGCATTCATCACATAGAGGAAGAACAATTTTTTTTTTTCACATGTTTGAAACTAGAGGGCCATGTCTTGACCTGGTGAGAAATCCATACAAAAACCTCGACGCTGGAAGGTTATTATCAATGAACAATTGGGAGGATTTCAAAACTCTCATAAAGTCCCAAAATCTATACTGTCAGGTATGTAGAGGAAAAATGGATATGATAGAATTAATTTAGGAGGAGGCAGAGGCTGAGTATATAGGAGTACACCACATAATTAAGGAATATGGAAATAATTCTTCCAAAGAAGAAAAAAAGCAATGAAAAAGGGGAGAGGACACAAATATAGTACTCAAAAAATACCAATGAAAATATCCCAATAACCAATACAACCATTGTAACATTGATGGTCATACAAAAGATAAGTGTTATAAATTACATCTAGAAATCAACTCAAAGAACCAAAGTATGGGACGAAGAAAAATATCATAGCCTCAGATTTGAGTAGTCAGGTGGAAATCAACTCAGATGTAGATGAGAATATTATTTCAAATTTTTGCATAGGGGGTGAATCTAAGTAGCCTTCAACAACAAAAAGAGAAGGATATGACCAAACTCTTTCATATAAAGATATAGCTCAAGAAGAAAATTGATACTTTGTTCAACTCAAGATCAGAAGAGAATTTCATTGTAGTAGTGTTTGTCAACAAATTGGGATTCGATTTTTTTTATCATCTAAGCCCATATCCATTGGAATGTGTAAATAAATATGTGGAAATAAAGGTAACTAAACAATGCAAAATCAGATTTTTTATGAGTGTTTATTTTATTGATGAAGTAGAAGTGGATGTAGTTCCACTTGATGTAAGTGGAATGGTATTTGGAAGTCTCTCTATGCACATTCATGATGCAATATTCATGCTGAGAGACAACTAGTGCTACATCATTAAGGATAGAAAATAATTCACGTAACACACACAAGGAAAAGTCAAAAATTTCACTAGAAAGTGCCAACCAAATCAAGAAATTGATCAATTATAGCAAGATGTGTGCTTTACTATGTCTTAGAGAAAAATAGTCTATATAAGAGTTAGTAAGAGAAAATTCATCCCTAGAGGGGTGTACTAAGAAGTAGAAAAAATATATGGAAGATTTTTTATAGGCATACAAATGTATGTTATAGGAGCTTAAATAGATACCACCTAAGAGGGAAGAGGAGCACGAGATCCAACTCTGGCTAGAATCTTCATTGCCAATCATTGGGATATACACCTAGTTTATTATAGAAACAAATGAGGTGAAGATGCAATTGTAACAATCGTTGGGATATGTTTTCATTCAACCAAGTACCTCACCATTTGGTCACCCATCATAATTGTTCCAAAGAAGGATGGGATTTGGCGAATGTGTATTGATTACAAGGCATTGGGAAAAAATATTCTCAAGAACATGTACCCCTTAGAATAGATGGTTTTTAGGCCCCGTTGGAGAAAGAAAAATACTTATCAAGATGGAATTGAAGTCAAGATATTTCCAGGTTCGATTCAAAGAAGAATATACTTGGAATATTTCCTTCAAACTAGACATGTTGAAAATGCAGCAAGATGATGGAGCTTAGTGAAATGAAGTCGCCTTCACTAAGTGGGCCTGCAGGAAAATTCTGGCGCAAAATCTATTTTTAGACTATGTCTATTTTTAGACATATGGAGCATGGTTCGGGGATTCCAGTTTGAGATTATTGAAGTATGTGTCATGTTGGTAAAAATAGATGAGACTCTATTTTTGAGGTCAAAGAGGTCGAAGTCTATTTTTAGACTGCCTCTCCTTAAAACAGGGAAGTCAAATATTATTTACCCTTAATAATATTTCGACTATAAAAAACAGTTTACTCTCTTGGAGCACTTCAGTTCGAGCTACAGAAGTGGTTCATGCATTTGAAAGAGGAATCACATGGTTCCCAAGGGTTTGATGGCATCATGCATGGTTGACTTCAGTTGGACTTCAGTTGCAGAAGTTTGGAGGAGTTAATGAGACAGCTAGTGGAGTTGTGTTCTGTTTATTTTAGTTGAAATAGTTGAGATTAGTTTAACTAGCTAATCAATTAGTTATGAGTGGAGTGAATTAAATATTAATTAATTAATTAATTAGTAACTCATTATTCAACTCAAGAACACATCAGTTCACTACAGTGCATGATCAGTTCAGTGGAGACCAGTGAAAGAGGTAGATGAAAGGGTGGAGTTAGCTATCAGTTGTGACTATACTGCTGCTATTTGCAACACACAGATAGGTGGAGTAAGCCCATGAGGATTGCGCAGTTCAGGCTGGTGGTTTATCTATATAAAGAGGCCATCCCATAGCATTGAAACACGCAACAGAGGCAAGGCAATTGGCGGTGAGTTTTGAACCAGTAACCTGTTCAAAACTGAGCTAGATTGTGAGTAACTGTATGAGAAAGTACTGAGTACTTGTGAGGAGTATTGTACTGAGTTTGTTACTTGATTTCTCCATTATAATATACACAATAGCTGCGGGGTTTTCATCTATAAGCTTTCCCCATACATACCGTGTTAATGTGTATGATGATTTGATGTGTTATCGCTTGATTTTATTTCCGCATGTGTGATGATCTGAGTTGAGTTGAGTGGAAGAGATTATGTGTTGTGTATGAAGTTCAAATAGTATGTGACCAAGATAGTCTCGGTGGATAATTAATCATTATTCAGCAAATTTCTACATGGTATCGGAGCTATTGAAGCAGAGATTGATCATCACAGTGATTACAAACTTATTTCGGTAGACAGAGTCTGCATGCGGGCCAGGTAGCCTCCGGATTCATCTTTCTTCTGAAAGTGAAAGGTCTGGTAAACGCCCCTTGCAGTCGATCTCTGTGCTAGAAATAATTTTTTCTCACGATCTAGAGCGGTTGAGCTTTGAGGTGGAATTCGAAGTTTTGCAACAGTTTTGTTTTCTTGGTGCCAGTGTTGAAAATGTCTTTCAACGGTTTGCGACTCGAATATGCTCTTGAAGGCAGTTCGAATTATGTTGCATGGAAGGATCGCATGGAGGAAGTATTAGAAGATAATGGTCTGAAGGAGTTCGTAGATACGGATGTCCAAAAGCTCACTGATCCTGCTGAAGTCGATGCATGGCAAAAGAAGATGGTGAAGTGTCGAAGGATCCTGTTGGAGGGCGTCAAGGATCATATTGTATCTAGCCTGCATGGAAAGGCTACTCCATATTTAATGTGGAAAGCTTTGACGGATCTATTCAAGAGTAAGAGTGACCAAAGGAAGCTGGCGCTCAAAGATAAGCTCAGGAACATCAAGATGGAGTATGGCTTACAATATCGCATCACTCAACAAGTTCATCACAATAAGGATGAGTCAAGTGGGAAGCACACAAAGCTCACTGATTGGGTATGCTTGGTTTCAAGTGTGTCGATCTATGTTCTTTGACATGGGTGGACTATTTCTATGACGGGAGATCGGAGTTGTTCTCAGATGAGGAGGATTTGGGGTGTGCACACGTAGATGTGGCTGGAGGAGTGCAGGGATATGGTATGACCGGGGTGTACCCAGCATCTATACCCTTCGTAGGGTCTGTAAACCCTTTGTCTCGTTAAGGGAGTCATTATACAAAACGGATTGAAGAAGGTCCTATTTCTCCCATGGGTGCCTCTGATATGGGCGTTTGATGGATGACACCAAGCAGCTCTCTCAGAAGACTACCTGGAGAGACCTTGGAAGAGGTTCCAACCAAGAACCTTTATCAGTTGCAGGTAGATGGCTGCGCAGCTATGGCATGCAAGGCGGGAGAAGTGGTGAGCCGGGATGATGAGGGCGAACTGTGGCACAGGAGATTGGGCCACCTTCACCATGGAGCTTTCAAGATTCTGCAGCAGATTTCTACTGGGCTTCCTAAGGGCACTCTTGCGCAGTCAGATCAGTGCAAGGGGTGTACTTTAGGGAAGTATGTGAAAGCCACCTTTCACGAGAAGGATAGTCGCGCCACGACGATCCTTGAGGGAGTTCACACAGACGTGTGTGGTCCTTTCTCAGTTGCTTCGACAGCAAAGCACAAGTATTATGTGATCTTTGTTGATGATTTCTCTCGAAAGTGCTGGATCTTCTTCATGCAGAAGAAGAGAGATACATTTGCGAAGTTCTGTGAGTTTAAAAGTAAACTAGAAGAGCTCAGGAAGAAGGGTGGATTGCTCCATGGAGGATAACCCGTGGTGAATTCATCTTCAAGCAATTCAAAGAGTTCTCAGCCACAGAGAGTGAGCTGAGAGAGAGCCCATCGTGCACCTACAACCCACAACAGAACGTGGGTGGTCGAAAGGAAGAATGCAACGATCGTGGTGGCCGCACGGGCGATGGGTGCCAGGCATGACTGTGGCCTACCCCTACTTCAGGGATGAGGTGAAGCGGTAACATGCTAGGCAGCGTGCAGAACCGCTGTTTTTACAAGCTCCTGCATGAGTACACCAAGAGGAGGCTTATTCTCGGCAAGAGGCCCGATATTTCCATCATGGATTTTTGCCCTCTGGTCACATGCATGGACGAAGATGCGAGAAGGAAGTCGGATCCAAATCGCTGAGGTTGAAGATGGGGGTAAGACCGACACACCTCAAAACTAATGTGTATTTATTTTTAGTAGCTCAAGACCCAGCTGTGCGACGGGACATAAAATTTCAGGAGGAGAAAGCCATGCAGTGTTCGCTTGAGAGGGAGCTACACTTGCATGCAGATGAGGAGCTGTTAGTTCCTAAGGAGGAGCTTCCGGATGTGGATCAGCCACAAGAGGAGGTTCAGGAGGTGGAAGAAACCACCCATGCAGCGCCAACCATCAGAGGGCGCATGCGCACTACAGAAGCTGAGCGACTGGCTCTGGATGCAGAGAAGGTTGTAGGACCACCTACAGCACAGCGCAGACAGAGACAGTCACCGGATCGGTACACTGGATACATGGCTCTTGTGAGTCAATGTGTTGTGACAGAGCCATCCTCTTTTGAAGAAGCTGTGGAGGAACCCGCATGGGTTGATGCCATGATCGAAGAATATGATTCGATCGTCAGGAACAGTGCATGGGAGATTGTCCCAAGACCGGTGGGGAAATCAGTGGTGGGTTCGCGATGGATCTACAAAGTGAAGCAGGCGGCTGACGGGAGTGTGGAGAAGTACAAGGCGAGATTTGTCGCCTGTGGCTTTTTCTCAGGCGTATCAAGTGGGATCGAATATTTGAGATCTTTTGCACTGTCATGTGTATCGATACGACGATCCTCGCTTCTCACAACACAGATAAAGATATCATCGATGATGTGAGATGGCGTCCTCAATGCAGTTGCTGAGGAAGAGGTACACAGAGCAGCTCCCTAAGGTTTCCAAGATCTTTTGGGCATGAGTTTGATGCCGCCACCAAGAGAGCACTGCATGGCTTGGCTAAGCACTTCCTGCTTGTACACTTCCTGATGTGGAATTACTTAACTTCCGGCTCGATTCTCCAAGAGTGAGGCGTATCCAAACCTGTACCAGATTGTGGTGGAGGGGAAGCTGTTGATCATCGTACTGTATGTAGATGATCTGATTTTGACTGGCGACGAGCAGTTGATACTTTCATGCAAGGATGATCTTGCACGAGAGTTTGAGATGAAGGACCGGGGCATCCTTCATTATTTCCTGGGATTGGAGATTTGGCAGCGCAGTGGAGGACTGTTTGTTTCTCAGGGCAAGTATGCCCGGGAGATTCTCGAGAGGTTCAACATGCAGGGCTGCAAGCCTGTTGATACCCCTCTTCCTGGAGGATGGAGGAAGGGAGATGCTACTTCGGAGGAGGTAGTGGATGCCAATTGTCGCCTGGATGGTTTTATGGGGTCGCTTATGTATTCCAAGCACATAACTCGTTATATGCTATATACAATCATGCAACAAGCTATGGTTGAGCCACAAGCTCTTTGCCAGAAAGCATGTATTATGCTGTATTAGAGGTACATCTAGATATGGTTCATGGCACAAGACAGAGACGGCGGAGGCGTACGTTGCCTCGCGCGTATCAAATGACTACATCAGAGATTGTGTTCAGCGGAGAATCATGAAGCTTTCATATGTTCCCACGGAGGATCAGGATGCCGACATCCTGACGAAGGCGCTCACCAGGAGCAAGTTCGAATTCCACAGAGGCAGGATAGGGGTTGCAGATAATCCATATCTTGCTGATAGGGAGTGTTGAAAATGCAGCAAGATGATGGAGCTTAGTGAAATGAAGTCGCCTTCACTAAGTGGGCCCGCAGGCAAATTCTGGCGCAAAATCTATTTTTAGACTATGTCTATTTTTGGACATATGGAGCATGGTTCGGGGATTCCAGTTTGAGATTCTTGAAGTATGTGTCATGTTGGTAAAAATAGATGAGACTCTATTTTTGAGGTCAAAGAGGTCGAAGTCTATTTTTAGACTACCTCTCCTTAAAACAGGAAAGTCAAATATTATTTACCCTTAATAATATTTAGACTATAAACATCAGTTTACTCTCTTGGAGCACTTCAGTTCGAGCTACAGAAGTGGCTCATGCATCTGACAGAGGAATCACGTGGTTCCCAAGGGTTTTATGGCATCATGCATGGTTGACTTCAGTTAGGAATTCAGTGGCAGAAGTTTGGTGGAGTTAATGAGACAGCTAGTGGAGTTGTGTTCGGTTTAATTTAGTTGAACTGGTTGAGATTAGTTTAACTATCTAATCAACTAGTTATGAGTGGAGTGAATTAAATATTATTTAATTCATTAATTATTAACTCATTATTCAACTCAAGAACACATCAGTTCACTACAGTGCATGATCAGTTCAGTGGAGACCAGTGAAAGAGGTAGATGAAAGGGTGGAGTTAGCTATCAGTTGTGACTATACTGTTGCTATTTGCAACACACAGATAGGTGGAGTAAGCCCATGAGGATTGCGCAGTTCAGGCTGGTGGTTTATCTATATAAAGAGGCCATCCCATAGCATTGAAACAAGCAATAGAGGCAAGGCAATTGGCGGTGAGTTTTGAACCGGTAACCTGTTCAAAACTGAGCTAGATTGTGGGTAACTTTATGAGAAAGTACTGAGTACTTGTGAGGAGTATTGTACTGAGTTTGTTACTTGATTTCTCCATTATAATATACACAATAGCTGCGGGGTTTTCAGCTATAAGCTTTCCCCATACATACTGTGTTAATGTGTATGATCATTTGATGTGTTATCGCTTGATTTTATTTCCGCATGTTTGATGATCTGAGTTGATCTGAGTGGAAGAGATTATGTGTTGTGTATGAAGCTCAAATAGTATGTGACCAGGATAGTCTCGGTGGATAATTAATCATTATTCAGCAAATTTCTACAAGACATGGTGTATGAGCGTTCGGTTATGTTGTTTGGCCTATGAAATGCACTAGTTATGCTCTAGAGATTAATGGATATATAATGCATGATTTTATAGATTCATTTTTTTTTTGGGGTGATATAATGGTATAAAATGTTACTTTAGTGGAGCACATATTACATTTAATGTGGGTGTTAAAGACATAAAAAAACACAAAATATTGACAAATCTAAAAAAATATGAGTTTGCACAAGGATATTTGGTGTATTTGGGATATGTGATAGGTGGAGAGATAAAGTTATGGATCTTGCCAAGATGGAGTCCATCATGATGTGGCAAGTGATTTCCAATGTTTCTAAGGTTAGGAGTTTCATTGGTATATCACAATATCTGAAGAAATTCATAACCTCATTTTAACTTGTAGAAACACCAATCCATGCCATAAAAATGAGCGAAAATAATTTTCACTGGAGAAAGGGTTGGAAGAGGGCCTTTGAGGAGTTAAAGGCATTGATTGTTGCATTACTGAATTTAAAACATCATTTTTAAGTGGAAGAAGATGTGAATAGGTATGCTATGGTAGTGGTGCTAATCTAAGGAGGAAGGCCTATATGCTACCATTTTGAAGTATTTCATAGGGTGGTTTTTAACTACCCTACCTATGATAAGGAGCTATATGATCTAATGCAAATTGTGAAAAATTGGAAAAACCATATGATGGGAAATGAGATAGTAATCCATACAAATAATCAGCCACTACAATACCTACAGGCCCCAAATAACTTACAATATACCATGCATTGCAATTGGATATGTTTTTTCAAAAATTTCATTTTGTGATCAAGTATAAGAAGGGAAAAAAAATAAGTTGGATGAAATAATTTCAAGGCCACCCACATAGAAGATCATATATTTGGAGACTTAAAATGAAAATTAAGCCTTTCATGCATGATGCATACAGAGAAACATATATAGATGATGAGGAATTCGATTTGTTTCAATAGTTTCAAACTGAGAGTCATGTGCATGATAGTGACAAAAAAATTGATTATAATCTCTAGAATCGGTAGCTCTATAGGATGGAAAATGTGAGCAACTATAGCTATTCAAAGAGGCTCACACCTCCAAGGTTTCATGGAATTTTGGCATAGAGAACGTAGCAAAAAATTATAGAGGTATATTGGCCTAGGATGCAAGAAGATATAGGTAGGTTCATAAGAGGACACGCGCTTTGTTATACTAGTGAGCCTAGTAATAAGAAATAAGGTTTATACCATCCCTTACATGTATCCACTTATAATTGGAAAATATTTTCAATGGAATTTTTGGGAGGTTTACTATCAACCAAGAAGGGACATGACTACTTTTTCATGGTATTTGTTAGTGTCAGTGAGATGTGCATTCTCATCCTTGTAAAAATACCATTAGCAGAAGAAGAAAAAAAAAAAATTGTTCTTTGGATATCCGAAATGAGCATCATTTCAGATAGGGACAAATTTTTCTTAGTTTATTTTGGATTACATTGTTGGAGAATATGGACACGAAGTTGAATAGGTTTACAACATTTCATCCACAGGAAGATGAGAAAATAGAAGTACTCAATAGGACTTCGGTGAAAATTTTGAGGGGTTACAACATGAATCATCTGAAGGCTTGAGATGAAAATATAACATATATACACAATCTTATAATAAAGCACTCTACACTTCTATTAATAAGTCCCCATCTGAAACTTGTTTTGGACATTTGCCACCTTCACCTTTAAATATTTCATATGGACAATGAGGACGAGTGAGGGAGGATCTTATAAGGGATGCTTTAAGGATACAAAAATTTGTTGAGAAAATAGCTAGATCCATCTATAGATGCAAGAGACGTTGCAGAAGTGACATGAAAAATACAAGGCCAAACATGATCAACACATACTAAAGAAGTCATTCAGAGTGGGAGACAGATTATGATTACATTTGAAAAAGGAAAAGCTATAGGGTTTTGGTAAGAAAATAAGGGATATATGATATGGTCCCTTTGAGATACTAAAAAAGGTGGGAGATAATGCTTATAGCCTCAATCCACCCCCATACATGTTCATTTAGTTAGTAGTGAATGAAAATAATTTGAAGCTCTATGGGTCTTCCATGCTATATTAGGAAGAGGAGAAGGTACTACCTTCTATAGAGGATATAGTGTGAAATGCTCAAGTAGAGTTAATAGAGGATGAAATTTTACAAAATATTTCTAGAAATACAAGATAAGGGTAGCATGATATTTAGCATATTAGGTTTAAAGGACAACTTATAGGTAAGGCTAAATGGTACTCCAAGGATAAGTCAATGGAAAAAATTCTTCACTTCATTTTGTAAAAGATTTTGGATGCGAAATCCTCCAACAATGGATGGTAATTAAAGGGGGGTAGTGTGAAAATAGCTCAGCATTTCCCAATGTTTTGGGGTAGATAACACCCCCCCCCCCCAACACACACACACAAAAAAGTGTTTTTTTTTGTTGATTTTTTGGACATGATATTTCAATCCATTGTTTTCTAATTTTGGTTCAATAATTAAGGTTGCAATCTAATTCAATTCAATGATTATAGTTTTGAATGTCATAGGGTCCAATATATCTTATTGTAAATGGTGGAATATCCATTTGTTGCTAACTGAGATTTTCACTTCTCTCTTTCTTAAATTGATCTCCACAATATTGGAATATGAGTTTTTTCTTCTTTTGATTCATGATATTTTGTTTAATTGGATTCCTCTTCCTTCAATCAAATTATATTTTTTTGGTTATTTTCCTTGGTAGGACTTCCTATTTGGAAACATATTTGACCTCTATAAAAACGACATCTCGATTATAAACATCATTCTTAGTTTTTGGGTTTCAAGTTTATAACCTTTTAGACTATTTTTATAACCAATAAATATACATGTTTTAAATTTATTATTTAGGATACTACCATTTTCCCTTGAAACATCACAAACAAAAATTCTATGATGTTTAAGAAAAATTTTTTTTTGTTTTGTTTTTATTTTCTTAAACTGGTTCATGCCTTGTGTAGAGTCTTGTCAACCAATACTGATGAGGGTGTGCTATGAACCCCATTTCCTATAAATTGATATGTATTCAAGATTAAAATCCATTTTGAGGGGAAAAACTATTTTTATAAAGAATGCAATACATATGACAAGTTATGATGATCCTAAGACTAGGTCTCATTATATATATGCAGGAGATAAATGGTAAATTACAATGAAGGATTCTATCTGACATACTAATATAAGAAATAAATTAATAATGAATGCTTATTAAGACCTTAATATAAGGGGAAAAATAATTTAACACAACCCCCTCTTTTAAAAAAAGGTTTTCCATCAAAGATTGTAATTGAGGGTGTTTTTTGATGAACTACTTATTTTTCCATGGAGATTCGTCTAGAGGCACATTATTCCACTTGATGAGGTAATCCATAATGGTTTTATTCCAAATATATAGGGAATTCTGATCCATAACTTGGCATGGTTTGTCCCAAAACCTTTTTTAGGCAAGATGCATGAAAAACCTTATGAATGCAAGAAGGAAAATCTAACTCATACACCACTTTCCCAATCCTTAGAATAAAATTTTAGGGTCCATAAATTTTTTATTAGTGTTTTGTTTGAGTATAATCTTGTAGTCTTAGAAATATCCAATCACCCTCCTAAAATTGTATTTCACTTCAATGTTGATACACTTGTTGGTTCATCGTGTTTTGCACAATTTGAATGTTTTCCATAAGAATTGTCAATGTTTCTTTATTTTTCTCCATATGTGACTGTCAAATTTGCTTTAGACTTATCTTTCAAAATGCATGAAATAATAGGAGTATAATCCAGGTGGATATTGGTGGCCACCCTCCTATTCCACCTAGGCAATTTCATCATTTTTCTTATTTACTATTTTTAGTAGTTTTTCGGGTCCTAAACTTCCATAGTCGTTTTTAGGCCCTAAATTTTTTTTTTTGGGCATGATTGATCTAGATATTTGAAGAAAATCATATCACTCGCTATATTCCTTGGAGAGACATTTCCAACAAGGTATCATATGCCCCAAACAAAGATAATATGACCAAGTTACGACCCCAGGAAGTTGGCTGCCCAACTAACCCCAACTGGACCCATAAACGATTAGTGTTACATCTCCTTGGGTTAGGGTTTTGGTTGTTTAGGGTTTTCTCTGATTGTTCAATAATAAAAAGGCCATTGAGCCTCATTGTAACACAATTCAGAGGCATGTAGCTGCCACATCTCTTCTTAGAGATAAGCTACCATCACCCAAGCTAGTTTATTTTCCATTCTATCTATAAGAATTTTTTAGTATTTGATATTAATGAAGTGAAGTGTTATTCCTGCTACATCTCTGCGTTTATGTTTATTTCTTTATTTTATTTCATTCCTGAATAAGTCTAGATCAGTGGTATCAAAGCGGTTTTCTCTTTCTCGTCTTTCTTTGCATGTCCCCAATGAGGTCGGGGTATAAGGAGTTAGGGCTCGATCTGGTAGAACCTTTGCAAGATCAGCCTCGAAAACCACGATGACCTCCCATGGTGAAAGAAAAAATGACAAGGTAGCAAGAGATCCTATAAAAATATTGCTCAAGGAGGCCCTCGAGAAACAAAGAAATGCGATGATGGATAACTTTTCCCAGATCCTCCAACGACTACCCATCGACGACACATCCTCATCTAGGAGCCACTCCTTTTAAGGTACAAGTAAACTTTTAAATTCCCATATTTAAGGGAAAAATAGATGCAGACGCCAAAGATAGATGGCTGAGTTTTCTGGAAGGGTATTTTTCGGTCCATGATTTATTCAATCGAGAAAAGACTACCTTTGTGCTCCTCAAAGCCGCCCCCCATGTCAAATATTGGTGGGAAAACTACTACGAATAGAGGGATGGGGAAGAACCCTCACTTTTTTCAGTTTCACCCACTTGGAATTTGTTCTAAAATGACATCAAGGAACAATGTTAAACCGTGGGGAGCTATGAGGACAAGTACATCTAATGGACCATGCTGCAACAACAAAGGGATCAAGATGTGCATGAGCTAACGAATTTGTTCCATACATTGCACACAAATTTGGTATCAAAGATTCAACGAAACACTTGGTGCTCAAGTACCACAATTTTTTGCACATATACATTCAAGAGGAAATGGAGTTCCTCGACATTACCTTGCTTGGAACGACATATCGATATGGCACCAATATCAAGCATAAATTTAATTAGAAGAAGCGACACTTTGGATCCGTGAATCTGAAGCCAGGAAAATGCGCTCGAAAATTGCAGAACAAGGGGCAAAGCTAAAGCGGGACGACTCAGGACAACCTACCGAAGTAGCAAGCGAAGAAAAAAACCACAAAGCCAAATAAGGGCACAGGGTAGTGGTGTGAATTTCATAAAATATCCACTCACAAAAGAAGTGAGTGTCGGCCAAACAATCATTGGTGGCCGAGCTGAAGGCATATAAATCAAATGCATGTTCTGATTTTGAGTGAGAACCAGACAAGGGGAATGACAGAGGGAATCAAATCATTGATGCAAAACCCAGTGCCACTATTGCCACCACCAAGATCCCAAAGGAGGAACCCAAATATCCATAGGAGGGGGAGAACCTGTTCTATTCCCAGATGTGGGTGAAGGTTTCTCCACTCCAATTCATTCTCAATAACAGAAGCCAGAATAACCTCAATTTAGTAGAGGCCATGAAATGGCTCGGCCTACCGACCACAACACACCTACAAGCGTATACCATCAGTTGGCTTCACCGAGGAATATATCTTCATGTCAGCCAGTAGTGCCACCTTCCCTACAACATCAAGCCCTTCACAAAAGAGGTATTGTGTGATATTTCTCCTGTTGAAGTTTTTGATGTTTTATTAGGCCAACCATACTTGTGGAAGTGACATGTTGTGTATTAGTCTAGGCCTTGTTCTATTATTATTACTTGGGAAATAAGTTGTACATGATACCGAAGGTAGTACTGTCTTCCGCCATCTCTTTGATTACTACCAAGAAATGTAGTAAGATTATTTCCCAAACCAAGAAATTTTTTTTCATTACGATTTTTCCACATGGAAAGAAGAATATTATGGATGCAACCTACAAACAGGGCGCCCCTACATGGCAGCAGGACATGGACAAAGTCATGGAGGAATACCAAGATATTTTCTCCTCACCCACATGGGTTCCTCTACACTATCAGGTCAAGCACTCCATTGATATGACTCTAGGCACACCAATACCTAATGGGCCAATCTATTGACGCTCTGTTATGGAGAATGATGGAATCAAGAGGCAGATCCAAGAGTTATTGCAAAAAAGGGCACATCAGGACAAGCTCCTCGCCCTGTGGGAGCCTGATCATGTTGGTACAAAATAAGGATGACACCTCTAGACTCTGTATTGACTATCAGGTGTTGAGAAAGATCACAGTCCGGAATATGTATCCAATCCCACAGATCAATGAACTCATGGACCAGCTCAGGGGGGGCAAATATTTCACCAATATCGACTTGAAGTATGGGTATCACCAGGTATCAATCGAACCCTATGATGTGATTAAGACTACCTTCAAAACAAAGAAGGGCCTCTTCAAATGGATGGTCATGCCTTTCGGGTTGACGAGTTCTACCACAACCTTCATGCGGCTGATGGATGACATCTTGTGACCATTCACCAACTCATTTGTGGTGGTGTACTTGGGTGACATACTGATCTTCAACCAGACTTGGGAAGAGCACCTCCACCACATCTGACAGGTCCTCCAAACACTATGACAACACAAGTTATGTGCCAATTTTGATAAGTGCACTTTTTTCATGACCCAAGTTCAATATTATGGAACAAATTATTGATGAGTGGGGGATGCATGTGGATCTAGCCAAGATGCAAGTCATTCGATATTGGACAACCCCAACCGCTCTAACAGAGCTCTGCAAATTTCTGGGTCTTGCCAATTTCTATCGCAAGTTCGTGTTGGAATTATCTCATATCACTTGGCCCTTGAGTCAAGTCACCAAGGGAGGAGCAAAAGAAAATTTATTTTAATCTAAATCTCAACAGAAGGTGTTCATAGAGTTGAAACATCACCTCTACTCTGCACCAGTGCTCACATTATCAATCTTGAAACAACCATTTTGAGATTGAGGAAAATGTCTCTGACTATGCAATTGGGATAGTTCTTACTCAATAGGGGCCTCCAGTGGCATATCACAGTGGCACACTTTCCGACACAGTCCAAAAGTATCTCGATTATGAAAAAGAGATGTATTCCATTGTACAGGATTTTCGACAATGGAAGCATTACATTTTGGGGAAGGAAATAGTCATCCACACATACCACTAGCCCCTGCAGTTCATACAAACACAAGGGAAGATGCAGAACGATCACCATCAAAAGTGGTCCACATACCTGCAATAGTTTCATTTGAACCTAAAATACAAGAAAGGAAACACCAATAATGTTACATACTGCCTTAGCTCACCACTAATCATGGCGCTAACCATCGTGCTCAACTTTTGTGGGCATGAGACTTTTGATTGGCTGCTTCTCTATAGAAGAGATCTAGAATTCAGCCACACATACAAGACACTCTTTGAGGGTAAGCAAGTTCCAAATTTTCACCTCCATGGTGCATTATTATGTCACTTGGGACACCTTTGTGTTCCTTCAAGCAAGCGTGCAAATATGGTTTGGGAAACACACTATAATCGGGTCACTGGGAATTTTGGGGTCGAGACTCAAACAATGGTAGTATTGTAGAAGAATTTCTATTGGTTGAACCTTCGACATGATGTCAGGAAGTACATCAGATCCTGCACTGCCTGCATCATTTCCAAATCGATCATTAAGAAGTAATGCCTCTATACTCTATTGCCTACCCCTAATTGACCTTGGGAATCCATCTCTGTGGATTACATGTTGGGCCTTCCTTCTACTAAGCGTGGTAATGACTATGTTTTTGTGGTCCACGATATATTCTCGAAGATGGCCATTATGGCGTCCTGCAAGAAGAATATCACATCATAAGCCATTACTAAACTCTTCTTTGAACGAGTCTCGCTACACTTTGGGATCCCACAGTCTATCATCTCAGATCGGGACAACAAGTTCCTTAGTACATTTTGGTCTAGGCTCTGGTCGATGCTCGACACCAAGCTCTCCATGTCCACAAATTTCCATCCCCAAACCAATGGAAAAATAGAGGTTGTCAACAGGATTATCATACACATTATGCGCATGTACAACTCAAAGCATCCAACATGGAATGAGAAACTCCCCTATGTACACCATAGCTATAATTGGGCTCTCCACAACCTCACCAACCACAACCCCTTTCAGGCGGGCTTGGTATTCCAGCCACTTTGTCCCATTGACATAGCCATGCCATTTGCGACTACTTAGGATGATTTGACTCATGTCCAGTTTTATGTTGACAAGGTGAACATATTCAATGAGAAAATTCAACACATCTACCAATAAGTTCATGAGATATTGGGCAGAGCCAATTCTAAGTGCAAGCAACAATATGATCAACATCGAGTGCCACACAACTTCCAAGTGGGTGACAAAGTGTGGCTACATTTTCAGAAGGAGCGCTTCACTGGACCCCACCACAAGCTTCACCTACTTAGATATAAGCCATACACCATCACCAAGGCTATAGGGGATAATGTCTTCAAGCTCAGTATTCCACCATTCCTAAGTCTGCATCCAATGTTCAATGTGGATTTCCTTCGGCCCTAATTTCGATCTCTACTGGACACATACAACATGGCAGAACAACTCACACCAACTGTGTTAAACCCAGACAACATGAAAAATACAACACTGATTAGATCATGGACACAGATCAATAACACCCACCAACAGAGGATCTAGCTATATCTAGTTGTGAAACTGAGCCAACTCCTTCATTACGGAAAGTGGTTCACCAGGGACAAGGTTCAACAGAAATTTCCTCACCTCATGGAGGCTCTGCATGCAATGGGGACCATTACTTCCTAAGGGGGGAGGAATGATCTAGGTGGATATTGGTGGCCACCCACCTATTCTACCTATTTAGTTTCATCTATTTTCTTATTTACTATTTTTAGTAGTTTTTCAGGTCCTAAACTTTCGGAGCCATTTTGAGTCCCTAAAATGAGTTTTTTGGGCATGATTGATTTAGAAATTTGAAACAAATTTCTTCAAAATCTGTAGTCCTCGGATAGATATTTCCAACAAGGTATCATACGTGCCAAACAGAGATAATATGACCAAGTTACGGCCCCGGGAAGTTGGTTGGCCAACTAACCCCAACGGGGCCCATAAATTCTTGGTGTTACATCTCCTCAGGTTAGTGTTTTAGTTTTTTAGGGTTTTCTCTTATTTTTCAATAATAAAAAGGCCCTTGAGGATCATTGTAACACAGTTTAGAGGCATGTATCTGCCACATCTCTTCTCAGAAATAAGCTACAATCGCCTGAGCTAGTTTATTTTCCATTTTGTCTAGTTTTTAGTATTTGATATTAATGAAGTGAAGTTTTATTCCAACTGCATCTCTACGTTTATGTTTATTTCTATATTTTATTTCATTCCTGCATAAGTCAGATCATAGTTGGATATCCATAAATGACCTCAAACAGGGTCATTTTAGTATATGTATGATAGATAGTATTATACCACCATTCCATAAGAGGAATCCACTTCATCCATTGATATTTCTTACCTGAATAATAACATCGTAGATAACCTACTGAACATTTTTTATGTATGTATGTTTTACCATTTGTTTGTAAATGATATGCTAAACTCATTGATAGTGTTGTTCCACTCATATTCCATAATTTTTTCTAATTTATTTTTATGAATTTTGGATGTATGTCACTTATTATTACTTTAGGAATACCATGGAGTCTATTAATTTCTTCAACAATACTTCTTCCACTTGGCTTGTTTTGTATGTAATTTGAATTCCAAAAATATGCATATTTGGTGAGTATATAAATGACCACAAAAATGGCATCCCTACCTTCATATTTTGGTAACCATGTAATGAAATCCACATATATATCTTTCCATCTTTGATTAGGTATATATAATGGTTGAAGTCCCTAGATAATTTACCATTTCTCCTTTATTTATTTGGAAAACCTAATATTCTCTTATAATATTTTGAATAACTTCCTTCATTTTTTTCCTTAAAAAAATATTCTTTGATAATTTGATATGTTTTAAATAACCCTGCATGTCCTTCCATAAAAGAGTCATAAGACTCTTGAAGTTCTTAGGAATATGTCATTTTGTAATAGCTAGGATATTTTGAGAGTCCACCTTAACTTCTTCCTTTGAAACAATATGACCATAGTACTCTATTTTTTGTTTCCAAAAATTACATTTTGGATATTCTTACATATAATTGATTGTTTTCAAGGATTGTTAGAACCTTATCCACATGTTTAATGTGATCTTCACATGATTTTCTATAGGTAAGTATAACATCCAAGAAAGTCGAAAAAAATATAGAAGATGGTGTTGAAACATTTTGCTCATAAGGATTTGGAAAAATAGGAGCATTAGTCAACCCAAAAGGCATGAAAAAGAACTCATGATGCCCTTAATTGGTTCTAAAAGCTGCTCTGGGATTGTATTTTTCTCTTCCCATGATTTTCTATAGATAATTATATCATCAAATACAACCAAAATGAATTTTATAAGATGGGGTTGAAACATTTTATTCACAAGGATTTGGAAAATGGGAGAATTAGTGTACCCAAAAGGCATGACCAAGAAGTCATAGTTCCTTTGATGCATTCTAAAAGTTGTTTTCGTAATGTATTATTTTCTTAATATGATTTAGTGGTATCCTAATTTAAGATCAAGCTTTGTAAAATAATGTGCTCCTTGAAGCTCATCTAATAACTCACCAATATTTGGGACAGAGAATTTATCCTTAATAGAGATGTTGTTTAGATCTCTATAATCAAGGTACATCCTCCAAGAATTATATTTTTTACTCACCATCACTACTATAACTGAATAATACATGAATCTAGCATGTCTTGTACCATTTTCGAAGTCTCCCTGTTTTGTTGATGAGGATAGCTATAAGGCCTTTTATTAGGAGGAGTACTTCAAGGTATTAGTACAATTTTATGTTCATGATATATATATGGAAGTATACCTTTAGGAATTTCTTGGAAGACCTTATAGTGGTTTCCAAGGAAAATTTATTTTGGAAGTCCAAAATTTACTATTAAGTCATAGATACATCATGAGAAGATTAAATGTAAAAACCTTCTAGTATCATTCCTACCATACTTGTTGGGAAGAAGGTAATGGAAAAAAATTCTATGACAACAACAAAAAACTTAAAACCCACAAGCATATTTCCCAAAGTAACCAAAAAAGTTCTAGAATCAAAATAAAACCCACAGTTTTCTTCAACCAACTAAATTACCCAAAGTAGGGTCATCCAGACCATTGCTAAGTGGCGAAAGAGAGATAAAGGCTTCATGCATGTGTGCTTCCATGTGAACCATTCTACCCTCAAGGTAATCCAACCTCTCTTGTATCCTCTTCTTTCCTCAGCGAAGGGAGACTAACCGATCCATCATATGCCATTGGTTTTGTTTAAGGTCATTAGTAAAATCAATAATCTTCTTACGATCATTGTGCTCGTATTGAGCCAAATGTTCCACCAACGATATAACTTGTTGATTTTGTGCTTCTAGGGAATCAAAGGGAGCAAGAAAGTCTACACGCCCAGGTGAGGGGGTGGGTTGTTGGTCCACCTATTCCTCATTGTATCAGTGGTACATTTGATGCCCTATAGCTTGACCCCAAGGACCCACACCTTTATGTACACGCCCATTTTTATGGTACATACCACCCTAGGTAACCACCACATTGCACCTGCACAAAGTATTCTTCCCAATGAACCAATTACTAGAAAAAATCCAAGGCTCCTTCATATATAAACATCCAAAAAGGAATGCATAATGTGAGCCAAAAAACCCATTGGTTTTCCTACAGTTGCCTTCCATTCCCATGCCAGGGAAGCTCTAGTGACGACCCTCTCCAGACCCCCACCATCACCAAGGACACCAACCTCGCCAAGGCCTTGAGAATAACAAGTGAAACCTAGGCCCCCCACTAGAAACTAATAACCCTAGGTCTACAGGACCGCCACCCCATTGGCCTGCCAAAGACGAAATACAACAGAGTTACAGAACAAGAGTCGTTGATGGACCTACTCTGTCACCATCAAGCACCAAGAACACACCAAATACCCTTGAACTTTCCCTACCAAACTTACCAAAGAAAAATTATTGAATAGAAATAAAATTGAACATGTAGCTCTTACTCACAGATATTTGAGAAGGGGGCCCTTGCAAGCAGACAAAAATTAAACCCATCCCACCTAGAAGATAGAACTTCATAGCTCCATAGCCTGAATTTCAGTTGTTTACTAGGGTTCCAAATTAATATTCCTTGAGTCACCTCCTCTGCAAAATCAAATCCATTAGCATATGCCTTAATAATCTGCTTAATGCACTCAGAGCGAAAGGAAATAAAATGTTTTAGAAGATAGCCACACCATGCTCAGAGAAAGAAAGCTCCCACCAACATCTCACAACCCATTCCTTGAAACCCACATTCATGAACCACCATGGACCAAACCAGATTTACAATCATGGATCTATCTTGAACCTTCATAGCTTTCTCTCGGAGCAATGGCCTCCCCGACACACCTCAACATGTTAATCATTGTGTGGGAGGGGATTAATTAACCCATATTGACCACTTGTCCCATCCATTATCACCCCCATCAGGGATTCCAAGGCACATTTAATTCCTTTAGAATATTTTCATATTCTTACTTAACTTCCACATAATAAAATTTAAATACAACTCCCTCGTTACACCTTTTTAGGATATTTTTCATTATATGAAATTTGATGTATTAAGAAGGCATAGATTTTAACCCTCTAATCTCATATTGAATTCCTTTGAATCCAAGTCTCACAAATAATTTGTTATATTCTATAGAAATTGTACCAAATGTTCTCAACCATTAAATCCATAGAACAACATCTACTCCCCAAATTGGAGTGTCATTCATTGGGAATTCCAAATCATATTATCCCTTAGTTTAATTATGTGGGAAAATGTTCTCAACCATTAAATCCATAGAACAACATCTACTCCCAAAATTGGAGTGTCATTCATTGGGAATTCCAAATCATATTATCCCTTAGTTTAATTTTGTGGTGATTTTCCCACATAATTAATAATTCCTCCATTGGAAACTAAAACTAAAAAAAAAAATCATTCTCCAAGTAAATGCCTTCGTTTCCTATTCATCATTATTTTCCAAGGTGAATTTTTTTCTTTTCTTTTCATTTTTCCCCTTTTGACTATTTAGTGTTATAATCAAAGCATAGTCCTTACATTCTTCTCTCCTTCATTTACTTCTGCAATATTCAATTAGGTTAAGGTATGGTTTTCTTATAAACCCCTAAATGATTTATGATTCTTGTGTATGCTCCCATGGAAAACTTTTGTGTATACTTATTCTTAGAGTGAATATGATGAGAAACTTACCCAGTTTTCATAACATTTTCAGGATGTTTCATGTTTAATATATTATTTTAGTCTATTGATGTAAGATTCCAACAAATGTTTATCACTTGTGTTATCCATTTTTGTGTCCAAAAATTGAAATTCTAAATCATAATCTTCAATATCACCAAATTTCTTGATTCTTGTTAATTAACTAAAATAATCTTGTTTCTAAGCTTCGCCATATTGTCTACTAAGTCTCTTACAAATAAATCCTAATTATAATGATAAGAATGAGAATTCCTTTTAACTATCCATTTATACCATTGATAGGTTTTTATCTCAAAGTTCAAAGTTGTTATGTGAATAATTTTCTTATTGTAGCAACCCTATCTTAATCACCAAGTTAATTTTTAATTAATTATGTTGATGGAAATGTATTTCCTATGTCAGAATGTATGTATTTCTATTGTGACAAAATTGAACTGGATGAATCTAAGAACAATGTATATGTAATTTAAATGTTCTATTAATGACTATGTTGAAACAACTGACTACGAACATAGGAACACTAATATAGGCTATGATACTATGAGTGGGAAAGCAATGAGGGCATTTCAAGGAATTGTCTTGCCAAAGCATTACCACAAAGCTCTAATTTGAATCTAAGCATTTTCCCTTTTTATAAAGAACTAATTTATCGTGAGTAACTAGGTAATTAGAAAAATTGTTGGGGAATTTGTATTTTTAAAAACAACATATAACTACTTGTCTTGTTAATAACAATATATATCCACTTAACATAAATTATTAGCCAAGGTAAGCCTTTTATTTCAAGGAATTATCACACACAATATGTGTAGGCAACAATCATTACTTGACATAAAATATTTCCTAACAAACTATCTCTTATTTTTCCTTCCTAAATAAGAAAAAAACCCTCAATCAAAGCCCAATGCTTATTGTGAATTGTTTCACAGTTGAAGGAATTAAAAAAACAATTCAATCAATTCTACCCCAATGCTTATTGTGAATTGTTTCACACTCGAAGGAATTAAAAACACACTTCACTCAATTCTAGAATTAAAATGTCGCTGTCTAAAATTTCACTTACATTAAAAGGAAATGTGTTGCACTCATTTCAAGAAACATAAATAACTCTTGTAGGGAAAGAAAAACATCCAATCACTCTTGCAGGGGAATAAAGACATCCAATTGCTCTTTTAGAGAGCTAATCAGTCAGACATTATTTGCAGAAACCAAACAATATTCAATCTCTTAACAAAGTCAAGTTCTTACTTAAATGAAATCTTTCATCACCTCAATCAAAGATAATTCATTTACCATTCCCAGATAGCATAACCAATCAAGGAAATTAAGGTGTTATTACTCTAATTGCATCAATCATATTCGGTTGGAAAACAATGGGGGACAACATAAACAAACTATATCAACTACTTGTAACAATACTAGTTAATAACAACTTGTAGCAATAGTAGGTAATGAGGTTTAAGTAATCATCAAACCATAAATATTAATCTGTAGCAATAGCTTAGTCAGCACTATGTAACAACATACCACAATAATATATAGTAGTAGGAAATAATAGAAATAATAATTCTACTAAATAAAACCTATAGTGGCTATAACTGAGTGAAAAAAACTTGTATTCAAGAACTCTTTGCAAGCATCATGAGTAACAACAATATGCTAATCCCATAAAGGCCCAATAAATTTTTTTATTTCAATCCCATGAATCTAACTCAAAACTCACAAGTTGAGGAAAAAATTAGCTACACTATGTTTGTACAGTCACATCAATCCCTGTTAAAAAGGAGGGCCCTTCCTCCTTAGCAGGGAGGAAAACTCACATCTTACAAATTACACAGTAATTCATGAAATGATCCATGAAATTTTTTAATCTTTCATTAATTCTAAAAAATTATAGATGCACGATTTAAGAGAAAATAATTCCAACCAATTAGTCTCGAGGTAAGGGATCCCCTTCTATAGTTTTCACTCTACATCCAATTTTAGAATTAGATCAAAATAGGGATAGTTTTGAGAATATTTCGATTCTCAAGCTATCTGAATAAAGTTAATTGATAGTTCTTTGATGATCAATTATAGAAAAATATTTACAAATAAAGTTACTGCTAGAGTAGTCATCAATCATGAAATAGCTATGAAGTTGAGGAATCATAACTACTATGGCCAAATTGGCTACATATTTCAGAGAATTGGATCCTTGTTGACAAAGCAACATGTTTTGACCATGTAGGGTAACAATGCATATAAAAACTTCCCAAAGTAGCATCGAAGCTTTAGTAGTAACGACATGCTAGAATAACAATATCTATACTCATTGGAGTAACACCAAAACAAGATTTCAAAGTAGCAACATTATGAAAACCTTGAATAACAACATTATGAAGAAGGTAGAGTAACATCATTTTATTAGTCAGGAGTAACAACACCCTAAAAATGATGGATTAACAACATATTGGGCTAGATAGATCATCCTGTAAACATTTCTTCAACATATTATCAGTAATAACACTAAAAAAAACTATTTCCCTTTCAAATACAAGAAAAACTAAATGGATGGGAGTGACATAAATATTTGGCATACATGAATCAAAAGTTGGGATATCATATATAAATACATGGCTATTAAGGGTGAAATAAGAAAAAAGACGAGAAAAATGATGATAAGAACAAGCCAATTACTGAACCCATCAACAATCACCCTCATAAACATGAAATTTGGGGTGGAAACTGCAATAGTTCTTCATAATTTAATGGAAGGGATGTGCTAAGTAAATTCTTTGATTTTGAACTTGACCCATGGATTTCTTGGGAAACTGAGGTAAATGTGGGACTATACAATAATCGAATCCAATGATTATGGAAAAATATTGGAGAGGGAAAATACCCGCAAAAATAATGTGTAAAACATCCATTTACATAGGAATTCATTCATTCACACACAAAGAGAGACACCCACGAAGAGTACAGGCACATGGATTCCTAAGAAATGAAATTTAAGAGTATAATGTTATCAATCCTAAGTGGAACTATGGATGAAGCATCTTGGGTGATTAAACAATGTTTTGGGTGCCCAAATATGCCTATAAAAGTGTCAAATGCAGATTCAAATGATGGCATGTTTTGGGATCCTTAAAATTAATTTCTTCTTATCGAACACTTGCTAAGGAGTTTTGGGCTCTAGCTAGGTAGAATGTGCTAGGATTTGATGTCTTCTAGTTAAATAAGACAAGCAAGTGGTGGGAAAATTACCAAGGGTCTATAAAGCAGTGAAGAGATTCCCTTATTTTCTTTTCTAGCAAAGCTTAGAGGCATCTAGAGATTGTAAAGGCCCAAAATTTGTTTGGAAATTAGACCCCTGGCTTTATGTTGATAGATAGAAAAATTCCTCGTGAAACAAGGGATCATCACTCAATCAAGGTCCCAATTAGAACTGTACTCATTTGGTGTGGTTATTTCCATCGCTATGTGGCTCTAGTTGCCACTAAATGAATTGCTCCTCAAATGGAGACTTTCAACAATGCATTTCTAAGCTTAAAGGTAGTCTAATCTATTTAGAACAAATAAAATAGGTAATCTATATATATATCTACTTCCTATCCTAAATCTGAACATGTTAGTATTTTCCACATGTCACATAGTCATTGGATGTTAGAGAATTAGGTGGAATTATGATTTGGCATACATGTATATTGAGATATCAAGATTTCATGATGTGTAGCTATAGAAAATCTCTGATATTTTGATATTGGAACACCAGATAATCGACATGTCGGTTATATTGACATATTGATGTATCAACCATACTATAGTATTGATTTTTTAAGAAATGTGTGGTTATAATAATTCTTTGATATTCCTATATCACCTCAGCCACTATATAAAGGTTTGTTAAACATTGTATTCCATACAATTATACCACAATATTGGAGTACCAAAGTTTAAATGAAACTAAACATTTATGTTGAAAATCGTCGATACTTCGATATTTGTTTATTAACATAAAAACCCAGGTTAATTGACATATATTTGTGTTTTTATATCAGGATATTGGGATATCACAGTTTCACTTAGAATGAATAAAAATAATAAGCTAGGGGTCGATATAACGGAAAATTTGGGTTTTTATTAAATCACAGGAATATGCAAAAAAAGCCATGAGTGAGGGTTCAAACTAATGAGCAAAAGAATTATGTTGGTTATCATGAGATCGTTTTTTGTAAAAGTCCCGATCTTATCCCTTTTTATAATGATAAGATAAAATAGTGAATTGTTTATAATTTTGGGGTTTCATTCTTTATTTATAACATTTTAGTATTAAAATAAATTTAGGTAATTTTGAAGAAAATCTTAAATATTTCCATATATATGTGTGTGTGTGTGTGTGGGGATCCATTATTTATTAAATATATACAATATCAGAGTTGTTACCAAATCATAGCAACTCCATGAACCAAAATTTATCATAAAGCACTTCAAAACTTAGAAAAATGAAAAGATTGAAAAATAAAATACTATAGTACCATCATTTCAAAATTAAGAAGATCAAGTGACATTTAAAGGACGATAAATTCAAAAATTAATGGGTTTTCTTTTGTTTTTACCAAAAACATAGTTACTGATCAAACGAGAAAATTACCGATTAGCCGTTTTTTTAGGTAACAAAAGAAACACCTCATTTTGAAAAGTGGTGATGCAAAATAACCTTTTTTAAGCATATTTTTGGCAGTTTAAATTTTTTTATGTATCAAGTTTTTTTAATTGTTAGTGATTTTCATGTTGATTTTGAAAAGTGGTTATTCAAATTTTTTTTTTTGAGCATATTTTTGGCACTTTAATTTTTTTATGTATCAATTTTTTTGGAGCATATTTTCATGTTGATTTTGAAAAATGCTAATGCAACATCAACCCCCTTTTTTTAGAGGGTTCATTTTTGACACTTTAAATTTTCAAATATATTAAGTGTGTATTTTTTTAAAATGTTGATTATTTTACCATTTTTGTCTTATTGATCTTCTTGTTTTTCGGCTTAAGATTATTTTTTAAGGGTTTTCCAAACATGTATTTTTGTTTTTCTTTGAAATGTTTTTTATAATGAAAGGTTTAATTTCTTTTACAAAATTTGATAGAAATAGAAACATTAATATTTTGAGGTTATGATTTTTTATATATTTATATATCGTTAATCAATACTTCAATCACATAAAATATCTGTCACTAAATTATAACAATTTTAAACACCCGACCAAAAATACAAATTTTGCATATAAATATAATTAAAAAATATGTATTTTAAGACATTTTTGCTAAAAAACGACATCCTAAATTTTTTATTATTATAAAAAATTGAATTAAAAAAATCAAAGAATAGCAAATTTTATGAATTTTATATTAAAAATGATGACATTTTCAGAATTTTTTTCCAAAAACGTATGATTCATATAAAATTTAATATATATATATATATATAAACCAAAGAAAAAAAACATAAAAATAATTTTAAAATAAAAAAATTAACTCAAAAAATAAATAAATTGAAAAAAAACATTAAAAAATTAAAAAAAAAAAAAAATTAAAATAAAATCATAATAATAATAATAATAACATTAAAAAAATAAAAAGCATGTAAATTTTTTTTATAAACTATTAAAAAAAACATTGAAAAAATAAAAAAATAAAAAACATATTAAGAAAAACAAATTAAAAACTATTAAAACAAACCCAGAAAAAAATTAAATAACAAACATTATATATATATATATATATATATATATATATATATATATATATATATATATAACCAATAACAACATTTAATATAAATAAATAAATAAAAATTAACCATAATAATTAAAAATAAGTAAATAAAAAATAATAATTTAAAAAAAATATTTTTTTAAAATACAAACATATAGATATATTAGAAAATGAAAATAAATAAAAAACATAAAAAATTATTTAATAAAAAACCATTTAAAAAAATAATATATAAATAAATTAAAAAATAAATAAAGTTCGGCCGCATAGGTGGCGGTAGGGGCTGATCCTTGGGCGGGCAGAGAGCTCCTTGCCGCCACCTGGGCGAGAGGTCAATTCCTCGTCGCCACCTATGCGGCCCAACTTTATATATATGTTTTTAATTTATATATATATATTAAATTTGTTTTGTTGTTGTTTTTTTCTAAGTAAGATTAATTCTATTGATATAATACAAAAAGATTTACATTCGACATAGGCTCGCTGGAATTCGTTATGCTAGCCAATTCTTGCCAAGAAAAAGTTCAAAAACTCAAAATATGCACTGCCCCGAGTGGAGAAACCAATCCAAAATATGTTGCCCATGATGGGGAAACAACCATGAGCCAACATTGTCCAAAAAATAGAAGAAATTGAGCGTATACAAGAAAGACATAAAAACAATAGCATAAAATCTTACAGAAGTAGGAGACCTAGAGATGCAAAATCTTTTGTCGGTGTTCATGTTTCAGACATCTGGGGGAGGCTCCTCAACAATGTAGGAGCCATATTCCTCAAAGGAATCGTTGGCCTTCTTCGTCTGTTGCGTTGAAGACTCTGGAGTTGAGGCTGAGCGTGCCCATGAAAGCTCTTTCTTGCCTTCTGCTTTCGAACTCTCCCCACAATCACTGCCTAAGGAGTGCAATGCATTTTTTTCTGGAATAGCTGCTGATTTTCTGGAGGGCTGGTGATCGAACTGTGAAATAGTGGACTTCCGTGGGTGCTTCCGAGAGTCGGACTCAATTGCATAGGAGTGGACTTCTAGCAGGCGAAGAGAGATAGAAGCAGAGACACATTGCTGGTCCCTTTCCTCAACATCATCCCAATTAAGCATGAGTTCTGCAAGTCGGCCCTCACGGAGGCGAGATTGACAGTCGTCGTGAGCGGAGATGGGTGGACGGGAGGCTCGGCCTCACCCTCGGCCCCGAAGACAACGCATCTTGTGGCATCTAGGCATGGCGTCATAGGAGAGACGTGAGGGGAGACTGACTGGTGAGGGGAGACAGGATGGCAACATAGGGAGGCGTGAGGGCAGATGGAGTGTCAAGCACAGAGATGGAAATCAAGCTGCAGGGGAGGCGAATAAATCAAATGGAGACTCTGCGTGCAAAGCCCTGAAACCTGCACATATAGATGTCGAACGGAGGGGGCCGGAGAATGGCAGGGGTTCATGAGTTATTGTAGAGGCGTGTGGGAAGGACAAGCATTGAACTGGAGAGCAGGTGGGGAGCGACAAGCAATAAACCGCAGAGCAGGTGGAGTGCGACTGGCACCGGAGAAGCCTCATAGGCTTTTAATGCCAAACGTTTGGGCCAAGCACAACCACGTGGCTATGGCATGCGCCTCATGTCAAGCCTCAACTTTTCAATTCTTAACACCCGCATCTGAGAAATTTGTTTTGTTGTTTTATTTATATATTAAAAAAGTGTTGTCTGCATACTCCAAAATGACCATATTTGCACCACATTTGTGGACTCTCTCTAATTTTTTTAAATATATATATATATATATATATATATATATATATATATATATATATATATATATATATATATATATATATATATATATATATATATATATATAATTTTATTAAATAATATGGTTTTTTTATGTTTTTTATTTTATAAATTTTATAAATGTTTTTATTTTTATTTTAAATGTTTTTAAAAATGTTTATATTTTTTAATTATTAATTTTATTTATTTGTTTATTATTTATGTGTTTTTTTTTAATTATTATGTTTGATTTTATATTTAATAATTGTATATATATATATGTATGTATTTTTTTTTATTGTTCTTATTATTATTCTTTAATGTTTTTTTTTTTTTTTTTTTTTTTTTTTTTTTTCAAAATTTTAATTTTATTTTAAATTTGATTATATTTTTTATATTTTTATTTTTAATATTTCTAAATTTTCAATTTTTTTTTTTTTTTTAAATGTATGTACTATTTTCTTTTTAACATTTTTTTTATTGTTTTTTACTTTTAATCTTATTTGAATCATTTTTTGGGAAAAAAATAAAAATAAATAAATAAATAAAATAAATAAAGAAGTCATCATTTTTTAATATAAATGCATGAAATCTTTATAAAATATGTTGTTTTTTTTTGTAATTTTTTATTCAAAATTTTCATAAAAAAATTGTAATTAACATGTCATTTTTAGATTGCGGCCCACTAGTTTTTTAAATTTTTTTATAGATTTTTTTTTTTAAATGCCTATTTTAATAGTTTTTAATTTATGTAGAATTTTTTCTGGTAATAATCATATTCAAATGAACATTGTTGATGCGTTTCGAACCAACTAGTGTGGTTTATAATTTTTTTCAATCTTTTTTTTAATAAATTTCTTTAATGTTTTTTTTAATAATTTACATTTTTTTTTAATGTTTTTTGTTTTTTGTTTTTTTTTTTTTTTAATTATTGTTTTTTTATTTTATTTTTTTAGGTTTTTTTGTTTCTTTTCCTCATATAATTTATTGGTTTTTTTAAATTATATGTTTTATTTTCTTTAACATCTTTCTTTTTTATTTTTTTGGTTAATTTTACTTTAAATCTTATTTGATTTATATATTTTTTGGAAAAAGTACTTAAAATATCCATCATCTTTGAATATAAAATTTTTTATTTTTTGAATTTTTTTATTCAATTTTTTTGTAATTTTATTTATTTATTTATTTATTTTTAAATTTAACATGTCGTTTTTTAGCGAAAATGTCCTAAAATACATTTTTTTAATTATATTTATATGGAAATGTGTATTTTTGGTCGAGTGTTTAAAATTATTATATTTTAGTGACATATATTTTATGTGTATTGAAGTAAAAATTAATGATATATAAATATATAAAAAATTAGAACCTCAAAATGTTAATGTTACTATTTTTTTCAAATTTTACAAAACAAATTAAACCTTTCATTATTAAAAAACATTGCAAAGAAAAACAAAAAAACAAATGTTTGGAAAACCCTTAAAAAATTCTTAAGAAGAAAAGCAAGAAGATGAATAAGACAAAATATTGATCAGTAGTTGTCATTGATGTCAATCTAAGCAGCACTAAGGGCTACCCCGATCTTGCATGGGAATTTTGACCTACCAAATTACTATATTCTAGGTCAAGAATGTTTTTGATGGTTTCTACTTATCGAGATGTTTTCGTTGATATATGGCACGCCACGTAATTCTTCACGGTTTGAGATATATTCATGTTTGAAGTTTGTAACCCCAGTTAGTAGGCTAAAACCCCATGGGGTTGTGGCATGGGTCATTGAATAGTCAATAATTAATCATTTTTAAGCTCCTAAAATCCCTCCCACGTTCACTTGTTGAAGACCCTCTCAACCTAAGCATTTATATAAATTCGGATCCTCATATCCTCCTTATGCAGGGATTTCGCTACCTGAAACAGGTCATAGTGGAATTTGCACTATAATTTTTTTTCTACGAAAGTTCAAAAGCTGAAATGTTTATGTGGCGAAGCCAAAATCTTGAGGAAGCTCCTGTAAAAATTTCAGATCAAGGTACACAACATTTTCGAAGATATGATCTGTGGAAGTCAGTGTTTTGCAGGCTCTTGAACTTCATCTCAAAGAAGCGACATTGGGAAAATTGTCATAACCCTCTCTCTCTGAGTATCGGATTGGAATTCTGTAAAAAGTAGCAGATAGTGCACGAACTGTAGTTTTTTCTATATCAATTTCAGAGTCGAATGAAGAACAGTGACATGTAGAACACCATACAAATTCACTCTACTAAACCAATCCATAATTAGGGCATTGTGAGAGATTGGGAATAAATCTCTCTTAAAGAATCCAAATTGGGTCAGACGTATGGCATTGGAAAGAAGACTCAGAGGACTACTGCAAGACCGAAAATCACATATTGGGGATCTAAAATAACAGAGATACACCAGATTCAATATCGGGTTCCTAGAAGGCAAGAAAAAGCTAGATCATGTGTTGTCAAGGGCTACAAAGGACCAGATTTTCTAGGGTAGCAAAGCAAAGAAAGGTGCAGCAGAGGGTAGCATGACAAAAGCAACAATTAAGGTGCAGAACAACAATAATAAGTTCACCACATGAATTCTGCAAGTGGGCAGCACTGCATACAGTCATTGTAAAGGTATCATTGTGCTAAGTCATTGTAAATGCATCATTGTAAAAATTGTACAAGTTTCTATTTGCCAAGAGTTGAAGAGGCAATTTCGGGAGGTCTAGAATCATCGTTAGGTGGTTGTGTCATAGTTGGGGTTATGGTCTAGTGTGTCTTCTTCTTCTACATCATTCTATATCATTGTAAAGTGGACCATTTTCCCTGGTATGAGAGTCCATTCTTGTTTTATTCTTCTATAGGGTGGTAGGGTGGTGCTAGGGTGAGTTGTAGCTCATTGGGTGTGGGGGCATCCGTTCAATTGATTACTAAAGAATCTCGGGCATTGGAGCATCCATCCAGTGGGAGCTGGAGAAGAATTATTTTCTATATTCTAGGAACTTAGAGCTTTATTTTCAATTGGAGTTAAATATTAAAGAATTATTAGAAAAACATTCAGGTGGTTTTTGTCCCGGAGAGGGTTTCCACCTTAAAAATTGTGTGCATTTTTGTTCCTTTTGTTTACTGCTATCATTGTGCAAACACTGATAATAATTGAAGATTAACTAATGCCTGAAAGATTAATAATAATACTAATTGAAAGGAATACTGATTCACCTCCTCTCTCAGTATTTCCAACACAAAATGGCAAAATAATCAACATTAAAAAAAAAACTATTCACATTTAATACATTTGAAAATTTAAAGTCTAAAAAATGAGCCCTCTAAAAAATGGGTTTGATGCCACTTTTCAAAATCAACATGAAAATATGCTCCAAAAATCTTGATACATAAAAAATTTAAAGTGTAAAAAATATGCTAAAAAAAGAAAAATCTAAATAATCACTTTTCAAAATCAACATGAAAATCACTAACAATTAAAAAACTTGATACATAAAAAAATTAAAGTGCCAAAAATATGTTAAAAAAATAAATATGAATAACCGTTTTTCAAAATCAACATGAAAATCACTAACAATTTAAAAAACTTGATACATAAAAAAATTTAAAGTGTCAAAAATATGCTTAAAAAAAGGTAATTCTGCATCACTATTTTTCAAAATCGGATGTTTTTTTTGCTACCTCAAAAAATGATTAATCGATAATATTCTCGTTTTATCAGTAACTATGTTATGTTCTCTTGTTGAAAAAAATCTCTAAGAAAAGTTTATAATAATTTATCATCAACATCGACATCATTCAATTACCTGGTCAACAACTCTGGCTCATGGTAAATCAACATCAACTAGTTACCATAATTCTGGTTAGTACCTCTAACCTATGGTGCACCATAATCCTAGTTGGTACTCCTAACACATGGTACATTATTAGCATCAACTAGTCACCATAATTCTGGTCCCTCTCACACATGGTATATAAACTAGTCTTGGTTCACCATTATTGTAGCTCCTAGCGACAACCTTGAGTTGCAAAAGACCAGTGCCTAGGACATCTTGAAATCAGAGGTTAGGTTTAGACAATTTTAAGGGTGCCTCTGACAGAATATAGATAAAGAGAATAATGGTTGTGGTTTTTCATGAATGATGAAGACTTTGGAGTCTGATTCATGCAAATTACCCTATACTGCGAGAGGGCTCGGGAGGTTGTATGGCTCGTTGGCTTTTCAAATGGGCCAAGTATGAAACAATGAGCAAAGGCTTTCAAAATATACAAAGGTGTTAAGAAGGAATGGAGGAGGAAACCGCGAGAGACAGGCTTAGAATTCTTAATAATTTGTCTCTCGTGAATTAGAGGAAGCGGATGTAAGTGGAATGTGACCAACGATAGAGATTCGTGGAGCGTGAATTAAGGAGGAAAAAAAAGTTAAATACATGAGAGTTATTCATACACGAATTCATGAATAAAAATTCATACCACCAGCAGCTACATTACATGAATCATCAAAGCAGTAGAACATTGAAAGATGATTATACATAAACAGGAGATGAATAATAAACAAGAGAATACAGATGCATATTACTCATTGCTTCATCTGGAATCCAAATAAACAACATTGTATATCATATTATGTTCAAAATAGCTCTCCAAAATATGTGTCTTAGGGCATAAAGAGCACAGTCATACAAAACTACAGCAAAAATTTTCCAAAATTCAGAACCTTTCTTTCATCTTTGAACTCTCTACATATAGAGTTCTCTTTGAGGGTATACAATCGAATAATCATTCATGGTCGTCATACACATGTGAAAATCAAAATATCCTAACCAACTTCCAGAGCGTGCATCAAGAAATCACTCCCGTAATCAGAAAATCAAAACAGAATCTGGTGAAATCGAGATTTCACCAGCAAAACATCATAATCAAACAGTAAAAGAAAAACATAGTTGGCCATGGAGCCAAATCCTGGAATATTCAAAATGGGGCAGCGGGGAGTGGTTGTGAATAGGTGGGTAGCTTGGTTTCCATCGCATGATTCCACCTGCTGTGGAAAACCTCCACTCCCTCATTCTCATGATTTCCACTTAACCGTTACAGAATGACTAGTCGTGCTGCGCATGCCTCACTATTTAGCGAATATTTCCTGGAGAAACTGAGTAAACCATAACTATGTTTGTCCCGCCAAAAACCCGTGATGTGCTTGACTTGCAAAACTGAAGACCGGATTTCGGAGGGGGGTCTGTGGCACTAACACCTAGTGGAATGGTTAACACTGAAAAGAGTGGGACAAAGGCAATGGATGGGCTTAGGTGACGTGGCAAGGAGGTGGGCCCACCCGCAGATCGCAAATCAACGTTTTTGTTATGAGTAGAGGGAGGGTAAGTGTTAAAACTTGCGAAGTGCGATGAGCAGAGGTGACGTGGAAAAGAGGTGGGCCCGCCCGCAGATCAAAAATTGGCTTTTTTGTAAGAGCAGCGGGTAGGTAAGTGTTAAAAATTGCAAAGTGCGATGAGCGGAGGTGACGTGGCAAGGTGATGGGCCCACCTATAGATCACAAATCAGCATTTTTGTTATGAGCAGTGGGGAGGTAAGTGTTAAAACTTGCAAAGTGCGAAGTGTGATGAGTGAAGGTGACTTCGCAAGGAGTTGGGCCCATTCACAAATCACAAATCAACATTTTTGTTATGAGCAACAAGGAGGTAAGTGTTAAAATTTGCGAAGTGTGATGAGCGAAGGTGACGTGGCGAGGTGGGCTCACCCACAGATCACAAATTAGTGTTTTTGTTATGAGCAGGGAAGGTAAATGTTATAAGTTGTGAAGTGCAATGTGTGATGGCATAAAGGTGACGTGGCATGGTGGAGGTGGGGCCCAACTTATATCGCAAATCAGAGATCAGGAGCTTTCTTGTGAGAAATGGGGGGTAAATGATATGATTTGCGAAGTGCAGTGGGCAGAGAGGTTGAGGATGCAAAAACGTTAGTGGTAAGGGCTCTTTATTTTTTTAACTGTGGGGTGCCCACCTGACCCAAGCTTGAAGTGCTTGGCTTTTAGTTTAGCCGCTCCCACTCTTCATTTTCTTAACTCTAATGTTTCCTTATCCATTCATAAAACCCACAAGCCAACAACCATTATCCTAGTTAGTATATTTAACTCATGGAGAATCTCCAAATGCCTCACCCTTTATGAGTAATTCTGGGCCTAATGCTAAATGTGTTCACTCAATATATCTAGAGAGTCGAAGCCTTATTCTAAAAGGCACCCACTCAACTGAGTAATTACGGGCCTCTAGGACCATTCTTCCTAATTTCGGTTAACATACTTGACAAAGGAATAGTGACTTTCCTCTACCAGACCATTCTCCTTGATTTTGGTCAACACACTTGACACGAATAATTTCTGTCCACGATGCTATCACATCAACACTTTGGAAAATTCTCCCTAATCCTATACAGCCTAACCTAGAGAGAATGATTGTCCTTGATGTTTTAATTTCATCACTCCCTCTTGCTGAGAGAGACATGCTCAATCAATCCAAGATTTTCCTTGAAGTACACAAACTTCATCACGAGATAGAGGATTTTTCAACAATCTGCTTAACTACATAATAGTATTGGAGCCACATTTCTTCCTTTTGTATGATGTCTTGGTACTATATCTCATTGTGTTTTGACTATTCATCATGGTCATCACCTACCATTGATCAAAAAATGTTGCAAGTATTTTCTGAATCAACACTACTTGTCAACTTGTCGACCAAGCTACAATATACTCGACCTTTATAGTATTAAGTGAAACAAATGTTGGCTTCCTACTCATCCAAAAAATCATAATGGAGCCCAAACTGAAGCAATATCCTAATGAAATATTTCTATCTTCTACATTCTTTTCCTAATTTGAATTTTCATATCCCTGCAGCTATACTCCACTGTTTGAGACATATCTCAAACCATAAATGCCTGTTCCATAACCAAGTATACCATGCTAGTAGTTCAACACATGTTGAACCACGGGTCTTGGATCAACCATAAGTTAATAAATTACTTTTTGGTTACCCTAACTAGTTTCTCTTTCTGAAACAACTTATGTTATGGAAATCATAGTTTCTCCCTCTACCACTACTACTTTCTAGCATAACATCCATCTAGCCTGACAATGTCAATGACAATCCATCATCTCGAACTTATATTTCAACTTCCTCTGAAGCTAAAACAAGGCTCCCTAAATTCTCCTTGTTACAGAAGAAATTCTTTCTACCACAACTGCTCCCTCTAACACATGAGTCCTTTTGCTTCAATTAGAAACAAATCACATAGGACCAACCTTGATTCATCAATCCAAGTCTAATGTACAATATTCTATTTGCAAGAATGAGACGTCTTCATGACCCTCAAAGCCTTGAGGTGGTTCTATGTACACTTCTTCAATTTCTTCATGGAGATAAATAAAATTTACATCCATCTAATATAATTCCATAACATAAGCAACAATAATTCTAATAGAAGTGTACATGGAAATTGATCCTCTCTCTCTCTATTTCTAGGAGAAACTTCAGTTGAAGAATGTAGCCATGGTCGGTCTTCATAATCCTTGATGTATTTATAATACTATATAAAAACACGAAAGAAAATTTAATTTTAAATTAGAAGAAAGGAAATAAAAAAAACCACCTAAAATTAATATCCTTGAAAATAATTCATACTCACATAAATAACGTATTTACCATTAGTTACTACCCACCATAATTTAAGAAATTATTTGCATAAAAGATAGAATAGGAAAAAGATGTAAATAAATATACTTACCAAAGTTATTGCCCACCATTTTTTACGTGATATTCAACACTTCAACAAATATGAGTAAAAATTTAAATGTGAAAAATTACTAGAATTTAATTTATAAAGAGACATGATTAAATTTAAGAGACATGTCTATTGGGTATCTTGGGTATAAAATACATTTCATTTTAGATACACACATATCACTCTCTCGCACATTGTGATATCTACTTTATTTCCATCATTATTAGTTGAATTTTTGAAGTGTGATTACTTGATGAAGATGAACCACATTAGCTTGTTCGAAACATCTCGACAATCTAAAAGATTTACGTGATGGATATGGAAGAAAAATATATGAATAAATCCACTCACAAATACTCCATTTAGATAAGATGAAAGAACTATAATATATATTCACAAGTAATTACCATAGTTCAGAAATAAATTACTTGTATCATTGTACTGAAAAATCAACATGGTATCAAAGCTTTGGTAAAAGAAAGAGCACAAATATCACTCCTTGAAAAACCATTGAGATCACTTTGAAGAAATCCTAGATCTATATTCAAGTCGCATCCATGGAATATACTATGACATTAGAAAAAAATTTAGAGGGGGCCACTAAATTTAGGGCTTGGAAGAAAAGAATTGACCTAATTATTGCAAAATAATATATTTTGGAAATTGTGCATGGACAAGTGACTGAACATGTAGATGAAGCTAGAAATAACAAATACAATAAAAATGACATCACCACCATGAGAATTATTGTGGACTCCATCGAGGACCACCTTATTCCATACATCTCAAAGCTTTACACTTCCAAGAAGATGTATGATTCCCTAAATAAGTTATATACTGTAAACAATATTGTCCAAGTCATGAGCTTGAGAAATGAGTTTCATGATATAATAATTATAAAGAATGATACAATGGCTTTGTACTTTCAGGTATATGCAACCAAAAGTAAGCTCCAAGTTTGGAGGAAATATGGGCAACTTGTGCTCAGGAAGAATGAAGTCTTCTATCTAGAGAAATGAATCCAAAATCAGAAGATTATCAAGCCTATGTAACTCGTTTCATGAAAGTTGGAGGAAGAAACAATTTTTTTTTCAGAAGAGGAAAAATGGTTTTGATAGCAGAAAAAATCCTCAAAGGAAGAAAGATACATCTCAAATTCAATGCTTTTGTTGCAAAAAATTTGGTCACTTCAAATCCTAATGTCTTGAAAGGTTCAATGATAGGAAAAAGTGAGGAAATAAATATGTTACCACAATAGAATTTAATGAGAAATCAAGGATATCCAAATTTGAAGGAGATAAAAATCACTACTATTTCACATTTGAAAGATATCTTGCAAATGATAACAAGAAATGGTTGATTAACAATGGAGCTTCAAGATGTATGACAAGGGAGTGTGATCATCTTACAAGTTTTATGGAAAGAACATTGTCAAAAAAGGTAGAGCTTGGAGAAAACAAGAATTATGCAGCCAAAGGAATTGGGACAGCATCCATTGAGTTGGAAACAAGTGAAAAAGTTTACTTGAGCAACATACTTTATGTTTCAAGTTTGAAAATTAATTTGGCTTCAATTTCATGTTTATAAGATATAGGAGATATAGTGGCATTCATTGATGGGAAAGTCCTTGTGTGGGGAAACGAATCTAATATAAGCTTTGTTAGGGTTATTGTGATTCATGAAGGAAGGTTGTATAGAATACTTGGTAAATCTTCCAAAGATTTAATACATAATAATATTAACCCTAGTGAGATATGGAATAGGAGATATGCACATTTTCATTATAGAGCCTTTCCATATTTGAAGCATATTTCTTTAGGTGTACCACATTTGTAGATAGATCATAAAGGTGTGTGTAAGGGATGTGCTCTTGGAAAGAATGTTAAGAACCGTTCCCAAGAAAGGAACATAGTTCCAAAGAAATTTTGGATATAGTCCACTCCAATGTGTGTGTTCCCATGTTTATGAAATCTCTTGGAGGCACTATATAATATGTATCCTTTATCGAAGACTTTTCCTGCAAGATGTGGATCTATCTGATGAATTAAAAATATGATGTTTTTAGAATGTTCCAAGAATGCAAAGTTGAAGTGGATAAATAGAAAATGAAGAGAATAAAGATACTAAGATCAGATAATGGAGGAGAATACACCTCCAAGGAACTCATTTCCTTCTATAAGGAAGTTGGGATTAAGAGGGAGCTAATAGTTCCCTATAATCCTCAACATTCTAGAGTATTTGAAAGAAAGAATAGATCTATTAAAGAGTCCATGAAGACGATGGTACATGATCAATATGTACCAATGTTCTTGTAAGGAGAATTTTCCAAGATAGTCGTCTATATCCTAAAGAGAAGTCCTCATAGACTTCTAGAAGATAAGACGTTGGAAGAAGCATTCATAGGTCAAAAACCACAAGTTGATCATATGAGAATCCTTGGTTGTCCAATGTTCATACATCTACCCAAGAATAAGAGAAACAAGTTAGAGCCTTCCTGTAAGAAGGGGATATTTTTTTGGGTACAATAAATCATAAATATTGTATAGGATCTATTGGCTTGAGGGGTCCTAACCCAAGTTCAGAGTTAGCACGTAACCAGCAAAACCCTCTTACTACTGTCCCTTTCGGCAATGACCTACTTGCGCAGGCCAAAGTCTCACCTAAAGCAGCATGGGAGGGTGTTGGAACTAGGTTTCCACACCCTGAGAGAGAATTAAATGAAGTGGGTATCTATATATCTATCTTATTAAGCATATTGTATTGCAGACTAGAAACCTTAACCAGAAACCCTAGGTCAATTAATAGAGGTTAACCCTGCACGCACGCACAGACAATAGATCCATAATCCTTTTAATTGTTCTAACAATGTACTATTCAGCCTTTAAAGTAACATATATATGTAAATACCTTACACGTCGCCAATAAAAATAGGTACGCATCCCGATCCGATCACAAATAACATAAATCATATGCAGAAATAGAAATCATACAAAGAAGCAGAATTCATATAGAGATGCGAATCAAAGATGCATTCAATACATGAAATTTCCAAAACAGATATTTATTATTTAGTCTTAACCCTTACAATTGATAGAAATCCTTAAAATTCACCAGATCTACCCGCACACATAGCCAGCGGGGTCTGCACATAGGCGGACTAAGGTCTCCACTCACACAGCTAGCAGGAGCCTTTCAAACACAAAACACTTACAACATATTCACTTCAGAGTTCTATCATCAATTAATCCATTCATTAAATCCGATAAAAACTGACTTATCCAACTCGATCTAGAATTTTATTTATACCTCTCTCTTGCACTCATATTATGGTCCTCAAACTATGGTTTGAGACCCCTAGTTTACCCATTAACCCAATTATAAGTCATGAAGGGGCTTTGACCTGCCACAAAGCCCCTTGAATATTCTTTTCTTACCACACACAACTCAAAACTAACAACAATACTAACATTTTCCCCAAAATTATGGTCCTAAAGGACCCTGCTCCAACATGATCTATGTTCCAAGGAAACGACAGGTGGAATTAAGTAGAGATGTGACCTTCTTATTGGAAATCTGGAGAAGAGTACCCAAACATTGAAAATGAAGAGAAGAAGCATGTGACTCCTAAAGAAGAGGTTATGGGGCATCCTTCATCCTCCACTCTTCCTGAAGATCATGAAGATATGCCAGAAGGACCTTATGAACCATTAGATCTTGCGGTTGTTCCCAAAACTAGAAAAAGACAAGCTTAGCTAAAATTTTCTTTTCAAGATGCAAAAGGACATGCAACTCCAAAAGGAACCTTTAGGGAATCTAAGAGTGTTATGAAACCAGCTCCAAAAATATATTAAAAGAGAGATCAACACCTTATAAATCAGCCACTTCGAGGGGGCAACCTCCAATACATTACATAAATGAACAAATTTTGGATCATAAAAATGACCAAAACCTCCTTCTATATATATTGGTCCATGGGGTCACAATATAATCCTAGCCACCCTAACAATAATAATGTAAGGGCACAATAATAACAATATTGGGGTTACATGGGTACAACAATAACAATAAGGGGGTTACACTAACAACAATAAGGGACTATACTAGTAATATAGGGACCTAACATGCCCCTCTACTTTAAAAAACTATTGTCATCAATGCTTGAGTAGCTCCAGATTATTTTGTATAAAATTCTCATCCTCCCATGTAGAACATTCAGTGGGTAAGTTCTTCCATTTGATGAGATACTATCAAATTGATCGATTTTGTAGCTATCGAGTTCTTGTTTCCATGACTGCTATAGGTTCCAATATGATTTTTCCTTCCTCATCAAGTTCTAGAAATATTGTTTGAAATGGAAGTTTTTCCCCTATCACCTTCTTTAAGCATGAAGCATGGAAAACTGGATGCACGCGCGAAGAAGTAGGAAGCTCCAATTAATATGCCATAGTACCAATATTTTGCAACACCTTGTAAGGACCATAGTACTTTGACGATAATTTATTATCCTTATTAGCTTGCTTGAGGGACATTTTTTTGTATGGTTGTAGCCATAAAAATACCAGTCTCCTACATCAAAACTTCTCTCGCTGCGATCTTGATCTTCCTGTTGTTTTATTCAATTTTGTGCCAAATTTAGGTTATCCTTTAAGAGTTGGATAACTTCTTGTTGATGCTCGATGTGATCTTCCACTGATTTAACCTTAGAATTTTATCTTAAATAAGATGTGATGGATGGTGGATGATATCCATAAAATGCCATAAATGGGGTCATTTTTGTTGCAGTATGGAAGGAAGTGTTATACCACCATTCAATGAGAGGTAACCACTTGACCCATTATGTTTGCTTATCAGATACAAAACAACGAAGATATCCTTATAAACATTTATTCACTATCTCTATTTGACCATCATATTGAGGATGATAAGATGAGCTATGAGCTAGTTGAGTACCCAAACAATAAAATAATTCCGTCCAAAAATTTCCAGTAAAAATGGGATCTCTGTCACTTGCAATAATATTTGGGTTTCCATGTAACTTTTGAATTGTTTCCATAAATGCAGTAGCAACTATACTTGCTTTAAATGGATAAGATAATGCACAAAAGTGTGCATACTTGGTAAGTCTATCAACTACCACCATGATTACACACTTTCCTTCGGACTTAGGTAAACCTGTGATAAAATCCATTGAAATATTCTCTCAACATTGACTTGGAATGGATAAAGGTTTTAGAAGACCTGGGGTCTTAATTGTCTCAAATTTATTTTTTTGGAAAACTAAACATTCCGCCTCAAAATTTTGAATATCAGATTTAAGGCCATCCCAAAAAAATTATTTCTTCACCTTGTGGTAAATTTTTAAAAATCCTGAGTGTCCTCCTAAAGGAGAAGTGTGCAATTCCAAAAGAATATTTTGTTTTAGTTGGGAATTCTTGCAAATATATAAGCGATCTTTGTACCATAAGGAAATATTTTTCCAACTAAATGTATCAGATGTACTAGGATCTTGCTGCAACTTTTGAATGAGTGTCCACACTTCTTCGTCCTTCTTCCATTCATCCCTTGCTTCGGTTATCCAATATGGTTGGATAATAGAAATGGCGCAAAGCAATGCTTCCACCTCTTCATCCTTTCTTGAGAGTGCATCTGCAACAACATTTAGCTTCCCTTTTTGTAGATGATTCCAAAGTCATAACTCAACATCTTTGTGACCCATTTTTGTTGCTCTTTTGAAGATAGTCTTTGTTCCAAAAAGTGTTTAAGACTATCATGATCAGTTTTTACCTTGAAGTGTCTTCCCATTAGGTAAGTTCACCATTTCTTTAGTGCATGTAGTATTTCCAACATTTCCTTCTCATAAATAGATTTTTGTAAATACTTTCCTTTGATTGGATGACTTTCAAAAGAAATGGGTCTTCCTTCTTGCATTAAAACAACACCAATTCCATTTCCTGAGGCATCACATTCCACAATAAAGGTTTTTGTGAAGTTCGGCGTAGCTAAGACTAGTGCTACGCACATTGAATCTTTAAGATGTTAAAAGGTGTTAGTTGCTTCAGGAGTCCATGAAAATGCATCTTTATTCAATAATGTTGTTAGAGGTGCTTCTATTCTCCCATAATTCTTAACAAACTTGCAATAATACCCTGTTAACCCGAGAAATACAAGGAAAATTTTAAGAACCCCCCTAAATTTATATATATAATAAATAGGCGAATCCCCATGATACATAGGAAAAATGGAAGGTGATTTTATTAATAATATAATATGTATATATAATTTTTTGGCGAATCTCTCACGAGATTATATTATCTTATTTTAAGAACCCCCTAAATTTATATGTATAATAAATGGGCAAATTCCCATGATACGTAGGAAAAATGGAGGGCGATTTTATTAATAATATAATATGTATATATAATTTTTTGGCGAATCTCTCAGGAGATTATATTATCTTCATGGTGAATCACTAGTACAAATAGCGAATCACTACTACAAAATGGTGAATCGTTGTCTAGTGGAGTTCGGGGTGTTGGTTCCAATGAAGATATGGTAGTTGAACCAGGAGTAGAAGGAAGAGAACCACCGAGACCAAGCATGGAACATGGTGACTTGTGAGGGAAGTAGTTCTCGTGTAGTTTGGAAAACGTGTTCTTCTAGTTCTACTAAGCGTAGTGTTGTTGCTCATGCTACTGCTAGCACTAATATTGAGGTTGGAGAGGAGTTTGAGGAAGCATGGAAGGTAGCAGTGGTGGAGAATTACAAAGAGTACCCCATGATGGGCTCCATTTTCCCCTTTGGTATCTGTGCCTGCAAGATCTTCTATCCATTGAACCAACAATTAACCGTTCAACCAACAATCAACTTGACTGAGTTGATTAGGTACGAGTCAACTTAGACTAATCTTCAAAAATATGCTTTGCACTATCCCATATTTATCACACTAATGCTACACAACATTGTGCATTTGCACCCAACTCTCAATAATTCTTTTCCAAGAAAAATCTATAATAAGAAAAATATTTTACTATATTCTAAAAGGTGAAGATGTAGAAATCATGCCACAAAGTGAAAGGAAATAAAATATCTTTCCTCAAACCACCAAGTATATAAAGAAAACAATAATGATTATAATAATAGAACTAGATCTATCGATCTATCGATCTATGCATGATATGAGAACCATAAGCATTCAAGGGACTAATTTCAAACTCAACAAAATCCTCTAAAAAAGAAACAAACAAACCACTAAAATTTTCAAAGATATCAAGACTAGACATTAACACAATTTCATGTACTTGAATAAGCCCATTGTTGCTTAGCGTTAGACTTCTTAAATTAGTCCTTTATCATTTAATACTAGGACACTATCTATGTGAAAAGAAATAGGTCCCAACTTCATCAAATCTGACTTCATTTCCAATCAAAGATCAAAACTAGCTTCGTTTCCAATACCAGTATAAAATCACACATTTTCCAAATATCAATAATTATTTTCCAAGAAAATATGAAACTCGAAACTCAGCAAAATTCCCCAAACACAAGCAACATATATACCATTAAAATTTTCCAAGATGTCAAAGCTAGACATCAAGGTAGTTTCATGTACTTGAATGAGCCCATTGATGCTTTGCGTTAGTCTTGTTAAATTAGTTATTTATCATTTAATACTAGTCAAACACTGTCTATGTGAAAAGAAATAGGTCCCAAAATCATCAAATCCAGCTTCATTTCCTATCACAAATAAGAAACAAACAATGTAAGGATTAAATATGAAACATCAATCTTAAAATAACACGCATGAAAGAAATGTAGCTGCAATGTTACAATGAAAAATACAAAATATAGAACCCATTTTTACCTGAATTTGACATGTAGTAATCTTGCATGATCAACGGAACATGTATACCAAAATAAGAGTCCTAGGGTATTTCAATTTCCCAATTCTCATCTTGGTCATCATTTTCTACATTGTGAACATGATATTCTCCAAATGTACTGTCATTATGAGCCTCCAAAACATTATGTTATGTATCAAGTTCATTAGATAAATTTGTTATATTGTTTTCTCCCCTTCTATTACAATTTGATCGCCAAAGCACTAGTGCTCTTTCATATGGAAAATTGTCAACGTCATACTTTGTTACATATAATCTTAAACATGTATCCACATGTTTATCAAGCTTGTTCCTCAACTTTGACTTCAAAAATGATAGTGCACTAAACATTCTCTCATCCTCCATTGATCCCAAAATCATGGTTTGACACAAATCTACTAATTTAAAATATTCTGATATGTTTTCTTGCAGGTATTGGCTAGCACTTAAAGTATTCCATAATCTTGTTATAGCACCTTTTTCATTAGGATTCTCCAAAAAAGGATATTGGTTCCACATTGTTTCAGCAAAGCGTCCACCTTGTTGATACAATTTTGATGAATCTAAAATACCTTCAATCTGTTCTCCATTTATCGAGACTTTCTTGCAAAAGTTGTCTACTAAACATTTTAATCTCTTTTGAAAATCGGATTTTAAATTTCTTGGACATTGAAAATTGTTCCAATATTGAGCGTATACCACACACATGGCCTCCAGCAATTCATCTCAAGGAAATCATTCTCTTATCTCTGATGATAGTGATCTTGAAATTTCTATCAAATTTTGTCTCACTGAGATCACAATATTATCAAATTTGTCTCTTGACACGGGGCAATCTTTGGTGATTTTTCCCGTCTTACTAATATAATGAAAGGGGACCATATACCCACGCACTGTGATACATAGTATCCCTTTTTCATCAAACTTCAAAAAAATTTCAGTATTTTCTATATTGATGATCTTAGTCCAACTTGTAAACTATGGACCAGTAAAAGAGTCTGGCATCATATACAAATTATCCAATGCAAGGCATGCTGACTTTCTCGCATTTGTGTATTCGACAATATACATTGTGCGATTCTGAGACATTTTCACGAGGACATTCATTTCATGTAACATAGGAAGAATTCCAGCCAATGTTAATAATTTTTCTATATCAGTTAGTCGAAAAAGAAGATCTTGAGCTTTATCTACATTGTAGCAATTTTCATACATCAACCCTACCAAAGACTTGAACTCACTAAATAGTCTTTGATCTGGTCCATTTAATGATTGTGTCAACATCTTTCAGTAGTTTTTTTCCATTTGTAACACCATCTGCAAATTGTTGAAACTCTAAATATCGTTTGGGACTACGAGAAAAGTATGCATGAGTATCACGTACAAGATCTTCAACTTTTGAAACTGATGGAAACTTGCTTACTATTTTAAATGCAAGATTCATCCTATGAGCCATACAATGAATATTAATCATATATGGCGAAGCTGATAGTTGTAGTCTAACACAAAGACCATTCCTTTGTCCTTGCATTACCAATTCTCCATCTGCTCCAACACATACCAACTTTTTTGCAATCATTAAATGATCCATACCACTTTCTTTCAAAGTATTAAGAACAAGTTCATAAATATTTTCAGCTGTAGAAGTATCTCTCATATTTTTAATCCCAAGTAGATAGGAATGCCTAATATGGTCATTAACCATATAAATGATCATGCAGATCCATGAAGTATTATCAATAGTTTTAACCTCATCCAAAGACAATGCCAAAAACCTAGCATTTGCAATCTCCTGTTTCAAATCATCAATTTCTACTTGAGCTAGATATCTTGCCCATTCCCAACCACTAGTTACGGACCAATGAGAAGATGGAAAGTTTGGCACGTGAAGAAAAGATAGAAATTTCATCTGATTTGGATAATCTGTCATAGGACGACCTTTACATAAGATGTGAAATACAGTGCTCAATTGTATCGTCTTGGATAACAAACTTCTTTCCATCGTCTTTTCAAATTGAGATATGATGGTTCCTCCACTTGCCTCAAGTTTCTTCTTACTTATTAAATATTTTTTGTATTCTTCCACACATTGGCTATGTCGACATTCCTCCAAATATTTCCATCTGACAATAGATTTCTCTTTACCATTTACAATTTTCTTTTCATAAACCTTTCCTACATTCTTTTGTATTGTATCTAGCTTCATCTGAAATTTCACTACCTTGCAACTTTTCCAACTACACGCAAGACATTTAACTTCTCCTAAATCCTCATTTGTAGAAGGTATTTCTTCAATGAATGGAAAACTTGAGAGCCAATCATCTTGGAATTTTCTCCCTATGGTCCACTGGCCTTTTTTCCTCTTCAGTGAATGGTTTGTGTCACCTTCCAAGGAAATATCGTTAACATTTTCATCATTAATTTTTGTTGAAACTGCATTTATCTCATCCTGATCACTTGAGGAAGCTATTATTTCATCCATCATATGGATATCAGATGCATTTTCACAAGAGTTAACATCTCTCTCAGTAATAGATTGTTCAAAGGAGCTTGAAGCATGAAGAGAATGTGTATTCTTGGATTGAGACTTTTTAAAGTATGATAATACATCAATTTGCCTTGATAGTTTCTTCCCGGGATTAGATTTTGACATCTCACTGAATATTCCAGAATTAAAACTTCAAATCGATCTAGAAACCTGCATTAATAGTTTCCAAGAGTTGAGAATTACTAGATTTGTATGTACCTTTCAAAGTAAAATAAGTGTAATGTTCGCAAAAACCATTATGAAATTTTTTATTAAAATGTTGTGCCAAGGCCCAAGCCCAAAAGCAAAAATAAATCATTATACACAAAACAATAACATCATGAGTCACCATCTATAAAACAAAGAACATCATTCAAATGTAAAATATATAAAAATTTCCACTAAATTAATTCAAATCTCCAAATCACCTAATGAACACTTGAAAGCTTTAAACAAAACAACAAAATATTACAATAACTTTAATCATCCTTTCCAAAACACCTCTCCCTTAAGTTGTAAAGAATTGGTTATAAGAAGTTGAAACATATCCTCTATCATTTTCCATGATGAAAGTGAGGAAGGAAACTAGTCAGTTACTAGTGATTATTTTACTTATCAATGGAAAGAAATCCCTTAAGACATTGTCCTCCTATTGACCATAGTTTCCTTTCCATAGTGAAACACGTCCAGTATGGCCATGAAATAACCTAAAAAGACTCAAATGTTTTACATGATTTGTAAACACACGGGTGCCATGTAAAGTTTCAGGCCCAAAAAAGCACATTTGGGATCCTATAAGCCAAAATTAGTTATTGTATCAAACATTTAAAACTCCTACTTAGCACTAATTGTTTGTTATTTAACCAAGTTCCATTGAAATAACAGTCATGGGATGTTACCAAAGAGTTAAACAATAGATAAATGCACACCACAAATCATACATTCACTGTAACTTCCCCTCCCATGAATGACCATCTAAGGGAAAGGGGAAAAAAAGAAGAAAAGAAGTCAGCGAATCACCACAATCAGCCAACGATTCTTAGTGTAAAATCATTGGAAACTGCAAATCAAGTGAAAATTTAACCCATGCATCCATGGGTTGACAAAAAGAGTTTATAGCAGCCACAAGCTAATCATTCTACGAGTCTACCCAAATCTAACACAAACTCCTAAAACTTGTTGATTAGAAATTCCCCAAGAATTTTCACTTGGTTCATGAGAGAATGAAAGACGAGTGCAAATAAAATTCCATGAAAGACGAGTGCAAATATCCTTCCATGAATGGATATCACTCTCCAAAATCATTTTGGGCATATTCCAATATGTAGGAGCCAGGGAAACATGGTGCATAACAGCAGTCTATTGTCCCTGAATTTAAACCGCATCAAGGGAACATTTGCACTCTTCACACATTGAACATTGAAGACAATTAATTAATGGCTGACACGACCATAGTAACAAAAGAATCAAGCAGAGGCTATAACAAGATTATGTGAAAGTGAGAAAGAACACCCATCATGAAGCATCAAGTAATATCATCCACAACATCAACATCATTGTTGGGCAGATTTTGATCGCCTTTGCCTACCAGGAGTAACTTCTGGTGGTAAAGGTGGTTTTAAAGCTAATATATGCGAACGACGGGGGATAGGATTATGTTCTTCCACGATTGCTGATTAATTTTAACCAAAAATAAATAAACAAAAAGAGGGTAATGCTAGGCAAAAGGGTTTACCAGTAAACTGTGAACTGCAGAATACCTCTTGGCAAGCCAAGAAGTACGGGCTGGCAATCTCCCCGAATGTTGTGTTCAGTGTATCACAATTTAAAGGCAGTCGACTCGGTTCACTATGGATGGATAACACCTAAAAGTTGTCCTCCCAAATATACCCGAAGGTACGTGGAGGCCCAAGTCCGTATTAGCACTGTCTGATGCGAAACCGCATAGTGAGAGCACCACCTATATACTTATCGTATTGTAACGCCACCCCGAGGGATGTGCTATGATATACTTACGTACGTGGGCTGAAATATCACACTCGGAATGTATCGCAGACAAGTTAAAGACAGCTGCTATGTTTTACGACGCCGGAACACGTCTCTAGCCTAGACCTTCTAAATGTTATCGTTATGGTTCCAATGCATTTTTAGGTAAATTGAGATTAATTTTATGTTGATCTTGCTTAACAATTTGCCTTTCAATGGTACCGCGATGATGTATGTAGAAATTCCTAAATGCAAACTAAGAATGATAAGCAAACTTTTCACTTTTAGTTTTTCAATGAAAGACCTAGCTACAAAGGGAAGAGAGCAAATAATTTTGTGAGCAAACAAATCAATGAACAAAATAAAACATTGAGCACAAAACTAAATGCAGATATCCTAATGTTCCTTTTTTGAAAAAAACACACAATCCTACATGCAAATGCAAGTTTTTCTTTTCAGTTCCTTTAATTTTATGAATGCAGAAAAGAAACTAAGTGCATCAAACAATTGCTTTTTACTTTTTGAGAAATGAAGAATATGAACGAACACAAACTACACTAAAAAACCTGAATAAACTGAAAAACAAACTACACTCCCTCCTACTCATACTACTAACCTAAAACTAAAACATTCAAAAATTACAAAACCAATTTTCTTTACCTAAAATATAACCCTTTCTGTTTTCCAAATATTACACCTTCATATCTTAACAACAAAGTATGAAACATAGGGTTTCATGAGTGGAGAGGAAAAATGTTATAATATATTATATTGTAATGGTTTATTGTTATAATATATCAGCCTAGATTCATCTTAATTTTGGATCTACCAAGAACGGAGAGGGATCAAATCTCTTTTCACTCTAAAACATGTTTACATCTCATGAAATTTTGATCCCACTCGACACTTGGTAAATCCAGGGTTACGATGAATCTACATTAGTTATTAAAAGTGAGAAAGTACACAGGTTACAATTGAAAAATGATGTCCATTGTACTAATATTTATTATTGATATTAATAATAAAAATCTATAGATTGATTTCAGTTTCATGTAATTAATTAATTATAAGAAATATGAGTAAACAAACATGGAAAAAATTAAGCATGTTACAACTTACTAGTGAAAAATTACATGTCCACTGTACACTTCCATGAGCAAATAAATAACAAGGAGAGTGGTTTTAATGAATAGAGGAGGTTGGTTTTTAAAGGAGGGAAAGGTTTCAAGTTTAATCTCAGTAGCCACAATGTTCTATATCTATAAGTTGATTGAACACGTGGATTGTGACTTGGTTCCACCGTACACATGAGAAAAATTAAAGTAATTGGACAGATCAACATCTAAATTGATTGAACACATTGGTCATGTTGGTCCCACCATACACATCATATAAAGAACCCGACACTCGTACATACCTCATACCATGTATGTAGCATGTGGGTTGTGATAGTCCCACCATACACATTTAATAAAAGAACCGGACACACGTACACACTTTGTACCATGTATGTCCACTCCACCTCAAGGGAAGGTAAGCGGTTTCGTAAAATAGAGGAGGGTTTTTTTTTTCTTTTTTCTTTTTTCTTTTAATAATTATAGAGGGAGAGGTTTCAAGTTCAATCCCCGGGCGCTATAACATCGATGTAGGGAGGCAATAATGTCATCATAAATCTTCATGGAAAAATGTAAAAATGTGTGTGAAATGACAGTGCACCCATCGCTGATAAATTCAAAGACTCAAAAATAAAATTGCAAATATTAAGAAGAGAAAAAAAATGTAAACGTCATACCCAATGCAACGACATAAATGAAGAACTTCAGGCCAGTGCAACTAGTAATGATGGTTATCTTCTTTGAAAATGTATGTATAGTCTTAGTCTAATCAGGCTTTAAATTTTCCTAGAAAATCATGGAAATTCTCTCAAAGTTTTGATAAAATGCTGCATATTGATAAGATATTGTATAAATTTATATAAATCCAGGTTACATTTGTCAAACTTCAATATGTTGGGTATCCCACGGGTTTTTAATAGTGTGAATCCATTTCCACCATCAAAAATAAGATTCAAATACTCTTATTGGACTCCCACTATTTTTAAGCATCTAAGCAAATTTGATGACACATATATGTATATGTTTTCCAAGAAAACATAATTTTGTACAACATATTGTAAAGAGTTTTGAAAATTTAAACCCCTCTCATCTTTTTCTTTAATGATTAACTGATATGTTATACTAGTTTCAAAATTTTGACACAAACCTTTTACATATTTGTTTTAATTAATAAGTGGATAATTTAAAATTTTGAATTAATATTTACTTTTTAAATTATTTTTAAATGTGATATTTAATAGTTATTTATTTATTATATTTATTAAATTAATAAAATGTTAATCTAAATAAATGTAACTAAATTATTTAATAAAATATAGATTATTATTATTATTATTTAAGTTTCTTTAGACTGTATCTTCATCATGTTCAATATATCACTCCAATTGGCCAAGGGAATTAGCCCAGGGAGTTGAACCCTTCAGTGAATCCACATCAAGGACAATCACCATATATCCAAGACCCACGGACAAAATATAAATTCATTTGAAATAACTATACAAAACCCATGGAAAAAATATAGATTAATTTGAAATCAATAATTATTTTATATTTAAAAAATCAAGAATTGTGGAAGCTTAACTAGTAATGGTAAAATTGCAACTCAATTGCTCTATTGGTGTGTACTTAGGAGGACATTCAAATGTAAACCTTAGGCAGCCTACGAGTGGAATCTCTTCCTAACTGTAGTTTGTTACATTTTTAATGTGGCAACCTTGGAAATGTATAATTGCTTTCTGCAGACATTGCTGCAATCTTGTGTGCATATTACACATTTAAGACCTTCATTCCAACACCTAATTTAGGCAATTTTTTTATGAGAAACAACTTTCAAATTAAAAAAATTGGATAGATAATGGCATGAAAAGTCTAAAAGTATCGGTGCCATTTCTTTTGGATAAAGCATAGATTCCTTACATGTGTAGCCACTTTTTAATTAATGTTTCACACCATAATCCCAAATTCAAAATATTTCATTTTTGTAATTAATGTTTCACACCAGAATCCCAAACTCAAAAGATAAAATATATGGTCAACCTGTATTACAGGACTCTTCCTCTGGTCTTTGGATTTGGGGAGGTTGATCATTCATCATCGACAGGGTTCCATATGAAAATGGATACATATTGCCCCCTTATTTCTTTCTATATACATATAAAATGTGATGAGATAATTTTTTTTAGTTTTACGTGATGATAATTTTGTTTTATATTGTAGAAGATAGTTACCAATTAAATTTTCACTTCTGATTGGTTATGCATAGGGATCGAGAGATGCAGGGGAGTTTGCCAATTTTTCCAACTAAAGAACAAAAGAAATATTGAACACAACAAACACCACTAATGTAAAAACTTCTGTTATTTATTTGTTATATATATGAAATTTATGTAATAATAGCATCGAAACATTGCTAAAAGTCTAGAGTAAAGTCTAGAGTACTGAATTATGAAAAAAATTTAGAAGAAATTTCAAAATTGTTATTTAGATGGAGGTTCAAAATTATGCTCTTTGGAGAAGGTTTTAGGTGTAAGTGAAATTGTCTTCTTCTTCTTTTTTACTTGAAAGTATAAATTTAAAATTAATAAAATAAAATTTCAAACCCAAGGTCTATATTCTAAGGTGATATCACTTTATATTTAAGAAATTTTAAAATGAACTACCACTTTAGGAATTGAGTTTTATAGTCTAAATTTATATCAAGTAGCAGTCAGCTGATGTATTCGGGGAATGTCTTTGTTCGCATTATTACTAAATCTGGAAAAAAGAAAAAGAAAATAAGTAATAAACATCTTAAAATACTGTATGAAGAGATGATTTTTGAATAATATTGAAGAATGTGATAAGTTTTATGATCACGTTGAAGAATGAAGAAACTTCGTTTGCAAAGTATGAAAGTGAGAGTAGACTTCACAGTTGGCTGCAGAGAGGACAGTAGAAAAAGGAGACTTTGTTTGCTAAGTATGAAAGTGAGAGTAGACTTCACAGTTGGCTACAGAGAGGATAGTAGAAAAAGGAGACTCTGTTTGCAAAGTATGAAAGTGAGAGTAGACTTCACAGTTGGCTACAGAGAGGACAGTAGAAAAAGGAGACTGCAGACATAGTTCTCGGAGGCTGGAAGGTCACTCTATAGAGTGTGGGCATTGTGTTAGATTTTTGTCTCAGACCATGGACAACAGTATGGTATATTTATGTCATAAATAAAATCACAAAATCCATGTAATAAAATGGCAATTGTTACTATCTATGCATAAGTCAAGTCGGGGCATACCATTTATTTGCTAGTTTTGAAGGTTACTGCCTCATCAAACACAATTGAGGGTCATTGTCATAAGTTTTGTCAACATAATCACTATTTCTTAAGGTTACTGCCAATATAAGATGTATGTCCCACTGACACAGGCTCAAACATCTTAGCCACAAAACTGTCTATCACAATAGGTCTCATGAACAAGATTGTTGCCAGATAGGGTTCCTTTGACATCGTTGGTTCAGGATCATGTTCCCTTTTTGCTTCTTCCAAAATTTTGTTACTAACAGAGGTGCCTAGTGTCCTTTCGAAACAATTAACATCAATCTTAAAATTTGTGCTTGGTCATGGAAAGAAAAAACATGTCCTTCTCAATATAATCTGATTTGTGATAAGTGGAAAGAGCAATGTGGAAGTGGCAGTGATAGTGGAGCATCCAAGAGTGCCTTTTTAGCCAATAGTGGAGCATCCAAGAGTGCCTTTGCAACCAAATTTAAAGGAAAAAGAAAGCAAAAGCAGCAGAGGCAATTTTCAGGTCTACGTAAATTAGTTAAGGATTTGAAATTTTTTACGGTGGTAAATATGAGCATATGAGGAATAATTACAAGAAGTGGTTTTGGGATAACCAACACAACCAAGAGCAGATCAAGGAGAAACAAGAAAACGTTTTTGAATGTGGAGAAGCCTAGTATTATGCTTTTATAGCACTATAGAAGTGGGGTAAGTCGACAGATGATCAACTTTTTTATTTCAAAGCATCTAAACATGAGACTAACAAAAATCACTAATTTGTTCAGTGTGGGAGATAACCCAGGTCAATACAGTGGTTTTAGGCAAGGACAGGGAGCACTGTGTTGAAGACGATGGTCATGTGCAAATCAAGTTGAAAGCTAATACCTTGATTTTTATATCTGTTTGACGGAAATTTTTCTTTCAGTTAGTGAGATTGCAAGACAGAATCCATATCTGGCCAGGTGTAGTACTGATACATATAAAAATCTACCCTTACTGAGTAGGCTCTGTCTGGACCATATCCTGTAACAATTTCCAATCAGGCTACAACAATGGATGCTGATGTAATTCATTACTTCACTGGTATTGCTGCTAAGAAAGGAAGATTACTGTCAATAAAAGATCATTGTTGTAACATCATTGTTGTTATTATAATAACAAGGTCACTCTATAGAGTGTGGGCATTGTGTTAGATTTTTGTCTCAGACCATGGACAACGGTATGGTATATTTATGTCATAAATAAAATCACAAAATCCATGTAAAAAAATGGCAATTGTTACTATCTATGCATAAGTCAAGTCAGGGCATACCATTTATTTGCTAGTTTTGAAGGTTACTGCCTCATCAAACACATTTGAGGGTCACTGCCATAAGTTTTGTCAACATAATCACTATTTCTTAAGGTTACTGCCAATATAAGATGTATGTCCCACTGACACAAGCTCAAAGATCTTAGCCACAAAACTGTCTATCACAATAGGTCTCTGTGATTATGAAAAAAATTTAGAAATTTAGAAATTGTTATTTAGATGGAGGTTCAAAATTCTAGAGTAAAGTCTAGAGTATTGAATTATGAAAAGAATTTAGAAGAAATTTTAAAATTGTTATTTAGATGGAGGTTCAAAATTATGCTCTTTGGAGAAAGTTTTAGGTGTAAGTGAAACTGTCTTCCTCTTTTTTTTTTACTTGAAAGTATAAATTTAAAGTTAATAAAATAAAATTTCAAACCCAAGGTCTATATTCTAAGGTGATATCACTTTATATTTAAGAAATTTTAAAACGAACTATCACTTTAGGAATTGAGTTTTATATTCTAAATTTATATCAAGTAGCTGTCAGCTGATGTATTCGGGGAATATCTTTGTTCGCATTATTACTAAATCTAGAAAAATGAAAAAGAAAATAAGTAATAAACATCTTAAAATACTATATGAAGAGATGATTTTTGAATAATATTGAAGAATGTGATAAGTTTTATGATCACGTTGAAGAATGAAGAAACTCTATTTGTAAAGTATGAAAGTGAGAGTAGACTTCACAATTGGCTACAGAGAGGACAGTAGAAAAAGGAGACTCCATTTGCAAAGTATGAAAGTGAGAGTAGACTTCACAGTTGGCTACAGAGAGGACAATAGAAAAAGGAGACTGTAGACATAGTTCTCGGAGGATGGAAGGTCACTCTATAGAGTGTGGGCATTGTGTTAAATTTTTGTCTCAGACCATGGACAACGGTATGGTATATTTATGTCATAAATAAAATCACAAAATCCATGTAACAAAATGGCAATTTTTACTATCTATGCATAAGTCAAGTAAGGGCATATCATTTATTTGCTAGTTTTGAAGGTTACTGCCTCATCAAACACATTTGAGGGTCACTGTCATAAGTTTTTTCAACATAATCACTATTTCTTAAGGTTACTTCTGATATAAAATGTATGTCCCACTAACACAAGCCCAAAGATCTTAGCCACAAAACTGTTTATCACAATAGGTCTCTGTCATGAACAAGATTGTTGCCAGATAGGGTTCCTTTGGCATCGTTGGTTCAGGATCATGTTCCCTTTTTGCTTCTTCCAAAATTGTGTTACTGACAGAGGTGCCTAGTGTCCTTTCGAAACAATTAACATCAATCTTAAAATTTCTGCTTGGTCATGGAAAGAAAAAACATGTCCTTCTTAATATAATATGATTTGTGATAAGTGGAAAGAGCAATGTGGAAGTGGCAGTGATAGTGGAGCATCCAAGAGTGCCTTTGCAACCAAATTTAAAGGAAAAAGAAAGCGAAAGCAGCAGAGGCAACTTTCATGTCTACATAAATTAGTTAAGGATTTGAAATTTTTTACGGTGGTAAATATGAGCATATGAGGAATAATTACAAGAAGTGGTTTTGGGATAACCAACACAACCAAGAGCAGATCAAGGAGAAATGAGAAAACGTTTTTGAATGTGGAGAAGCCTTGTATTATGCTTTTATAGCACTATAGAAGTGGGGTAAGTCGACAGATGATCAACTTTTTTATTTCAAAGCATCTAAACATGAGACTAACAAAAATCACTAATTTGTTCAGTGTGGGAGATAACCCAGGTCAATACAGTGGTTTTAGGCAAGGACAGGGAGCACTGTTTTTAAGACGATGGTCATGTGCAAATCAAGTTGAAAGCTAATACCTTGATGTTTATATATGTTTGAGGGAAATTTTTCTTTCAGTTAGTGAGATTGCAAGACACAATCCATATCTGGCCAGGTGTAGTACTGATACATATAACAATCTACCCTTACTGAGTAGGTTCTGTCTGGACCATATCCTCTAACAATTTCCAATCAGGCTACAACAATGGATGCTGATGTAATTCATTACTTCACTGGTATTGCTGCTAAGATAGGAAGATTATTGTCAATAAAAGATCATTGTTGTAACATCATCGTTGCTATTATAATAACAAGGTCACTCTATAGAGTGTGGGCATTGTGTTAGATTTTTGTCTCAGACCATGGACAACGGTATGGTATATTTATGTCATAAATAAAATCACAAAATCCATGTAACAAAATGGCAATTGTTACTATCTATCCATAATTCAAGTCAGGGCATACCATTTATTTGCTAGTTTTGAAGGTTATTGCCTCATCAAACACATTTGAGGGTCACTGTCATAAGTTTTGTCAACATAATCACTATTTCTTAAGGTTACTGCCAATATAAGATGTATGTCCCACTGACACAAGCTCAAAGATCTTAGCCACAAAACTGTCTATCACAATAGGTCTCTATCATGAACAAGATTGTTTCCAAATAGGGTTCCTTTGACATTGTTGGTTCAGGATCATGTTCCCTTTTTGCTTCTTCCAAAATTGTGTTACTGACAGAGGTGCCTAGTGTCCTTTCGAAACAATTAACATCAATATTAAAATTTGTGCTTGTTCATGGAAAGAAAAAACATGTCCTTTCATTGTCTACGCACTTGTCCACTCACTCAGAGGTGATATTCAAGGTTTCTGCAAGAACATTGTTCCTGATAATTTCTTTAGATAGAATTTATTGGAATCCAATGTGGGGATATGTAGATAATATTGGAATAAAATTTATTTTTATAGATAATATTTGTAGATAACATTGTTCCAGCTGGAGCACTGCATCCTTTTGAAAACAAATTCAAACCCATTGAAATAAATGATGTCTGGCTCACTGCTGTGCATTTCCTCCGATGGATTTCAGAACTATGTATGGGGAATTGAATTTTCAAGGACGCAGAGCAATAGCTTTTAGAAGGGAAGCACTGCTTTGAAGCTGATTGCTTCTTCACCTACTGCCACTCTGCAGTTTCCACTACACATTGTCTGTAGCCTCAACTCTTGTTCATGCTACCTCTCTTGATTTCCATCTGCTGCCACTACACTTAATTGTACTTAAAACTATTGTTGAGGGTCACTTCCAATCAAGTTTGTTGTATACACTTCACTGTCATAATTGTTGCCCCTGTTTCATGCACAAAATCCAGGTGTAGTACTGATACATATAACAATCTACCCTTACTGAGTAGGCTCTGTCTGGACCATATCCTCTAAAAATTTCCAATCAGGCTACAACAATGGATGCTGATGTAATTCATTACTTCACTGGTATTGCTGCTAAGATAGGAAGATTACTGTCAATAAAAGATCATTGTTGTAACATCATCGTTGTTATTATAATAACAAGGTCACTCTATAGAGTGTGGGCATTGTGTTATATTTTTGTCTCAGACCATGGACAACGGTATGGTATATTTATGTCATAAATAAAATCACAAAATCCATGTAACAAAATGGAAATTGTTACTATCTATGCATAAGTCACTCTATGCATAGATATTGAAGAATGTGATAAGTTTTATGATCACGTTGAAGAATGAAGAAACTCCATTTTCAAAGTATGAAAGTGAGATTAGACTTCACAGTTGGCTACAGAGAGGATAGTAGAAAAAGGAGACTCCGTTTGCAAAGTATGAAAGTGAGAGTAGACTTCACAGTTGGCTACAGAGAGGACAGTAGAAAAAGGAGACTCCGTTTGCAAAGTATGAAAGTGAGAGTAGACTTCACAGTTGGCTACAGAGAGGACAATAGAAAAAGGAGACTGCAGACATAGTTCTTGGAGGCTGGAAGGTCACTCTATAGAGTGTGGGCATTGTGTTAGATTTTTGTCTCAGACCATGGACAACGGTATGGTATATTTATGTCATAAATAAAATCAACATAATCACTATTTCTTAAGGTTACTGCCAATATAAGATGTATGTCCCACTGACACAAGCTCAAAGATCTTAGCCACAAAACTGTCTATCACAATAGGTCTCTGTGATTATGAAAAAAATTTAGAATAAATTTTAAGTCGACAGATGATCAACTTTTTTATTTCAAAGCATCTAAACATGAGACTAACAAAAATCACTAATTTGTTTAGTGTGGGAGATAACCCAGGTCAATACAGTGGTTTTAGGCAAGGACAAGGAGCACTGTGTTGAAGACGATGGTCATGTGCAAATAAAGTTGAAAGCTAATACCTTGATGTCTATATATGTTTGAGGGAAATTTTTCTTTCAGTTAGTGAGATTGCAAGATAGAATCCATATCTGGCCAGGTGTAGTACTGATACATATAACAATCTACCCTTACTGATTAGGCTCTATCTGGACCATATCCTCTAACAATTTCCAATCAGGCTAAAACAATGGTTGCTGATGTAATTCATTACTTCACTAGTATTGATGCTAAGATAGGAAGATTACTGTCAATAAAAGATCATTGTTGTAACAATTGCCATTTATATACCTTGAAAGACGATGGTCATGTGCAAATCAAGTTGAAAGCTAATACCTTGATGTTTATATATGTTTGAGGGAAATTTTGCTTTCAGTTAGTGAGATTGCAAGACACAATCCATATCTAGATGTTATTTTCCAAGGAGAAAGGTGTTTTGTAGTAGATAAGAAGCAATATAAGAGGAAAAATCACTTGCTTTGATTACCAGCAGAGGGAGTGGAAAAAATTCTCTTTGGCATCAAAGATATGGACATTTAAATTTTTTGTTTCTTTCCTTACTGACAAAATATCAAATGGTGATTAGCTTACCACAAATTCAAGAGCAGGAGGATATATGCACAACGTGTTTTGCAGGAAAATAGCATAGATTGGCATTTGAAGATGGTAAAGCTTGGAGAGCCAAGGCTAAGCTTGAATTTCTCCATGGTGATATCTGCGGTCCGATGAGGACACTTTCAGTAGCTAGTGCTAAGCATTTCTTGTTTCTTGATGAAGTTCGTCTATTTCCTTATGCTTTAATTGAATACCTTTGGTTAAATTTACAAATTTTTAACGCAGCAATAGAAAGAGTCTAACAGGAGTATCGATTTGAAACCCTCCAAAGTATTACAGAGGATAATTGTCAGATAGATTTTAGATTAAACAACATCCAAGCTCAAATCACTCCAAGAAAGGGAAGGAAGGTGCATACCGTTGAACAAACTGGCGAAAATCGGGGTGCCTCTATGTTATTAGTCGGTGTTGGAGTCTGGACTCTGAGAGCGTCGAGCGAGCTTGTACATGCGGCATGCGCTTGAGGTCGAGCGCGTAGGCTGTGGCGAGTGTTATCTCCCACAACAGTGAACACCAATACCATCTCTTTCGAACTGTATATCTCTGCTATGTACCAACTATGAGAGGGCCCTAACACCGAACGGACCAGAGAGGGTCGGCCTCGCTCAGCCAGCAAGAGGATCGGTGTCCAGCGGCCAGCCACCTCTCCTAACCTTTGAAAAAATTTGGGGGAATCACTGTAACCCCTCCTTTGGACCCTGTAAATCCAGGCGAATGCCATGGAAATCTGATCCATAAGAAAAAAATCGGGGCGAGTTTCATTTTTCCAGTTTTATGCGCCCTTTTTTTGGTGGGCTAATACTTAATAATTAATTATTTTTAAAATATTTATTGGGCTAACTTTATTAAACTATAGAAAATGGGTTTTATGTAAAAAATTCGCTTTATTAAAATTGAAAATCCCTTAAAATTCGCCTTTGGGCTAAAATTCGCCCCTAAAATTTTCCCTGGAAATACTCGCAACTGCTTTATGGTTGTGGGGACTTTCCATTCTTTAATGGATTTAATTTTTTTAGGGTCTACCTTAAAACCCTTGTGAGATACAATATGACCCAGATATTCCACCTATTGTACTCCAAAGAAACATTTGGATGTTTTTGCATATAATTGTTTCTCCTCCAATAGTTTGAGTACCCTGTCAACATGTTGAACATGATCCTTCCAAGACCTGTTGTAGATTATTATGTCATCAAAAAATACTAGCACAAATTTTCTAGGGAAGGGTTTGAAAATGGAATTCATCAACCCTTGAAATGTAGAAGGTGCATTGGTAAGGCCAAAAGGCATGACCAAAAATTCGTAATGACCCCCATGAGTTCGAAATGTTGTTTTCAGAATATCTTCAGTCTTCATTCTAATTTGATGATATCCTGAACGATGATCCAACTTGGTAAAATAAATTGATCCATGTAATTCATCAATCACAGGAATGAGAAATTTATCTTTAATAGTGATTTTATTTATCTCCCTATAATACAGACACATTTTCCATGATCCATCCTTCTTATGCACCAATACTACTCGAGCAGAGAAAGAACTTTGACTAGTTTGAATTATACTCGCCTTTAACATTTCTGCAATCATACGTTCGATTTCGCTCTTTTGGACATAAGGATATCTGTAAGGCCTGATGTTTAGATGAACACTTCCTGGAATCAAATTAATAGCATGATCATGATCACGAATAGGTTGGAGTCCTTTGGGAGTTTCAAACACCTTGGAATGATTGTCCAAGACTTTTTGGAGATCTAGAGAAATCAACGATTTTGATGTTGGAACTTCTAGTGAGGATTATTGTGCAAATACGCCTTGTTGTTATTTCTTCAGAATCTTTGTCATGAAATTAGAGCTTACTATCTTTATTGGCTTCCCTGTGATACCCCGTAATTCAATTTCCTTTCCTTTCGAAAAAAATTTCAAGAAAATTTCTTGAAAATTAAAAGCTACCATCCCTAAAGATTGTAACCATTGTACTCCTAGTACAACATCAGCACCTCCCATTGGGATGGAAAGAATTGGACTATTAAATACATATTCCCCCATGGTTAGCTTTATATTATGGCATTTTCTAGAGAAATTTATAGTTCTTCCATTTGCAACCATCACTTGACATTCTGGTGTTGGGTATAGGAAACAATTCAATTCCTTGGCTACCTTACAATGAATAAAATTATAGGTACTACCCGAATCAATCAACATTATTACCTTTTTCTTCTTGATATGTCATTTTGCCTTGAGAGTTTGAGGAGTGGTAATTCCTGCCAATGCATTACATGATATGGTCTGACTCATTTCTTCTTCTTCTAGGATTGGTTCCTGGTGTATATCCTCTTATTTTGAAGTTTCTTGTTCATTTTATTCCTCCTCTTCACAATCTATGTAAAATAATTTCTTCTTAGAATACTTATGACCTTTAGTGTATTTTCTATCACAACTATAGCAAAGCCCTTTTTCTCTTTTTCATTCCAATTGTTGTGGTGTCAACCTTGTAGGTTGTGGAAGTCTAGGAGTAGCAACACTTCCATCTTTATAGATGTCAGTGGTAGCAATCCTTGTCACCATAATTTTACATTCAATTTTTCTTGCCAACCTGAATGCCTTATCCAATGAATCAGGTTCCCAAATGCGAACTTCATGTTGGATGTTTTCCTCTAAAGTCCCTATGAAGACATAAATCGTGTGTTCCTCTGGAATATCAGTTACCCTTATATTCAATTTTTGGAAGTCCTCAATGTGCTCCACCATCGAAACACTTTTGTTTGAGATTTATCAATTGACTAAAGAAGGTGTTACTCTTTGTATCCTCATAATGTGCTATCATTTCCTCTCTAAAAATTGACCAATTAACAATTTTTTTACGGGATAAAATCCATCGATACCATACAAATGTATTTTTTCTAAATGTAAAGTTGCAATGTGTACCTTTTGTGTGTTTTGCACATTATTGAGATCAAAATATTGCTTCATTTGTAATATCCATGTTACGGGATCCTTGCCATGAAAATTCCTCATATCCATATTTGGAATATGGTGGTTCTTCCATACAACATTAGAGTTTATGAAATCACGATTAACATTTATTTTTTTCTCATCATGAGTTTCCTCTACTATATTTTCACCATTAGGAATCATTTCTTGTGTCAAATTTGACAAAACCTTCCATGTCTTCCTTCAAACCTTCCATTTTTTCTTCCATACAATCTTGAGCCATCCATCGTAGCTTCCATGCTTTTATTCAAACCATCCATCTTAGCTTCCATGTTTTTCTTCAAAACATCCATTTCATTTTTTGTTGCTCTTTGCGAGAGCGAAATTTGATGCCTTTCTCTTGTAATTTTGATATGTCATGTTGCATTTCTTCATCTTCATGAGCCATAGTAGAGCCTTATGAAGGATTAATGGGTGTTGAATTATTTTGAGGGGGAATTTTAGAACCTAATACTGATATCTATTCTAAAATATGCCCTTAGAATCAATTCAAATTGATTCTTCAAACAAGACTTATGCAATTCGAAGAAAAAAATACACACATTTTTCTTTCTTTTGAGGAGCTCGATATTGAAATTGAATTATCTCTATGATTTTGGATCTTCAATGTCTGAAATTCAGCCCTGTAGTAGCACTCTAAATCTTCTTTCAAATGCCATAGGTCTGACCTCATTTGGATTTTTCAAGTCATAGTTATTCCCAATCTCCCACAATGGCCTAATTATGGACTGGTTCAATAGAGCGAACTTGTACGACGTGCCACGTGTCACTGTTTCCTCCTTTGGCTCTGAAATTGATATAAAAGAAACAAAAGTCCGTGTACTTATGACCAATTTTTACATAATTCCAATTTGATGCTCAGAGAGAGAGTTATCACGATTTTACCATGGTCACCTCTTTGAGATGAAATTCAGGAGCCTCAAAAAACTCTAACTTCCACAAATCATATCTCCGAAAATTTTGCGAACCAAGATCTAAAATTTGTACAGGAATTTCCATAGGATTTCAGCTTCGCTCTATAAAAATTTAAGCTTCTGAACCTTCGTAGAAAAAAATTTATAGCGCAAATTCCATGATGACCTGTTTTAGGTGAAATTTAGGAGCCTAAAAAAACCCTAACTTCCATAGATCATATATCCGAAAATATTGTGAACAAATATCTGGAATTTTTACATGGCGTTCCTCTGGATTTCAGCTTCACTCTGTAAAAATTAAACTTCTGAACCTTCATAGAAAAAATGTTATAGAAAAAATTCCACGATGACCTGTTTGGAGTAGCGAAACCCTAGAATCCAAAGCTCTGATACCAAATGTTATGAAACCAGCTCCAAAAATAGAAGAAAAGAGATATCAACGCCTTAGAAATAAGCCACTTCGAGGGGGAAACCTCCAATACATTACATGAATTATCAATTCTTGGATGATACAATTTACAAAACCTCCTTTCTATATATAGGAGTCCATGGGGCCATAATGTAATCCTAGTGGGCCACAATGTAATCCTAGCCGACCTAACAATAATAATGTATGGGCACAATAATAACAAAATGGGGGTTACAAGGGTACAATAATAACAATAAGGGGGTTACACTAACAACAATAAGGGACTATACTAGTAATATAGGGACCTAACAAAGAGACATGAGAAAATTATTTTATTTATGCGGCTTTAATGCAAGCTAATTGTCCTTCTTCAAATTTGAGGAAGAAACTGCTTCAAAAGTCAATAAGGATGTAATGATGGAGGAATACCAAGTATTTTAATATTGCAAATTGTTCCAAGCTAGACCTAAAAGGAAAGTTTGTGGTAACCTCTAAGTTGATTTAAAATATCAAGCATGCGACATATGAGATCATTGAAAAATACAAGGCAAGATCATGGCTAAAGAGTTCTCACGAAAGTGGGGAGAAAGCTGTGGCTGAAGTTTTTGCATCATTTTACGATTAAAGAAGGCCATGTATTTTTCAATGCTCCCATGGCCCCCATGCTTGTTATTTTAAATCTATGGATTCAAACAAAAACAAGGGCTTGGTATTATAGAATTGATGGATATGCGACGAGACTTGGTTTGCATAAAAAATTTGTTGATCCAAATCTTTAATCGAGGGTAGGTTTTAAAATGTGAGTCGATAATATTGCTACTATATGTTGATGATTTCTTCATGACCGTTGTAGATCATCTTATTGCTCAGTGTAAAAGGGAGTTGGACTCTGAATTTGAAATGAGGGATCTTGGCTTGATGCATTGCTATTTTGGGCTAGAAGTCTAGTAGAACCCTAGTGAAATCCTTCTTGAACAAGGAAAATATGTCATCAAGATCCTTCGGAAGTTTGGCACAATAAAGTGCAAGTATATGGAAACTCCTATGGTGACGAACCTGAGAAAGCTGAGAGATTACAAGTCTGACCTAGTGGGTCCATCCATGTACCAGAAGTTGATCGAATCATTGATGATTTGGTAAAACTAGGCTAGATATTTTCTTTGCAGTAAACACCTTGAGCTAGTTCAAGATGAAAGCGAGACATGAGAATTAGATTGTAGAAAAATAATATATTGAGATATTTGTGTGGTAATGTTGACTAATATTTGAGATATGCTTCGAATGGTGAGATATGGCTACATGGATATAAAAAATTTGATTCGGAAAGGAGCACGAATGATATAAAGATTAGATGCAGTGTATGTTTTAGTTTTGGTTGTTGGGTTTGTAATTTATTAGCAAGATTGGCAGAGTCAAATTACAGAAACAACATCATTTCAATCAACTTTGGGATTCTAGGATCTAGCCCTCCTAAATCCGGAGAGGGATCTCTCCAATATGTACAAAGATGGATATTGTATTTCATGATTGAGATAATGATGTTAGGTTAGTTATAAATTCTGAGAGTTTTGTTTCGTTTTGGATGGTTGAGCATGATTAATATTTGAGGAAAAAAGTCGTGAACACAAAGAGTTTCAAAGGTGAGAAGTTGAAAGAGGGTAGAACATCTATGGCTAAGAGATAGATATAACACTGGTTTTTAATCCATTGGGCTATGGAGTCATAACAGGACTTTAATTGGACAACAAAATCAAGAGTGATCTAAGGGGAAAGTCATCTATACCATAAGATTATCGAGATTTGAGTGATGGGATGGAAACAATAAAGTGTTGGAGGGGTGGAAACTGATAATAATTTCTCAGAGGATTTATAGTCAGTCCAAACAAGAAAAGCCTCTTAAGCAACTATTTAAAACCAACCAAGGACAGGGCTAACCATAAAATTCTTGGACAAGTTCTATTAAAGTAGCTTAATCGAGAAACAATCCAGTAATCCACATAATTACCTTTAGAAAGTATGAAAACACATAAGAGAAACAAAGTGTGACTTCAGATCAAATAAAGTACTTTTAAACCTAGTCTGCTTTCAGTCAACACCAAGGGAAACTTTCAGAATCTGTCTTTAGAGAAAAGAATCTAGGAATCAGGGCAAACCATATCTTCTCTAGTCTAACTTTAATTGCAAATAATGGAAATCACATTCAAGAATAGTGTTTAAGTATGCATAAGGATGAGGGAACGCCAACATTCCTAACTGTTTAAACTGTATTAAATCATTCTTGAATAAAAAAACTTGAGGAAAACATTAAGATAAATATTTCTTAGCCAGAGAAGGTTACTGGTATACAGTAGATCCTAACCCTGTTTAAACTGTTCTTCATAGAGGAATATGAACAATATGGCATACATAGAAGAAAAAAAATAACAAAGAGAGATGCACTTCACCAATGACATAGACCAAGATCCCAAGAAACAACTTTATATTGATGTCAAACCGGTTACAGTCCTTAAGTTCAATGTTTATCTTCCACTTGTCGACCTAACTAATCTATCACGACGAGCTCAATATGGCGAGTGAACACTATTTGCAGTAGAGTTTGGGCTCGATGTATTCCAGCTACTGTAAGCAACTCGGCCCCCCATTTCTAATAACACAACACGAGGCCATTTACAGAGACTGCTGAGGAAAAGATTTGAGATAAGATCTTTTAAGACAATAAATACAGATTCAAGACTTCTCAGCCTTTTGAGGGGCTCGATGGAGAAGTTTACAGGTGGATCACTGTATTAACTGTTTTACAATAAATATTAAAGCTCGGTGGGAGCTTTATTTGACTTTGAGGTTCTGTGTTATGTTTGGAGTAACTCTGCAGATATTTTCTGCAATGATTTCCTTGCAGAAGTAACTCCCTGGCTGCGGTGAGGCAAAACATCTTCCTTTGCAATAAATTCGGCCCTGGTTTGAAAGGTTTGAGGCAAAAAGTGGCGTTTAGTCATTGGGAGGAATCAATTCGCCTCCGCCATGGCGATGGAGGCCTTGTCACTAAACACTTCGGATTTCTTTCCGTCGTGTTTTAAATAGGGGATTGAGCTTCGTATGAGTGCGTGTATCCCTATAATATTGTCTTCAATCTTAAGTAACGGCACATTTACGGTCCCTCTACAGCTGATACTCTTTGACTGTGCCAGATTCTTGGTGCTTCGCTGTTACACAGGGCTGCGCAGGGTTATATGGCATCAATGCCTGATGAAACAATGATGACAACATGAATTTAACACCTGCGAAAGATTCCCTTTGATATATTGAAGGAGGGAGGGTCGTCACCCTCATCCTTCAAATTTCCTTTGAACATAGCGAAAAACGTTAAAACCCTGCAAAATACAAACGAATATTATAAAATCCTGCGTTTATAGGTTAAACTGCATTGGAGGTTGTGCGGAGGAAGCTGGGTCATTGGATCATGGAGCGGAGGTGTAGATCGACGGCGGAGATGCAGCGGCGGGATGAAATGCGCAAAACCTTTGTAAACCACAAAATATATCATTTTCGACTTTACAAAGGAAAAAAGCATTTTTATATGAAAGGCGGGGGTATCATATGGTGGACGGGCGGGATGGTGTAATCGTAAAAGGTGGAAAATGCGATGGCGGATTTATGCTTGGGAAAAGTAAGTGTTGCGATGAGTGATGACGCTAGGGAAAAATGCGATTTGGAGCGGTCGCATCGCAAATATTTGCGGTACGGAACAAATCATCGCAAATATTTGCGATGGGTCGGCTGTTTAACTGTGAAACACGATTTGATGTCACGATGGATGCATCCATGAGAAACTTATTGATGAGCTTTTTTAGAGGAAAAGCCGAAATTGCGATGCGATGCGATGGATCGCGGGCGCAAATATTTGCGATGCATCGAGTTTAAAAAATAACAATTTAGGGGTACGCGATGCGCTTTGCGATAAGCGCGAAAGGGTCCAAGGGTTAAAACTTGGTTCCACGGTGCGGGCGTATGGAAGAAAGGGCCTAAGGGCTTAAGCTCGAGGGGCTTAAGTCCTATACATAAAAACATGTATTTTCCTGGTTTTTGAAGGGTTTCTTAACGAAGGAAATGAAAGGACTGAAATTAAGCTTAAAAAGTGGGTTTAAACCTTATAAAAGGGATTTAAAAGAAATGGAAAGGGAAAACATGGCAGTGGTTTTCATTGGAAATGGAGAATAGAAATGAGGTTAGTGAGGAAGAAAGGAAGGGGACCAAGGGTTACGCGAGCGGTATTTAACCCAGGATTTTTGAAGGATTTTTAGGATGTAAACGGCCAGAATGTGAATGAGAGGAGCATGAGGCCTGAAGGACTTGATCCAGCTTAATTTTTAGTGATAAAATTGTTCCTTGGAGGCTCCAAAAATATTTAGCCACCTTTTGGTATAACAAAATATTATAGGTGGCTAACAGTGGCTCCACTTGGGGATGGTGCCTTCTTGAAGGCATCAAGAATTCAGACTTGATTTCTGGGAGGTTGATCAGTTGCCTCATCCATTGGATTTCTCTTGCTCTGCTTCTGAAAAATAACATCAGTGATGAAAGATAAATGGACTTCATCAATACAACTTTCTACCTACCCAATCCTACTGATCTAACATTTTTTCTTCATCAGAGTGCACTTGGATTGGCAAGCTCTTTTTACAACATTTTATTCTTTTGAAAGCATAAAAACTAATCTAATTATACTCCTTATTTCTCCCTGAACTCAGATTAATCAGTTGAGCTCAGATCCTTCTCTACCTAATCTACTGTCTGTTGGGATTAAACTGTCCAATAGACTTTCATTCTCTAAATTCTAAGACAAAAATTTAAAAACAGTCAAGTTAAGATTAAGCTGTTTAACTTGCTATGATCTATGGCATAAAAAAAAGCTGCACATAGATTATTATTTGCAGAAAATTAAAAATCAAAATGGAAGGCTTAAGATCTGAAAGTTTCTCATCATGGCCTTCTCTCTTCTTCACAGCTCTGTTTTTGCTTTTGTTTGAGCTGTCTCTTCCTTGATATCTGATTCAGATTTTGGGCAAATTAGAACCATTTTTTCTCTTTTATGACTCAGAAAATAAAACAGTTTTGAGTCATCTCTCTTTGGAAACTTTGGTTCAGATTTTGAGTTTGTTTGAACCTTCATTTCCATCCTAATATATCTACTGATAAGCCAAGATTGAACAGTTTGGAAAATCGAATTCACTATCCTATCAGCAGAAAATTTAAAGCTAATTAGTCAAGATTAGGCAGTTTGACTAACTAGAAGTGTGTTTTGAGGAGTGGCATTTGAGCTTGCACACTTTCAAATTTATTTCTCTTTTTGGCATGGGGCTTTGCCTTTCTTGTTTTGATTTCTGCCCTCTTTTCATTTTTCTTTTGTTTTTGTATTTTTGATCTTTCATAACTTTGAATGCAATGGTGGATGGACTATTCACAATGGAAAAGGTAAAAGGCTTAAAACATAAAATGGATCAAGAGAAGTAATGCTTAAGCATCCTGCCATTGACAGGGCCCCCAAACAATTTTGTTCCATCCAGTTTTTGTAGGAAAAATACATTATTACTAGCAACTGAATGAATAGAGTAAGGGCCAAGCCATAAATTATCAAATTTTCCATGCTTGCTTTTTTCTTCCCTTCTTGAGTCCCACTTTAAAACTTTGTCCCCAATCTTGAAATTGCTGGCCTTTGTTCTTTGGTCAAAGAGCTTTTTTATGTTGTCCTGTTTCTGCAATGCTTTGTTATACACTTCCTCTCTGGTTTGTTGAAGATGAATGGTCTGATTTATTCTTCTGGTCATGTCATTATCTTCAGTCTGCAAATCTTGAATCAACTTCATCACTGGTACACCAAGGTTGTTTGGAAAAATTGCATTTGTACCATACACAAGCTGAAAGGGTGACATACCAATAGATTTCTTCAAAGTTAATCTGTCAGCCCAAAGTGCATGAATCAACTTTGTGTTCCAAGACTTTTTGTTATCCTCCAACAGTTTCTTGATTATGTTCACTAAGCTTTTGTTGGAAGATTCTGTAAGTCCATTACCTTGGGGGTAATAGGCTGTGGAATGACCCAATGTCATCTGATATTTGTGACAGAATTCGACCATTCTCTTAGATCCAAATGCTGCTGCATTATCAGTGATGATCTTGGTAGGACAACCAAATCTGGAGAGAATGTTAGTCTCCATGAATTTTATGATAACTGAATCATTGGCCTGCCTACAAGGGATGGCTTCTATCCACTTAGTGAAATAGTCTGTGGCAGTGAGAATCCATCTATGCTGGGCAGAATATGGTGGATGGATTTCTCCTACGAAGTCAAGACCCCACTGTTGAAAAGGAGCTTCGACAGTGATTGGATGCAGAGGAAGGGGTAACAATTTTCTCTTGCCTTTGAACAGTTGGCATTTATGGCAAGTAGTGGTTACTTTGTACACATCATGAAAAAGAGTAGGCCAATAGAAACCAGCCCTCAAGATCTTGTTGGCTGTTGACTTCCAGTACAAATGACCTCCACACTCTCCTTCATGGAACTCCTGTTTAACCTTCTCTGCATCAAACTCAGGCAAACATTTAAGCAATAGACCACTTGCATTTTTCCAATACAGACATTTATCAATAATTCAATAATTTACAGCTCTCAATTTTAGGAACCTTGCCTTTGTTTTTGATAAACCAGGAGGTGTATTCAGATTAAGCAAAACATAAATAATATCAGCATACCAAGGAGAATTCATAAAATGGTCTTCAACAATGGGAGTTGAGAATTCTTCTTGGTTATCCAAAGCATTAATCATGTTAATATCAAGAACTTCACAATTTGATTCAGCGATTAATCTAGCTAGACCTTGGCCTTTGATGAGCTTAGTGGGTTTTATCTCTAAATCATATTCAAGAATAAGAGCAATCCACTTACCTCTCTTACCATCTGGATTCTGGGTTAGAATGTCTTTAACAACTAAATTTGGGACAAAGGCAATGATGTGTGAGTGAAGGATGTATACCCTGAAGTCTTTTAAAGCCTTAACCAAAGCAAAAGCTTGCTTTTCCATAATGTTATACTTCAAAGGGGCATCCCTCAATGCCTTGCTAAAGAATGCAATAGGCTGCTCTTGTCCTTGTGGATTTTTCTATAAAAGGACAGTCGCTATGGTATGTTCTGATGCAAATGAGAAGATATAAAAATCTTTTGAAAAATTAGGACTTAGAACCGGTGTTTTGGTTAATGCTTGTTTCACCAGTTCGAAGGATGTCTTTGCTTCCAAGGTCAATTTTACTCCTTGCTCCTTTTTTAACATGTTTGTGATATTCCTAAGGAGCTCAGCCAAGTTTGGGATGAACCTTCTCAAAAAGTTAATCTTCCCAATGAAATATTGCAACTCTTTGATGTTTCGAGGATGAGAGATTTGCAATATGGCCTCAATCCTCTTGGGATCAATCTTAATACCCTCCTCAGAAATAATGTGCCCAAGAATTTTACCTTCTTGGAGACCAAATAAAGTCTTCTTAGGGTTTAAAGATATCCCAAACTTTCTGCACTTCTCAAAAACTTTCCTCAAATGTTCTAAGTGTTCTTCATATGTTTTTGAAAACACAGTAACATCATCAAGATAGATAATGATGAAGAAGCCCAATTCCTCCGAGAATGCTATGTCCATGGCTCTTTGAAAGGTTGCTCCAGCATTCATTAGACCAAAAGGCATTTTCACATACATGAAGGTGCCCCAGGGTGTAGTAAAGGCTGTCTTTAATTGATCAGCAGGGTAAACCAAGATCTGATTGTACCCCGAATAGCCATCCAGCAAAGAAATTCTTCTAGACCCTACCACCCTTTGTAGAATGTGATCCATCTTTGGTAGAGGGTAGTTGTCTTTTAATGAAACTTTGTTTAAGTCTCTAAAGTCTATACAAAGCCTGATTTCTCCATTTTTCTTCCTAACAGACACCAGATTAGATACCCATTCATAATATCTAACAGGGACAATAATACCAGCATCATTCATTTTCATGATCTCCTTCTGAACCAACGGCAACTGGGCAGGGTTTATTCTGCGCAGTTTCTGTTTGAATGGTTTTTGGTTTTCTTTAAGAGGGATTTTGTGTTGTATTATTTCAGTGTCATAGGATTTAAGATCTTCGTAACTCCATGCAAAAACATTAGAAAATTCTTTGAACCGCTCTATGTATTTGAGTTTAATGTGAGCTGGAAAATTTTTGGACATTTTGATCATTTTCGGTTTCTCTTTACTACCTATATTTCAGTCCTCCACTTCCATCTCTATAGGTTCCAGTTTTGGCTTATTTGCCACATTGTTAAAATCAAACAACTCTTCTAAAGGGGTCAGACCCCTAGGCAAACTTTCATCTTTAGGGTGCAGAATTTCCAATTCTCTTGTTTCTGATTCTGCACTCAATTCTGTTTTGTTTCTGAGCTTGCTAGACAGTAGGTTAATATTGATAGGTTCAGGAGACAATTCTTCTTTACCAAGAAAGTTTTCTTCGCTGCAGTCTGTATCATAATCTGAGTCCGAACTATGCAGTTCGAATTCATTTCTGAATTGCATGAAGTCTTCTATTTGTTTGTCATTGTCAAACACCTGCCAATATTTTTCGTTATCAGGCACGCCTGGTCTAAATTTTATCGGAGTTGTGTTGTCTCCGGTTTCATATGGCGTCAGACATGTTCTAGCTGTAAAGGCTAAATTGTGGGTTGTAATATTTTCTTTTCTTGGGACAAAAATTAATTCAGACTCATCAAAAGTTTCTAAAAGGTCCACGACATCATTTCGATAGGCCCTAAGTCTGGGATGATGAGCATTATATTTCCCATTGACTTGCCTAATGATTAATTCCAAATCCCCGTGAATTTTAATTCTCTTGGCTCCTAACTTTTTCAACAAATGTAAGCCTAATAGAAGGGATTAATATTCCGCTATGTTGTTGGAACACTGAAAGTTTAATTTACATGAAATGCATTCTGTATGGTTGTTTTCAGTGTTAGTAATCCAGACACCTGCACCCGTGTTATTCCTAGTGCATGACCCATCAAAATGCATATTCCATAGGGGACTGTTTTCAGTTTCATCTGTTAGATGAATGTCCTCTTTAACTAACGTGCTTTCGGATTGTTGTTGAATGTTTGAACTTAGTTGTAGATGTTTTTATTCCCCCTGATTTTCGTTCATTTGAGGATCGTTTTCTTTAGTGTCCAAGTTTAAAAGTAATGGATGCATGATTTGTAGTTCAAGACCCATATTTGGTTTGCTGTGGTTTAAAGGTTCAGCAAACTGTTTTGACAGTTCCGTGGTATTTACCTCCTCCTCTCTATCGGCCATTAATCCTGATAACGCGATTTTTTCACTAAGTGCTTCATCGTTAAACATGATAAAAGAATCAAGGCCTGTACTTACGGAATAGAGAGGAGAGTTTTGAGGTCTTTCTTGACTCATGACCGTATATTGCATATGAGACTCCCTGTAAAGTCTTCTAGTCTGATTGAAAACAAGGATAGTCGCATACGTCATGTCCATCTGCATAGTCCCCTGTAACTTGGCTCCCCAAGATCTTGATAATAACATTCCATACTTTGGGGGCACATCAGCCACAACAATGTCCATGAGTAAGCATTTGGCTGGGATCTGAGCTAAGTTAACACAGAGGTCTTTGATCAATCCTAGACATTTTACTCTACTTGAGTCAAAGGAGTAAAGGTCTTTGTAAGGTCTGGTGATTTCTAGCCCGAGGCTCTCCATCACAACTTTAGGCATTAAATTATGAGAAGCCCCGGAATCATGCATAGCGTTGTGCAAAATTTTGTCATGAACGTTTAAACTTACGTAGAAAGGGGGAACAGGTCCCTCTTGGTATCTACATTCAATCTTTGGATCAAAAACAAGCTCAGGCTGGTCATCACTAAGATTGACTGTATCTCCATTTTCCTCTATATTTAAAGCCTTCAAAATTTGAGTTCTATATACGTGTTGGGCAGCTAGCTCAGTTAAGGGAACAGATATTTTAATCTTGGAAATTTCCTGTTCCAGGCTGAAAGGAATTTGATTCTTTGCAGTGCTGGTTTCAGCCTTGTTAGCTGTCACTTTATTAGCAACAACAGCTTGCTGATTTGTTTTATTTACCTTTGACATAACGGTTGTAATAGGAGTACTAGCTGAAGTGTTAGTACTGCTAGATTCTGCACTCTGTTTTTCAATGTTTTGAGTGCCTTTCTCTTTACCTTTATCAAAATTTTCAGCCACCGTTTTTTCCTTGTGTTTGACCATTTTAGGCTTGGTTGACGTGCTGTTTTGTGAATATTTGTCAGAGGTTTTGGTGTTGGGGGCTTGTTGATTAGTCTTGCTTCTAAGGTCATATTCCCTTTGATTTTCTATGATGACATTTTCCATGTCTTGATAATGATTTTCATCATCATCTCTTTTGTCATCATACGATGTATATAGACCTTGTTTTTTATCATAATGAATCTCAAAATCATCATCATCGACCTCCAGCATGTTGATAGCACCTTCCTCTGTTATTTCGTCTGTTTCCTCAACCTCACTTATATAGTTCTGATGAAAGGGAGGAGTGATTTGTTGATCATCTTCCCTAGTCTGTTTGGAGGTTGGTTCCTTCTAACATTCTGATTCTGGTTTTGGTTTCTATTTTGAGGAGCAGTTTGATTTTGACTTGCTTGTGCTCTTTTAATTATGCTCATCTCTTTCATCATCTCTTCCATCATTCTTTCCATCTTTGAGTTGGAAGTAGAAGGTGTGGACTCTTCTCTAAAAGATACTCTCTTCTCGCTCTTCATTCTTGCTCTTTTCTCCATAAAGTTCACTTCCACAGAAAGAGTACCCCTTTGCATGTCTTCAAGAGTTGCAAAATCTCTCTCTCTCAGTGAATAGGTCATGTCAGCATCAAAACCTTCGGGAAATTTTTTTAAAGCTGAACCTTGTGGAGGTTTTAGTTCTGGGGAAAGTGCGTTGTATACACTGTTGAATCTGGTGCAGTAGGCTTGCACACTTTCCCCTAGGTTCCTATGGAGATTGTTGTAATCAGCAAGAACTTGGAGAGGGTTCTTCCTTACTTCCCACTTGTTTAAGAATGTTTGATGGAAGCCTTGGAGATCATTTATACTATGGGGAGCTAAGCCTTTAAACCATTTTCTTACTTCTCCCCCTAAGCTTTGAGAAAATAATATGAGCTTGACAGAATCATCATCAATTTCGTTTCTGTAAAAGTATTCATTCATCTTATCCACATGTTGTGATGCAGTTGTAGCATTGGTAGCATCATACAATGGGATTTTGGACTGATAGTCCTGTGGAAGGTTGACTAATGGTACATGAAGGACTAAGGGAGCATACCATGCAGCCATGGTAGGAGGTGGAGGTGGATTCACAAGAGGTGGATTAACAAAAGGGAAAGTGGGTTGAGGTGTGGTGGTTTGAACAGTGGATGTAGGATGAGTAGAAGTGGATGGATCAGGAGTAGACTGCTGAGCTGATCTTGGATGAGAGACACCTAGGTTGTGAAGGAAATGTAAATCAGGAGGTGTTGTTTCTCTGCTACCAGGATGTTTACTTATCTCCGGGGATGAAAGTGAAGACTCAGAGTCTAGCTGTATTATATCATCAAATGACCTAGTTCTGAATGGATTTACTAAGTCAACTTGTGATTGTTGTAGAGTCGAAAGATTTTCAGGGACTGAATTAGCTCTCAAGGGTGATCTGAAAACAGTTGATAATTTAACCTTAGGAGACTTCCAAAGGATACTTTTTGGGTCATCAACTATCTCAGGTGGATTAGGGTCAGGATGGGCTCTAGTGTGAATCTTTCTAGAAGCCACTATGCTGTGTTTTTAGACCCGAATAAACAAAACAAGTTCAACCAGATATGACAATCTTTAAGAGGTTAACTAATCTTTTTACGCAAATTTAATCCTACAGTCCTCTAACTGAGTTTTAAATGATGTTATGATGATAAGGGTTCTTCCCAGTGGAGTCTTAAGGTCTGTTAAGGATTGTGGAGTCACCAAGTGGAAGTTTTTAGCTCCTTTGGAGGTAAAAGGTTTTATGGTCCACCACCATGTTTATTGAATACCAATCTGAAAATTTTTTAGGTTTTTCTGAGTTGTTTTTAGTAGTGTGGTTTTTAAGAATATCCTAACTCTGTTTCAAAACTTAGCTAAGGTTATGAGACAAATACACTCTACTCTTATGGCTAAGCTAGCTGTTTTTTCAAGGTTATATGAAGCCTTATCAGAATCCTAGGGTTGACCTAGCTTGTCACTGATTCAAACAAGTTTCATCATGATTACCATTTCTTGGTAGTGCTTGAAAAGGCTACTTTTTACTCTCAAAGTTTTGTGTGAAAATCAAGGGAAGATGAGATGAAAACTCAACTCAATCCCTAGCGGAGTCGCTAGAAATGTTTGGTTTCTGTAATTTATTAGCAAGATTGGCAGAGTCCAATTACAAAAACAACATCGTTTCAACCAACTTTGGGATCCTAGGATCTAGCCCTCCTGAATCCGGAGAGGGATCTCTCCAATATGTACAAAGATGGATATTGTCTTTGAAGTTTGAGGTAATGATATTAGGCTAGTTGTAAAGTCCAAGGGTTTTTTTTTGTTTTGGATGGTTGAGCATGATTACTGTTTGAGGCGAAAAGTCCTGAATGCAAAGAGTTTCAAAGGTGAGAAGTTGCAAGAGGGAAGAACAGCTATGGCTAATAGATAGATATAACGTTGGTTTTTAATCCATTGGGCTATGGAGTCATAACAGGGCTTTAATTGAACAACAACATCAAGAGTGATTCAAGGGGCAAGTCATCTATACCACAATATTATTGAGATTAGAGTGATGGGATGGAAACAATAAAGTGTTGGAGGGGTGGAAACTGATAATAATTTCTCAGAGGATTTATAGTCAGTCCAAACAAGAAAAGCCTCTTAAGTAACTGTTTAAAACCAACCAAGGATAGGGCTAACCATAAACTTATTGGGCAAGTTCTATTAAAGCAGCTTAATTGACAAACAATCCAGTAATCCACATAATTACCTTCAGAAAGTATGAAAACACATAAGAGAAACAAAGTGTGACTTAAGATCAGATAAAGTACTTTTAAACCTAGTTTGCTTTCAGTCAACGCCAAGAGAAATTTTCAGAATCTGCCTTTGGAGAAAAGGATCTAGGAATCAAGGCAAACCATATCTTCTCTAGTCTAACTTTAATAGCAAATAATGGAAATCACATTCAAGAACAATGTTTATGTAAACAGAAGGACGAGGGAACGCCAACATTCCTAACTGTTTAAACAGTATTGAATCATTCTTAAATAAACAAATTTGAAGAAAACATTAAGATAAAGATTTCTCAGCCAGAGAAGGTTACTGGTATACAGTATATCCTAACCCTGTTTAAACTATTCTTTACAGAGGAATATGAACAATATGGCATACATATAAGGAAAACAATAACAAAGAGAGATGCACTTCACCAATGACACAGACCAGGATCCCGAGAAACAACTTTTATATTGATGTCAAACCGGTTACAGTCTTCAAGTCCAATGTTTATCTTCACTATTCAGCCTAACTAATCTATCACAAGCAGAGCTCCAAGGGCTAGTGAACACTATTTACAATCAGAAGTTTGGTCTCGAATGTATTTCAAAGCTCTGTAAGCAACTCAACCCCCCATTTCTCATCTTCTTCTGAGGTATTTATAGAAGAATGAGGAGGAAAAGATCTGAGATAAGATCTTTTAAGACAATAAATACAGATTCAAGACTTCTCGGCCTTTTGAGGGGCTCGATGGAGAATTTTACTGGTGGATCACTGTATTAACTGTTTTACAATAAATATTAAATCTCGGTGGGAGCTTTATTTGACTTTGAGGTTCTGTGTTATGTTTGGAGTAACTCTGCAGATATTTTCTGCATTGATTTCCTTGCAGAAGTAACTCCCTGGCTGCGTTGAGGCAAAACATCTTCCTTTGCAATAACTTCGGCCCTGGTTTGAAAGGTTTGAGGCAACAGGTGGCGTTTAGTTTCTGGGAGGAATCAATTCACCTCCTTTTTGTGGCGGTGGAGGGCTTGCTGTCACTAAAACACTTTAGGTTTTCTTTAAATCGTGTTTTTAAATCGGGGATTAGGCTTTTGATAACAGTCTTAGCTGTAATCCCCATAATACTGTCTTCAATCTTCTGTGCTGGCACATTTCTGGTCCTCTACAGCTGATACTCTTTGACTGTGCCGGATTCTTGGTGCTTCGCTGTTACACAGGGCTGCGCAGGGTTATATGGCATCAATGCCTCATGAAACACTGATGAAAACGTGAATTTTCACCCTGTGGCCAATTTCCTTTGACAAATCAAAAGAGGGAGGGTTGTCACCCTCATCTTTCGAATTTCCTTCTGAATATAGCGAAAAACGTTAAACCCTGCAAAATACAAACGAAAGTTATGAAATCCTGCGTTTATAGGTTAAACTGCATTGGAGGTTGTGCGGAGGAAGCAGGGTCATTGGATCATGGAGCAGGGGTGCAGATCGACGACGGAGATGCAGCGGCGGGATGTAATGGGAAAAACCTTTGTAAACCACAAAATATATCATTTTCGACTTTACAAAGGAAAAAAGCGTTTTTATATGAAAGGCGGGGGTATCATATGGTGGGCCCGGAGAGATCGATCGCAAATCGCAAAAGGTGGAAAATGCGATGGCGGATTTATGCAACGGAGAGAAAATGCGATATTGCGATTTGCGATGAGCGCTGGGGAAAAATGCGATTTGGAGCGGTCGCATCGCAAATATTTGCGATGGATCAAACTGTTTAAACAATGAAACATGCGATTTGCGATATGCGATGGATCGCATCGCAGAAACTTGTGATGAGCTTTTTTAGAGGAAAACTGAAAATTGCGATCTGCGATTTGCGATGGATCGCAGCGCAAATATTTGCGATGCATCAGTTTAAAAAATAAAAATTTGGAAATTCTGCGATCTGCGCTTTGCGATAAGCGCCAAAGGGTTAAAACTTGGTTCCAAGGTGCGGGCGTATGGAAGAAAAGGGGCTAAGGGCTTAAGCTCGAGGGGCTTAAGTTCTATACATAAAAACATGTATTTTCATGGTTTTTGAAGGGTTTCTTGAAGGAAATGAAGGTTTCGGTAAGCTTAAAAAGTGGGTTTTAAACCTTATAAAAGGGATTTTAAAGAAATGGAAAGGGAGAAACATGACATTGTGGGTTTTTCATTGGAAATGGAGAATAGAAAATGAGGTTAGTGAGGAAGAAAAGGAAGGGGACCAAGGGGTTCTGCAGCAGTATTTAACTTGGGATTTTTGAAGGATTTTTTAGGATGTAAACAGCAATAAGGGATCTGGACAGAGGCATGAGGCCTTAGAGAGACTTCAAGAGCCAACAATTTTTAGTGATAAAATTGTTCCTTGGAGGCTCCAAAAATATTTAGCCACCTTTTGGTATAACAAAATATTATAGGTGGCTAACAGGTTCTATTATGATATCCTAAATGAGCAGGAAGAAAACCTTTGTCACACTTAGTACTACAAAAGCAGAGTATATTGCAGTTTGTTTCAGATTATTTGAGGGAGTTTGGCTTCAAAATATACTCTCTGGATTTTTTTACGAGATGTTGGAACCGACTGTGTTATTCTGTGATAATTAAAGTTGTGTGAATTTGATTGAAAATCATGTACCACTACATTTATGATATGGTATAGACGGGAGCAGTGATACTTCAATATATCTCCATTGATGAGCATATAACCAACATTCTCATAAAGCCTCTATCTCGGGAAAAGTTTTTATACTTAAGAGAAAAGCTTAGACTAGTGGAGAACTCATATATCAATGAGAGGGAGAATTGATGTGACATCAATAGGGGAATGGCTCAGATTGTTGATAACAATTGGAGCTTGGACCAAACTACTGAAGGGTGGAAAATAATGGTATGGCTAAGAATTTTGGTGACAGTAAGAGATGGCCCAGATTGTTGGTGAAATAACATTAAGGACACAAATTCTTGAAAGGAATGGTCTCTGAGGCATGAAAACTCATGGAGTGGGTGCCTCTTTAGCATCATGGCCTATACATATTCCTTTGGATTTGGTACATGGGTTTCCCTAGGGTTTGAAAATGGGGGATGACAACCTTGAACTAGTCATAGTACCATGAGGTGAGGTGCCCATCGAATCATGGTGACTAGTTGAGTAAGTACCATTAGTTAGGAGAGCTAACCTGGGTTTTGGTACATGTGATGATTAATATGGTGTAGTTCAATGGCATTGACCTAGATAATGATGCTATTGATGAGATTTACCTTTTTATTTAGAAAGATAATGTATACAAAAAACATTCAGATAGTCATTATGAATACCTAGCTAGCTAAGAGGGAGTGTTGAATAATGTAGCTATGATTTTTCTTCATAATCCTTGATGTATTTATAATATTATGTAAAAACACGAAATAAAATTAAATTGTGAACTAGAAGAATGAAAATTAAAAGAAAGGAAATCAACAAAACCACCTAAAATTAAGATCCTTGAAAACAACTCATACTCACATAAATAAAATATTTACCATCAGTTACTACCCACCATAATTTAAGAAATTATTTGCATAAAATATAGAATAGGAACAAGTTTTAAATAAATATACTTACCAAGGGTTGTTTCCCACCATTATTTACATGATATTCAACACTTTAACAAATATGAATAAAAATGTAAATGTGCAGACTTACTAGAATTTAATTCACAAGGAGACTTGATTTAATTTAAGATACATGACTCTTTCATATCTTGGGTATAAAATACACTTGAACTTTTTCATTTTAGATACACACTTATCACTCACATATATATCTCTCTCACACATTGTGATATGTACTTTCCTTTCATGGTTATTAGTTTATTTCTAAAGTGTGATTGCTTGATGAATATAAAATAACTATAATATATATTCACAAGTAATGACCATCGTTCATAAATAAAGTACTTGTACCAATTACATTGAAAAATCAACACCTTATAGTCTTAAGTCTAACTTTGTACTTGTCTATGTTGTCATATTTTGTTTGTTATACCTTGTAGATCCATTTGAAGTCACACCCAACTTCTCCTTGGTACAAACAAGGAATAATTAAAACTTGATGATATACCTTCTCCCTCTGAGCTCGGATCTCATCTAGTACAATATATTCAACACAAATCATTGATTCTGGGACAATCCTCTAGTTACAAGCTTTGCTTCATTCTTTCACAACATCAAACTGCTGCTAGATCCTTGGATACCTTTTCCATGTACCTGCAATCCTCACTAGGAGGCCATGGAAGAACAATTATAACAAAGAAAAATATACAAATATAATAGGATAACTAATGGTAAAATAATAAAACATATAATAATTAATGAAGTCAGATATAAGTTACTTATCTTTTAATGATTTAGGGAAATGTTAGCTCCCTCTTGATCTCAACCTTCTTGCATCCATCTTGAAAATTTATCAACTCCATCCTCATCATTAGCATGATGTTATTTCTTCTAAGCATGAGATAGGGTTTCTTATTTTCGCATAAACATGGATTTAGGTCTATCTCAATGATTTTATCCACAAACCCTAGGGATTTCTTATCAATCCTTCTATATTTCTAGGTTTTATAAACCCTATACTTTCAAGTTTATATCAACCTTTTCCATATGAAATTTTTCTTTCCAAAATCCAAATGTTCAAAACCATAAAATTCATATGTGATGAAACCAATCAAGGACGTACCAGGGTTAATAGTCCATTAAACCACATGACCTCAACTAATAACATATGCAGGGAATATTTCAATTTTCATAACATCAATATGACATCATGCTTTTGAACGCACTCTGAAATGCACTGCAATGTTTCCAAAGGAAGCATAGGTCTCGTAAAAAACAATTTGTTATAGCACTAAAAAACAACTAGAAGCATATGTAGTGCATCTTTCAAGGTTCATATCATCAATACAACATCCTGTTTATAAACACACTCTTAAATGCACTACAACATTTCCAAAGGAAACATAGGTCCCCAAAACTTAAATCCAATGTATAACACTTCAAGTTTCCAAATATTTTGACCCTTATATTAGTGACATGCTTAAATAACTTCTAGTGCAGTGACCCAAGATATATTTTGGGAGAATGCTTCCTTCAAGCCTTCCAAAACCTTTAAATAATCATATGACATTACGTCATATCTCATTTAACACATTCATACTCACAACAATGCCATGTTCTGTTAATTTTTCAAGTGCAATAGTTACACACAATATTTTTCAAAACTAATAATTACTTCTAATGATGTTTTCTTCTTTTAATTTTTCCAGTATATCATTAAGAAATTATATTTCATAAATTCAACCATATAAAACTAGTAGGACAACAGAGATCACAATGCACAAAGAGAAAATAAGATTTACCCTAGCAAAACCTACTTGGGGGGGAAAAACAACGACCTTTTCATTAAATAAATTCATCTTTTCAACATGAGACACACCTACTCTACTTCTAGTCAACTACTAGGTCAAATTGGACCTTAAACATATCTATGGTCAAACTTGGTCAACACCCTCCATGTAAATCATCAACTCTGACCCAACAATTAAAGCTTCTTGTTCTATCCTAGGATGAAATTATGCCTCCCATAAACTTCCCAGAAAACTTGAATTTCAATCTTGCAACTACCCAGAAAATTATGCCCTGCAACTACAACTTGTCTAGTAATTTATGCAACCTAGAGAGGGAGAAGCCTTCCACATGTGCGCTAGATAGAGAGAGAGAGAGTTGAATTCATCCTTCTTTCATTTCTTGTACTCCGTTTGAATGTCAAGAATCTTCTTTGTCTTGTGAGGTTGAGTTGTTGCTTTGAGGAGGAGGTTGAACTGCATTTATGTAGTGATATGTTGGGTCAAATGGGTCTGTCTTATGCCTGGGATGACTTGAATTGGAGGAAGGCCTACTTGACTAGTTTTGGAGCAAAAAAATCAATTTAGAAAATTTATTTTTTTCTCTTTTAAAAGTCCATAAGGATATGAATCAATTTATTTTTTTCTTTTGACTCTAGCATGAAGAAAATTCTTTACATTGACCAATATATATACATAAAGGGCTAAAATATACATTATGAAGACTGGCCAAATTCAACATGTAACACGTGTCATTGTAGTATATGATATTGCAACTTCACAACAACTCTTTATTGAACTCATATCAAAGGAAATGTCCTACACATATTTCTGATTTCAACCCATATAATACTTTAGTAAACTGAATACACTTGGTCCATCTCTCTTAGCCATCCAGAATCAAGACTTGTGATGATTTTATTAATTCTTCCAATACCAAGATGAATTACATGCTACAAATTATTAGATGTGTCTAACAATTTCTTATAGTTACATAAGCACTATTGAAGATCATATATCACTTGTGAATCTCATTACGGAATTTTTTTTGCACAAGTAGATGAAAGGACTCCTTAATGATTTATGCAAGACTTTTCTAAGGCATTGCTTTCTGAATTATTGACATAGTACTTTTATAATCTTGTTTAATGATATGTTTTGCACAAATGAATTTTCATATTTAAGGCATACTAAGATCTAATTTTACTTTATCGGACTAGAGATCAATAGATCCAAAGGAAATTTTTATACAAGTCTTACTACATACTTTTCAGCTAGGCCTATACTTGGTCCTTATTAACACATATGTTGACAACTGATCACTAGCATTGCCTTCAAAGGAATTTTGAACTCAAATGGAATCACCGTGAGTAGTTTAAACGATGATATATACTTCACACCTTAAGGATACACGAAAGCATGAAATTTCATATTTTTCGGCTTCTTTATTTGAATGATATGATACAGATCTATATTCATAGGTCGCATACTCATCATACATCATAACATTATAGTGCATATTAATTGGTAATATTGATTTGTGAATGAGCCAAACAAATATTCATTGTCTTATTAGTCCTCGAGCCAAAAAATGACATAAGAAATTTTTGAAATAGGCCATATATTGAAAAAAATTCAACTTCATCAATTATAAAAAATTAGAAAAATATATTCTTAATACATACTCCTTTCAATGTGCAGGGCCTTACACAATTTACCTTGTGCAAACAAAATTATGCACAAGAAAAAACTTGATGGTTTTACATACATAGGCATTTAAAACTTCTTTTGGCTTCTTTTAGGATTCCTTTAGGCTTAGATACTCCTCAACCATCCTAATATCTCTCGGTCCCATGTAACTAACTAGGGTAACTTTGACCTGTGTACTAGTTCTAAGGTTGAGAACTAAATCTTCAACCCTACTACAACATGCTCTAAGACCTTCTCGGCCTACTGAACTAAACTAAGGCTTTTCGACCTATATTCAACTAAGATACTTTGAACTTATCTAAATATTATAGCGATTTAATAGACCTCAAGAATGGATCCATAAATATGAATCTCAACTTCATAAGGGGGGTATGAAACTTAGACCTTATTGAGGTCGTTCAATTCATTTGAAATTAGATTTGATGGAATTCGACCTTAGGCTATGGCTTAGACATTTATCCCATATACAAAATAAATTTGTCTTTCATGGATCATAGGTCAGAATAAGGCAAATATAGGAATATTTGGAGTATTTTTTGAACTTTTTACATCCAGAATATGCCAGGGTTTTTTAGGGCTATAACAAAGCCCAATAACTTGAAATGGACTAACTAATTTTAAGGATGTTCTTTCACCCATGCTCTGATACCATGTTGATTTTTCAAGGATCCCTTAAACAAATAATTACTTCTTATAATTTATTAGGTTATTATTTTCTTTCATTCACATTCATCATAAAGTAATTACATAGAAGATGTCAACAGTAGAAACAAAATGCCAGTAGGATCATAAAGAGACAGTTAAACAAGAGACACACGATTTTATCTTGGGAAAACCCACATGGGGGAAAAACCAAACAACCTTCTAGAGAAATTATTAAGAACAACAGAGATACATCTAGTGTTTCCTAGTAAAAATAAACTAAAACATATCGACAAGATATTTCTATTCAAACCTAGTCAAATTATCTTCAAATCAAGTCAATATGATGCCCAAAAGTCTCGCCCTGCTTTGCTCTATTAATTTGAATTTCAGCTTCCTCCTGAACTCATAAAACTCAAACCTACTACCAAATAAGCCCTTAAACTTGTCACACATGTGAAGTCAAATGAGAGAGAGAATGCTGGATTAGTCTTCACACTTTGTATCCTTCACTTGGATCATAAGGTGTCTTGTCTTGTGAGGTTGAATCACACACACACACACACACATACATATATATTTCTTGCAAGGCCAAATGGGTGTCACAATAGGGTTGGGCTGACTTGATCACGAGGAGGGCCAACTTGACTTTCTTGATGCCAAAATATCAAATTTTGAAAATTCAAATTATTTCTTTTGAAAATGACATGAAGAACATGTCTTAGATTTTTCCATTTTATATGACATGAAGAAAATGTCTTACATTATTCAAGGGATAAGATTTTAATTATGAATATCGACCATAGCTACAAAACTCAACACTACACACATCCCCTAGAATCAATACTTTTGGGGCATGAATCATTTTGGGGCACAATGATTATGGATAACCTAGAAACCACAATGATGATGGGTGATGCACAAGGTGAAGCACTGGGCTTGCTGAGTCCTTACTCCAAGAGTAACTTGTTGAAACTACACCTTCAATTCATTTGACTCCATCATCAATTTTGATATAATCATATACTACACAATGGAAATTTCAACAAAAAATGAATACCATATTCAATGAAGTCCAGGGAAAATTTTAAGGATGGAAGTTTATCTTAAAGTTTGGAAACCTTGGCGAATCTTACTAGTCCCTAACATCCAAATTTTTAAGTCTTTGATGATAATATTGTAAAATGGTTTAGATTTATAATAATTTTATATTAGATAATATATAATATTGGCGATTTTTAAAGTAAAATAATTTTATACTATAAAATTTGGGCGAATTCAATTTTATAAAAATGGAAATTGGCGAATCTTTTTTTTGGAAAAAGAATGGAATATTATCCCACCTGCGAATATTAGCCCCTAAAATTTTCCCTGCAATGAACTCGCTTAGGTGGAAATTCATCGAGTTCTAAAAATGATTTTTTATAAAAATTAACCAAATATTAAAGACATTGATTCCCCTTGTTTTCACATTTTTCTAGATATTTTTTTGTGTCCATATTTTGTTTTCTATGTTGTCCCCCTTCTCTCAAGAAAAAAATAACAAACTTATTGTTTGTACTTATCAACCTTCAAGATTCGTGCACACTTAGAAATGAGGGTTTTAGCTTTCCTCTATATGTAATTATTGTTAACATATTTTCAATCCTTTTCCATTGAACATTGTATCACACATTAAGATATGGGATTCCAAATATAGCCCAAAATACATCCAATGGTATAATACATGTGATATCCCTTGGATTAAATGTTTTTGTAATTAAATGTGCATAAGCTTATTTATGGTTATGTGAATGAAACCGAAAGACATTGGAAAAACTTTAAAATTATTAGCAATACTTAATTTTGATAATAATTAATTATAAATTTGTTTATTTTTTTTAATTTTTTTGTAAATACAGAAAATTTTGGGAGATTAGTGGTTGGGTACAAATGGTTGAAAGAGAAAAAAATTTCAATTTAATTTTAGAAAGTTATTATTATCCATTAATAATTCATAGGAATATAATCTGGGTGATTATATTTAATTAATAAATTATGATATTGACCAATTAAATGTTTCCTAGAAGACAAGGAGTTATCCTCAAGAGTGGGAAATAAGAGCTCATTAATGGGGAGATAACTACATTCCACCTATTGGTGAGGTAGAGGAAATTATTAACCACTAAAGAGTGGTATTGATCCAGGTGGATATTGGTTTCCACTGGCCTATTCCACTTGGGGCCCCACCATTGTTTCTTTTAGTTTTTTTAGTTTCCTTAATTATAGCACAATTTACTATTTTAGAAAAATTTTGGGTCCTAAACTTTCGGAGCCATTTTGAGGCCCTAAAGGATGTTTTTTGGGAAAACTGGAAGCAAGGCCCATGTTTCTCACTCAAAAGTTGTATTCCTTGTATAGATATTTCTAATGAGGTATTGATCGCATCAAACAAAGATCGTATGCCAAAGTTACGTCCTCGGGAAGTTGATGTACCAATTTAACCAAACGGGGCCCATAGTTTTGGCGCTTCATCTCCTAGGCTTAGGTTTTTGGATATTTAGGGTTTTCCATTGTTTCTCAATAATAAATAGGCCCTCGAGCCTCATTGTAACAAATTTTGGAGGTTGCAGCCACCACATCTCTTCTCAGAGATAAGCTACCAACGCCCTAGCTAGTTTATTTCAAATCTGTCTGTAAGGAAATTTTAGTTCTTTGATATTAATGAAATGAAGTGTTATTTCTACTGCATTTTTGTATTTATGGTTATATGTGTATTATTTTTCATTCCTGAATAAATCTGGATCAGTGGTATTAGAGCAGTCTGCTCTTTCTCGATCCTTCTCTGTATGTCCCCAACGAGGTCGGGGTATAAGGAGTTAGGGCTCGATCTGGTTGAACCTTTGCAAGATCAGCCTCACAAACCCCGATGGCTACCCATGGGGGATGAAAAGAAATATGAGGGAGCAGGAGATGCCATAAAAATATTGCTCAAGGAGGCCCTCTAAAAACAAAGGAACGTGATGATAGATAACTTTGCCTAGATCCTTCAACGACTGCCCACTGGAGGCGCATCTGCATCCAGCAGCCACTCTGGAGGCACAACTCCTTTTAAGGCACAATTAAACTTTGAAATTCCCATATTTGAGGGCCAAATAGATGTAGAAGTCGTAGATAGATGGTTGAATATATTATAAGAATATTTCTTGGTTCATGACTTTTCTGACCGGGAGAAGATTATTTTTTCACTCCTCAAAGCTACCCCCCATGTCAAGGACTGGTGTGAAACCAACTGTGAGAAAAAGGATGAGGGGGAATCCTCTTTGTTCTTAGTCGTACCCACTTGGAATTCTTTCCAAGATGCCATCAAGGAAAAATATTATCCCATGGGAATCTATGAGGACAAGTACATAGAATGGACTACGTTGCGACAACAAAGGGATCAAGATGTGCATGAGTTGACGAATTTGTTCCATACCCTGCACACAAAGTTGGGTATCAAAGATTCAGAGAAAAAATTGGTGTTGAAGTACCACAGTTTTCTGCACAGATACATTTAGGAGGAAACGAAGTTCCTTGACATCTCCTCTCTTGGTACGACATACCTGTATGCTTCCAAGATTGAGTAGAAATTCAAACAGAAGAAGTGAGACTTTGGATATGAAAATCAAAAGCAAAGGAAAGGTGCCCCCAAACCGCAGAAAAAAGGACAAAGCCAAGGCATGGCGGTCCATATAACCTACCAAAGCCGCAAGCAAATAACAACATCATGAAGTCGAAGGACATAGGAAAGTGGTGTGAGTTTCATAAGAGCTCCACTCACAACACAAGTGAGTGTCGGGCCAATCAATCATTGGTGGCCAAGATGAGGGCTTACGAATTAGATGCATGCTTCAACTCTGAATCAGAACCCAACAAGGGGAATTAAAAAGGGAAGAATATTATTGATGCAAAGCCCAACGCCACCGTTGTTGGACATAGGGTTCAATGCTCCCCGTGTGTTTTGCGACATTGACTAACCACCTCTCGTGGATCCTAACTTTGGAAATTGTAGCAAAGACTAATGCCTGCGAGTTTTGGTCTAACAAAAATCGTGACCCCAACAAGTGGTATCAGAGCGACAGGTCCTGAGTTCGAAACTCACCCGGCTCGCGTTGGGGGGGAGATTGTTGGACATTGGGTTCAACGCTCCCCATGTGTTTCGCGACATGGACTAACCGCCTCTCATGGATCCTAACTCTGGAGATTGTAGCAAGGACTAATGCCTGTGGGTTTTTGTCTAACGAAAATCATGATCCTAACAACTGTTGCTACTAAAAATATCCATAAGGAGGAACCAGAATATCTAGAGGATTAGGAGCGTCTCTTCCACTCCCAGATGTGGGTAAAGGGTTACCCGCTACAGTTCATTGGTGAAAGTGGGAGCCAAAAGAATATCATTTCAGTAGAGGTCGTCAAGCGGTTGGGCTTGCCAACCACTACACACCCACAACTGTACACCATCGAGTGGCTTCACCAAGGATGAGATCTCTGCGTCAACCAGCAGTGCCACCTTCCCTACAGCATCAAGCACTTCAAGGATCAGGTATTATGTGACATTTCTCCTCTTGATGTTTGTGATGTATTATTAGGCCAACCATACTTGTGGAAGTGACATGTTGTGTATGAGTCCTGACCTTGCACTATTATTGTTACTTTGTGCAATAATTTATACAGGATGCCAGAGGTGACACTGCCCGCGGCTATCTCTTTGGTTACTGCAAAAAAATGCAGTACACTCATTTCCAAAATCGGGAAATTTATTTTCTTGATGATCCACCCCCAAGGCAAGAAGAATATTGTGGCCACGACCTCCAGACAGGGCTCCTCCACATGAAAACAACATATGGACAAGGTTGTGGAGATGTATGGGGACATATTCACACCACCCACAAGGGTGCCTCTGCACTATCAAGTCAAGCACCCCATCGATATCATCCCAAGTGTGTCACTGTCCAATGGATCAATCTATCGGTGCTCTATTATGGAGAAGGATGAAATCAAGAGGCAGATTCAGGAGATGTTGTAGAAAGGTCACATGTGACCGAGTTCATGACCCTGTGGGAGCCTGATCGTGTTGGTGCAGAAGAAGGATGGGACTTGGAGATTCTGTATTGACTATCGAGCACTGAACAAGATCACTTTCTGGAATAGGTACCCATTCCCACGGATTGATGACCTTCTGGATCAACTCAAAGGGAGGAAATATTTCAGCAAGATCAACTTGAAGTCTAGGTATCACAAGGTACCAATTGAACCCTCTAATGTGTGGAAGACTTCCTTCAAAGCCAAGCAGGGCCTTTTCGAATGGATGGTCGTTCCTTTCGGGTTGACTAATGCTCCTGCAACCTTCATGAGTCTGATGGACGACATCTTGAGGCCATTCACAAACTCATTTGTAGTAGTGTACTTAGATGACATCCTGATATTTAGCCAGACTTGGGAAGAGAAACTCCACCACATCTGACAGGTCCTCCAAACACCATGACAACACAATTTGTGTGCCAATTTGGATAAGTGCACCTTTTACATTACCCAGGTTCAGTATCTAGGATACATTATTGATGAATGGGGGGTGCATGTGGATTGAACCAAGATCCAAGTAATTCGAGATTGGCTGGCCCCAACCACTCTAACAGAGCTTCACATCTTTCTGGGTCTTGCTAATTTCTACCGTAGGTTCGTGTTGGGATTCTCTCATATCACTTGGCCCTTGAGTCAAGTCACCAAGGGAGGAGTGAAAGACAAATTCTTTTGGTCGGAATCTCAACAAAAGGCATTCGTAGAATTGAAACATCGCCTCTGCTCTGCCTAAGTGCTCACATTACCAGACTTGCAAGAACCATTTGAGATTGAGACAGATGCCTCTGACTATGCTATTGCGGAAATTATTACTCAACAGGGGCATCCAGTGGCATATCACAGTGAGACATTGTCTGACACAGCCCACAAGTATCCAACTTATGACAAAGAAATTTATTCCATTGTGCAGGCATGATGCCAATGGAATCATTACATTCTGAGGAAGGAAACGGTCATCCCCACAGACCACTCACCCCTACAGTTCATACAGACACAAGGGAAGTTGCAGAATTATCACCATCAGAAGTGGTCCACATATCTGCAATGATTTCATTTGAACATCAAGTATAATAAGGGAAGCACCAATAATGTTGCAGACTGCCTCATCCAACCACTAATCGTGGCGCTAACCACTGTTCTCAAATATTGTGGGCACATGACTTTTGATCAGCCACTTATCTACAAGAGCGATCTGGAATTCAGCGACACACGCAAGACACTCTTGGGGGGTATGCAAGTTCCAAATTTTCATCTCCAAGATGCACTGCTATGTCACCTCAGACACCTTTGTGTTCCTTCAAACGACCATGCCAAGATGATTTGGGAAGCACACTATAGTCGAGTCGCTGGGCATTTCGGGGTCGAGAAAACAGTGGCGATACTACAAAAGTATTTCTATTGGCCAAGCCTTCGAAAAGATGTTGGGAAGTACATCAGATCCTGCACTACTTGTGTCATTGCCAAACCGACCATCAAGAACCAAGACCTCTATACTCCGCTACCTACCCCTAGTCGACCTTGGGAATCCATTGATGGGCCTCTATATTAAACATAAAATAAGGACCACCTAACCTTTCTTATGCCCATATACCATCCTTATGCACATAAAAGGATATATTAAATCTAACCTTACTTATGCCCATCTACCATCCTTATGCACATAAAAGGATATATTAAATCTCTCCTTCTACACTTAATATTGTTTTCTTATGCTTCAATATTTTCTTAGGAAGGTTTAAAGGTAATTGCATATTTTTTCCTGATATTGGTTATTTTTGTAGAATACTGTGACAATATTTGGAAGATTATATAGATTTGAAGAAGCAGATGATTTAGGGACTTTCTCCCTACCACTGGAAGATAAAGATTGAAGAATAAATGAACACAATATCAAGAAATTAGGGAGAAATCTTGGAGAGATTCAAGGGGGTTTTCCACCCTCCTTAACTCTCAAAGGAAGCCAAGAAACTCAAGACCAAGTGCACTCAAGCCATACTTCACTTGGAGTCTCCAACAATTCAAATTTCAAGAGGTGGCCAAGCAACTAAAGATGAAGAGCACTTGATCTATGTTTACTGGGATTCAAGTGGACGCAATCACCATTTCTAAGGGAGTTGCTGGTAGATTCCCTGTAGAATAAATAAATCAGAGCTAGAGCTATGAAGGAGTTAGTTTGCCAATGAGTTGATTCTATTCGATTTCCACTCCATTCTATGGGATTCGATTCCATTCAGAACTTTTGCTGCAAGTTATTAGGATTTTGTTGTTTAAGACCTTTAGGATGTAATAAGACTGTATTTTTAAAGTAATGAGTATTCAGATGAATTTATATTGATCTATTTCCATAGATTTGGGCTCATGGGTTAAGGCCCAACCCATGTGCCTCAGCTTCTCTTTTATTTCCATTCTTTTCTTTCATGTCATTTAGCTAGTTTTTCTTTTGAACATTTAGCTAGTTTGTTGGTATTTTTATTGATGGTTTAGTTATCTTCTCATTGTATTTTACTGTAGATTTTATTTTCTTATAGAGTGGTAGAATAGTTGATAAAGTCCATAAATCTTTGAGGCCATCCTTCCCCTCTCAACTATGTTAATAGAGCTCAAGGAGGGTAGACCTTTTCCCATAGACCAAAAATGCTTTCTCGCTTATGATTTCTCAGAAATATATTAGATCAATGCATGTATTTTCGTGAACATATTATCTATCTTTCTTGCATAAATAGGTAGATTGATAGAAGGTACAGGCAGTATAGCCCAGAGGGAATTTACCCATCACCTCTCACTTCACCTTCCATCTCCCTTCCATCTCTTCTGTTACACTCCGCGCAATACTATTACGCCCTCCATCTCCGCTTTTTCGTGCTTATTCTCACTACCACACCCACTTTTTTATTCATAAAAACACTTGAACCATTCAACCCACTGTATTCCTTTGTTTTTATCAGTCACGGTTACCTCACCCTCTTTAGTCACAAAACGCTTGAAAAAACATCCTAGGTCAAACTCCGCCTTTCCTCCTCGAAATCCCTGCTACCGTACTTCGCAAATCTCACTTCGCGACTTTTCCCTTTTACTTTAACACTTACCGCTTGTTGTAGCCGATTGCGATATTGCGATATCGAATGTCACAGATCACACCTTCCCCCTTTTTCTTTCGAGACTTACTTCAAATCGCATCGCATTTCCTTTCCGCTCGACCGCAATTGCATCACCTTTCCAAAATCGCACTTTGTAGTCTTTTCTAAACAACACTTCCGCTATTCCTCCAGATTTGCGATATTGGGAATTGTGATATCGCATTTCACACTTTGCATTATTTTTCTTATTCTCGTTCGCACTTACTGCTCTAACTACTGATTGCAATATTGTGATCATGCTCCGCCAATGGTCACACCACCACGTCACCCATTGCAAATTGCATTTCACACCTTTTCCCTTTTTCTCCAATACTTACCGCTTTATTTTGCTGATTGCGATATTGTTATCGCTCTTCGCCGCTCTCCCCCACCGCACTTCACACAACGCATTATTTAGCCTGTTCCCTTTAACGCTTACTTATCCAACTTCACGATATCGCGATTTCGATATTGGTCCCACCTCCACATCGCATCTCCGCCATCGCATATTTCAATTTATTCTGCTCCAAAGCATTTTGTGCTATAATAGAGTCTTAATCCGGTTTAAACCCCTAATTTCCACTTCTAAGCCATGTTTCATGTGTTAAGCCCTCCATTAGCCTGTTTAGCCCTTTTTCTCTCCTCCAAGCTACAAATCACACTTTTTAAATAAAAATTAAGTCATGGATAGCTTAGTTGCATGGGTAGAATCATGGTAGATATACCAGAGGATAAGTAGAGTGCATTTAGCCATTTGGCCAAGTTAAGTGTGGTTTAGAATTAGTTTCCTTTCTGCCATTTATTTTCAACAAGTTAAATTAGTTTCCTTTTTTTCATTTCTTTTCTACAAATTAAATTAGTTTCATTCTTGTCATTTCTTTTCAATAATTTAGTTTAGTTTCCTTTCTATCATTTACTTTCAGCAATTTACTTTTCATTTTTTATCATAGTTTAAGAAATAGCACCCTTTCGTCAAGCAGAAGAGGATGACATGAAAATAGTTCATCTGTTGTGTATATAGCACTGTCACCTTCAAGTTTGTATGAACCTTGGGTTGATAAAGTAAAGTAGGGTAGCCCCTGGGAGTTGCAGCGCTCTTGGTGAAATACCAGGGCTCACCACATTTTGGCGTCGTTTCCAGGGAGGTGTCTAATAGATGCTTTGATTTAGGTTTTAGCATTCTTTTCTTATTTCCTTTCTTTTCATGCCATTTCATAAATATTAAAAAAAAATACAAAAAAATCTGATTTTCATGCCTCATAGAAGTAGGGATACTCAATTTTTTTTTTTTTTGAAATACTTCTCCAATACCAACCCCCCCACTTGACCACGTGCTGAAGTAAGAACCACATTACCATACACTTTTGAAGGTAGAAGATATGAATGTATATGATGACAATGAAGAAGATATTATTGGGTTTCCCATTCATGGTATGGACATCAGTGTACATATGAATAACATCCCTCTATATTTCCTTCCCAACTTCCATGGTATGAGGACAAAGGATCCAGAAACATTTCTCTTTGAATTTGAGATAGTTTGTAGGTCTTATGGCTACTTATCACACACTCAAAAAATGAGATTTTTTCCTGTAACATTGAAGGATAGAGCTCTTAAATGGTTCATGAGTCTATGTACTAATTCAATAAGATCATGGAATGATATGCAAAATATATTTCTAGAAAAATACAAAGATCGTGATCTTAGAGAATAAATTTTTAGAATGAACCAAGAAGAAGATGAGAGACTTGAGGATATAATAGAGAGGTTCATGTATAATGTTAAGAGGGAAAAATTGCATCATTTAGGATTTGACACACTAAAAACCCTCTTACTTATAACAATTAGGAATGAGTGGATTGATCTCCTTAATATCATGAGTAAAGGAGATGTATGCCAATTGTCATTTGAATAAATTTGTGAAACATGCAAGCGCATATCAAGAGGAGGGGAAAGAGTAAGTAAGTCAGCATCAACATTGGTAAGGAAAGATGAACTTCGAAATTTTCTTTACAACTTTAAAAGAGAAATTCTTAGCAATATAAGTGAACAAGTAGAAATGTTAAGAATGAAAAATGAGAAAAAATAATATGCCGATATTTTTGTTATCCATGCAAAATCATATGCTACTAAATGTTTTTCATCATTCCCCAAGTTTAAAGAAGTTTACCAGGAAGAAAATGGAGTAAGGCAATCACCAAAGAAGCTTTGTTATATAGCTCCAAGGAGACCCTGGAAGCCTAGTCAACTTGATATGATGCAAGGACCCACTTCACAATTTCAAGATTATTCACATCCATCTCAAACTAATTGGGACACACCCCCTCATTGGCAACCTTGGCCATCTCAACCCAAAAACCAATCTTGGAAGCATGGTTGGCAAGGTACTTATTGGAAAAATCCTCAATATTTCCCTCAATATCCTCCATACCTGAATCCATGCTATCCGTACCATCCACCTCCACCACAACCACATCCTCAACCACATCCATATAATATATCCACCCCCACTCAACTACTTGTACCACCATTTCCAAACCCATACAATGAAGTATCTCAGCTCACTTACAATGCTAAGTTACAACACTACCAAACATATCCTCTTGATCTAAATGGTCTGCATCTTAGTTAAAGAAAGGTATTGCAAAGAAGATATTTTCTTAATGTCATTTAAGGAAAACATCAAGAAGAATAATATCCAAATGAGGAGATCAAAAGATCGATGGATTCGCTTGATTAAGAGCATAAATAATAATGAGATGTTGAGAAAGTTCCCTCATGTTTACCAACATTCCCTCCATGTGTTCAAGAGAACAATTAGAAAAAAGAGGAAGATTTGACTGCCATAATAGAAAAGGACATCCAAGGTGATCCAAATCAACAAGTGAACCAGGGGCATCACAACTATATTGACATATGGTTCCAAACACTCATTAAGTTGCAACAACACAATCTTCTCCAACAGTACTTGATACAATCTAAGTCAAATAAATTCATATCTCATATTCAGGTACATGTCAAAGCATGTATTCCAAGTGTGCACATGATTTTATCTGTCATCTTGATGTGTACATGGCTCCATTGGAAGTATTCCTATACTTGAAAAAGGTTTTTTTTTTTCAAGTAGAGTAGGAAACTAAAAAAAAAAAGGGGGGGGAAAGAATAAAATCTCAGGCGAAAACCACTTTTGAGGCATCTGAGATCGGCTCACTGATTGAAAACCTCCATGAGGCGGTCATTGGGTTGAAAAAAAAGAGAGAAAAATAAAATATCCTAGGTGAAAACCTCCTTTGAGGTGCCTAAGCAAACCTTCTGGTTGAAAACCTCATTGAGGCTGCTAGTAGGCCTTAAAAAAAAAAAAGATGCATTTCTCCATGTATCTCTCTCTAATGAATGCAGGTTCTCTCCAACCTTTGCAAGCATAAAAAAAGCAAGTTAGCACAAAAATAAAATCTGGTCAACACTTTAGTCAAATGTAGTCAAACTTGGACTTCCTCCTCTTGTGCTTAGAAGCTCCAAAAGGACCTCAAGCAGATCGCCACATGCAACTTCAACAACAGCTTCAATATCACATGGAAAAACAAATCGATAGTAAGGCTCAGGTATGCAATCATCTAACTCTTTCTTCGAATCTATTTTAGCTTAGTAAAACATTAAAAAGTGTGCGAAGGAAATATTTTTTTTTATATAGCCAAAATCAGGAACAGAGCAACCTCAACCTTATCTAGCAACTAGCCTCACTTTTTCCACCAAGAAAAGGAACAAGACAAAAGTAAAAAGGACTTCAGAAAGTGGGTAGTAAGCAGTTCATGTAATGGAAGACAAGGAGTGCCAAAGGAGTAACCAAGGGTGAACTCAGTTCACAGAAAAAGAGCTGTGGGTTTATTCTTCGTGCAATTTAAAAAAAATTAAAAAAATTAAATTAAATTAAATTAAATAAATAAAATAAAGGTTGATCCACCACCTCTTGGCATGCAAAATGGATTTACTGAAGGAATCTAAAGATCTCCATGAAGCACCTATAAGAAGAAATGCAAGAAGAATAGCAATAATATTAGCAGGAGGAGCAACGTATGGGCCAATAAACAAAAAGTGAAATAAGCGAACATGCAGGAAGAACCAGAAGGAAGGGAGGATGAATAGGTTTCTTAGAGGATGAGCACTAGTTTCAGTAGGGGGGGTGATGATGGGCCTATAAATTAGACATAAATAAGGCCCATCTAACCTTTCTTAGGCCCATCTACCTTCCTTATGCACATAAAAGGATATATTAAATCTCTCCTTCTGCACTTAATAATGTTTTCATATGCTTCAATATTTTCTTAGGAAGGTTTAAAGGTAATTTCATATTTTTTCCTAATTTTGGCTATTTTTGTAGAATATTGTGAGAATATTTGGCATATTATACAAATTTGGAGAAGGAGATGATTTAGGGACTTGCTCCCTGCCACTGGAATATAAAGATTGAAGAATAAATGAGCACAATATGAGGAAATTAGGGAGAAATCCTGGAGAGATTCAAGGGGGTTGTCCACCCTCCTTAACTCTCAAGCCAAGCAACTCAAGACCAAGTGCACTCAAGCCATACTTGACTTGGAGTCTCCAAGAATTCAAATTCCAAGAGGCAGCCAAGCAATTGAAGACGAAGAGCACTCGATCTATGTTTACTGGGATTCAAGTGGACTCAATCACCATTTCTAAGGGATTTGTTGGTAGTCTCCCTGTAGAATAAATAAAGCAGAGCTAGAGCTAGGAAGGAGTTGGTTAGCTTGTGAGTTGATTCTAGTCGATTTCCACTCCATTCTAGGGGATTCGATTCCATTCAGAACTTTTGCTGCAAGTTATTAGGCTTTTGTTGTTTAAGACCTTCAGGATGTAATAAGACTGTATTTTTAATGCAATGAGTATTCAGATGAATTTATATTGATCTATTTCCAGATATTTGGGCTCGTGGGTTAGGGACCAACCCTTGTGCCTCAGCTTCTCTGTCGTTTCCATTCTTTTTTTCATGTCATTTAGCTAGTTTTTCTTTTGAACATCTAGCTAGTTTGCTAGTATTTTTATTGATGTTTTAGTTCAATTCCCATTGGCTTTTGCTGTAGATTTAATCTTCTTACAGATTGGTAGAATAGTTGATAAACTCCATAAATATGTGAGGCCAGCCTTCCCCTCTCAACTCTTTCAATAGAGCTCGAGGATTGTAGACCTTTTCCCACAGACCAAAAAATGTTTCTTGCTTATGATTTCTTGGAAATAGATTAGATCAGTGCTTATATTTTCATGAACATATTGTCTATCTTTCTTACATAAATAGGCAGGTTGATCAGAGGTACGGGAAATATAGCCCAGAGGGAAGTTCTCCAACACCTCTCGCTTCATCTTCCATCTCCCTTCCATCTCTACTATTACGCTTTGCGCACTATTGTTACGCCCTCCATCTCCGCTTTTTCCCGATTATTCTCACTTCCACACCCACCTTTTTATTCATAAAAACACTTGAACCATTCATCCCACTGTATTCCTTTGTTTTTATCGTTCACGGTTGCCTTACCCTATTAAGTCAAAAAACACTTGAAAAAATATCCGAGGTTGAACTCCGCCTTTCCTCCTCGAAATCCCCACTACCATACATCGCAAATCGCACTTTGCAAATTTTCCCTTTTACTATAACACTTACCGCTTGTTGTATCCGATTGTGATATTGTGATTTTGCATGTCACAAGTCACACCTTCCCCTTTTTTCTTTCGATACTTACTGCAAATCGCATCACATTTCCTTTTCGCTCGACTGCAGTCGCATCTCCTTTTCAAAATTGAACTTCGTAGCCTTTTCTAAAAAACACTTCCACTATTCCTCCTGATTTGCGATAATGCGAATTGTGATATCGCATTTTGCACTTCCCATTATTTCACTTGTTCCCGTTCTCACTTACCGCTCCAACTACCGATTGCGATATTACAATCATGCTCCGCCGATGGTCCCACCACCATGTCATCCATCGCAAATCGCATTTTTCACCTTTTCCCTTTTTCTCCAAGACTTGCTGCTTTATTTTGCTGATTGCGATATTGTTATCGCACTTCCTTGCTCTCCCTCGCCGCACTTTGCACATCGCACTATTTATTATGTTCCCTTTAACGCTTACCGATCCAAATCATAATATCGCGATTGCGATATCGGTCCCACCTCCACATCGCATCTCTGCAATCGCATATTTCAAGTTATTCTGCTCCAAATCCTTTTGCGCTATAATAGAGTCTTAATCTAGTTTAAATCCCCGCTTTCCACTTCTAAGCCTTATTTCATGTGTTAAGCCCTCCATTATCCTGTTTAACCATTTTTCTCTCCTCCAAGTTTTAAATCACACTTTTTAAATAAGAATTAAGTCATGGATAACTTAGTTGCATGGGTAGAAGCATGGTAGATAGACGAGAGGATAAGTAAAGTGCATTTAGTTGTTTGGCCAAGTTAAGTGTGGTTTAGAATTAGTTTCCTTTATGCCATTTATTTTTAGCAAGTTAAATTAGTTTCATTTTTGTCATTTTTTTCTACAAATTAAATTAGTTTCATTCTTGTCATTTATTTTCAGCAATTTAGTTTAGTTTCCTTTCTGTCATTTCCTTTCAGCAATTTAATTTTTAGTTTTTATCATAGTTTAAGAAATAGCACCCTTTCGTAAATCAGAAGAGGATGACATGAACAAAGTGCATTTGTTGTGTATATAGCACTGTCACCTCCAAGTTTGTACAAACCTCGGGTTGATAAAGTAAAGTAGGTCATCCCCTGGGATTTGCATCACTCTTGGTGCAATACCAGGGCTCACCATCCATCTCCATGGATTACATGTTGGGTCTTCCTTATACTAAGCATGGAAACCACTGTGTTTTTGTGGTCATTGATAGATTCTCGAAGATGGCCATTATGAACGTCTAGAAGAAGAATATCACAGCATAAGCCATTGCTAAAATCTTCTTTGAATGAGTGTGGGTGCACTTTGGGATCCCACAGTCTATCATCTTATATCGGGACAACATGTTCCTCAACACATTTTTATCTAGCCTTTGGTCAATGCTGGACACCAAGCTCACCAAGTCCACAACTTTCTGTCCCCAAACTGATGGCTAGACAAAGGTCGTCAATAGGATGATTGTACACATTATGATCATGTACAATTCAAATCATCCACGCACATGGGATGAGAGCCTTCCCTATGTACAACATAGTTATAACCGGGCTCTCCACATCTCAACCAGCCACAACCCCTTTCAAGTGGGTCTGGGGTTCTAGCCACTGTGTCCCATTGATGTAGCCATGCCATTTGTGGCTACTCAGACTGATTCAACTCATGTCCAGTCTAAAGCTTACAAAGCAAACAACCTCATTGAACACATTCAGCACATCAGCCAACAAGTTCATGAAATATTGGACAGAGTCAATGCTAAGTACAAGCAATGATATGATCAACATCGGGTGCCACACAAATTCCAAGTGGGCCAAAAAGTGTGGCTGCATTTGCAAAAGGAGCGCCTCCCTGGACCCCACAACAAGCTTTGCTCGCTCTAATATGGGTCGTGCACCATCACCAAGGATATAGGGAGAAATGACTTCGAGCTCAGTATTCCACCATCCCTTGGTCTGCGCCCAGTATTCAATGTGGACCACCTTCAGCCCTACTTCCCACCTCTACTGAACACCTCTGACATTGCATAATAACTCACAGTAATAGAGTTAAACCCAGACTGCATGGAACAGGCCACCACAGATTGTATCATGGACATGAAAATCAAGAACACTCGCCAGCAGAAGATCCAACTGTACCTGTTTGTCAAAGCTTACCAACTTCTGCACTAAGGTAAGTGGTTCATCAAGGACCAAGTTCAGCAGAAGTTTCCTCATCTCATGGAGGAACTCATAGAAATGGGGACCCTTTCTTCCTAAGGGGAGAGGAATTATCCAGGTGGATATTGGTGGCCACCTACCTATTCCACTTGGGGCCCCACCATTTTTTCTTTTAGTTTTTCAGTTTCCTTAATTATAACATAATTTACTATTTTTAGAAATTTTTCGGGTCATGAACTTCCGGAGCCGTTTTGAGGCCCTAAACGACGTTTTTTGGGAAAATTGGGAGCAACATGGGTTTATAGGCCAATGTTTCCTACTCAAAATTTGTAGTCCTCGGATAGATATTTCTAACGAGGCATTGAGCGCGTAAAACAAAGATCATATGCCAAAGTTACGTCCCCAGGAAGTTGATGTACCAATTTACCCAAACGGGGTCCATAGTTTTGGCGCTTCATTTCCTAGGGTTAGGTTTTTGGATGTTTAGGGTTTTCCATTTTTCTCAATAATAAATAGGCCCCCAAGCCTCATTGTAACATATTTCAGAGGTCTGTAGGCACCACATCTCTTCTCAGAGATAAGCTACCAGTGCCCTAGCTAGTTTATTTCCATTATGTATGTAAACAAATTTCAATTATTTGATATTAATGAAATGAAGTGTTATTTCCACTGCATTTTTGTATTTATGGTTTTATGTGTATTATTTTGTCTTCTTGAATAAATCTGGATTAGTTATATGGATAATATATGTTGTTTTACTTTCTTTTGTCTCAATATTATGAAATCAGACTTGAAAGAGACTAAAGAGAAGAAAGAAGTAGGAAATAGAGAAAAGAATTGCAGACCTGGTTGCTTGGGGGGACATTGGTTGTGTAGCAATGTCATGGTTGGGAGGATCCAAGTACCTAACTATTAATTTTCCAGAAAAGAAAAAACTTATATCAAGTTGGTACTTCTAACTTTCTATTTACTTGTTTGATATGAAAATGGAAGGATCTAATTTTATATTATAATTAGTTTATGAAGTGTGCATTTTTTGGAAACTATGTCATTGCAAAGGGAGGTGGGAGGAGGTGAATAAGTAGTGAAGACACTTATAAAATTTATTCAATTAATTAAACCTTTAAACCATGCATTCTGAAACACATAATTAGAGATCAGAGCATCAAACATAAGCATGAAAACATGAAATAATTCAACACAAGATTCACAAATATTTCTAGTAGAAAACCCTCCTCCTGGGTCAAAAACCACCCTTGTTTTTGTTGCGTAGCTCATTTTTTTTCTATTGATCTATTAATTTTTTTTACATGAATTAGCCTACACCCATAAGTCAAAATACTTGGCTTCCTTCACAATATGTTGGCACCTATCAGTTAGGAACTTTGTTTCTCTCACATATCTACGAAAACATATCTGTTGGAAGCCACCACAACCAACGATCCTTGCCCAAATCACAATGGACTATACAAATCTTATTGGATGGAGAAATATGTTCCTTATTTTTAATCCATTGGATCACTATCTACTCTGAAGCCTCCTTGCCTTCACTTCCTCCATGCGAACCACGTTTGAAAATGTTTCACACTAGGTTCTCAATTTTCTCAACATGAACACCACAAAAACAATCTCTTCAAAGCACACAAACAAAGAATCCAAAATAAAATGAATCAACATAAACACTGCATAGATTAATCTGATAAATACATCAACACAACCCTCTTTATTATAAATAAAATTGCTCACAAAGAAATTTTGCACACAACCAATAATATGGAGAATAAAAACGTTGCTACCAAACGCCAAAAATATCTACAATCAATCTCTACTTCATTTCATCACTCCCTGCACAAAATTTTGGCTAAAAAATACTCCAACTACTTGTTGCCACACCTGCAAACTACTTCATAAATTCTGCATTACAACCCTCACAACTTTCACACTCTTTTCCACTCTCACAGTCACTCAACTCACAACTCATCCAACCAAAAAATACTTCAACTCAATACTCACAAAAATATATATATAAACTATCCTCGCCAATCTTGAATCAAATACCAAGGGAAAATACTAAGGTAATGCCAATACCAAGTGTAAATACCATGAAAGCTACAATACCACATGACAATACCATGGTAATACCAATACCAAGTACACATGTACCATGGTAATACCAATACCAAGTACACCTGTACCATGGTAATACCAATACCAATTACACATGTACCATGGTAATACCAATACCAAGGTCACTTGTACAACTGTCAAAGCAAGAATCTAGAATACCATGTGTGAATACCATGGTATTACCAATACCAAGGGTACTTGTACTACGGTAATACCAATACCAAGGGCACTTGTACCATGCTAATACCAATACCAAGGGCACCTATGCAACTATCAAAGCAACAACCCAAAATACCACATGTGAATACCATGGTAATACCAATACCAAGGGTACCTATACCATGGTATACCAATACCAAGGGCACATGTACCATGGTAATACCAATACCAATCAAAACACCTATACCAAAAAATCATATGCATAACTAATGCATATCCAAACAACTCCAACACCTATACAAAAATCATCAAGCCATCAAATAGTCTCCAAAACTTGTAGAAACATCTCCAATTCTTCCAACACTTGTATAGGCATCTCCAACACATGTAACAACATCTCCAACACCTTCAACAACAAAATAAAGTAATTCAGTTGCCTCCAACACCTATAGAGGAACCTCCAATACTTGTAGCAACATCAACCTGTAACAATCCATCATAAACATGCCTTGCATATATTTCTACTCATCCTTGAAATCCTGCACTAAGTCATACCACAACCAAGTTGAAATCAATGCCAACCAACAATACCAACAAGTTGACCATTGCTACAACCCAACACTCATCACACTCATCATGAGGAGAACTTCCAACATCATTAGATTGACGTATGACATATGACAAGCATCACCATGACCCTGTTGACATTAATTCCAATACTACAACTCCAAAAATATCCTTCTTTGGCATTGATTTCAACCTCAATCTGACCTCCAACATCTAAGGTTGATCTCTATACACTCTCCAACTCTAAAGTTGCAACATCGAATATGATAACTATCAATCCAAATTATCTCCCCATTTGACACCAATGGAAAAGGGTCATACCAACACTAAAGAAAAATTCCAATAATGAGTCGTATGAGAGAAATATCTCCTACAAGATAAGCTTGTAGAAAAAGAAACTCAACTTCCAACACACCTTAAACAGAAACCATGCAACCTTTCCAACTAAACATGCTCCCCCTAACCATGTAAAAGAGCTAAAAACACACCTTATCTTGTTATTTTCTCTACACATACACATCTTTGTAATGAGCCTCCTTTCCAAGTATAAGATAACATGAACTGTTCACTTAATTTATTCATCCAAGACCAATGACACTGAATGAAACTACATAGTTTCCTCATGATAATATATAGTTGTAACAAAGATATATAAAAACTCATAAATTTTTGTAACATCACTATTTTTACTGCATATATGACTCTAAGATCTAACAAATATTATAGGGCTTCATATGCCTATTACATAGCAACTAGAATAATGTATCATGATTGTGAAATTCCTCAAAAAATCCTACATATGGCTATACCATGACTCACATAACTCTCTCTCAATGCATGCATGACTCCATGGGTTTCTCCATGAGCAGTACATCAACAAGATAAAACAATAACCATACACAGATTTTACATTTGCACACAAGTGTACTCTCTTATATACATGCTCACTACAATGATATGGCATAAAGTTCATGGCCTCCATGGGTAATGATATGTTCTCCATACTGCAGCAACAATAAAAATAAAATATATGGCATGTGCATCAAATAAAAGGCCTTGATGAGAAATGAAATAAGTTCTCAATATGTAGCAACAAAATAGAAGTACTAACAACATCATATTCTAGTGCATGGCCACTCAACACCTTCTCCATCACCATCTCAACAATGAAGATCATGCAGAAAATTCATGATAACCACTAGCAACCACCATGCGCCACATAGGAATCAACAATAAAATAAACTGATGGAAACAACATAGCAACATGTCATAGAGGCAATATCATATACATCCTCAATATCAATGAACTAATCATCAATGAAGCTCAACAATATGCAACATATTGTATCATCAACTCAAATCTGGAGCAGTAAATCAACAAGCAACAACAACATCGCTAGAAACATATGAACCAAAATGAAATCTCTCCATGATCTCAATATGTGTCTAAATAAGCAATAAGAGAGTAATATCTAAACATAAAAAAACAAAAACATAAGATCTGTCAATATAGCACCAACAACAACATAAACTCATCTTATCCTCAGCCTCATGCCATCAAGTTCAACACCCTCTCTCCTCATATAATGATATCAAAACCTCAAGCAGCAACAACATAAAAACCAAAACATCATTGGAAATTATATACATTCTCCATGTAGCACCAAAAATGTGACTCAACCATATGATTACACAATATATCATCAAAAACATACATTATACCAAAACATCATAAGCATCAACATAATCTCTCTCCATGCAACAACATCATCATGATTCAACTATCCAAATACATATCAGTAGTATCATGTATTACAGAAATAGAAAATCATGAGAAATAATATTCATACTCTAGATGACCCAACTGCAACACACCATCATCTAATCTCCACAACCACTTCACATGCATGACCATACCTGACATAAATATGAAGTAACAATATCAACACTATAAATATACCATTTTATGCAAACATACTTTCTTGCAATATATATGGTAGAAACAACAAAATATCAATTCAACACCTTCCTGTATCAAATCAAATTCAAATATATGTACAACAAGCTCCTCCATAGTGAGAACCATGCCAACTATATGCAATATCATAAGGAAGAAAAAATTCTCCCCCTGAATGTGTGATTCTCCATCACACCATAATCATGTGCATAAGAATAACCAGGTGGCCATGATATATTCAAAACTATCAACATACAAATGCTCCAAATTAATTAGTAACAAGTATTGGTTGATCCAGCTAATATCAAACATGAATAATAATAGATCAGAATAACACTTCAAACCTCATAAACTCCTCTAGAACACATGCATTTCCTACAGTATAATTTTTTTTCTTTATGTACTCTTTTTTATATGGTTGCACCTCCAAAGATCTATGTGTGACTCACGACGCAACCATATTCTCCTCCTAAGATCATGCATGCCTTATTTTTTAATGGGAGTTCCTTGTTGCTCTTTTGGGCCTCCAAACTTTCATATGTTGATCCTCCATTTTCATGTGTGGTTGACCTTCCTTGTTCTTCTTTCTTTGATTGGATCTCTTTAAATACATGGGAAAATTTCAATCCTTTTATTTATGACCAATATTGTCACATAAAAAACATATTATGTGACCAAGGAAGTGATAAATAGATTGATATTTTCTATGAAATTGATTTGTATTCCTTGCATGTGCCTTGTAGTCAATAGCCCTATGGAAAAAAAACATTACATGAGAAACAATAACCATAAAAAGGAATATTATACCTGAATGATGGTGACCTTTGTGCAAATAAACATGTTCTTTGCATGCATTCTTGTGGTTTATTCTCCTTTGGTTTCTTCTTTTGTTGAGAGGGTTTGAACTCTCCACTATTGCAATTTGTTTTTATATGCCCACAATTTCGACAGCTAAAGTATTTTACATTCCTGGGATTTCTTTTGGTTTCTTTTCTTTTCTTGTTCCTTTGGTTCTTGTATAATTGTTTATTTTGCTACTAACTCTCCTTCTTCTTGCTACTACTAGTTGCGCCAAAAAAAATTATTTGCTTGTAGATACTTTAACGTGTGATTTTGTTAAAATTATAAAACTGTAGTCAAGTTCCACTTTGGACAGCTCATATTCCTCTTTTCATTAGATTCCTCTTTTCGAGAGGACCAAAATCGACCTATAGATCACCCCAATCAGTTAGGAGGAAGTTAAATTATGAATTATTTTATTTATTAAAGTGAAATGGAATGGATCGGCCTAAGCACATGTGGAATTAGTTAAGTTGGCCTTAACCCCAAGTTGAACCACACAAAAGCCTATAAATAGAAGCGACCTCAAGCTCATTCTTACATTTTCTCAAGTGATTTTCTTCTTGCACTCTTTGTATTGGTTTGTATATTTTATTTTGGCTCACACAAGTTCGACGGAAGAAGTTCGCGTAGGGTCCAGAATCACAGGCGAGAGGCTCGCTCTGATCTGGGGCTTCTGGGCCATAGTCGTAGGCATATAACTAGATAAATTGGGCTCTAACCATAGGCACAACATGGCAATATAGCGGCTAGGGTGCCATAGCCATAGGCACAACGTGGTAAGGTAGTGTCTAGGATTCTATGGCCAAATCAGTTTGATTCGTGCCAGAGCCGCAGGAACAAAGTGTCCTGACAGTGACCAGGGAGCTATAGTCGCGGGCATAGTGTCTTGTGGGTGCGGCTAAGGGTTTTTCTTAGCATATATGAGTTAGGTCATCTCCAGTTGCTCATGCAGTGCTTCTAGACATCATCCACAGAGTCACAGATGCTCGCGATCAATCTTTGATAGAGTCTTGGATTAAGATCTAAGATTTGACAGTTGATTTTGGTTGGCTTAAGTGATCTATTGGATTTGTGTTTCTTTCTGGTGTAGATCAACATATATGTAGATATTTTCTATATATTTCCACTGCAGATTAGGTCCTCAAATATGCATCTACAGTTCTCTCAATTTTCCATTTAGTGACAACAATGTTCAACAATATGCTACAAATAGTGACAGTGCATTACATTTCTCAAAATCAGGATCCTTCAACAGAAGTATGTTTAAGGCCATAATATACATGTGCTAGTTGTTTTGCTGCATTATGAAGATATGGATCAATGGACCATTGTACTCTTTTTTGTTGAATCATTTGATGATGATCTAAGAATAATAATTTGCAAGGGTTTTCCCCATAGTGGGGTTTGCCCTGGTCTTGGACCAATCCTTGTGTATATATGTGAGCATGTTTTTCTTCCTATGTTTCTTTATGTTCTGTTGCATATATGATGATGACGCTATTGTTCTTTCTACATAGTTTCATATGTTTATTGTTAATAGTGTAAATCTGAAAAATGATATAATGATATGGGGTGAGCTTAATGTGTTAATGAATAAATGCAACTATCAAAGAAAATATCAATGTAGCCCTAAGGAAAATTAACATAGTATCAGAGTTGGGCTAAGGAAAATCCATGGAGATCACCCCCATGGAGACACTTTTTGATGGAAGATATAAGAGGATGGTGGAGACCTAAAAGAATTGTAGGGTATGGATAAAACCATAGGTATTTAGTGCATAAGGGTTTGATGGTGAGGGTTTGAGAGAAACCTCGGTTTATGGTGAAGACTTGAGATTTGGTGTATGAAACCCCAACATAGTCTATGTGAAGATGCTCAAGCACTTTGGATTAATTTGATGAAGCCCTCAATGGGATATTCCCTAGATGACTTGGTTGTTTATAAAGTTTATTGAAGGCAACACTGTTATGTGGTCTATGGATGGATCTTGAAGGATGGTTCAAGAAGGAGAGGATCACCTCTCATTGATGTTAAGTACTCCTAGACTCATGATGTTTCTTTGTTTCTTTACTCTTGTTTACACTTGTGGATCTGAATACTATGATTATTGTTTTGATAATTTCTTATAATTCCCGCATTTATATTTTGAGTACCTGGATGTTTCTAACCTTCTTGATGAGATGTGATAATTGGATCCCTATTGAGGATCATTTGAGATGTAGGAAAGAAAATCTAGATTTGGAAAAGGTAAAGAGGCACCTGATGAAAAAGGTGATAAGTTGCCTATGTGAAGGTTCTATTTCTCAAATGACTCATTCATGCATATGAAAGTGATTTATATTTATGTTTCCTATGATGAAATTATGCACCTGGTATTGAACATTTTGATCACGAGGATCTTCTTGAAAGATACTTATCGTTGATCTTGGATATAGTGGCATAACTTGATGTTTGGCTAACGTCTAATTGTTTTTCAGATCCTGATTTTGACTCAAGTAAATGATACTCTCGACTCTTGATATTCATAAGACATGTTGATCTCTTATAGAATTTTTATTCATTGATATGGTATTGATAATGCTAGTGATAAGCATGATGAAAGCTCATGGAAAAATAGAATGACACTCTGTTGGTTTATTGAATAAGCTAACTTGATCATAATGATCATGATAAGCATGGTATTGGTGACCATGATGATAGATACATGTCTATAATATTGATGTTATATATATCCTACTACTTGTGGTTATGGAATATGGTGAAATTAAATTCCCTAACTTGATGTATTTTTATTGTTTTCAAAAGATTGTGTTGTCACATTTTCCTGGTGCCCTTATATTTCAAGTCCAACCCTTGATGACATGATGTTGATTATCATGATAGATATGTGTTTATGATCTAACATATATGTTTTTTCATGACTCGATTAAATACACGTTGATGACAGGAATGAATATGAAATTACATGTTCTATTTTATGGGTATCTAACATTGTTGATCTACAACAGAGGTCTGAGCCTCACTCGCGCAAAGGAATACCCATATATGCAACTATGCTTGATAGACACAAAATTGAAGTTTTGTACACAAAATTAGTATATACTCTGAATCAAGGGTTCTCTGACATGTCCTGCCATTGTAAACTGATTTCTGAGTTTTCGGGTTAAATTATTGATCAAAGTAAATAAAGGATTAGGCATGAAATCTTATGGTCACTTGGAAGATGTCATTTCTTCAAATGTGTTGCGGATTTCAGTAAGAGCTGTCAGCAGGAAAATTTCGTATTTTAGAATCAAACTTGTGTTTGTAGGTGACTAAGACATTCATATGAATATGTCATTATGTTTGAATTTTTTGCTACATGTTTCGACTGATAGATACAAATGAGTTGTGTTTGGAACTTTGTCATGATGTTTTAGAACTTTGAACTGATGATTGAGACATGTATTTGGATTATAGATCTTTGTATTTGGACTTGATCTTTTTATTATTGATTTTACTTGATGAAAATACTATATGGGCAGAGTGGCCTTCTATCTTATGTGAGTATTCAGAATTATGGTTTTGTATTGGCCTCCTTGTTCCTAGCACAATGGTTGGTGTGATTTAGTATGAAGATGGAACCTGCATGACTTAACCTTGATGTATGCACTTTCATCTAGTGATGAAGATGGATTGTAATGGCATGTTAAATGATATACTTGATGACTTGATAGTAATAAAGTCAAGACTTGATATGAGCTCTACTCACTAGAAAATTTGGCGCAATTTCCGACGGCCAAATCGTCGCTATTTTGACACATAGTCATCGCAAGAGCGACAGTTCGAGGATGGGAAAAATGTGGTTTGCCATGCCGTCGCATTTCCGACGCATTTACAAAGTGTCGCACTACCGACACTTTTTCCGTCGCTTCCAAACAAGCGTCGCTCTTCCGAAATTTCCCAAACCGTTGCACTTCCGACGAAATGTGGTCCGAAATTTTTAACGTCGCTCCTCAGACGTTTGTAAACTGTCGCAATTCCGACAAAATGTGGTCCGACGTTTTGGACGTCGCTCTTCCAACATTTGTAAACAACCGCAATTCCGACGAAATGTGGTCCGACGTTTTGAACGTCACTCTTCCAACGTTTGTAAACTGTCGCAATTCCGATGAAATGTGGTCTGACGTTTTTAAGATGTCGCAAGTCCGACGCTTACAAGGCGTCGGTATACCGGTGGCGGGTTCAATTTAAAAAAAAAATGGAACTTTAAAACAGGACAGTAAATCTCCAATATTTGTTATGAATTGTGGGCGTTCCAATGACTGTGAAATATTAATATAATAAACCACCCCGTAACGCTTCGACTATAAACAATCATTTTTTTTTCACAAGAGAAAAAACGTTGTTTTGAATATATTATATGAAGTAAAACAGTCCATGAAGTCATTAAATTTTCACATCTGAAGATTGGAACCCAAATATCCATTCGGAAAAGTGGAAGTCCCACCCCAGACAATGATAGAAAAATACCCCATGTCACATACAGGGACTTGATATAAAACCCAGTAACGGTCCACATGGAGATTATCAACAATCTAAGAAAGCATCCAAATATGCTTGAGGCATCTATAAGAAAGTGAAATAGAAATATGTAGAATAGTAAAGCAATAGATAGAGTATCGACGTCCATTGTTCCAAATACAAATTAAAGTACCCAAAATCCTTGAACAGAGAAAAACGCTAATTATGTGAGGAGTGTGATATGTCCAAAATATAAAAATACCATCAGACCATATCAATAAACCAACATCGCTAGTTTTGAAGGCAGAGTGATAAACATTAATCATTTTTTTTTCACAAGAGAAAAAACGTTGTTTTGAATATATTATATGAAGTAAAACAGTCCATGAAGTCATTACATTTTCACATCCGAAGATTGGAACCCAAATATCCATCCAGAAAAGTGGAAGTCCCACCCCAGACAATGATAGAAAAATACCCCATGTCACATACAGGGACATGATATAAAACCCAGTAACGGTCCACATGGAGATTATCGACAAACTGAGAAAGCATCCAAATATGCCCGAGGCATCTATAAGAAAGTGAAATAGTAGTATGTAGAATAGTAAAGCAACAGATAGAGTACCGACGTCCATTGTTCCAAATACAAATTAAAGTACCCAAAATCCTTGAAAAGAGAAAAACGCTAATCATGTGAGGAGTGTGATATGTCCAAAATATAAAAAGACCATCAGACCATATCAATAAACCAGCAACATAGACCAGCATCGCTAGTTTTGAAGGCAGAGTGATAACCTGTCAACACATAAAATAGTATCATAAAGCAGATACAGGAAAGGCTCGCTTGTTTCCATTAGTAACCCGCTACAACATCCACCCTGTTCATAGCAAAAAGGTTCCTGTAGATATACAGAGAAAGAGTATAATACGTAGACCATATAAACATGGCTCTGTATTTCAAAAAACAGGTTTAAAATAGAAACAAGGCAACATTTTTTTTTTCCAATTGTTATGAACATAATTCGATCGTGAAATATTAATATAATAAACCACCCCGTAGCGCTTCGACTATAAAAAATCATATAAACATGGCTCTGTATTTCAAAAAACAGGTTTAAAATAGAAATAGGGCAACATTTTTTTTTCTAAGTAAAGTTAATCTATTAACAGTGGGAATAAAATTACACCGAAGTCAAAAACATTGCCCAGACTCATGGAAAATTTGTCATCAAAAAATAAAAAAATTAAGAAGACTGCCCTCATACGGGGAAACCAGTCTTGAACGTTTACAGAATTCAAAAATATTACAGAGGTCCAGCACAGTAATATAATCTAAAACATGCCCAATTAAGTGGGCCTGCGAAGCAAGAAAACCAAATTAACCAAACTACTCCTCCGGTGGTTCCTCCACGATTCGGCACCATCCTTCGGAAGGTCCAGGATCGCTAGGTGCTACGTCCACATTCATGCCATGGCTCCCCTCCTGAAGGCCCGAATGCTGGCCGGCTTTTTCCGAGCTCAGACCCGTCGAACGGGTGCATTCTTCCTCTGTTTGGGCCTCCTCGTAGAAAACCACATTGACTGAGGCTATAATTCAGGGGCAGTTGAGAGAGAAATTAAACGAAAATTGCGCAGTGCGCGTCGTGGCCGTAGAAGGTGAACTAGCGGTACGGAAACGAGGAGCAGGGGAATGCATACGTTGGCCAGATCCTACAATCCGACCCCGCCTACAACTCGTATTTGGATAGCGACCTGCGTAATAATCACTGGACTGGCCGGAAGACGACTCAGTTGAGGGGCTGGAGGGAGCGCACAGGGGTTGACCTCTAGTGCTCCCACTGCGGCAACGCATCCTTTGACGCAGGCGAGGCATGGGTGCAGTCTCAGCAGTGGGCAGAAGAGGAGACAGAGAAGCATAATTCCAAGAAACAGAGGAAGACAGACACAGACCAAACCGAGAGAAATGCAGATATGTAGCAAAGTCTAAGCAGCAGTTCAGTTGGCCACTTCTCTTTCTCGTCACAGTGAGCAGGCAGTGTAACCCAGCAACCGGCTCGTCTGAAAAACCATAGCGAAATGCCATTTTATCGACCCCGATTACAATGCAATCAAAGGACGCCCATCATAATTAATCTTTGATCATTAATGAGAGCCGAAGGCCAGATCATATTGGAGCATGCGGAATCGCTAACAGGAGTGGAGGTCCAATCTTAAATAGTGTTAAAACTTAATGCGATTTAATGTGAAAACCTTGGAACTTAAATATCGGCTAATTGAACAGCATTAAAACTTAATGCGATTGATATGAAATCGCCACATCCATGTCCCATCGCCTTAAACTCCATCGAATGCACCCGTAGACGGAGCATGGAAAGTTTTGATTGAGGACACGTGGCAGAAACTGATTGGAGTGGATCTTTGTTTGGGCCGTCGCGTAGTGGAAATCCGGACCCAAAAAAGATTAGGGCGAATTTGATCAGAAATTCGCGTCACAACTCTCCCTCTGTACGCCAACCCAACTTCGGACCCGAAAAATATTAGGGCGGAATTCATTTGGTTTTCGCGTCACAAAATTGGCCGAAGTCAGCAGGCTATTTTGGAACGTGAATTTGGTTTGAATTAGGGTTTATCGCCATTTGAATACAATTTTGTTTGATCCCATCTTATCAAATTTGTGTTGGTTTCCTTTGATAATACACATATTTATAATAAATCATGGGAATACCACACTAAACATGTGGAAAAGTTATATAAATTATTGAGAACAATCATTTTTATGTAAAAATATCCAAATGTGCTTTTGGGAAATAAGAATTCGAGTATTTGGTTCATATTGTTTTAAAGGAAGGAGTGAATTTGGAGCCTCAAAAGATGCAAGCTATTACAAACTAACCTATTCCTAAGAAAATCAAGGTTCTTAGAATATTTTTTAGACTTACATAATCAGTATGATGATAATATGATAATTTTACAAAACAATCACTAGCTATTTTGAGGGATGAGATATTAGAACTTCAGCTTGATGAGGATTTTTTAAGAGCTTTATTTCTTCTTTTGAAATCAAGAAAATATTCTCCCAAACTAAAAATATGTGTTCTTGAGATAATTTCTGAAAATTATGAAAATGAAATTAAACTTTTTCATTCTCAAATTCAGTCATACAATTTCCGAAATCCTAAAGAATTCTTTGAAAATCTTACTTCTCCTAAGCAAGAGGAAATTGTATTATCTTTTGACTTGCATATTGAGGATGATTATTCTTTCAAACACAAGACAGAAGAAATAGTTTCAAGGCTTAATATTTAGAATACAACTGAGCAACCAGTCATTGAAGGCCTAGAAGTAAATAACATACATCATACTTTTATTGATCCTATATCAGATTATATGGAGAATATTTTTAGCCCAAATCTGCAAAAATGTTTTCTCTATAAGGATCAAATACATCAAAAGTGGCCTTTACACATCATATCATTTATTATAAAGGCACATGATCATAATATACTTCCAATTTTGATCACAAGTAATCAAGTTATCCATTTATTGTTACAGCTACTTGATTGGCTTCATTGGCATTTTTGTATTACCTGATTCAATAAGATTTTTAGTAGATTGAGTAGGTAGATGAGTGCCAATAAGCTCATAATTTTGAGCATTTTTTTTTAGTTTTCAATTTTCAGCTAGTTTTTCATTAAGTTGGTTTGAAAACTTTTGTGTGTTGTTTTAGTTTCAGATCAGATTTCAGTTTGCAGAAGACAGAAGACATTTACAGGTTCACCAAGGTCAATGGATGAGGACAACTAACCTGCTATTCTTGACTTTTCACCAGGAAAATCCATCCCCAAGTGGAGCCAGTGTTAGACTCCTATACCAATAGGTGTCATATTTCATGATTGACTTGATGGGCTATGTAATATGTTCATACCTTTTCTTGTTGCAAAGGTTTTCCATATTATCAAAAAATCAAAAAAATTTAAAAAATGTAAAGAGGATATACCCTAAAAGAAAAATCAAAGGGTAAAAAGAACAAAAATGGCCAAAAAAGTAAAAAAAAATGAACCCCACCAAAAGAAAGGCCAAGGAAAGTGTGCAAGTCTAAATGCCACTACTTTTTGCTCTTATGTAATAAATAAAATTTTGTGCAACTTGTATCCTATGCCACAATTTATGAATAGTCAAACAGTTTAAGCTTGGCCATTTCATCTTTCAATTTCATGTTTTAGAGATAGAGAATAAAATCTGACCAAACTGTTTAATCTTGGCAGTTAAGTAGATAAGTAGAGTAAATAAAAGGAGCTCAATAGCTTAATCTGAGCCCTTGGATGTAATAAGGTTAGACTTAGATAGATTTCTACATGTAAAAGAAAAGAAAGTGTGATAATGGTTTGCCAGTCTAAGTGCACCCTAATAAAGAAGAAAAAATGGTAGAGCAAAGTAGGTAGGGCAGGTAGATGATGTTGCAAAATTGCATGTGATGGACAATGACTCTAAATGTGTTAATATTTACTTTCATCACAAAGTGCAAAGGCAGACACTATACTGGAATAAATTCAAAGCAAAGCAAATTCAAAGTTATTAACTTCCCTTCTCATCTTCCCCTAAAGATTTCACTAATTTCCCCTAAGTACTAAGGTATTTGAAAATTAGAGGGGCTCAAGGCATTTCCTTGACTTTTGGAGGGACCGGACCCTCGGCCCAATAATTGGAAAAGCCTAAGTACTTGAAGTCATTCTTCATAACATTCACTCATTTCTAAACATCTTTTCCTAAGTAAAATCCCATTTTACTTAGGGAATTTATGCATTATTTCATAAAAAACCCTCAAAATGATATTTTATTCTAAGTCTAAGTGATGAAGTGATTATAATGCAATTTGCTTTTAAATCTTCACTTTCTTAGTTATATTAATTTATTTTGAGTTTACATTGTCCCCTTGTCATATTAACATTGATTTTATGTATTAAATCCTTACAAAAATAACCTTCTCCTATTATATATAACTCCTTTTTATATAATATCCCCAAAAACCCATTAATAAATTTTAGCCAAAGTTATTTATTCCCACATGTTTAAATAAAAAACCCACTTTATGCCCCCTTTGGCTAAATATATCGTAATATTAAATTCTGCCCCCTATGTTAATTAGATTAATCTGATTTAATTATCATATAATAAAAGTATATTGAAAAAATAATTAAAACATGTTTTATTACGTGTATTAATACAAAAATAATTCTTCCCCTGTGTATTTTAATCCCCCGACTCCCTTTCCCAAGGTTAAAACTATAAACCCTTTGTAAAATCCCCAATACCTCCCTTGACCGCTAACCTTGGTTAAATCATTTCCCGATCACTTTCCTGCATTTTTATAAACAAATTGATTAATCCTCACGATTAATTAACTCTGCCAATCAGATTCCCCCCGATGAGATTAATTAACGTTTAATTGCGTCGGGCCCTCCATATTAAATCCCCGTCACTTCCACGTCCCCATCGTCGTTCGATCAACCCATCTAAGATCAACGGTTATTAATGATATCGCTAGCCATCCGCGTCTGAACAATAACGCGTGATGGCCTGGCGGTTTTCAAACAGTGCCATGCCACTCGTCAATAATTCTATGGAATCGCTCGCCCTTCGCCCAAAACCACTTTTCCCCAAAAGAGGTGCGATGGAAACCACTTACCGCTTGCCTCTCGTGACTCATCCTCCGTACCTGCTGATGTCATCCATTAAATAAATAAGAAAAACCTCGTCACCCTTTGGACTTTGTGAATAAAACAATTTTTCCCACGTCATTTTCATTATTCTATGAACGACCAAAGTCTCATGCAGAGAATTTCAAAAACAAACTGTCAAGCGCCATCAACTATATTTTGCTGAAGACAATTGCATACCAGTAATCCAGAGTTCGTACGCCATAGCTTGTACCTGTTTAATCACTGTTCATCTCCCAAAAAACAGGTATTTACCCCAATTCCCGTTAAAACTCTGTGAAATCCTAGCTTTTGTTTTAAATTTTGCACGAAAGACAAAAACAGAGTTCAATTTGGTCTTGTTCAATCCCCAGAATTGTAAATTGCATTGCCAAAACTTGTAATTGTGTTTTTTCTTCACAAAAACCCGAAATTCATCTCTGAATCCACAAGAACCAGAAATGGAGGTTCCAGTGGCTCTAAACGTCGCACCTTTGAATGCCCCTCACAGAGATTTAGACTATCTGCCCCTAGCAGATAAATTAAAGGCCTCGTTCTTAGTGATAATCCTCTTCGAACCTTTTTCCACTGCAGAGATAACTTTATAAACGATTCTGATATTAGTGGATTATGGGAATCGAATATCCCCATGTATCTTCTCCCCTCAGTCCATATTTTTCCTGAGTTAATTCATTACTGCCATGCAAACTATGACCCCAATCAAAGAGCAGTTTTGTCCCTGAGTCAGAACATCCTTTTCCCAATCACTACTCAGTTGATAAATGAAATGTTGCAATTTCAATTTGGTCAAGCCCTCACTCCCCTGTCCATGGGAGAATTACTTGAAAAGTCTGCCAATTTGTCCCATGAAGAGTTAAATCGCATTTGTCAAACCTTCATGTTACCAGAGCATCAGCCCAAAGGCCCTCCCCCCTATGGTTATGTTTTTCTCACTGATGTGGGCAGGCTTATTCTGAATATGATATCCTTTATCATGGGTTTCAATACTAGTGAATATGTTGATCAATTAACCCTAGTATTGTTGTCTATATTTACCCCTGGACAGTCCCCTGCTGTCAAGTATGATTTTTCATCCTACATTGCTGATAAAATCCATGATTAGTTCATGAGATTTGAAAATGAAAAAGTGTTCAAATATTCTTCTGTTATATATCATCTCATGATTTATTACCAATCATAAAGTTTCCCTTTCCATGTTCAAAAACTTGATGCCAAAGGAAATCCTAGGTCTGTGATATTTTGGTCTGTCATCACCCATTATTCCTCTGATTCTCCTTACTCCTATAATGATTTTATTGACCTATTTGTACACCCTGCAACCACTTTGTTAATAGGAGTTTCCCCTCCTAGAGTCAATAATGAAATCAAGAAAATTCTACTGCTCTCAAAACAATATAGGGTAGGTGACTGGTACTTGTATCAAAATCACACTGAGATCAGAATATATGGATGTGAATTGTGCCCATTCAAGTTGCCCAAATATGTCCCCATGAGACTCTTTGCACTAGAGTATTTCAGGCAGATGATTAACTCAGATATATTTCATTTCTGCAATGCAAAGAAAAAGGCTCAACTCAGGATCAAAAGTCAATTAGGTCCCTTTGTTTGTAACTCTAGAGATGCTGGAAAGGAAGCAGAAAGAATCTTAGAAGAATATCTCACATTAAAAAAAAAAATTTACTGGGTGCCTTATGACCCAAATAGCTTTATCTGTGATAGAAGAATGAAAAATAAACTATCACCATACATTCATCACAAAATTCCAGAAATTGAACAATATACCAATATGGATGAATGGATGGAAGGAACATTGGTAGAACAGGATAGTGAGCAGGTCAATGTTGAAAATGTAATGAAAGACCTTGAGAAAATACTTGACTTAGACTCTTTTGGACAGGTGCAGATACCAGGTATTGGTCCTTCTTCTGCAGGGACATCTCAGCAAAATTTACAGGAGATCAGTGCATTGGCCACAATACAATCTAAAGGAAAAGAAAAGGAACCTGACATACAAGTATTTGAAAAATTCACAATGACAGAGCAACCTTAGACTTCTAAAGAACAAGGTCAAGTAAAAATTCCTCCTATTCAAATCAATGAGCCAGAAATTTCAATTTTACAAACTCCTATCAATATAGAAAAAGGCAAGAAGAGAGATGCTGAAGTTGCTACCCCTGTTGGTGGATCTTCAGAACAACCTCATGCTAAAAGAAAAAAATTAAATCATCTTCCAGAAGTAGATTTTGTTCAGGAAAATCCTGATAGCCAGAGAGAAGATTTGGATAGTCAACAAACAGGTACAGTCAGTGGGGCATCCACTACTTTACAGAGAAAAGAGCTGCAAAAGCAACAGAGTGTTGAAATATCTTCTTTCAAACCACCAGTTAAAGATGCAGGAGATATAAAGAAAACATTTATCAATATAAAAGCCAGGAATGATCCACTAAGACTCCAGGTTTACAATCAGTATTTGAAGATGGCTCCTAAGAATCAAGAAAGATTGATGTCAGCTTATGACATTCAGCAAGGCAAAATGATAATGAGTCTCTTCAAACCAAAAGTGCAGCAGCCTCAAACAGCTGCAGATTATATTAGAACAAATTTTGAAGTATTAGCAAAGGATATTCATCCTTTATATCAAATTGAGTTACATAAGCAGACTGGTGAAATGATCTATTCTACTCTAACCGATAAAGCAATGGCAACTCAAAAGTTGCAGGATTCTTTGGAGAACACTAATGCACAATTGCAGCTTGAAAAAGCCTCTTCTCAGGCCAAAGACAACAAGATAAAGACATTGGAGGAAATAATCATTGGATTGGGTCACAATACTAAAGATGTCAAAGGTATAGAGGCCCTAATCAAGAAAAAAGATGATGATATTTCAGCTTTGAGAAAGCAGTTGAAATTGCCAGCTTCAAGACATCCACAAACTGAAGAGATGATAAAGAAAAATTCTGAAGAAGAAATGATGGACTTGCTTTTGAAACTGAATGAGCAACTAAATGAAACAGAAAAAGAGCTTGAACAGGCATTAAAGAACAAGCAGTCTACTATTCCAGCATCAACAACAGAGGCAATTACAGGTACAGGTACATCCACAACAGGTCAGCCAACATAGCTATCATAGGTAAATACTTCCAATTTGAGTTCTGAAGAATTAATAAAGTCAATGAATGAATTGAAACTTCAAGTAACAGAACTCCAGCACACAAAGTTACAGCTTACTAATTTAGAACAAAGATATGATCTCTCAAAAACGAGTGTTGCTGATAAAACAAGAGAGGTCAAAGATTAGAAAAATTGGTTAAAGCATTGGAAAAGGATCTCACATTGGAGAAAACTTTAAAGGAAATAAATGAAATTCTTTGGGACAACATTATCCAATCAATAAAGGATGTCTGGTCTTCAATTCAGATTATGTATGAACAGGATGATTTAATCAAATTGGCTATAGAAGAAGTTCAAAGTACAAGAGAAGAATTGGGAAATAGGCCTGAGGAATCCAATCAACTCATATAGTTTCTAAACACTCAAACCAGACACCAACTTGCAGAACTTGGTATTCAGGACAGGACCGGAACAATTTTGGAAATAAAAAGATTTTTTACTAGCAGAAACTTTATGCAGAATCTAGAACGAAGGTGCTCAGATATGCAAGAAGAAATCATTGCCTTCATAGAAAGATTTGATATTTTGTTGAAAAAAGGATTGCTCGTTCTTATAGTTTCAAAGGATAAACTAATGGACCTTGAAAGCTATGTTGAAAAATTGGACAAGTATGCTAACAATCAGGCCAATTCTTCAACCAGTACATCAGAAGCAGCATTGCCAACAAGAAAAAATCTTCATGACAGATTGGAAAATTTATTTTATCTTGAGCATGAAGTAAAGCATTTGTTTCCAATTCAGCCTACCTTTTTCAGATATACTGAGGCTGATGAAACATTGAGAAAACTTCAACGGACCAGAATACCAGAAGATAAATGGTGGGAAGAATTGTTGGATCTTTTGTAAAATTTATCCTTATATGAAATTTTTCCTATTTACTACAGTATACCATGATAAAAAGGATAAACAGAGGTCAAAGTGTATCAGTGAAAACAAAGAGTATCAGTAAAGCAAGGCAGTCAGAACAGAATTACTGAGGATGACAGCAACGAGCCAAAACATAGGGCCTGCCTCCAGCACATTCTCAAAAGAAGGAAACATCACAACATCAGTTACTTTTTATCTTATCTACGAGACCATTTGTCTCTATTTTTATTGTAACTTATTCATTAGTCACCCTAGATTATATCTCAATTTGTTATGAGATAATTTTGATAATTTTTTGTATAAATACTCCCTCAATTAGAGTATTGAGGGTGGATTCTTATACTTTGCTGTAATATTGACTTTTTCGGAATAAAGAGCTATTGGAGAAATTTTTTGTGGCTTGCTGGATGATGAATTGATGCGAAAGACTTTTTACAGGATTCATGTGTCAAACTACGGATCAATAAGTCATATTTCTCTTTTGTTTTAAAGTCTTTATATATTTTTATCATATCACTGTGTTTTCATTTCTGAATAGCTAATGAAAAAGAGTAAATCATAAAGTGCTTAAGTGTAATCTGATTTTAATCATCGTTATTCTAATTGTTTTCTTCTAAACTGGTCTTAAACAGTGAATTCTTAATTACTCATGTTTTACTAGTTTAAGCATTTTGATTATTTAGTAAAGAATACTTGAATGCTCTTTATTGATAATCACTCAATTTCCCTCTTTGAATGTGTTGAAAGATTCTTAATTTCCTTTCATCCATTTTAATTCCATCTCATTCGCTTTAAAGATCTGAAATTGTTCTATGTTCGATTATCTTGCCCTGTAAAACCATCTTTTGTTTAGAAACTTAATCCAGTGAAGCCATATTTTTGACTCCATAGCCCAATGGCCTGAATTACTTCAATCTTGACATTAGCTATCAAATTCCACCACCTAAATTCAATCAAAACCCTTGAACTTTATAACTAGCCTAATATCTTTCAAAACAAAGCTAAATTTTAAAGAGAGAGCCCTCTCTGGGTACAGATTGGCTAGATTTTGTACCTAAAAGATTGGTTTGTGGTTACCTCGGACCCCTTTCCTCTTCTCTACAACTTCAAGGAAAATCTGAGTGATAACATAGTTAGTGTTAGACTCCTATACCAATAGGTGTCATATTTCATGATTGACTTGATGGGATATGTAATGTGTTCATACCTTTTCTTGTTGCAAAGGTTTTCCATATTATCAAAAAATCAAAAAAATCAAAAAAATGTAAAGAGGGTATACCCTAAAAGAAAAATCAAAGGGTAAAAAGAATAAAAATGACCAAAAAAGTAAAAGAAAATGAACCCCACCAAAAGAAAGGCCAAGGAAAGTGTGCAAGTCTAAATGCCACTACTTTTTGCTCTTATGTAATAAATAAAATTGTGTGCAACTTGTATCCTATGCCACAATTTATGAATAGTCAAACAATTTAAGCTTGGCTATTTCATCTTTCAATTTCATGTTTTAGAGATAGAGAATAAAATCTGACCAAACTTTTTAATCTTGGCAGATAAGTAGATAGGTAGAGTAAATAAAAGGAGCTCAATAGCTTAATCTGAGCCCTTGGATGTAATAAGGTTAGACTTAGATAGATTTCGACATGTAAAAGAAAAGAAAGTGTGATAAGGGTTTGCCAGTCTAAGTGCACCCTAATAAAGAATAAAAAATGGTAGAGTAGGTAGATGATGTTGCAGAATTGCATGTGATGGACAATGACTCTAAATGTGTTAATATTTACTTTCATCACAAAGTGCAAAGGAAGACATTTAAGAGGGGGAACTAATACAACGTTAAAAAGAAAACCAGAGCACACATCTACAAATTACCTCCTTAGCTACTGTCACACCATCATTAACTATTTTCGGAGAACCATGCTTGCTCTCCAAGACAACATTTTCCCCTTCGCCCCAAGGGTGACTCCAACAAGATCAGCAAGTTTGTTCACACCGCCTGCAAGACAAATTGACAATGCTTTCAGTATGTGTGCAATTGAATGCCATACCATATGCCAAAACAACCCTCCATGAAAAATTAAAATAACACATTAAAATCGAATATAAGTGGACAAGGAAAGATCCACCGCAGTGAAGTTTCACGTGCAGGTGACCTTCCTTTAAACATAATTTTTTCTCTGACCTGCAATTTTTTTGTCACCGAGCCATCCTTGTTGAAGTAAAACTCCTTTTCCATAGCTCTTGTATTAACTACCTTCTCTCTGTCGCGTAATCTCAGAGTCCCTCTTCTGCTTGAGCGATTAAAGGAAATGGGTGAAAAAACTGAAAGAGAAGACAATTGTCTGCCATAATTATCAAACACTGCACCCAACTTCTTCCCCTTTCCATTGTTACCCAATGAGGTAGATGTGGCAATTGTTGTCATACTGCCCAAAGCAGAGGCCATCTTCTCTTATCCTGAATATAGAATTACAAGATCTTCATATTAGTATGAACCTTAAAAAACATGACTCCCATTCCTAAAAACCACTTTTAAGTTGTAACAGGCAAACTAAACAACTATTGCAACTTTTGGAAACTTCTGGAGCATTAAGAGAGAAACAACCAAAAATAAATACAACCACAATCCTCATTTTAATGAGACCGGACTATATATTTGCATTAAGATAATAGAAAGAAATCACGACTATATTAAGGCCAGCACAAAACAATCTTTAACCAATGTCTCTCGCGGCCTTCAGGTTGCCATGCTAGAGGTTGCATATTTTTAATTTAAATTCTTAACCTCTCGTGCCCATCTATGAATGCATCCAATGGGATATCTACATCAAATGCTCCTTTATATCCCCAAAAAAAAATTCCCTACTACAAGAGCACCAGCATTGATGGATCACCCCACACCATCCCACCCACTAGAAACGGTGAAAAAGGAAACCCGAGAAACCTTCTGAAATATCTCAAGATGACTATATGGGTGGTTCTTATGAATCAACTAACCATTCAGAACATGCTCATCAATCCAAACCATAAGTATTATGTGACAATATTCAAGCAGGCACTGAATCGGATTTCTGAAGCTATGTTAGAGAAACCCTAAACTCTCACTGAAAATAGGTGAAACGTGGCACCACTCAGAGATTAACATGTGCCAATTGGTACAAGTGGTAGACAATTGGCATGCTCAAACAACGAGGTGATGCAAGAATGACATGAGGGAGAAAATATCAGAAAAGCCCCAAATCTGGAGAACTAAAGCTCATCACCAACCCGAGATTGACAACTTTACATGATGTAACCTATGAAATCGTAAATGGAGAAATCATAGCAACAATAAAGTAACCTATGTAACAATAAATTCGAATTCATCCTGGGAGTGGTAATGGGAGAAATCATAGTGAACAACAGGAAACATGCAGAGTTGCTTACAATCAAATAGATGAAAAAACACATACAAAAAACCTAGATAATAATCATGAACAAGCTTAATATTGAATTATGAACCGTAAAGGAACTTACAAAATGTGACATTACGAACCTGGTCAAGCGCACAAGCAAAAATATCCTGGACATGACCCTGGTTGACAAGTTGTATTGCTCATGATGCAAGAGGATTTGTACCTCCACTGCTAAGTCAATCAAAATCCATCATTATCTATACAATAAATACAAGTAATTGATGTAGTATTTTTTACTCTAAGATGCATTCTTATGATAATGTTAGAACATATGTTGAAAATGTCAAAACATACCTGAATAAGCTCTTCGTTTCAAGAACAATTTATTGGAGTCGCATGAACTTGGAACAAGCCTCCCACGATCTGAAAGAGTAGCAACTAAGTCAACAGTGACTTTTTTGTTGCTACGCTGGATCAAGGGAGGTTTGCTCCAAGATCAAATCGCTCCAATAAATTATTCTCTACTAAACAGGGCCAACCACGTGAAGGTGGAAGCTCTTATGGCCCCTCCCCCCCCCTCACATCACTCTCAATTCCCCAATACCCAATTTATATTTCATTTTTTACTTTCATGAGCATAAAAAAAAATATTCAATAACTAATAAAAAAACAATTCAACAAAAAGTACGCAAGGAAACATTGCAATTAATGCTTGACATAAAAATAGTATGATAAATGAGTTTTTTATATAACGCAAAAAATGTTCCAAGTATGGTAACGTTTGTCTTATAATAATACAATATTTTACATTATCGAAATTTCTTTTTCTTCTTCCTATTTTTAAAGCTCTTAATTACATCATCAATATCATCATGCTTTGCTCCTGTTTCGTGCCTTTCGACCCGTATTGCTGACCTAGTTGCGTAGTCACGATGTCTGGTCTCATCCAGTGACTGGGCATCGCCTACAAAAATAGATAATATTAAATTTTAATTGTCAATTTTTAAATATCATTGAACTAGTTCGATAATATTAATAAAAAAAATTGCAATGAGATTATTTACCTGGTGCACCAGTTGTCGCCGCTGACCTAGTTGCGTAGTCACGATGTCCGGTCTCATCCAGTGACGGGGCATCGCCTACAAAAACAGATAATATTAAATTTTAATTGTCAGTTTTTAAATATCATTGAACTAGTTCAGTAATATTAATAAAAAAAATTGCAATGAGATTATTTACCTGGTGCACCAGTTGTCGCCGCCGACCTAGTTGCGTAGTCACGATGTCTGGTCTCATCCAGTGACGGGGCATCGCCTACAAAAACAAATAATATTAAATTTTAATTGTCAGTTTTTAAATATCATTGAACTAGTTTGGTAATATTAATAAAAAAAATTGCAATGAGATTATTTACCTGGTGCACCAGTTGTCGCCGCTAACCTAGTTGCGTAGTCACGATGTCTGGTCTCATCCAGTGACGGGGCATCGCCTACAAAAACAGATAATATTAAATTTTAATTGTCAGTTTTTAAATATCATTGAACTAGTTCAGTAATATTAATAAAAAAAAAATTGCAATGAGATTATTTACCTGGTGCACCAGTTGTCGCCGCTGACCTAGCTGCGTAGTCACGATGTCTGGTCTCATCCAGTGACGGGGCATCGCCTACAAAAACAGATAATATTAAATTTTAATTGTCAGTTTTTAAATATCATTGAAATAGTTCAGTAATATTAATAAAAAAAATTGCAATGAGATTATTTACCTGGTGCACCAGTTGTCGTCGTTGGGACTGTTGCCCTGTCTTCCTCTCTGGTGGTAAGATCCTCAAGGGAAACATTCTCTGTCATTTAAACAAAAAAAGTTATAAGGATAACCATCAAGGTATAATTAGAAAAAATTATAAGTGGAAATTAATTACTGTCATGGCCCTCACTAATAGTAGCATTGTCCGCGTGGTCCCTACTACAATGATCAGGTTGCACGTGAGGATCATCTACATTTGGCTCTAAAACTGGGTTATTTGCCTCTTCGGTAGTGTTGCTCCCCTGATTTAAACAAATTTTTTAGACATTAAATTTATGGATGAAAACAAACATATTGAAAGGTTAATTTTTTACCTTATCAGGCATTCTGGATCTTGGGACCTGCCCCAAGCTTATGCGACGTTCAACTACGGCTTGATAGCCGAAATGGAAAGTGATATTTTTATCTTCCTATGTAGTTTTTGTTTCGAAGTCATCACCCTACATTACATATGATTGTGTATTTTTAATCATATTTGATAGGATTACAAAAACGTTGGAAGGCGATACAATTAATTATAAGATGTTTAGGTACTTAATTACAATTCTTGCCGCTAATTTCAAGTAGCCGCCCTGGCCTAGCTTGTGATGGCCCTTTTTTTCAATCCTAACTTTGGTTTCCTTTGAGGTTTCAAGCAACCTAGCATCAAAACATTGAAGTCAGATATGACGTAGCACACTTTTATTTTAAACATAGAGAAAATTGAAGCTATTGAATTAAAGTTGTAATTTACCTTGCGGGTCTAGTTGGAAATTTTCCTTTTTTCTTTGCCCTTTTCTCTTTTCCGTCATGGATGAGTGCTCTCCAATCACTCTCTGGAACTGTGAGAGGAAGATCGTATCTAGGGTTAAGTTTCAATTGCGTCCTATAGGTGTCCTTGGTATATTTCAAATATTTACTAAGCTACACCGAACCACCCATTTTGATACGTCATATGTATGCGACTAAAGGGCTCCATAATCTCAAGTTCTTTCGATTAGATGAAATTCACACGTAGCGACAATAGTTGGGCAAAAATTGCTAATAACCTCTTAGCTTTGTGAAACTCATTGCTACATGAAAAAGATATTATCATTAATTTAAAAGTAAAAATCATGATAAATATGTTTTAGATAAAGTACATGAAATAGTTAAAATATTAAAATTTACATGGGAGTTGTACATGCTTTATAGGGACACCCTCATCGTTCACCAACAACGTGCCATTAATGGTCCCTGTGGAGCTGACACGTGTAGCTCCAGGAAACGCAATAATGTAGTTGGCCATATCAGCCTCATCATTGCCAACACATTCAACGGTTGGCTGGGTGTCTGCTTGGGCAGGGTGTGTTTCTTGGCTGGCACCTAAAGGAGTAGAAGGTGTACGAGAGGGTTGCTGGGCAATCTCTTGCCCTTCTGTCCCACTACCACCAACACCGGGTTCAGCAAGTGCCAGAAAACACTACATACAAAAGAACTTTTTGTTAGTTTAGTCAATGTAAAAATTAAAAATCAAACTATCAAAATTCATCTCATGCAGAACAAAAAAAATATCCTTTTGACTTTTTATTATTACCTGATATGTTTCTAGCTGGCTCATAAGTTGTTTTATCCTCTCTTCTGTTTCAGGTGTTTGAGACGCGTCTATCAAAGTATTAAATTCCGACCTTGCATCTCGTGCCTTTTTTCGCAACAAGAACACTGGAGATAGGGATGAAGAAAGCTCTTCCTCAAAGAGGGAATCATCAGGCGTACCATGGCTAGGTGTCTGCATATTTGAACAAAATTAATATTATTTCAATTGTGTAAATAACTAAAATACCTGAAGATAGAGCAATGCTGGCACTTTACATGTTCTTCCGCTGGCCTCTTTCCGCGATCATCCCGTCTCTGGGTTGTTCCTGCACTGCTCTCATCAGTCTGCCACATTGCAATAAAATTATAAATGTAAAAACTTGAAAACAATATCTAACTTGAAAACACAAAATGAAAACTAAAATAATTTCTAATAAGACACTGGAAGACAAAGTTAGAGTTTCAAATATGCCTTGCATTGAATTCAGTCCTGGAAACATGTCATTGCACATTAAGGCACCCAAACAAGAGACGAGTTGACAATGAAGACCTTATTGAATATATTGTTGGAACAACTTCTAGTAAACTTGTTGTGAAGACCTTGAGGACATTTTTGGAGCAACATTGTTGAAGCTGATGGTATAGCATTGTTGGAGACGATCTTGAAGGGCCTTGAAGTGAAGCTTTTGGAGCAACTATTGAAAAATCCTTAGAGCATTTAAGTAAGGCCCTTTCTATCTTCCATCACCTTTTTCCTTTCAATATCCTTTAAACGATTTTGTTGATATTTAATGTTTGAAATCACGTTATAATTCCTTGATTATATGTGTTTAGGGACTTTCCCTTTGAAATTACCCAAAAATACCCTGGCAATTTTATCTTCAGGATGCATGTCTGACCCTATTGTTCAATATTTTGATTGATAGTAGTAAACATAGAGAGTTAGGGGCTCTTGACTTGGTTTGGTTGGGCCATTAGATCCCTAACATCTACTAGGGAGAACCCCCCTTGAGTTGGAGGAGAGCTAGCCCGAAGTGAAAAGAGGTTGGTGAGGTGACAATGGGACTATTGAATTACACATGGTATCACACTTTAGCTTTAGGACTTTATCTTGAAAAGTGCGATATTTTGCTATATCAATTCTCAAATTGTTTACAACACTATTGTTAAGAACTAATAAGAAGTGATGTTGAGGGGTTTTTGGGTATAAGAAACAATACCATTTAAAAACTAGGGTTCTCATTCCTTGGCATTCCTTCTCCTGGGCCTAGGGGCACACTAGAATAATTTCACACTAAACCATGCAAACTTAAAAGTAACTTAACAGATCCATAAAGTAATAATAATCATAATTCCTAATTTCCTATTGTACGATATGATGCAAATTATTCAAACATGAAGCAATGAAGACATGCAATGTCTGAATTTCAAGATTGATGAACCAATACAAGAAGTTAGAAGCTACAACTTTGATTCAATACTCTGTGTCCTAACTCCAGGAAGGAATCTAGTTTGTAGTACAGAACATGCATCGTGTATTATCAATTCTTAATTGACAACAACTAAAGGTCATCTACCTCATCAATTCCTTCCCATTTTGTGTTTTTATATTATATTCCTTATAAAAGTGTCAAATTTCTCTCAAAGTAAGCAACCATTGAATAAAATAAAAAATAGTTGAGATATGATTGAGAAATGGTCATTTATTTCTTGAAAGGATCTTCACAATTTCTTTGGTTGTTTTTCATCTCAAGAAACAAGAAATGACCTAAGAAACTATCGTGATGTAATATAAGAAACAACACGGTGCAATGGCCATTTTCAAAGCCAAATGATGTCCATTGAGGACATGCCCTTTATTTGGTTCTTGTTTCATAGGATTTTCGGGTAGAAATGGAACTTTGTTGTACCATTTCTAGTAGTAAAAAGGGAAAACCTTCTTTTTCCATGGGAAATAATTTACCTTTCCTTTTTCAAGATAATCTAAATCACAAAAATATGAACTATACTGCACACATTCTTGGATAATGTGAAAGTGGAAAAGGAATACCCTACACAAGTGATGCACACATGTACATTTGAACACTAATAGATTTTTGTAGTTGAAATGCAATGCTTGTTTTCATGTAAATGTAGGGTTTTAAAGTAGGGAGAAATAATGGCTTCCAAATTAATAAGTTTTTCTTTGGGAAAAATTTAAATCTTGTATTGGGTGATGAAGATAATAAAGGGTATTGAATCTTGATTCTTGACATTGTGTTTAACTTGAATAACTCAAATGATTAAAAATATCAGTGGATGAGTTCTTTTTTACAAGTATGTCACTCAAAACTCTCATGTCAAAGCATTGTATGATGGCTAGCATTTGCTTGTTTCCCTTTATTCAGTTCAATGTAAAAAGTATATTAATATATTGGAGCACGAATGATAACTACAATTCTTTGCTCTGCAGTATATCCAGCCCCAAGATTATGAAATTTTTTCTCAAGTGGAGTTATTGGTTATTGATGAAGCAGCTGCAATTCCATTGCCTGTTGTAAAGGCTCTGCTCGGGCCATATTTAGTGTTTCTGTGCTCTACTGTAAATGGGTAATAATTATAAATGAGCCAACCACAATCACAATTTTTTTAACCATTAGGTTTCCATGGATAGTGATGATGATATTAACCCTATATATCAGTGACCTATATCTATATGAAAATTATCTCAACATTGACCTTGATATGATTGTATGGATGTGACCTTTGGTATGTCATCAGAAAATCCCCAAATATCAGAAAATCCCCAAATCTGGAGAACTAAAGCTCATCACTTTCGATCTGGAGTACTACCCTTGTGATAAAGCCACTTTTCACTTCACCTTCAATATAGATCATACCAAGGGCAATTCGTTACTGGGTGTTGAGATGGATGAGTTTGTCGAACTAAAATCCATAACTTAAACTTCATGAAACTGGTGGAGTCAAATTCATGCAAGCACAAAAACATCTTACACATCCTCTTTGAAACTCATCTGAAAGAACATTGGAAGACATCTAGAGAGAACCCTACAGCCTAACACAATCTAATGGAATTGACCAAAAAAGCAAGTAAGTCGACCTATAGGAGGAAGGGCCTGCTGTAAGAACTTACCATTTTGCAAGAGCTAAGGGCGAATGTTGTTCTGCAAGAGCTGAGTGCGAATGATGTTCTGCAAGAGCTAAGGGCGAACGTTGAGGGCGAATGCAGGGCGAATGATGTTCTACAAGAGCTAAGGGCGAACGTTGAGGGCGAATGCAGGGCGAATGATGTTCTACAAGAGCTCAGGGCGAATGCTAAGGGCGAATGTTGTTCTGCAAGAGCTGAGGGCGAATGTTGAGGGCGAATGTTGTTCTGCAAGAGCCGAGGGCGAATGCTGACAGCGAATGATGTTCTGTAAGAGCCAAGGGAGAATGCTGAGGGAAAATGCTATTCTGCAAGAGCTGAGGGCGAATGCTGAGGGCGAATGTTGTTCTGCAAGAGCTGAGGGCGAATGCTGTTCTGCAAGAGCTGAGGGCGAATTCTGAGTCCAAATGTTGTTCTGCAAGAGCTGAGGGCGAATTCTGAGCATGAATGTTGTTCTTCAAGAGCTGAGGGCGAATTCTGAGTGCGAATGTTGTTCTGCAAGAGCGGAGGGCGAATGCGCGCGTGATATCAAATGTTAATGCATGTAGTTTTTAATAAAATAATTTTTATGTAGCGCGGACATAAGTTTCGTATTTTTATGTAGCATGCATATAAGTGTCGTTATACCGATGGCATATAAAGCGTCACTCTTGCGACGGATGCCTCCAAACGTCGCAATTGCGACACTTAGACATTGTGTCACACTTGCGACGTTTGGAGGCATCCGTCACAAGAGCGACGCTTTGGGGCATAGTGTCACAACTGCGACGTCTTCCTCCAAACGTCGCAATTGCGGCACTTTGCCTAAGTGTCGGTATTGTGACACTTTTCTCTAAACGTCGGTATAGTGACGGTTTCGGGCGGGATTGAAAAAATTTGGGGAAATTTCCGACATTTGGTCAAAAGCGTCGGAACCAAATGTCGGAATTTCCCCCAAATGTACTAGTGACTTGTCACCTGGTTGAAAGAATTAATACTATGTCATCATTGACTTTGATAGTATTTTTTGTCTAGCTTCTAAACTATGATGAGCTGACTTCGTTGACACAAAATTGATTTATGTAAGGCTGAGTATGTTGGATTAGTAAGGAATTATGCTTGCATATATCATTGCATGATTCAAGCTCCCTGATTCATATTTTTCCATATTTGACAGTTATCTGACGAAGTCAGGATGATGAGTTCCAAGGTATGGCCTTAATTTTGATTATGGATTTGGTTTTACATATTTATGGTTTTCCCTTGATAGGTGACGAGCCTCTGAAGAAATAAGAAAGAGGGATATTGATTATGAATATTGGAATGATGTATCATGGCATGTTGAATTGATTTTGAATTTGGGAATGAAATCCCATGTTGCAAATCTGTTGAAAAATGTCTTTGTGTAATGAATATGTAAATCCTTGGACACTCTAATTTAAAGTTCAAATGTTGTTGAACTTTTCGTGGCACCTGATAGTTGATTGAAGCATTGATGTTCTCTTTTGAACATCCATCCATATATGATGTGTATAGAACATGATTAAATTCATGATTGAGTTGCTTCATTCAAAGTTGCCACCAAACAACCTTTGAAATATCTACTTGAAATGATTTACTTTTAAAGGCTGAGATATGTCTCCTATGATATGTAGCTGCTTGAATGTACTGATGATTTTTGGGATTATTATTGATGAGAAAAATTGGATGTTGCCTTAATATGAGATCTACCATGATATATTGGATGTAAGGTCCATAGCAATATTGAGGTTGGACACAATATTGCTAGCATGGCTAGCTGTGAGGCCCGTTGTAGAAGCTCCTTAGAGAGTTGTCTGAGCATGATCTGGATAAGACATGGATACATTGTGATGAAAGAGAATACTATATACATATATTTGGGATTGATATTTCTCCATACAACGAGAAAGTGTAGTTGTTCGATACAAGCTTAGGCTTGTGATTGAAACCTGCTTGAGAAGGAGGATGATTATGGTATCCATTTGTGATTTTATATGATTATTTATGTTCTAAAATAATATTTTATTTGATGTCCTGTATGAACATGAATCAACTGCAATTGAGACAAGCAGATACCATATTTGAGTATGATGAGAGAAGTGTTGATCGAAGACACTGATCCAACTCTTCCTCCCTGATTGAGCACCCAGGATAGAGAATTGAGATAAAGGGCTCCTAGGGTTAAGGGATCTCGAGACAATAGGTTACTCCCCTATATGTTACCCATAGGGTTGAAGATGTTTCTCCCCTATCTTCATAGGGTTGGAGAATGTTTCTCCCCTGTCTGGTATTTGCGGAGTCTACCCCAGTTGGCATCATACCCACAAGTCAGGCTTATCAGGAATACCACTCCTCATTTTGCCAAAGAGTTGAGAGTGTATGTGGGGTGTACAACCCAAGTCGATTATGATGTAGGTTTTCTACCACATGAATATTCAAGATCATTGATGGGAAAATCAACAGGTAATAGGATGGGTTTGGATAACCCTATGTGGTTATGGGTTGAGATTGAGCTCCCCGATGTAATCCCAGGGTCAATATGGGATTCCCTGCATGTTTGGATATCTTATTGCTCTATATGGGGTTTTATATGTATATCTCCCCCATGAGATTTTAGGTCGATATATGCTCCCCGATGTGGTTACAAGTTAAGATGTGCTCCTTGATGATATGCTCTCCGATGATGATTAATGATGATATTCCAGGTAGTAGCCCGATGGTAGATATTCCAAATGGTAAGCCTGATGAATAAAGGTTGGTAGCCTAAGATCCCCTCTAGTGACAAATTATTCTTCTTCTAGATCCGAGAATGTTCAGTATACGAGAAACAAAAATAAGGAGATAAGCTTGAATAAGCATGAGAAGTTCATTGATGAGTTATAATGATGAAGGATCACAACATGATGACTACATGATGGAGATGATCAACGATGATACATGATGATGCATGAAGATACCAGAATGCCATATTGATTGATGAAAAATATTGGCAAGTGGAATTCTCACTGGTTGAGAGGAACTACTAAAATTATGAAAATGCAGTCAAATTCCACTTTGGAAAACTCATATGGTTGATATAATAATTGCATTAGGTTCCTCTTTTCAAGAGGACCAAAATCGACCTATAGATCACCCCAATCGGTTAAGAGGAAGTTAACTTATGAGTTATTTTATTTATTAAAGTGAAATGAAATGGGTCGGCCTAAGCACATGTGGAATTCGTTAAGTTGTCATTAACCCCAAGTGGCCTGCACAAAATCCTATAAATAAAAGAAACCTAAAGCTCATTCTTACATTTTATCAAGCACTTTTCTTCTTGCACTCTATGTCTTCGTTTGTCTCTTATATTTTGGCTCGCACAGGTTCGACAGAAGAAGTTCATGTAGGGTCTGAAATCACAGGCTAGATGATTGCTCTGATCTAAGGCCATAGCTATAGGCATAGTACTAGCGAAATAAATTTCTATCCGTAGGAATAGCATGGAAAGGTAGTGGCCAGGGTGCTATAGCCATAGACACAACGTGGCAAGGTAGTGGCCGCTAGGGTTTTGTGGCCAGATCGGGTTGATCTGGGCCAGATCCGCATGAAAAAAGTGTACTGCCAGTGGCCAGGGATCTATAGCCGCAGGCACAACGTCTTATGGGTGTGGATAAGGGTTTTTCTGAGCAAATATGAGATAGGAAATCTCTAGTTTCTTGCGTAGTGGTTCTAGACATCATCCACTCAGTCACATATGCTCGTGATTAGTCTTTGATAGTGTCCTGGATTTAGATCTAGGATTTGATAGTTCATTTTAGTTGGCTTCAGTGATCTATTGGATTCATTTTTCTTTCTAGTGTAGATCAGGAGATCTGTAGATTTGTTCTATATATTTCCGCCACATATCGGGCCCTCACAGATGCATCTATATTTCTCTAAAGTTTCCACACATTGACAACAATGTTCAACATTATGCTATAGGAAGTGACAATGCATTACATTTCTCATAATCAAGATCCTTTAGCAGAAGTATGTTTAAGGTCATATTATACATGTGCTATTTGTTTTGCTACATTATGAAGATATGGATCAATGAATCATTATACTCTTGTTTGTTGAATCATTTGATGATTATCTAAGAAGAAGAATTAGAAAGGGTTTTCTGCATAGTGGGTTTTTCCCTTGTCTTGGACCAATCCTGGTGTCTATATGTGTGCATGCTTTTCTTCATATATTTCTTTATGTTTCATTTCATATATGATGATGATATTAATGTTATTTATACATAGCTGCATATGTTGATGGTTAATAATGTAAATCTGAAAAATGATATAATGATATGGGGTAAACTTAATATGGTAATGAAGAAATGCAAATATCAAAGCAAATATCAATGTAGCCCTATGGAAAATTAACATATTTAAACCTCTCTAATTCTTTCCTTGCAGAAATTTATTCAACCTTCAAGTTTTGGTACTCATCCTCCAACTCCTTATACTGATTCCTCATTCCATTTTTTATTTTTCTTCCTTATTCTAGTTGAGTTTTCAGATCTAAAATTTCATCTTTGAAGGCATACTCCTTTTCATCAAAAAATTACAGCAACATCCGTTGATATTTATTTTCAATTATGAGCTTTTGAATATCTGCTTCTAGGGCCATTATCATGGATTAATCTTCATTGGCATTGGTCTCTTCTTGTTAAATTGTTGAAACACTACTTTTATCATCATTTATTTCATTTTCTTCTTGTAAGGAGACTTGATTAGCTATTGTATTAAGTGTAGAATACTTTTCCCTTTTCTCCCTATCAACCTCTAAGATCTGCAAGTATCCTCCACAATACTTATTTTGCAACCTGTCTAACATATTTTTTGCAGTGTCACAGTGTCTGACATACATACTATCATATTTTGAAATACCATGCAAAATAATCCTTTTAGCTCTATCATTAAAATCATATTTTACTCCATATTATACTGATTGTAATATATATTCATTAAGAGATAGTGAGTACATATATAACTTCACCTTACATGTTGCATAGTTACCTCTTCAAAGAAATAGAGTACCTTGTAGATACATTCCTAAAAAAAATTCCATGGGGGGGTGAATCAGTAGTGAAGGGACTTATAAATTTTCTTCAATTAATTAAACCTTTGAACCATGCATGTTGAAACACATAAGAAGTGTTCCTAGAATCAAACATAAACATGAAATCATGAAATCATTTAACACAAAATTCACAAATATTTCTGGTGGAAAACCCTCCTCTAGGTCAAAAACCACCCTTTTTACTACTGCATTGCTCAATTTTTTATATTAATATATTGAAAAAAAATTACATGGATTATATTACAACCATAAGCTGAAATAATTAGCTTCATTCATAGTATGTTGGCACCTATCTGTTAGGAAATTTTTTTCTCTCACGAATGTACGAAAATCTATCAGCTCAAAGCCACTGCGACCAACAATCCTCGACCAACTCCCATTGGACTATCCAGCTCCTGTTGGATGGAGAAATTTGTTCTTTATGTTGAATCTTCCAGATCATTGTCTACTTTGAAGCCTCCATTCCTTCACTTCCTTCATGCAAACCAAGTTTCATATTTTTTCACACTATTTTTGCATTATGGATAATGTGTTGTCCTTGATGGAAACCTAATTGATAAATATGTACTTTACGTCAACAGTGATGGTAATATGATGATTATGAAACTAATATAAATATCAGGAATATTGGTACAAATGATATGCACAAAGAAATGGCAGTGCAGTTACAAATGGATGAAAAATGTAAAGTTTAAGAAAGTATACTCAGATCCTGTGAATAAGGTTCACATACATATGCAGGTCTTGTGAGGAAAATTCATCCACATAATCTAAATCATGGAAATCTGGATACCATAGGTAATTACCTTTTTATTAGCCCATAATAATGGTTTCAACAAAATTTATTTGATCTTGTCAAAGAATACTAACAAGATTACCAAGGGATTTGCCCAAGGTATTAGCTAAGGAAAAACCTATATAAGGATATGGAGATTAAGGTGCTAAGTGTGCAAGTAATGGAATATGTATGAATAATTTAATCTAGAATAGTTGTACTCCATAGAGCAAGGAGAAGACTCAAATATAAAATATCTGAAGATATGTTGACATATATGCTTGATTGATTTACTTGTTGCAAATGTATAAGTAGATAATAATGATGAATATATGATTATAACAATGTTATGATATGAATATGTGACAGTAAAGGTCTCGACATGTGATTTTTGGTTACAACGAAGGTATGTTTCAATGATTCAAGATATGTACGTTGGATTTCTTCTAAATATTCACGTACATATGGGGATTTGTCTTTATTGAGTAGCGTACATATTCTGAGATTTAATTTTCAATATGGTGAGATCGGTATGCAAGTGTTTTGCATGGTAATCACGTACATACGCAGATCTATCTTATGGAGGTCACGTATGTGTAATGGTGTTTGTAGTACTACTCGATGATAATTTTTTATGATATTTTTCTAATTGTTATTATATGTCAATGATGTCTCTATCATGATGGTTTATGTCTGACAGTATGGAGTGGATTTATTTGGTTGTGGATTGAAATATTAATCCATTTTAATGGTACAAAAGTATGACTGGGTGTGATTTAATAATATGTGAATGATTCAGTGGTTGATTCGGTGTTCCAGTGATTCATTTAGCTAAATGACTTAGTGTTCAGTAATATGAGATCTGTATGCAGGTGTTATATAGAGTAAATGTGTATATATGCAGGTATGCTTAAAAACAATAATGTATAGATTACGAAGTAAAACTTATCAGGGTTTGTAGTTACAACATTTTGTTTCTGTGATGGCTAACAATGTATGTCTTGGTAGATTTATGAGTGGTTTTGAATTTGTATGATCTAGTTATGATGGTTTATATCTGTTATGGATTGGTTTGATATGTTTTTAATATTTGGTTGAGATTCAGTTTAGTGAATTTTTTTCTAATGAAACGACGATTGAATTTCATATTCAATATTCAGTTTGGTATTGAGCATAATTATGGGTGTGGGTCTAGTATGAAAATATAATTAAAGTTGACCGACAAGTTTTTATGTTTTGAGTCAGGTGGATCCAGTTTGAAATATTATGAAACGTGGTCCATAAAGGGTGTTGAGGGTTGGAGCATTCAGTAATGGATTCAGAGCTTCCTTCTAGTGGTAGCTGGTAAATTTGTTTAGGGGGTAGGTGCTCCCTTCCGGTAGGAGTTGGTAAACAAGATTAGGGGGTTGTAGCTCCCTTCCAGTGGGTGTTGGAGAATGAATGGAGGTTGTAACCTCCTGAAGGTAGGTGCCTACATGCTAGTAAGAGTATGTGGAAATACAAGATGTAATGAATTTTTCTGTATAATAAAAGAATAAGAAAAAGACGGCAACATAGGTGGTTTTCTCCCACATTGGGTTTCCACCTAAAATCCTGGTGTTCTATGTGTGTTTCTTATGTGTGGTGTTTTAGATTTTCTTTACTACATATTGAATGGTTAATGAATTAATAATAAAATGGTTAAGTTAACTCGCCAATGGAAATGATGATCAATTACGTCATTTGGATATACGTTGTTTGCATTTACTAGAGTTGTGTACATATGTTATTTTTATGAAGAACAATAGCATATAGAATTCAGAATAAGAAAATGAAAAGTTAAAGTGAGTTGAAAATATTGATTCAACACCACCTCCCCCCCCCCCCCCCACAAGTATTTTTCCTAACAATTGGTATCATAGCAGGGCACTCCAGGAGAAGCTTCACTGCTTAAGAGTGGATCAGGGACAATGGGAAAGAAGGCACCACAAAGGAAGAGGTAAAATCATGAAAGCAATTATAGTGATGCATATGTTTTTGTGGCAATATATACATTCATAGATCAGGAAGGATCTGCAATAGATCAATCCAAGTCAGTAAATATGGACAATAAAGGTATGTTTGTACTTACTGATGCTAACTATAATGAATGGAAAGAAAATATGAATTTTAAATTAATGTACCTTGGATCTTATGTTTGGAATTTAGCAAGCAATGGATGCACTAGTAAAACTTCCCCATCGGGTCAAGAATTTAAAAATAATAATCAGGCATTAAATGAAATCATTGATAACATACCTGATTCGACACTAGAGGGTTATGCATTATGCAACTGCAAAGGAAGTATGGGATAATATGCAGGAAAAACAAAGGAAGAAACAACATGTAATCGTGTTTATAAAGGAAATAATGATGTGTCAGAAGATGAGTATGATAATAAAACAACCTTTGTTATGTCAAAAGAAGCCATTGATTCATAAGAAGACATATTAGAGGAAGTACTTAATATTAGAAGAAAATTTATTTTTTCTTTGAAAAGGATTAACAATATTAAGAATAAGTTGCAGGCATATGAGTACATGGATCATGATTAATCGGTAAATGTTGCAGTAGAATCATACTGTGAAGGCCTTGAAGCTGAGATTTTCTCTTTAATATCAGACCTTGAAAAGACAAACAAGCGTAATGAAGAGATACTCCAAGTATTTTAAGAAAAAGAGAATGATTCGAAGAAAGAGATTATCGGATTAAAAGAAAAATTGGAAGAAGGAAGAAAGGTTGAAGAAGGAATGAGGAAGCAAAATTTGGAAAAGGAAGAATATTCTCAAAGACTAGAAGTTGAGGCAAACATTCTAAAAGGAAAATTAGAAGAAAAGGATAAACACCTAAGACTTCAAGATAATAATAATATTTTATATAACATTCTTAATAGTCAAATGTATCCCTCCATTAAATATGGTCTTGGTTTCATGAAACTGTAAAAGGATAATCTAGTTCACAGGCTTATGCAAGGAACTTGAAGGATAACAATGCAAAATCAGAGATTATTAATAAAAAGATAAGAATTCAATCATATCAACATCCAAGGAAACTCAATCTTCAAAGGATATCATTGGCTCCCAATAATAGAAGCATTAGACGATTCTCTCCTGTTATTAATAATGTTTAATGTTTTATATGTCATAACTATGGACACATTGCACACACATTCCAGCCAATTGCAGAAACAGATTGTTTCGATCTCATTCAAATATCCACTTCACGAGAAGATAATAAAACCCCAGATACTTGGGTTTATTTAAAGGATATTTTTTTTATTGCAAAATATTTGGCCACAAAGCTATTGATTGCAATAGAAAGAAATGGAATGGAAATATTATGATTCCTCTCCTCCCTATTTTGGTCATGTAATATGTTGTACTTGTAACAATGTTAGGAATGTAGAAAAATAATGCATGAACAAGTGGATATTCATAGACAAAAATGCAAGCAAGCAGACAAGAATATTGTTACCAAAAGACTTGAGAAAGATGGATTCACCAACACTTCTCATATTAAGCAAAAGGAAAAAGAACAAATAAGGTGTGGCCTTGATATTTTATCATTTGAATAAGAAGATGAATTATACATACATAGAGAATTATCTCATCACATGTTTGGAGATAATAATAAGTTTGAGTCTCTCAAGAAAAAGAAAGAAGGTAAAATTATTCTTGGAAATATTACTCTAGAAAAATTTCTAGGAAAAGGTAGAGCCAAACTTGATAAAGATACAAAAGCAGTTGATGTATTATTAGTTCAAGGGATAAAGTAGAATATTTTAAGTGTAGGTCAAATAGATAATAAAGGACATATAATTGTGTTTACAACAACTAAATGCAAAGTTATATAATAATAAACTTGAAAGGTTATAACAAGATGATCTAGAAATGCAGAAAAATTATATGTGCTAGTAAAGAAGAATTCGAGAAGAAATAGGAGGTATAATTTCTCTTCTTCAAATTGAGAGTAAAATAATATGGACCCCACTACAATCTATTTTTATTAATTAATTATTCTAACAGTGACTATATAAGTGAATATGAGGTACATAACCTCATGGATAACAATTACAATGAACAATAACATACATGACATGTTCAAGGGGAGTCGTGGTAATGAAAAATCAACATTTAATATTGTGTATGTGGTTCTTATGAAAGACAGTCACATGTATACGTGAGTTTAAAGTCACATATGTTTCTCTAAGATGAATAAATAGTGGCACATATTCAAGGGGATCTTCTCATATGCTCCCATCATTTCATTATTGGTATTCTAGTTCTGGCATTGATTTATTATAGTTTTTTGGTGATATCCATATGCTTCTTTGGAATGTTGTTAGTCTCATGATGAGTTTATGAGTTGTTGCAAAATATCCTATAGTTGTTGGTTCTTTGGTACATTTGATGATTTCTGAGGTTGATGGTAAAGAGTTGGAATATGTTCACGAGGAGCATATGTTATGCTTCTAATGGTTTGTTGTTGGCATTATGGTTTCTTGGAAACTCCTTGGTGTGTGATGGTGTTTATGATGAGATCATAATATACTCACTATTTTTTGACATTGACGAGAAGATATATATGACGTTGTCATTATGTTATGAGTAATAAATTGTGTGTTATTTTTGTATGTTGCTTAAGCTGCACTTGGAAAAGCTATTAATGGTATCCTATACTTGCTAAATATTGAATATATGTATGCTAAAGATGTTGGTTGATGATGTTGTCAATCATTTATATTCTACTTAGTGATTTATGATGATGAAGGTTCTCTTTTTTTACACATATGTTATTGATGCATGTACATATTTCCTATGATGTTTGACATCGTTGCTTATATGAGGAGAGAATGTGTTGACCTTGATAACATGAGTTCAAGGAGATTATTTGTTGACTTGGCTTGATTGCACAATATTATGCAACAGTTGATTGGTGATGATTGGAGACATTGCATACTTGGATGATTGGAGACATTGCATACTTGATTACAGGTTGTTGATATTCGAGATATTTATGCCTACATTTCCTTATCTTACATGTTGATGATGATGATAATCATGCTGTTGTATATATTTCTACCATCTAATGATTATGTTGTAGATTCCTATATGGTGTATGGTGGTTGTTGATGACTATCATGGTCTTGCTACCTAATTATTGAGGTCCATGTTTTTGTTATAAGTTTCATATATGTCTCTTAATGTAAATATCATGAAAAGACCCATATTGTTAATCAGTGTAAAATTCAATCATGTATGGGTATTAGGATCAAGTCATGTCATGTATATAATACCATTTTTTTGGGACGTTGATGTAAATTTTGGGACAATATGTAAACCCACTATGTTGGGTATCTAATGTAAGTCGTGAGTCACTGGTGAGAGGAAAGGTAATATTTTATTGAGTCATAAAGTCTTGTATTTTTTTATTGAATATATTCATAAGGTCCAACAGATGATCAGGGAGAGCATGGCCAGTATGCATATTTCATTATTCATATTTAACAAATCATACCTACAACGATCATCATTATAAGGGAAGTACCTCATTCAACCTAGTTCAACTCTTTTCCCTTGATGTCAAAGGGGGAGAGAAGCTTTGTGTTTGGAGAGAGGTTTTTGAAGAAAAGACTTGGTATTTGTAGGTGTGTCTACATGTGTTTGTATATGGTTTCCAAACACCAAAGTGGTTACCATCAAGTCCAAAGGGGAATATTGTTGGCATTATGGCTAATGTGTTGTCCTGGATGGAAACCTACTTGATAAAGATGTACTTGATGTAAAAAGTGATGGTAATATGGTGATTTTGTAAGTAATGCAGATATTAGGAATATTGGTACAGATTATATGGACAGAGAAATAGTAATGCAGTTACAGGCGGATAACGAAAATAAGTTTGAGAAATTATATGAAAATCTTGTGAAGAAGGGCCACGTACATACCCAAGTCTTGTGAGGAAAAGTTGTGTACAGAATCTGAACCATGGAAAACTGGATACCAGGGGTCATTACCATGGTATTGGCCCATAGTAATGGTTTCAGAAACACTTATTTTGTCGCATCAAATAATACTAACAACATTTCCAAGGGATTTACCCAAGTTATTGGCTAAGGAAAAAACTATGTAAGGAGATGGAGATCAAGGTGCAAAGTGTGCAAGTAATGGATTGTTTAAGAATGATTTGATATGGAATAGGTGTGCATCAAGGAGCAAGGAGAAGACTCATACGTGAATATATGTTTACATATATTCTTAATTTATTTACTTGTTGAAAATGTATAAGTAGTTAATAATTATGAATATGTGATTATAACGATGTTATGATCTGAATATGTGATATTAAAGGTTGCATCATGCAATTTGTGGTTACAATGAAGGTATGTTTGAATGATTCAAGATTTGTATGTTGGTTTTATTTTGAATATTCACATACATATGTGGATATGTCTCTATTGAGTATCGTATATATTTTGAGATTTCTTTTTCAGTATGTTTAGATATGTACACGGGTGTTACACATGGTAATCGCATACATACACAAATATTTCCTATGAAAGGCACGTATGTGTAGTGGGGTTTGCAGTACTGCTTGATGATATGTCTTCTATTCGCTATTGTATGTCAATGATGTATCTATCATGATGATATGTTTCTGACAGTGCATAGTGGGTTGATTTGTTTGTGGATTGAAATATTGATCAGTTTTAATGGCACATAAGTATGACTGCATATGATTCAATGATCTACGAATGGTTCAATGGTTTATGTGTTACAATGACACAATTAGATAAATGACTCAGTGTTCGTTAATCTGAGATCTGTGCGTGTGTGTTATATAGAGTAAACTCGTATATACGCATGTATGCTTCAAAACAGTAACATAGATTCTGAAGTAAAATTGATTAGGGTTTGCAATGACAAATTTGATCGTGTGATGGTTAATAGTGTATGGCTTGGTATATTTATGAGTGGTTGTGCATTGGTATGATCCGTTATGAGGATTTATATATGTTATGGATTGGTTTGATCTGGTTGTGATAGTTGGTTGAGATTCAGTTCAGTGATTGGTTTGCTAATGATATAGTGATCCAATTGGTTTCGTGATTGAATTTCATATTCAATATTCAGTTTGGAATTGAGCATAATGATGGGTGTGGGTCCAATTTGAAAATATGATGAAAGGTGGCATAAAAATTTTGATGTTTTGAGTCAAGTGGATCCAGTTAGAAATATTATGAAATGTGTTCCCCAAAGGGTGTTGAGGGTTGGAGCCTTCAATAAGGGATTCAAAGCTTCCTTCTAGTGGTAGTTGGTAAATTTATTTAGGGGGTTGGTGCTCCCTTTATGTAGTAGCCTATAAACGAGATCAGGGGGTTGTAGCTCCCTTCCAGTGGGTGTTGGAGAATGAGTGGAGGTTGTAGCCTCCTACAGGTGGGTTCATGTGTGATAGTAAGATTTTGTGCCAGTACAAGATGTAGTGAACACTTCTCTATAATAAAATAATAATACAAAGACAATGAAAACAATGGTTTTCTCCCACCTTGGGTTTCCACCTAAAATTTCGATGTTCCATGTGTGTTGCGTATGTGTTGTGATTTATCTGTTCTTTACTGCATATTTAATGGTTAATGAATTAATAATACAATGGTTAAGCTAACTCACTGAAGAAAATTATGATAAATTAATTAATATGGATATATGTTGTTTTCATTCACTAGAATTGCGTACATATGCTAGTTTCATGAAGAATAGTAGCATACAAAATTCAATATTTTCCTAACATAAAATGAATCAACATAAACACTGCATAAAATAATTTGATAAATACATCAACACAACCCTCTTTGTTATAAATAAAATTTCTCACAAATATCTGATGCACACAACCAATAATATGGAGGATAAACAAGTTTCTACCAAACACCAAAAATATCTGCAATCAATATCTACTTCATCTCCTCTCTCTCTCTACACAAAATGTTGGTTGAAACATACTCCTGCTACATGTTGTTACACCTGCAAAATACTTCAGAAATTCTACATTACAAACCTCACAACTTTCACACTCTTCTCCACTCTCAAACTGACTCAACTAAACTCATCCAACCAAAAAAATATTCAGCTTAATATTCACAGACAAATATATAGAAAAATATCCTCATCAATCTTGAATCCAATACCAAGGGAAAATAATAAGGTAATACCAATACCAAGTGTAAATACCATGCAAGCTAAAATACCACATGCAAATACCATGGTAATACCAATACCAAGTACACATGTACCATGGTAATACCAATACCAATACCAAGATCACTTGTACAATTTTCAAAGCAATAGGTTAAAATACCACATTTGAATACCATGGTAATACCAATACCAGGGGCACATATACCATGGTAATACCAATCTCCAACACTTGTAGAAACATCTCCAACACTTGTAGCAACATCTACAATGCTTCCAACACTTGTAGAAGCATCTCTAACACATGTAGCAACATCTCCAACACCTACAACAACAATATATAGTCATCCAACTGCAACAAACACCTGTAGAGGCACCTTCAATACTTATAACAACATCAACATGTAACAAGGCATCATAAACATGCCCTGCAACCATCTCTACTCAACCTCAAAATCCTGCACTAAGTCATACCAAAACCAAGTTGACATCAATCCCAGCCAACAAGAACAACAAGCTGACCATTGCTACAACCTAACACTCATCACACTCTTCATGAAGAGAACTACCAGCATCATTAGATTGACATAAGACATATGACAAGAGGCACCATGACCTTGTTGACATCAATGCCAACAACATTGTCATGTTTTATTTATGTTTTTCATATAAAGACAAATGAAAGAGAAACAATTTGTTATGAATTTTTAAGAACAACAAGTTGACCATTGCTACAACCTAACAATCATCACAATCATCATGAGTAGAACTACCAACATCATCGGATTGACATAAGACATATGACAAGAAGCACCATGACCTTGTTGACATCAATGCCAACGCTACAATGCCAACAACATTGTCATGTTTTATTTATGTTTTGCATATAAAGACAAATTAAAGAGAAACGCTTTGTTACGATTTTTTGAGATTTCCTATAGAAACTATTGACTCAAGGAATATTTATTATGTTGTAAAATGTTTTCTCATTATTTAAATTCATTTGATTATTGTAATGGATAGAGAAAGAAACTTACTCAATAAGACCATTTGTAGAATAAATGTTAAATATAAGAGAAATCTATAATATATATATATATATATAAGAATGGGTACATTAACTTTGTAGCAGAGTTGATTCTAGAATATATATACAAACACATTACAATGTAAAAGTAGTGTATGAGGTATACTAATATATGTATACAAGAATGAAAATAAGAAGAATTTATGTCATATAAATATTGTAATTTATATAGAAAATTCAAAAGTAGAACTATGTATATCAAGTTATTTTATATAAAGAACTTCTTAGAATACAACTTTTGAATTGAAAATAATAAAGATATAAGTTAAATAGAGAAACTACATTAGGATGGAACTATAACAATTTTAGAAACATTTTAATAGAAATTTTATTTATAAATGAAAAACATTAGAGTTTTATTGAGAAAGAATTGATAGTAAAAACCTAAGAAATATAAAATGGAAATTTAGAATTCAAAGACCTTCTATAACTACATATATTTCTATAACTACATATATATATAAAAAATATCGAGACAAAAAGAACTCCATTCTTCCGTACTTAACAATTTGGCCTATTTATAACATTAAAATCCAAAAACAAATTGTAAAAGGACAATATATTCCACGAGGCATAAAACATTTACAATATAAAGTACATAATCCAAATCACTCGGTACTATGGAATTCAGCATAAGAAAATATCACCCAAACAAGAGATAAGACGAAGAGTTAGACACCCTGACCTGTTAAATGGGAGACATAAATTGGTAAACGAGAAGCATAGTTAATCAGAAATCATTTGTAATATGCTTCCCTAACATGCAATATTCATATTTATACAAAAATTAAATGCATGTATGTTTTGAAACTATTGATAAATAATATTAAAGAAAAACACAAAGGATATTAAAATACTAATGAAAAAATTATGGAAGATGATAAGTTACCTGAATAAGCTTTATTTATAGTTGTGGCATAGTCATTGTACTATTTTAATTAAGAAAAAGCTAAAACAAGTTGAAGTTTGGATATAATAATAAGAAAGAAATAAACTATATAAAACCCTAAGGATGAGGAATAAGAAGTTGTTACACTTGGATATTAAGAACAACAAATAAGTAAATTGTAGTTATCCACTATCATTACTAACCTCTCACAGAAAAAGGAAAACATGACTTATAATAAAATGGCAAGAGAAATGAAGATATTTAAATAGAAAATTAATGAAATAGTAGTTTTAATAATAATGAATTTTTGTGTAGTCTAAACCCTTATGGTTGGAAATACCCAAAAACTGTAATTTCCAATTCGAAATAAATAACAAGAGATTGGAAATAAATAACAAGAGGGGCTGCAGGGTAGCGAGTCCCTGCCTTGAGTGGGCAAGTAGCTGACTTGCAACCCTGACCCACGAGATATTCAACGAGATTTTTAAGCAAAAAATTATTTACAGTTTACTTCCCATAATCATTTCCATTATATATATATTTAAAGTTAATTTAAATAATAAAAATAAATTTTAATTTGTGTTATATCCTTTTGCTGCAGATATATATATTTAAAGTTGAAGCATAAAATTAGAGATAATTTAAATAATAAAAATAAATTTTAATTTGTGCTAAATTATTATTAATACTAGATCCTTGCGGGCAGGCAGTGCTGCTATTACACTGGATCCTTGCAAGGTTTGGCAGCTGTTACCGAACCCTACTGTCAGGCTGATGTTGTTACCAAACCCCAGCAATACCTTTTCTTCTTACTCTATTGGTTCAACTAAGAACGAAGAAGAATGACTTCAAAGTCCATTTGCGATCGTTCTATGGTCACTTAAGACATAGTTGGTTGCCCGTTGCACTAATGGCTCTATAAATTCACGAACTTGGCCTCTGCAATACCGCGATTTAGTGAAAGCTCTGATATTTTTCATGGTTGCCCGTTGTGCTAATGGCTCTATAAATTCACAAGCTTGGCCTCTGCAAACACCATAATTGAGGGCCTAGAGATTATTTTGCATTGATATTTTCATAGTGAAATCAATCATCGTGGGCTGAAGACGATAATTGCAGGGGATTTAGTGTACTTGATTCTACTAGGCGCCTATGCAAGAAAAGCTGCGGAAGCTATTACTTTTGATCCAATGGCTTTGAGCCCATGCGCTGCTGCAATGTTTAGTCCCAGTAAGCCGAAACCAACCACTGATTGCTGCAATAAGCTGAAACACTTCAGGCTAAATGCATGTGCAAATATGCCACTGATCCTAAGTTCAAAGGATACATTCAAAGTCTTGATGCTAAGAAAGTTTCAAATTCGTGTGGCTTACCAGGTAAACTGTTGTCCTACTCTCTTGCTTAATGGTTCTCATATAGATTCAATCGAGTTCGCAGACATCAGAAATGAATAAATGATATTGGGTGGTTTTAATTTTTCCTCTGTAAGGTTGTATTTTGTCACTAGTACTGAGCTATAGCATGAAGTATTTGTTTCAGTTAGTTTGTAAGTTGACTAACCAAAGTATAACTAAATTTTAAATCGTATAACCAAAGTAAAATAAAATTCCCTACTCACGTTTTCTTGGGCCATGAATTAAGTGAGACTAGTGCATTTCTTGTTCTTTAAATCTTCATTGCAGGCCTTCTTTCTTGGATATCCATTTACGGATTTTGTGCTGCTGCCAGCGATGACCTTTTAGTGTAATTATTCACTGCTTTTTCTGGTGTGATAAGTATGCCTATTGTAATAATCTCTTCTTCATGGTGTTTCCATACACTGGCCTTTTACTGTAATGATTTTCTACTTTTCTGCTTGTTGGTGTACATGCACTTAGACTATCTGTGTTGGTGTACATGCACCTAGATTAGCTCTAGTTAACTTACTGCTTGCATGTGATGTGCACTTGCTTAGTTAAGTTAACTTACTACTTGCATGTGGCACATGTACACATTAACATAAGATAAAGCACACTTAGCTTCAGTTAGCTTTATTTATTGCATGTACAACTAAGCTTAACTTAGTTGCTTTTATGTATTTATTCCAAAAACTAATATTGAATAATCAATTTCATTCTATTCTCAATTCTTGCTCGCTTCCTTCCTTCTCTTGCAAGCTTGTTTATTGTTTTGCAGATCTAGATCCTTGTATCTCAAAATCTTACATGGTATCAAAGCACAGGTATTTGTAATTAGTGCACAAGAAATTTTATTTGCAGGTTCAGAAGATTGAAGCAACAACAAAGAATGGAGTCTAAATTGGAGTTTCCACAATCGGCAATTCTTACTCCATATAATTATTTCGAATGGAAGCTAAAGATTCAACTTCATCTCAGAAGTAGAGGCTTATTTCGAATAACCATGGAAACGTAAGTTGAACCAACATCGACAATGGAGAAAAAAAGATATTTCAATCGCATGGACGAGGCCTTCGGCATCATATGTTTATCTATCTCTCCGGAATTGCTATTTCATGTTGAATCATGTTCAACTCCAAATGAAGTATGGAAAATTTTGGAAGGATTGTTTGGAAAACAGGATGAAATGCAAGGTCACATTCTCGAAAATGAGTTAAACTCATTAGATCCGAGAAATTTTGAGAACATTCAAGATTTTTTCACAAGGTATAAAGCCTTGTTGGTTCAGCTGAAAGGATGCGGGATCGAAAAATTGAAGCAAGAAAATCAGTTGATTCTTTCCATTTTATCAAAACTTGATCCAGAGTATGCAGTATTCGTCTCTACATTCCACACAGTCAGATCTGCAACTGGTGCAGCTTGGAAGATGCCCTCACTGGATTCTTTTATTCAGTCTTTGATGCATGAGCAAGATAAGCTCATCAAAATGGGCACACTTAAAAATTCCAAAGTGCATGCACTTACTGTGCATGCAAAAGGAAAGGCAAATTCCAAAGACCATCAGAAAGGAAAAGGGAAGAAGGATCCTGATCCAAGAAAGGGAGGAAATCCCAAACCCCCTGATGGATCATCTGGCTCAAAGGAAAGGAAAGGAACGAAAGGGAAATCAATGTGCAATTATTGCCACCGTGGTTTTCATCATGAATCTACATGCATGAAGAATACTATAGATCTTATGGCGCAGACACTCCAGCAACACAATCTTGGAGACCACATTCCTGAGAATGCCAAGAAGAAGTTTGGAGAAAAAGCACCAGATCCAAGAGGTAATGGGCATGCTTTGATTGCTCTTCATTCTGCACCGCAAGAATGGATCATCGATTCAGGAGCTTCACATCATATGGCTTCTTCAAAGGAATCCTTTTCTTCTCTACATGCATACTCAGGTCCTCCCATTCTCATGGGGGATAATTCTGCAGTTGCAGCAACTGGACAAGGAAGAGTGCAATTCAAAGATGGAAGTTTTGAAAATGTCTTGCATATTCCAAGGCTTTCTGTGAATCTTCTCTCAGTGTATCAGATGACACACACAGGCAGCGGAAGGAAAGTGGAATTTACCCCAGATTCCATGAGCATTTATGACATGCAAACCAACTTGAAGATTGCATCTGGCAAGGTAAATGATCAATCTCGTCTGTATACACTTTCTGATTTTGTTCCTCAATCAGATTCTATTTTGCTACTTACGCATGCAAATGAAGAAAGTAGGATTTGGCACGAGAGATTTGGGCACTTGAATTTCAGATATATGCAACAGCTTAGTAAGCAAGGGATGGTCAAAGGATTGCCGACCATTGAATTTTCAGATGGTGTTTGTAATGGCTGTGCTCTTGGAAAGCATCCACAAGACAAATTAGAGAAGGGGCATGCATGGAGAGCTTCTTCACCTTTGGAACTAGTACACAGTGATCTCATGGGTCCATTTCCGGTTCTTTCAATGAGAAAAGCAAGATATGTGTTTTCATTTATAGATGATTACACGAGATTCACTTGGGTTTACTTCTTGAAACTCAAGTCTGAAGTTTTTCAACATCTAAATATTTTCAAAGCGCATGCGGAAAATCAGTTTGGAAAACGCATCAAGATACTCCGCACAGATAATGGGACGGAATATGTCAACAAATATATCAAGAATCTTTGTAATGAAGCAGGCATATAGTTGCAGCATACGGTTCCTTACACTCCACAGCAAAATGGCGTGGCTGAAAGGAAAAATCTATCTTTGAAAGAGATGGCTAATTGCATGTTGCATGCAAGATCTCTTCCGTCGAAATTGTGGGCTGAAGCTATCAATTGTGCCTCATACATCCAGAATAGATCTCCTCATAAATCTGTTACTGGAAAAACACCTTTTGAGGCTTGGACTAGCATGCAACCTGAAGTTAGTCATTTCCGCATTTTTGGATCTCGAGCATGGGCCCGCATTCCTACAGAGAAGAGAAAGGCTTTGGAGCCTCAAAGCAAAGCATGCATGTTTGTTGGATATTCTGATGAATTCAAAGGGTACAGATTGCTTGATATCCACACTGAAGAGCTCTTTATTGAAAGGAGTGTAAAGTTTGACGAAGATATTTTGCATGCACCAGCAGATGAACTTGTTACCAAGTTTCCAACACCACTCATTGATGAGTATGCAGATGAAACTTCAGACCAGCAGTCTGATGAAGATGAGTCTTTTCCTGTGACCCCCGTTAGACCACCAGTTGTTGAACATCGAGATCATACTTCTGCATGTAGTTCAGAAGATTCTCGACCACCTTCAACACAAAAATGGCACAGCATGAGTGATATCCTTGATGATCCTGCCTCTATCCCTCTGTTTGAGGAAGATCCGCAAGCACTCTTAGCTATGGAGCCATCCATGCCCATGCATGCTTATATGATGCATGGATCTGATCCACAAACTTATGCAGAATAAAATGGGAATCCTGAATGGGAAGCCGCCATGGATGAGGAATATAACTCTCTCATTGAGAACCAGACTTGGGATTTGGTTCCGCTACCTTCCAATCGCAAACTTGTGAGATGCAAGTGGGTTTACCGGACCAAGAAAGCATCGAATGGCCAAGTTAGTCGATATAAGGCACGATTGGTAGCAAAAGGTTTTCAGCAAGTACATGGTGTTGACTATGATGAGACTTTTCCTCCAATGGAAAAAATGGATTCCATTCGGCTAGCTCTCTCCATTGCAGCAGCAAGAGGATGGGAGGTGCATCATATGGATGTGAAGAATTCCTTTCTTCATGGTGATCTCGAGGAGGAAATATACATGGAGCAACCACCGGGATACATGCACAATTCATCTCTGGTATGCAAACTAAATAAGTCTCTCTATGGCCTCAAGCAGGCACCTAGAACATGGTATGCAAAGATGGATTCTTATTTGTTATCTCAAAATTTTGTACGCTGCAAATCTGATTCCAATGTTTATTTTTTGAAGAAAATTGACTCCTTGTTGATCATAGTACTCTACGTAGATGATCTTTTGATAACAGGTAGTTCAGCTTCTGTCATTACTAACATTAAAACTGCATTGCATAAGCGGTTTTCCATGACAGACATGGGCTTGCTAAATTTCTTCCTTGGACTAGAGATCCATCAGAGTGATTCTGAGATTACCATTTCTCAACCAAAGTATGCTAGAGATCTTTTGGCACAATTTCACATGAGTGACTACAAGCCAGCAGCCACACCTTTCTTATCAGGGATAAAACTTGAGAATGGAAAATACACACCATTGGTTGATTGCACATTGTACCGCCAACTTGTGGGAAGTATTCTTTATCTCACTCACTCCCATCCTGATCTCTCCAATGCTGTCGGAGCAGTTTCCAGATACATGCAGGAGCCACATGAGTTACACTGGAACGCTGCAAAGCGCATCCTTCGATATGTCCAGGGGACAATCACCTATGGGATTCATTATGCAGCCAATTGCTCTTTGAATCTCATTGGGTTCACAGATTCAGACTGGGCTGGTGACGATCGCAAGTCTACTTCCGGTTATGTACTTAGTTTGGGATCCGGCCCAATTTGTTGGTCAAGAAAGAAGCAGGCTGCCATTGCCTTATCATCAGTAGAGGCCGAGTATAGAGGAGCAGTCAATGCCACTATTCAGGCTATTTGGCTACAACATTTCCTATCTGAACTTGGGATCAGTGTCCATCATCCAACTGTCATCTGGTGTGATAATCAAAGTACGCTAAAGCTTTGCAGAGATCCAGTGCAGCGGCAGCGGACCAAACACATCGAGATCCACATGCACTTCATTAGAGAACTCATTCATGATGGGATCATCGATCTTCAGTACTGTCCTAGTTCCGAGCAGACTGTTGATATCTTCACCAAGACTTTCACTGAGCAGAAGTTTCGATTGCTACGAGATCGTCTCGGGGTGAAGGACACGACTGCCTAGCAGTTGTCTTTTTTCTACCTTTGCATTATATTTTGAGGGGGGGTTTTCTTCCCACTAGGTTTTCCCTCTTTCCTCCTTTTTATGCATTGTATATGGGTACCTAAAATGGCCGTGTTGCTGGGACTCATTCATTTTGCATCGCACTCACCTAAGTTATGCTTAAGGGGGGGTGTTGGTGTACATGCACTTAGACTAGCTGTGTTGGTGTACATGCACCTAGATTAGCTCTAGTTAACTTACTGCTTGCATGTGATGTGCACTTTCTTAGTTAAGTTAACTTACTTCTTGCATGTGGCACATGTACACATTAACATAAGATAAAGCACACTTAGCTTCAGTTAGCTTTAGTTATTGCATGTACAACTAAGCTTAACTTAGTTGCTTTTATGTATTTATTCCAAAAACTAATATTGAAGAATCAATTTCATTCTATTCTCAATTCTTGCTCGCTTCCTTCCTTCTCTTGCAAGCTTGTTTATTGTTTTGCAGATCTAGATCCTTGTATCTCAAAAATCTTACACTGCTACTTGATATTTATAGAATTTCTTAGTTACATTGTGTGTAAACCCAGAAATATAGTAAATATTTGAGGTTGCAAATTATGTCATGTTGATTTTCGTTAGATTTGGAAGAAACTACCATTAGTTCTCAATCTCCAGTGAATTTAATTCTTCGTTCTACTTGCAAACCAGTTGTTCCCGTCCCAAATTTATTTAGAAAACATTGACTCCACCAAAAACTATTCAAAATTATTCTTCATGTAAATCTATGCATGATTAAATCTCAAATCAACATACACTAGTACTAAAATTCCAGGCAAACTCAAGCAGACATATGGTCAAAACAATAAGGAATTTGAACTGTACCATGAGCATTTTGGAGACATTGCTAGCACCAAAGATCTTATGAACACAGGCGAACTTCTGAGGCTCGTGAGGGGAAAAGTATGGAGAAAATGGACACTCCTGAGCACACCTCCATCGGAGCAGTTGTGCTATTCGAATCGTTGTATGGGTTAATTCTGGTAAAAAATATAAAAAAAATTACTTTGCCAAAGTACTGATAGATGCAGGGAAACGATGATTGGCATTCATTCATATTTCAATTGCAATTTACATGGTGCCAAAACCATGGAGGGAAATTACTGCATTTTATCTGCTTCCTATACCATGAAAAGAACTTACAGAAACGTAAGTGATCATGTTATTTTGTTGTTTACCTGTTATTTTGTTGTTCAGGACGCAACCATGCCCGAGACCATTCGGAGTGGAGCCCTGAAGCTCTCCAAGTTCCACCGCGGTCTGACGGAGAACCAGATGATATCCCCTCATAGCCTGATATGAAGAGCAGTAAGTGAAATCCCCAGGATGTTGTATGATGTGGTTCCATGCCTAATGATATACTGAAGTTAGTACTAGACAACCTGAAATCTAGTTGAGGCTCCTATGTGCTCTGATGGCTATGAAAGAGGTGGTTTGTTGTTCCAGCTGTTGCAAGCCAAAACAAGTTTCGCTTTCACTCGCCACTTGCATTTTCATGCAAGCCACCTATCTGAGATACCACATAACTCTGTCTGTATCATAAAAATGAGATATGAACCAATATTATCCCAAACATTAAATTCCTGAAAACTAATGCTAACATTAAGCTAGCTTTACCCATGTCTCAAAACAGTCATCTTGAATTCATAATATAACAATCTTGAATTTACCTAGAAGGTAAAACGTTCTATTGGATGGCGAAGAATATACTCAGAATATAAAAATTAAAACATTGGTTATTCGCTGGTGCTTATAAGTTTAAGCAGCTAAAAATAATGCTAACCCCTCCATTTCGATTCCTATAGTCCCTGCCTTAGCCGCAGGCGGCAGGGACTAACAAGAGTAACCACTCAGGGTTTGCGTGCAAGTTTTGGCATAGTCGTAAAGAGAAACAAAATTGATATATGTGTTGGTGCATAAGTAGACAAAGAGAATAATTAAGAGCACAGTCGTAGTTTACAACTATAGCCAATGGTTAACGTCATACGCATTAATAAATTTTGAAATGGACCAAGGTCCATATTTTATATAAATACATACAGCATACAACATACCTATCATAATATTAAACCACATGCGTTGATTAATTCATGCCTTGCACTACTATAATGATTTGAAGTTTTTAACTAGACTAAAGAATAGGGTTGACCAACATAAAACTATGGTGGTGACATATATGTGTATATGTTTCATAGTTGAATATTGATAAATTGAAGTTTTTATATATATTCCTGCGAACCTTTATAAATAAAGTTTGGGAAGAAGGAAGTCAAATATTTTTTAATGTTTTTGAATATTTGATCTATATGGTGGAAAATAGAAGAATAATATATAATATAAGTGACAAAAAATACTATAAGGAATATAACAAAAATAACTTAATGGTGTTAATGGACTCTATATACCTATAATGAATCATATAGATGTTGAATTTTATAACATTAATTGTAGCAAGCGGATAGAATATATACAAAGGTAAATGGAAGTGTATTTCTTGTTATTTAAAACAAAACAAAAAATAAGGTGTCAGTGAGGGTATTTACAACATGTGACTCTTTTATTCACAAAATTTACAATTCTAATGAAAAATTTGAACTCGCACTAATTAGTGACTCTCGACTCCATTTATTTATTTATCCATCCCAATAGATATCAATGAGGATAGTCAAGTGCCTCCATCCAAACTTCTCGACTAACTAGGATGAAATAACATTCAACTAAGACCCATGGTCAACTAGGTAGTTGAGTTTAGTTTGTTCTAACTGAATTTGGATGTTAAATAGTTCAATCATATTTTTTTCCTCCTTTGCACTAAGACTACTAAAAATGGATTTCTTTTTAATTGAAGCACGTGAAACTCTAGCTTCCTCATCCAAAATTTTAATTGGTCTTGTAAGTGGCACCCACATGTTGCATATTTTTGTTTTTCTTCTTAAATTTGAATCATATAAGACGTAATTCTAGTTGTAGCTTTAAACAAGTTTATTTTTTTATCATTTTCGATGCATAGGCATTACAATAATTATTGAAGTATTTTCTTCCATACGGAATTGTAGCTATATTATTTCCTTTTCCTATCTTCCCATTATTTTGAGGCTTTTCATGCATTGTCGATCTTGATTTAATGCACTATCATTTCTTTTGACCTCCCTTAAGGTGTTATGTTTGCACATAGGCTTCATATATGGCCCTTAGTTTTAAGAGCATCACTAATTTTCTTTTAATATGAGCAAATAATCCTTCCATATATTTAATGAAAACATCAATATGGTTTGGAAATACACACAACTAAATGGACCACTTCCCAAACTTAGTGATATATTTGAATTGTATGCCCATATATCTATGGAAAGGAGTAACATTGATTTTATTCTTCTTCCTCGTATCCAATAATGCAAAAATGTGACTTAATGATATTTTCAAAGGTCTCCCATTTAGTGGTTGGAGGAACTTGGTTAAGCCTACAAGAAGCTCCATAGATTTTCGACCATGTCAATGGGTTTCCTTCTAAATTATGCGGAGAAAAAGAGATTATCTTATGTTTTTCAACTTCATGCAAATTAAAATAGATTATGGTTGTTGTAATATGTTATCCATGATAACCATTAGGTTTGTCTTGAGTTAATTAGGGTGAGTTACTTAGGGTTTAATAGGATTTTTGAATTTGTGATTTTCAAAAAATTAAGATGTATAAAGGTCCCTTAGTGATTTTGAAAGGTCATCATTAGTGTTTATAGGTGTCATTGTCAAATAAAAATCCAAAATTTCATTGTGCATGAGATGATCTTGTCATTATGGTGAAATTGAAACTTTTACACACTTCTGCAACAACTTCAGTTTAAACAAGTTAGAATTTTCTACGGAAGTTCCTGACACTTTTGTAGCAAATTCACCCTCACGAACACAGGATTTGCTACGAAATTTGGTTTTTCTGCTAATGATAGGGAAAAGCATACAGGGTGTCAAAAAAAATGTGGTCAGAGGTTGTCAGAGCATATTGGCTCATGATTTCCCCCTATTGTCCTTTTCCATCATTTGTGAAACGCATGCTACTCGATCATCATATTCCCTTTTTAGTTTTCATTCTGATTTCTTGTCTCATCCTTGTGAGCTACCTGGTTGTCTTAGTATCGGTCTGTTAGTCTTGGAGTCTATCTTGTTGTCTCAAGGTAGATTATATTAGTGTAAAAAATCAGTTTGTTGTCCCTAAAATATTTTGCAGATGTCAAAGAAGCAACTCACTAAAGAAAAAATGTTTGAGATGCCTAAAACAAAAACAGAGCCAGTGAAGAAGAGGAAAGGCAAGGAGCCTGTAAAAGAGAAAAGTAAGATGGAGCTTCTACAAGAACAAATAAGGGAATCTAGGAGAGAGGTAATAGAATCAAAGTTGGAATTTGATGATTTTAGAAAAGAAGTGACCAAGCAACCTTATTTCTATGATAAGGTTGGGGATGAATCTAGAAGAATGTTAAAAATGACATTGCATCTACACATAATGATGAAGCACTTGTGCAAGAGGAATAGATGGTTGCAAGCAGAGAGAAGAAGGTTGCAGAGTCAAGTCAAAGTTTTAGAAGCACAAATGGAAATGATATACACTGAGTTGTTGAAGAAAGGCCTCAAAATGATTGTCCAAAGTGATGATGCTCCATAAGAATGGTAAATCACAAATTTTGCTTATGCTATGGCTAATCAACATGTTTGGTCACATACAAGCTCATATATTTGATTAGTAGGCTCATACAGGCTTTAGAAGTGTTTTTAAGGAAAAAATATTGAAAGGGCAAAAAATCTCAAAAACTAGGCACTTCCGTAGCAACTCGCAGGCTTGAAGGCAGACATTTGCTACAAAAGTTGTTGTAACTTTCCATGGAGGTAAACACTTATTAAAATTTCAGAAGTAGGAAGGCTCAATACATGTGTTTAACTCATTAACCTCAAGGAATACCCTAGAATAGTCAGAAAGGTCAAAAAATATGCAGAGGGTTGACTTTGACATTTGTTATTGAAGTTTGCTACCAAACTGCCAGTACTCTGTTTTTCCAGCGTTGTGGAGTTTTGATGATTTTGGGGCAATCAAACAGTGAAGGTAGTGTATAAACAGGTGATAAACAGCAGGCCAAATTTGTCCACATCATCAATTTATGAATTCCTATTTTCCAGGGGGACACTTCAGTAGGTAAACTAGGTCAACCTTCACATTATTTACTGTCAAAATATAGGAAATGTTTGTTTTAGTAGTCAACGTCAAGCTCACTTTCTAACCAAATGGAAAGGAATTTTGGAAATCTAAAGGATTTTTTTCTTCGGCACGAGCCCATCTACAATAAACTCTCTCAGTTTTTGCATAGCTATTAGGGTTTGGAAAATACACGCTTATATTTGATTCCTATTTTATAGAATGTTTCCTAGCCAGATTTGTTGCAGAAATTTCGAATTTTGACTTGGTGGAGGTCTAGCTCAGCAAGGTCAACATCCAGGTGGTATGATGACACATCAACAGTCCAACACATTCAGAAAATAGGTTGGTTTCATTTGATAAGGGTCATTAAAATATTTTTTTGAGTTTTTAATGTTCATAGATTCTTGTTTGAATACAAACTCTATCAAAACAGAAAATATCCCTATTAATTCTCCATGTGATTTAATCCTACTAGAATTAGGTCTCTAGGTCAAGGCATCAAAGTCTAGCTTGGGTGGTGGACTATTGTAAAAATACCTCACTCTATAAATGAGGGAATTTTTTAGTTTGATGTCGGGTGAATGAATGTTATGAGGAATCTATTATGTAATTTTTCTTTAACAGGCTAATACATAGTTTACAACAGTTTTCTTCAAAACCTAAGATTCTTCTTGGCTTATGTATTTTTTTCTCTTTAGTTTGTATATTGTCATCAGTTTCATGGTACTATTATTACTTGGAATTCATAATTTATGCTCCAATTTCCTTCATATGCTATGTTTCTTGTAAGAGTTATGTTTTAAGCTTATTTGCCTCAGCTTCCATGGATGCAATTTTCTAGTAATTGAATTCCTTTAGCTAACTCCATGCCCAATGGTAGCCATCATACACTCTTCCACCTGCAAAAATAACATAAAACATAAAAATATTTAGCCATCTGCAATATAGATTTTATCTTGAGTATTCCATTGTTTTCTTTGAGAGATCCCTCTCTGATTGGAAGGGCTAACTTCCAGTCAAAAGTGGTTGAAATAGTTATGCTAAGTTGATAGTTGAACAGCCCAACTTACTCCACCCTGGTGATAACATAATCATTGATTCAACTTAAGAGAATAGATGTCCCCTTTGTATATATTGATGTCACTTTTTGCTTTAATTTTGAAGTGCATTAAGACCTTCTTGGTACTTTCCTTGTATGTTCTTAGTTTATATTTTCATTCAAGTTCTTCCTCTAGAATATAACTTGACACATTAGGTACCTTATGCCTTTTTTTCTAAGGTATCATTGTTGCAGTTGAAGTGATCAAATATGTGCTCATTGATGCCATATTTATGGTCAATTAAAACATATTCTCAAATTTTTTAGTCTTTTGAGTCTTTATATAGGAAAATTTGGCTTCCAAATCACTATCTTCTTGATTTCCCCTCAGGTTTTGTTATTGAAAATATTTCTTTCTTAGTACTCCAATTTCAAAATTTTCTAGAAATAACTCTTCAACTTACAATGTTTTCATAATCTTGTCAACGTTTCCTCTCTATTCTTTAGGAATAATGATTCTTATAGAAATCTCATTTGCAATTGCTTATTGTTTGACCTCGTCCATTTACAAATCAAATCTTATACTAAAAGTTCTTTCTCTATGTCCATTGATTTTTCACATTGTCTAAATGGACTATGCATTTAAACATAACTACTCGATGAAATAAATGACAATCTCACATACACATGCACATAAAGATTTAACCTAAAGAACCATATTTTTGGAAAACTCCAATGAGAAATGGGTTGCTTGACTCTTTTATTCTCAAGGTGAAATTTATAAACTACAACGGGTTACAAAGATTTTATACCCTAGTGTAAAAATCTTTCTATGTACACTAAGTGAATATATTTGTGATCCACTTCAATTAATTAATTCAATAGTGCATTGATAGTAATGGGTGAAGAAAAATATATCTCTTTCCTACTCAATCTCATGGAATGATATGAGTTATAGTAATCAAATATTGAGTACTTCACCCTCCTATAGCAAAGATATCAAAAGATCGCTTGGTATTATTCACAAAATCAGAAATTATCATTTTTATTATTCAAATATATATTAATTAATATAGAACCCCTCTTCCTCCTTAGAATATGCTTTTTATATCATATTTAGGAACTTGGTGGATCATCACTTAATCAACAAGAAATTCTTAGGGATGTTGATGAGATTGAAATTACTTTATTGGTCCAATGTGTGCCTTTATAAGTGGTATGGTGCTCCACATGGTCAATGAGTGAAATTCACAAGTGGTTTCCTCTTGACAAACTGAATCCTCATGTCCTCCACATTATCAATGGATTGAAAAAGTTGATCTTTCATGTTGTTAACCCCTCATAATATTGATTTTGGTAAACTAGTGTTTCTCTAATTGAAATTGACAGAGATGCTTCACATGCACATTCCTTGCTAGGGTTTGGTATCTCATGCCCTATGGATGGTTGTGACACTCCACTTATGCATCAATTTTCCTTCTATGTTATCCAACCAATTTTTTATGTTAGTTTATTTCACTTATATTTCACTAATTTCCTTTTATTATATTACATGTTCTTTTAGTTAAATCCATGCAACCAAACCATGTCAACCCCTTCACTTGGTCAATTTTAATGGATCAAAATATGGTTAATTACTAGCCATATCAATTTTTTTACAAGTCTCTGTTTTATATTAAGCTTAATCATTTCTCTTAGTGGTATTTTTGGATCACTTGTTTTGTAATTATAGTTTTAAATATTCAAATGTATTGTTTTCTAAAATAAGAAAGGATCTAAATAACTTGATTTGAAAAATGTCGTGGATATTTCAGTACAACAATTTGACACAATCCATGTTAGGATATTCTAAAGTATTTATTAAATTTTGTTTTATTTAGATTACATGGTTATTGTTACTAACTTAATGTATGAAACATTAAATAAAATGAAAACTAAAATGAGGGAGATAAGCTAATAACACACCCTCCATACAATGAACACAAGATGTACCCTAGGAAAAGCTAATTCGAGAAAAGCCTACCTATAAGGTGAAGCATATTCTATGCTCTTTTCTTCTTGTTTATGTTCAATGAAAATACAAAAAAATATCACTCAGTATGGATTTGGATAGTACAGTTGCGCCAATATCTTTTACTTCCTTTATTCTACTTCAATATCCCAATTTCAATGCTCTATTGTTCCTGTGGAATAATACTCAAAATAATAAGAATGGACCCCTTCATTACTATTGGCCCAATGTTTAACATAGCTCGAGAACCATATAAGGTTAGGGGAAGGGTTTTTGCATGCCTCAACCCCTAATTAATGTCATTGTTTTGGACCCGATATAATCTTCTTAAAATTCCACATGTGTAAGTAATTGAAGCTAATGTAGCATCCACTTGGTGCCATGAAGGCCATCAAGATAGATCAACTTACAAGGGACATATCTTCCACATATGAACTACAATTTAGGTGATCTTCGAATTTTTGGAAGGCACTCGAAGTGTAGGACAAGGTTTTGAGGATAATGTGAGAATTCTGTAATGTAGAATTCTACTGCAGCTACTTATTATATTTCTTCTATTACAATCTTAAATACAATTATTTAACATTTTACTGTGTTAAATAACAAAATAAAATATTTTGCAGACTTCACTATCAACAAACAACATAAAATAAATAGCACAAGTATTCACACAAAGACACCGTTAATTTTGGACAATTGTCCCTGGAAAAACCCAATGCGGGAAAACCAGTGCAGCAGATCTGGGGGTTTCTTTATTATGTAAAAATTGTAAGTACAAATGTGTGATTGTAATTATCAATCAATCACCTGAAGAAATCTAATGAGAATAGGCTTAGTGAGATAGTTATCACTTCACTATGAAGTTTTGGCACTAACATGCACCCACATTGAGTGGCTCTGTGTGATTTCTGCGCAGTGACTGCGTCCCTCACATTGTCACTGCATCATTGTTGATGTTGCTCGTTATGGTTGCCTCGGAGCTCACTATTGTGTGAGACTAGATTTTTATCCTCTTCCATAAATTCCCTTTGAATACTCGATGAACCCTCAGCTGTCTCTCCAACTAAAATCGAAACTCCCTCTGCTGCTCTGCGTTGGCCCAACGTAACTGCTGCTTAGTTATCTCTGCGTTGCTATTGTGGCTCCCTTCTCACTTCTCTTGCCGCACTCTTTATCCTTCATAAATTCTCCCTCTTGGATATTTCACCTTCCCCTCTCTGCAATCGAGAATCACTTTGATTCTCCCTTCGGCTGAAGAAATTGATCTCTTGATTCTTTCTCCGTCTGATGTGTTTTCCATAGGCCCCTCACCCTCCTTCTTATATTCTTTTGTTGACTCTTCAATGACCAATATTAAAACATAATCAAGGGCTAAGATTAAATTTGAGGTGATCCATGACGTTATCTAGAATATTCACACTTAGTTTAATTAATATCCTTTAATTAATTAGTTTCCCTAAGTCTAGACTTAGGAAAATGTTAAAAAATGATTAATTAATTTAATTAAACCATATCTAAGTGAAATTTTCCAAAACCATTTCTGGGTATTATAGAATACATGTGTCTTAGCCTGTATACAAAATTACAAGGCTAGATCACATATGATGCTACCATAAATCAACACTCCCTCTTAGTGAGGAAATTGCTCTAGCAAGACACTCACTGTGCTGCTCTAACTCTTGTAACACCTATTGTTGTTTTGTTGATGTTGCTCATCAATACTGCATAAATTTTGCAATTGTATTGATGTTTACTCTGCATTTTGTTGCCAACTGCCATTATATTGCAACTCCCTCCTTCAACTATGTTGAAGATCCATTGACTACTGAAATGGATTTTCAGTCATACCCAATTGTTCCATGAATTGAGTGAACATAATCCTCCCCAGAGCTTTAGTGAGTATATCTATTGTTTGTTCTCTGTTGGGAATGTAGTGGATTTTTACTACCGCACACTGAACACAGTCTCTGATAAAATGACACTTGATGTCAATATGTTTGGACCGATCATGAAATACTGGATTTTCAGAGAGCTTGATACAACTTTGGTTGTCACAGTAAATGCTAGTCGGCTCCATCCTACTCCTGAATAGACTCATAAGAATTTTCTGAAGCCAAATGGATTCACATGTAGTTGTACTAGCTGCCATGTACTCTGTTTCAGTTGTTCTCAATGCTACTGACTTCTATTTCCTACTGCACCAGGACACCATCCCTAATCCAACGTTGAAATAGTACCCATAGGTACTTTTCCTGTCCACTGAGCTTCCTGCCCAATCTGCATTTGTGAATCCACTGAGTCTGACATCCTCTCCTCGGCCATACCTTATACCAAATTTGATTATTCCTCGTACATACCTCAGAACGTGCCTTGTTGCTACCCAGTGCACTCTTTTGGGTTCCACCATGAACTGACTAAGAGTGCTTAAAAAAAAGAAAATTTCTAGTCTAGTGTTAACTAAATACATCAATGACCCAATGAGCTATCTATATAAGGTGGGCTCTACTTTTGCATCTTCTGATGCATCTATCCTTTTCCAATTTTTGATCATCGATGTGGCCATGGGCCTGCTCTCCTGCATTCTGAACCTCTTCAGAATTTCCAAGGAATATCTCTCCTGACCCACAAAGATATCTCCATTATTTTGACAGACTTCCAATCCTAGGAAGTAATGCATAAACCACAAATCCTTCATGTTGAATTCAACCTCTAGATTCTTTTTGCAATCCTCAATGAGCCTAGATGATCCAGTGAGAAAAAATTATCTACATATAATACTAATACTAATGGCTCATCTTCTACCAATAAATAGTAGAGATTGGGATCTGTGTCACTCTTGACAAACCCCATTTTTTAAAATAGCTATCTATTTGACCATACCATGCTCTCGGAGCCCGCTTGAGCTCGTATAGGGCCTTCTTCAATTGGCATACATAAGACTTCCTTTCATGAGTCTCAAAACCCTCTGGTTGTTCGATATATACCTCTTCCTCAATCTCTCCATTCAATAACAATTTCTTGACATCCATTTGATGAATCTCCCATCCCATTTGTGCTGCTAAGGATACAACAGTCCGGATGGAGGTATATCTGGAAACTAGTGCGAAGGTCTCATCATAGTCAATGCTTTCCTTCTAAGCATACCATTTTTCCATGAACCTTGTCTTATAAATTTCTACACTATCGTTTGTAGCGTATTTAATCTTGTAGATCCAACGTGATCCAACAACTGATCTGCTCTGAGGTCTAGGCACAACTTCCCAGACATCATTTTTCACGATAGAGGCATACTCCTCTATCATGTCATCTACCCATACCTGGTGTTGAACAACTTCCTGAAAGCTGGAAGGTTCCTCTACCTGAGCAACCAAATCATGATACCTGTTAGGGGTTCTACACTGCCTCTTCCAATTCCTGCGATTCCCAATAAAGTTTTTTGCGTCCCTCAGTATCTGTTGAGCTTCCCTGCTAATCCAACCACTGGTGGAAGGTTGCTCTCTCAACTCTTCCTCTTGATCTAGTTGTTCCTCAGACTGAGTAACCCCTTGGTCCTCTTCTAAGAAAACGTTAGAACCTATACTTGGTACCAAATTCTATCTTTATGCATGTTCTCCTTAGTGCCCCTACTTCTCTTGGACCAAGGGAACTTCTGCAATTTGATCCTTTGTTGGCATAGCACGTGATTTCTGAAAATCTCTATCCTCCATGAAATTAACATCACGTCTTATCACAACTTTCCTGTTGCTAGGAATATAGATCCTATATGCCTTGGATACTTCATTGTATCCTACAAGAAACCCCCTTTCTTCAGTTCTATCAAGATTGCTTCTCTTCTCACTTGGTACATGACACTATGCCATGCTACCAAATATCTAAAGATGACCTAACCTCTAGTTTCTTCCATGTGAAAACCTCTTTAGGAGTCTTCTTCCTCAATGCTCTATGAGGAGTCTTTTTCTAGATGTACATTGATGTATTGCAGGCCTCAACCCATAAATATTTGGGAAAATCAAGGTTGAATAACATGGCCTTGGTTGTGCCTACAATAGGCTTGTTTTTCCATTCTGCCACACCATTTTGTTCGATATTGTATGGTGCAGTCCACTCTCTCCTGATGCCCTCCTTTCCTGAGAAATCTGTGAAGTCTCCATTCATGTATTCTCCACCATTATCTGAACGCAATGTCTTGATTTTCTTCCCCGCCATATTTTCAACAAGAGCCTTGAATTCTTTTAACTTTTCAAAGACTTCATATTTTTTCTTCAAGAATTAGATCCAAGTTTTCATGGAGTGATCATCAATGAATGTGACAAAATATTTTCCACCCTTGAGAGCGTTAGTGGACATTGGTCCACAGATATCTGAATGTATCAATCCTAATATGCTTGCTACCCTATTTTCACTTCTGGGAAAGGCTGCCTTAGCGTACTTCCCAAGTACACATCCTCGGCATACATCATCATGCTCTGTGTTGAGAACAGGTGCCCCGTCAATTGTTTCTCTGAGCATCTTTAATGCACCGTGGTACAAGTGCCCCATTATTCTATACCAAATTTCATTCAACCCTTTGTTTTCTTCAAGATTACTACTGATGTTTGCCATCAGAGTTTCAAGCTACAACCTATATATTCTATTGATTCTAACTCCGATCTGCCTTCTTTGCTTCCAAATAGGATGCTTGACATATACTTTCTTCCCGATAAAGTGTATTTCATACCCTTTTTCTTGCAACTGGGATACTGAGATTAGATTCATCTCAAGCCCTGGCACATGTAGTACATTTGTGACCTTGACACTGGTTCCATCTTTCGTCTGAAACACTACGGATCCTCTCCCAACTGGAGTGCATTTCATGTTGTTCCCCATAGTGATTTGGAATTTCATCTACTCCTACCTATAGCTCGAGAAATATTCTTGTACTCCTGTCATATGAGCTGAAGCCCCGCTATCAATATACTATATTCCTGCATATGTTGAACTTGACAAGCATGCAAAGTCCTCTTTTAACCTAGAGGACAAAACATATAAGTTTTCCATACTTATATGTGTTTTATTTTCTCTTTGTTGTGTCCCCTCTTAAGCTTTTGGTTTTCACAGTCTCTTCTCTAACCTTGCTTCCTTTGGATCTAATAGCTCTGATACCATGTGAAAATTTTGTAATGTAGAATTCTACTGCAACTACTTATTATATTTCTTCTATTACGTTCTCAAATACAATTATTTAACATTTTACTATGTTAAATAATAAAATAAAATATGATGCAGACTTCACGATCAATAAACAACATAAAAGAAATAGCACAAGTATTCACACATAGACATCGTTATTTTTGGACAATTGTCCCCGGAAAAACCCAATGTGGGAAAACTGGTGCAGCAGATCTGAGGGTTTCTTTATTATGCAGAAATTCTGAGTACAAATTTGTGATTGTCATTCTCAAATCAATCACTTGAATAAATCTGAAGAAATAGGCTTAGTGAGATAGTTCTCACTTCACCATGAAGTTCCGGCACTGACCTGCACCTACACTGAGTGGCTCTGCATGATTTCTATGCAGTGACTGCATCCCTCATGTTGTCACTGTGCCACTACTATTGTTGCTCGTTATGGTTGCCTCGGTGCTCACTACTGTGTGAGACTAGAGTTTTCTCCTCTTCCAGAAATTCCCTCAAGATACTGGATGAACCCTCAGTTGTCTCTCCAACTGAAATCGAAACTCCCTCTGCTACTATTGCTTGGCTAACTCTACGCTATTGTTGTGGCTCCCTTCTCACTTCTCTTCCCGCACTCTTTATCCTTCATAAATTCTCCCTCCTAGATATTTCACCTTCCCCTCTATGCAATCGAGAATCACTTCAATTCTTCCTTTTTGCTAAAGAAATCGATCTCTTGATTCTTTCTCTGTCTGATGTGTTTTCCATAGTCCCCTCACCCTCCTTCTTATATTCTTCTATTGACTCTTCAACAACCAAGATTAAAACATTATCAAGGGCTAAGATTAAATTGGAGGTGATCCATGAATTTATCTAGAAGATTCACTCTTATTTTAATTAATACCCTTTAATTAATCAATTTCCCTAAGTTTAGACTTAGGAAAACATTAAAAAATGACTAATTAATTTAATTAAACTATCTCTTAATGGAATTTTCCAAAACCATTTATGGGTATTATGGAATACATGTGTCTTAGCCTGTATACAAAATTACAAGGCTAGAGCACATCCGATGCTACCATAAATCGACAGATAAGACCTAATTTTACAAAGTATCGACCTTAAAAATAGTCATATAAGGCCTCAAATAAACCCCATAAGGCCCTAAAATCAAAATCACCAAAGTGAGACCTACACACAAAATGGGTCCTACAAACCAATACCTCTAATTTTTCCACTCGTTGAGTGCCATAATACATGTAAATTTATATAATGGTCGACTCTAGATCATAACTACTTGTAATTAATTTGTATTCTTTAAGCATTGGGTTGAGGAACATTTCCTTCCTACAAATTATAAAATTTTATAACATGATACCTCACACATTTTCCCAAAAAAATTGGTGTTTTTTTATAAATAATTATTTTATGTTGAGCACAAATTTATTCTAAGGTGGGGGTGAATCATTATAAGTCAATTTTACTTATTTTAACATTCATGAACCATAAGAAAGAAATCTCATATGCAAAACATGAAACACAAGATTTATGTGGAGACTCTTTCAATAGAAACCACAAAAATTCGTTTTTTTGTAGGCACCTACCTACTATAGACTCCAATACCCATTGTTACAAGTATCTGTAGGCACCGACCTACTAGAGGCACCAATTCCCACTATTACAAGTATTCATAAGAACCAACCTACAAGAGTCACCAACCCCCACTATGTCGATCATACATATGACATTTTTAGATTAATGGGAGCCTCTCTATTCCATCCTTAATAAATCTCCAAGCACCATTCCTACAGTATTGAATTCTATTAACTAGAACCCATACAATTTTCAAACAATTTGGACCACGAGTAATCATAGCTACATTACCATATGTTCAGGATGTATGCTCTGGTACTTACTGGGATCTCATAACACATATCTATTGATAAATGAAACTTTTACCTCTAACCAAGTGTGATTATAAAAAAATTATAGAAATATTCATGCTATTTGATGTTACCAGGTGTTGAGGAGTCTAAACTACAAAATTTGGTGATATAATGGCAAACCGGAGAAAATCCAAAAAATTGCTAACACACAAATTGGTTTCAAAACCAATCCTTTCTGTTCCTCTAAATGGGAAACCTTTATGCCATTTGTCAGGAAATTCCCTATCATTTGACAACACCATACATGTTGCACTATTACTTCATCCTAGTCTAATGGATGATACTTGACGGTGACCCTCCTGGTAGCTAACATCACGAGGGTACTTGGGGGTTCGAAACTTTGAATTTTGGCCTTACATTGGCATACTAGGAAAAATACAAAAATTAGATAACACCAAGTGTTAGAGTCGGTCCTTGCAGCCCTCCGTCAGTGATCATTTCGTCTTTTGCATATTCATTATTAGGTGTCTCGCTTGTTCCACTTCGTTGCATTTCACTAGGTCATGCATGAGCTTGTGAGGGTTAAATAGGTCCAATACTCATGTTTATACTGCGGCGCTATTTAAAAAAAAAATTTTCCTCAAAAAATTATTCATAGTTATTGTCATGATATATGAGGTCATTAAAAATGTCAATAAGTGTCCTAGGTCTTGATGTCTAGGGTTTTTCGGTCATTTATATACTAGTCATAAAGCTTGCAAGGTGAGGAAAGTCCAGCACTTGTGATTTTTATTTTATTATCATCAACATATTTTAAAAAAAAAACTATATTTCTAGTCCAAAACTCTGTTTTGGAACTAGAAATTGGTCATTATCATTTTGTAATAAATTGTAATTGTTCCGCCATGAAGACATTGTCAGAAGCAGACCCCTGGTCTTTTCTCTAGCCAAGACAGCCATATCCCTGCAAAAAGACAGCAAAATCATTAGTATCGACCTCAAAGAAGCCAAAGCAAGTTTGTGTTTGAAAAAGCCAAAGTGAAGTAAATAAAATCTGATTGTGAAGATATTTGTGACCTGTATAAAAGCCAAACAAGTTTCATTTGAACCAATTTCATAGCTCCCAAATCGTGTTTGCAAAGTGGAGGGCCGATTTCAGAATTTTGAAGTGCGTGGACAGAGTTTTGGGGCTGCGCGACCCACGTTGAGGGAGAGCGACCCACCTGGGCAGAGCGACCCACGCAGGTCAGTTCAGCAGTGCAAATTTACAAGGGGCGCGACCCACGCAGAGCCTGCGCGACCCATGCAGACACAGGGTTTTGAAATTTAGTTTGCGCGCCCAGTTTGGTTTGGAATCGACTCAAGCTGCCTTCAAACAAGTTTTTATCCATTGTTTGATGTTTGTGAACGCATTTGTGGCATCATTGGTGGTTTCAAATATTCAGATGGAGGATTTAAAAACCCACAGTCATAGTATTATTGGTTTCAGGGTTTGAAATGAAAATGAATGGTGGAAAGGATGTGTTTGCTATCTTAAAGCAGTGATATGGCCAGCCTTCCATATAACATCAAAATCAATTTGCTCTCATACCCATTATACCACTGCAACCATTGCTATTGTTATACCATGTTTAAACCCTTTGAGTCACATTGCCCATGTTTGTAATGAGTCACATTGCCCAATGTAAAAATATGCTCATGTCTTTGTTTCAAATGGCCCATTGAAACCTTTATGGTCATTACTCATAGACAAACATATTACTATTAATGCCATGCTCTCCTTTGACTAGATGTGTTCAAAATTTTGAAGGTTTCCTGCTCCTATTTGGTCAAAATTTCATTTGCATTCAAAACAGAGATTGTGCCTTTTCCAATCCATTTAAAGCTGAGATTTTATCCATGATTTGATTCCTTGATGGTGCTTTGACGGTGGGAATATTGGTTGGGTGTTAAAACATACATCCTAATTTTGCTTTCACTGCATTCCTATCAGTATACACATTGCCAAAAGCTTGATCAGAGATATGTCAGAGACAGAGTCAGAATATGAGCCAGGGTCAGGCAGTGATTCGGTGGCTGAAGGTAATGTGCCACGGGGTTCCCGCAGAGAAAATAGAAGTGGTGATCATCGCAGAGAGGAGCCTACTTCTTTGGCTCGGTTGCGGGCATGTCCATTAGCTATGGATTGTTTTCGATTCTTGTCATGTTTCAGATTTTGTGAGATGGTTGTACAAACCCGACCTCATCGTGAATTAGCACGTCTGTTTGTTCTTCATTTACGGGGTGATCGGGTAAACCTTGCTGGGGTTGATTTCATTGTATCACCTTTGACTATTGCTCAAGCCACTGGCATACCGAACATAGGCGAGGAATGGAGCAAGGGTAAGCAATTAGAGAAATTTCACTATGAGCCATACATTAAAACTGGATATGTGGCTTACTTGAGCAGAGTTTTTCCATTCAGATTCTTGAGAGATGAGTATGCACCACTCATGAGGCTCATCATTCAGTATTTTAGTTGTGAGGGCAGGTATGCTCGTCTTTTCTCATATCATGTTCGTTTGCTGATGCACTTCACAAGGGTGCGTATGATGAATATTCCGTATTTCATACACCGCAACATAGAGAGGATGGTTACATTTGTGAAGAAGAAGACGAGCCCAGTGCAGCAGTACAGGAGTATATATCATTTCGCTTTGATCAAAATCTTGGTGTCACATCAGTTGGCAGAGCAGGGCATCACTTGGGAGGATTTCATTTCTAGAGACTTTTTTAGAGTGCCACAGCAGCCTCCCGAGGCAGTTTATGATGCAGGAGAGCCCTCACACCAGCCGGACATGCTTGAGGTTGGGCATATCATTACTCCTTTGGTTCAGACATATCAGCGAGGCCACAGGGCCTTATTTGCAGCGACACGGCGGGTACTATCTCCCCGTGAGGTGGAAGGGGTCCTGCCGACTTCATCGACACGGCGAGTATTATCTCCACGTGATGTGGAAAGGGTCTCGCTTTCTTCTCCAGTGCAGGTACAGGTACAAGACGGGGGCAAGAGGCCCATGCATGATGAGGGCCCATCAGGAGGCCGGGACACCGATATGACAGTCATTGATGTTGATACGGGCTCTCCTAGCTCGAAGTTGAGGGAAGTCATCCAGGAGCAAAGGGCCGAGAATGACCAGCTGAAAGACCAATTGTAGAAGGCTCAGTGGGTGATTAACTATTTGGAGCAGCGCAACAAACAGCTCGAGGATGAGCTCACATTTTATGAGGTGCGCCAAATCCGTGAGGACAGGCAGTGGAATCGAAAGAGGGCCGGTGACATGACACCAGCTGACAGAGATACTGTACTCACGCGGGTGAATATACATCTGGAGAAGCTGTTGGCGAAGGCCAACCGAGACAAAGACATGCTTCACCACATGAAAGGCCATTACTGGGCTCGCATGCATGTTTGCAAAGCGAGGATGAGGATCATGAAGAGGAGGTTGCGCAAGGCACTTCGACGGCGGAAAAGGCCTAATCCACTTCGGATTTTGGCCGAGGCTTCATTGATTGAGCAAGACACATGATGGAGGACCTCCGCTCCAAATTTGGGCAAATTCGGAGAAAATTTTGTCATTTCCAAATTTTTGGTCTAAAAAACAGGTTTTGCAGCTACGTGGGTCGCGCGCTCATGCGCTCGCATTTTTTTGAGACACTTGCTGGAGGATATTTTTACATTTTTGGATTTTTCATGGTTAATTATGCATCCTCTGAAGTCAACTTAGCATTTTAACAAAATCTGGATGGTCAAACAGCTCAAAAACACCATGAAAACCACCTTGCTGCCACCTTTTGCACCAGCAGGAAGTACCTCTGGGAGAATGAAGTTTTGAGGGGTCAAATCAACTCCAAATTCAGAAATTCCACTTGGGTTGGAAAGTAGACATCCAGGGCTTTCCAACGAGCTATCATGAGCTCAATTTGGATGTCGGGAGCTACCTCCAAATCAGCCTGGAACATGAGCGACCCACGCAGTTCAGGAGCGACCCACCTAGAGATTTTTTTGAGTTTTCAGCTGCCAGCTCAGTATTTCGCCTATTTTGGACCATTTTTGCCTATGGATAGAATTCTTGGGTTTTTATGATGTAAATTCATGTTTGGCATGTAACTTTGGCTTGTTTTTATCTCTTCTAGAAGATTCACTCTCAAAAGAGTAAAAAATCATGTAATGGATCAGTTTCCACTCTTTTAGAGGCAAGTTGTTAGCTGCCTAGATTGTAGTTCCATGATTAGAATTGGTTTAAACTGATCCCTGAAGAGGGAATTCGACCCCTAGAGGTGGGGAAAGAGGTTAGAGTGATCTATATATTGTAATTTCTGAGGCATTCTACAGGTTGGACTCTTGGGATACTTTTGATACTATTGTACATACTTTTCATATTTTGGCTAAGGAAAGATCAGGGGTTTTGCGGCACTTGTTGGGATCCTTGTGGTGTTCTGTTCTTGATGGTGTTTCTTCTTTGTTTACTGTAAGTTCCTTCATGTTTAATGTATGCCATCCTTTCATTATGCTTCTGAACTAAATTGAATGAGTGAATAAGGTTGAATCCATTGTTTACAGTGCTTGGCCTTTGAATTCAGTTAGTTCTATATGTTTTCAGCTGTTTGGAGAGGATCCAAGTTCTTCTTTGTCCTCTTCAGCTCCTCGTCGGTCTAATCTATCCATATATCCAATTTAAAGCATCAAGATCATCACCTACCTCGCCCCAGCTTGAACTCTGCAAAGGTCTGACCTTATCCCCGGACCCAAAATTTGTTTTCCCATTTCTCCAGCGAAAACCCAAAAACCAAAAAACAAACATACCTATCCCTTTACTAGCCTAAAATCAGTTCTTATTGTAAGTCATCTCGCATCTTATTGCTTATTTTCTCGAGATTGACGGAGAGAGCCCTCTCCTGTCCTCGTAGGGCTAGCTACGAGGCTGAGCGTGGTTTGATGTAGCCTTGAGTTTTACTTCATTTCAGCCTAAGGTAGATTTGAGTGCTAACATAGTGGCGACCATACTGGGGAAAATCTCAATGGTTTGCTTGTTGATGTGTTTGTTCCATGAGTCTTAGACGGAGTCTGAAGTCACGCCAGGTAGCTTTCGAAACGCTTTTGTTATGCATAAGAGGAAGTAGATAAACGCTGCTTCAGTCGATCTCCGGTAAGCTTGTGTGTGCAGTACTTGATTTGTAAATCACCCCAGTATACTTATTCGTTCTAGACCTTTTGGATGATTGAGTCTAGAAGTCGAAAGGCTGAAAATAATTGATTGTGTTCCTTGTATTTTTTGTTTTCCGAGAAGATTAATACACTGGCTTCAAGAAGAAATACTAGGGCGAATCCTGACCCTGATCCACCAACAATATTCGAAAATCCGAATCTGATTCCAAGGACCCTTAGAAAACAAGGGAGCCAAGAGAGTTCTGAAAGAGAAAGCCAATTGAGTTTTGAGAGTTCCAGGGTGCTTACCCGATCTGCATCCTGTCCTGTCAAAATCATATATGTTGATGAAATCCCCTTTGATGCACGGTTTGAAACATCCTTGTTTGTGAATTTTTCCGAAACTGAATTGTCAAGATTAGTCCCAGATCCATTGTTTACTGAATATTTGCAATATAGATTTGTGTCACAATACTTGGATAGACAGCTGCAAAGTTCTATTGAGGATACTAACACTTTTGAATTTACTGAAGCTGCTTCACAAGTTCTTGACCCATCTGAAATTGCATCAAGTTCACAGATCCCTACTGAACCTCCTTTTGTCCCTACCATTCCAGTTCAGCCTGAGTTTTCTGATCAGCAATCAATAGTAATTTCTCCGTTTCCATTGAATACATCTCATAGACCTACTGCTCCTACTCCTCCTGTATCTCCTCGACAACAGATTGTTTTCAATCCACCAAGAGCTATGGCTGCTCGTTTTGCACCTCTTGTGTTACCCCAGCAGTTGAATGATATGCCCGCAAACTATCAGAGTAAGATCCCGACATTTGATGGCACTCCACAGAGTCTTCCTGCACAACAGCATGTAGACAATATGGCAGATTTCTTTGATCGTTTCGAGATTGATGAAGAAAATGTGACTATGAGGCTTTTTGTGCAAACCTTTGGAGGAGAGGTACGGAAATGGTTCAGAGCCTTGCCACAAAGAAGCATCGATACATTGGCAGAACTTCAGAGGCATTTTTTAGACCGATGGGAGATGAAAAAGGATCCGTTGCAGATTACTTCAGAATATACAAACCTCAAACGTAATCCTGGTGAGTCTGTTCAGGATTATATCATTAGATTCAATACAGTGTATAATGCTATTCCAGATGACATGAGACCGTCCAAAAAGTCTGCTCTCCTTAAATTCCCGGATGGCTTTGATCCGGAGATGGCTTATTCCCTTCGTGATAGAGATCCACCTACTTTAGAAGATATGCAGAAGGTCGCTGTCAGTGTTGAGGTAAATCTGAATGATAAAAGAGCACGGTTGAAAGCAGAGAAAAGAGTGACAATAAAGGAAGAGCCTTCTACATCTATATCAGAACAACACTTAGCTCGTGAGTTGGAAAAGGCTTTAAGAAGAATAAATCTTGACAAAGCAGAAACACAGTTTCGAAACCCAAATTTCCGTGGCCAGCAGCAGCCACAATTTAGAATTAAGCAGCGTGAACAAAGAGCTCAAGAGCCAGCAGCCCAACAGCAGGTTAAGACTCCTCTTTTGCAGAATTTTGTGAGTCATGATTCCGATGATGATGATGATGTGTGAGGTGAGCAAAATCATTTCTTCACTCCTGATGATTTGCCTATTTATATTACTGAGGAAGAGGAGTATGGTGAAAGTTCAGTTGTTCAGAAAGATGAGGATTTTATCCTAACAAATGATGCTGATTTAGAAGAAGAGTCAGATGAATACCAAAGAGGATATTTGAATGCATTGACTGCTCAGCAGAAACAATATTCATTGAGAAATCGAGATATGCCTATAAATCCCATTCAGAAAAGAAAGGAAGCTTCAGCACCGAAGACAGATTCACCAATACCACAGAAAAGAGGGAAAGAGACAATTGACCCCGCAGCAAGTAAAGTATCATCAGCTGAGACGGTAAATCAGTCAAGTATAGTGAAAGACAAGGCTGAAAGGAAGGAAATTCCAGTTAAAGAGGTCGAGAAGGTTTCAGCATTTAGCTTGGAAAATGAAATTTCCAAACTGAAAATATCCATTCCTTTGACGGAGATTATGAAGAACAGCGGTTACCGTAGTCAATTCACCAAAATTCTAAACTTTGATCCAATGATTGACACGGTAAATGTTGAGGATGATCAGCCGGAATTGATTTTTGGGCCTGCATTAAATGGTGAGTCTCCTGACAGTAATGTTCCTCCTTTTTACATCAGTTTGAGGTTGCATGAATATATATTGCATAATGCTATGCTCGATTCGGGTGCTTCACACAATTTGATGCCAAAGGCAATCATGGAAAAATTGGGATTAGACATTACAAGAGAGTATCATGATTTGTATTCATTCGATTCGAGCCGGGTAAAGTGTATAGGACTCATCAAAGATTTGGTGGTAAGTTTAGATCAAATTCCAGCAAAGAATGTTTTGATGGATGTGGTGGTTGCTGACATTCCTCCACGTTTCGGGATGCTCCTTGCAAGATCTTGGGGGGCAAAGTTGAAAGGTACACTTCAATTAGATTTCTCTTATGCTACAATTCCAGTCTTCGGTCAAATGAGAAAGTTGTATCGTGAGCAGAAGATAAAATACATGATAACTAGCAAAGAGAAGCCAGTCAATCATCCTGTGAATTATGTACATACTGATTTAGAGTCGTTTGTGTTGCTTGCTGATAGTTTTAATGATGTAGAAAGTCAATTAGTTCAGGCAGAAGACATACCAGAAATAAATGAGAATTTTAGAGAAGTTTTGCAAAAAGAAAGAAGAGAAAAACAAGCTGCTTTGGAGCAATCAGCTGGAGACAATGGGCAGCAAACAGGAAAATCAGAGCCGACTCAGTTTCAGCATTTAGAGGACGATGAAAATGGTCTTTGGACCATGGATTTTGATGGTGCAGTGGGCAGCGATGGTGTTGGGATTGGTGTGTGGATTCGAAGTCCATTTTTCGCTCCTGATAAAGTTCCGAGCAATGTGAGAGTGTGTTCTTACAAGCTTGCATTCGATTGTTCTAACAATGAAGCAGAATACGAGGCTCTTATTGCTGGCCTTAAGATTCTCAAGAAGCTGAATGCGAAAAGGATTGCGGTATATGGTGATTCAGAATTAGTGATAAAGCAAGTTAAAGGTGAGTTTCGGGCTAAGCATCCTCGCATGAGGGCTTACCGAAATGCAGTTTTGGATATTCTGAAGTTATTTTCTGATTATACTTTAACATGTGTGCCCCGCATACAAAATGGTGTTGCTGATGGACTTGCTAAGGCAGCAAGCAATCTTAAGATTCCAATGAATTCCAGCAACAATTTTGAGATACATGTGAAACATCGGCCCACCGTTCCAGACAATCAGCGATGTTGGCAAGTTTTTGAGGATGATGAGGAGATTAGTGAATTTCTGCAGAATAAGGGTAAGTTTAAAGATACCTCCATAGATACAGAATTTGATGATGGTATTGATGACATACAGAGAAATCAAATGGATGTGCTGCAACTGAAGGATAACATCATTCCTAAGGGATTGATTCCTTTGGAAGAGTTGTTTGATCAAGATGATGTAGCTCGTAAGCCTACATTGAGGCCAACAGAGAAAGGTGTCGAAGAGGTAAATATTGGAACAGCCGAGAATCCCAAGATGGTGAAATTGTCAAAGTCATTGTCACCAAAGGTAAGAGCAGAATACGTAAAATTGTTATCTTCATTTTCTGATGTGTTTGCGTGGGATTATTCAGATCTTAAAACATATGATACCAATATCATCCAGCATACTATTCCCATCAAACCAAATCAGAAGCCTTTTCGTCAAAAGTTGAGGAGGATCAATCCAAAGCTGCTGCCATCAATCGAAAAAGAGGTAAATAGGTTGTATAAGTCGGGAATTATTGTACCTATTCGTTTTTCAGATTGGATATCAAACTTGGTGCCCGTGAGAAAGAAGACAGGTGAGATCCGTTTATGTATTGACTTCAGAAATCTGAATAAGGTATCATTAAAGGACAATTATCCGCTGCCAAAGATGGATCACATATTGCAGCGGGTAGTTGGAGCATCAAGGATGTCACTACTCGACGGATACTCAGGTTATAATCAGATTTTAGTGCAGGAAGATGATCATGACAAGACTGCGTTCACCACTCCTTGGGGAACATTTCATTACGCAAAGATGCCATTCGGTTTAAAGAATGCAGGCGCTACCTTTCAGCGTGCTATGGACATGGCTTTTGCCAATGAGAAAGATGTGTTTTTGGTTGTTTACCTTGATGATCTAACTGTATTTTCTAATTCTGATGAGGAACACTTATATCATCTGAAAATTGTTTTCCAGAAGTGCAGAAAATATGGCATTTCGCTGAATCCAAAAAAGAGCCTTTTCGCCATGGATGAAGGAAAGCTCCTTGACCACATCATCTCGAAAGATGGCATTCGAGTTGATCCTGCACGTGTTGAAGCCATTCAGCAGATTGAACAGCCCCGGAACAAGAAAGAGATACAGTCATTTAATGGTAAAATGAATTTTCTGCATCGTTTCATTCCCAATCTTGCAGAACACCTTAGATAAATCACGAACATGCTGAAAAAGGACAGTCAGGTAAGATGGACAGAAGAGGCAGTAAAGTCATTCAATCTGGTAAAGATAGCTCTTTCTTCAGCCCCTATTTTAATCAGCCCCGATTACACACAAGACTTCATTTTATTTTCTTTCGCTTCTGAGCATACATTGGCAGCTGTTTTGATGCAAAAGAGGGATGGAGTTGAGAAGCCCATCGCTTTTTTCAGTCGGATCATAAGAGATGGAGCATTGAAGTATAATATCATTGAGAAACAAGCACTTGCGCTTGTAAAGGCTTTGAAGGATTTCCGTGTGTACATATTGCATTCCCATATTACAGCATATGTTCCTAACACAGCAGTTAAAGATGTTTTGGTACAGGCAGATCCAGAAGGAAGAAGAGGTAAGTGGATCACTGCGTTGTTAGAGTACGATGTGGAGATTAAACCGACCAAGCTGATCAAAGGACAAGGACTCGCCAAGCTCATGGCTGAAACAAATCTGCATGCTCTAGACATAAATTTGATTGCTGCCATGTCTGATGAAGATGAGGAAAGTACGTCAGTTGAGGTATCCGATATTTTTGTTTCTTCTCCTTGGTATGCTGACATTTTATATGTGCTTCAGAATTTGTCTACACCGCCTGGTATGCCTCGAAATAAGAGTAGAACATTGAATTTAAAGGCTGCTAAATTCTGCATTTTGAATTCTGCATTGTATTGGAAGGACCCTGGAGGTATGTTGTTGAATTGTTTGGTAGAGGAGGAAGCTCAAAGAGTTTTGGAGGATTTTCACAAAGGTGACTGTGGAGGTCATTTGTTTTGGAAGACCACGACGAATAAGATCTTAAGGGCAGGGTATTATTGGCCTTCTTTGTTTTCTGATGTGTTCAAGGCTGTTAAAAATTGTCATGAGTGTCAAATATTCGAAGGGAAACGGAAACTACAGCCTTTGCCTCTAAAACCAATCGAAGTTAATGCACCATTCCAGCAGTGGGGATTGGATTTTATCGGAGAAATCCACCCAGCATCTTCCGGACAACATAGATGGATCTTGACAGCTACAGACTACTTCACGAAGTGGATTGAGGCGATTCCCACTCGACAGGCCACTGATGCGGTAATTATCTCTTTCCTTGAAAACAATATTTTGTCACGCTTTGTGTGTCCTAGTAAAATAATCACAGATAATGCAGCAGCTTTTAAGTCTAAGAGGATGGTTGATTTTTGTTTTAAGTACAATATTACCTTGGGACATTCAACCGCATACCATCCGCAAGGAAATGGCTTGGCGGAATCTTCAAATAAATCCTTGGTGAATATCATTAAGAAATTGCTGGAAATCAACAAGAAGGCTTGGCACAAAAAGTTGGTGAATGCATTATGGGCTGATAGGGTAAGTCAGAAAAATTCTATTGGCATGTCTCCTTTCGAGTTGGTGTATGGGACGGATACAGTTTTTCCTACTTCACTTGCTGTCCCAGTGGTCAAATTGCTTCAAGAAGCGGGAAGTGAAGAGGATCCTATGCAGCGGAGGATTAATGAGATGATTCATTTACAGCAGACACGAGAGGAGGTATTTCAAAATACTTTCAAGTTGCAGGAGCGCATTAAGAAGATCTACGACAGAAAGGAAAAATCATATAAGTTTCAGTTGGATGAAGTAGTTTTGAAATGGGATGCTCGGAATGAGGATAAGGGAAAGCATGGCAAATTTGAGAATTTGTGGAAGGGACCGTTTAAGATTGCAGCGTATCGGGGGCAGAATGCATTTCTTCTCAAAGAAATGAATGGAGATGATTGTCTTGGTGGACCGATCAATGGTCGGTTGCTGAAGCGCTATTATTTCTGAGTACTTGCTGCTGATCTCATTGTCATTGTATATATCATTTTACTTTTGTTTCATTGCAAGTGTGCACTGATCTCTCATTTTCAGTCTGGGGCCCAGAGCGAAGGCTATAATTCTGGAAATAGAGGTTGGTTGGTTTGAGATTGTAAAGTTAAGTTTTATCAGTCTTCTTGTTTAAAGTCATGTCAGTTTGAGTCTAGTCAGTTTTGGTCAAATTGCAGTCTATCATTAGTCAAATCTGCAGTCAATAAGATTGTCCAAAGTTTGTCTTGTCAGTTGAAATAATGATTCCATCGCCCAATGGATGAGAGGCACTGTCTGACTCCCCCAGATATTTGTTGTTCTTGGCATCTCCATGGAGCCACCATCCCCATTGGAGCCAATGTTAGAGTCGGTCCTTGCAGCCCTCCGTCAGTGATCATTTCGTCTTTTGCATATTCATGATTAGGTGTCTCGCTTGTTCCACTTCGTTGCATTTCACTAGGATCATGCCATGAACTGACGAGGGGTTCTGTCGTCCTATGTTTCCTCATGTTTATACCTGCAGCGCTATTTTAAAAAAAACTTTTCCTCAAAAAATTATTCATAGTTATTGTCATTATATATATGGTCATTAAAAATGTTAATAAGTGTCCTAGGTCTTGGTGTCTAGGGTTTTTGAGTCATTTATATACTAGTCATAAAGCCTGCAAGGTGAGGAAAGTCCAGCACTTGTGATTTTTATTTTATTATCATCAGCATTTTAAAAAAAATATATATTTCTAGTCCAAAACTCTGTTTTGGAACTAGAAATTTGTCATTATCATTTTGTAAAAAATTGTAATTGTTCCGCCATGAAGACATTGTCAAAAGCAGATCCCTGGTCTTTTCTCTAGCCAAGATAGCCATATCCCTGCAAGAAGACAGCAAAATCATTAGTATCGACCTCAAAAAAGCCAAAGGAAGTTTGTATTTGAAAAGCCAAAAGTGAAATTACAAAAAACATTTGTAATATGGGTTTGAAGTTTGATTTGAAATAAAATCTGATTGTGAAGATATTTTTGACATGTATAAAAGCCAAACAAGTTTCATTTGAACCAATTTCATAGCTCCCAAATCGTGTTTGCAAAGTGGAGGGCCGATTTCAGAATTTTGAAGTGCGTGGACAGAGTTTTGGGGCTGCGCGACCCACGTTGAGGGAGAGCGACCCACCTGGGCTGCGCGACCCACGCAGAGTCAATTCAGCAGTGTAGGTTTGCAGGTGCGTGACCCACCTGGGCTGCGCGACCCACGCAGAGCCTGCGCGACCCACGGAGACACAGGGTTTTGAAATTTAGTTTGCGCGCCCAGTTTGGCTTGGAATCGACTCAAGCTACCTTCAAACAGGTTTCTATCCATTGTTTGATGTTTTTCAACGCATTTGTGGCATCATGGGTGGTTTCCAATATTCAAATGAAGGATTTAAAACCCCACAGTCATAGTATTATTGTTTTCAGGGTTTGAAATGAAAATGAATGGTGGAAAGAATGCGTTTGCTATCTTAAGGCAGTGATATGGCCAGCCTTCCATATAACATCAAAATCAATTTGCTCTCATACCCATTATACCACTGCAACCATTGCTATTGTTATACCATGTTTAAACCCTTTGAGTCACATTGCCCATGTTTGTAATGAGTCACATTTCCCAATGTAAAAATATGCTCATGTCTTTGTTTCAAATGGCCCATTGAAACCTTTATGGTCATTACTCATAGACAAACATATTACTATTAATGCCATGCTATCCTTTGACTAGATGTGTTCAAACTTTTGAAGGTTGCCTGCTCCTATTTGGTCAAAATTTCATTTGCATTCAAAACAGAGATGCTGCCTTTTTCAGTCCTTTTAAAGCTGAGATTTTATCCATGATTTGATTCCTTGATGGTGCTTTGACGGTGGGAATATTGGTTGGGTGTTAAAACATACATCCTAATTTTGCTTTCACTGCATTCATATTAGTGTACACATTGCCAAAAACTTGATCAGAGATATGTCAGAGACAAAGTCAGAATATGAGCCAGGGTCAGGCAGTGATTCGGTGGCTGAAGGTAATGTGCCACGGGGTTCCCGCAGAGAAAATAGAAGTGGTGATCATCGCAGAGAGGAGCCTACTTCTTTGGCTCGGTTGCAGGCATGTCCATTAGCTATGGATTGTTTTCGGTTCTTGTCATGTTTCAGGTTTTGTGAGATGGTTGTGCAAACCCGACCTCATCGTGAATTAGCACGTTTGTTTGTTCTTCATTTACGGGGTAATCGGGTAAACCTTGCTGGGGTTGATTTCATTGTTTCGCCTTTGACTATTGCTCAAGCCACTGGCATACCGAACATAGGCGAGGAATGGAGCAAGGGTAAGCAATTAGAGAAATTTCACTATGAGCCATACATTAAAACTGGATATGTGGCTTACTTGAGCAGAGTTTTTCCATTCAGATTCTTGAGAGATGAGTATGCACCACTCATGAGGCTCACCATTCAGTATTTTAGTTGTGAGGGCAGGTATGCTCGTCTTTTCTCATATCATGTTCGTTTGCTGATGCACTTCACAAGGGTGCGTATGATGAATATTCATTATTTCATATACCGCAACATAGAGAAGATGGTTACATTTGTGCAGAAGAAGACGAGCCCAGTGCAGCAGTACAGGAGTATATATCATTTCGCTTTGATCAAAATCTTGGTGTCACATCAGTTGGCAGAGCAGGGCATCACTTGGGAGGATTTCATTTCTAGAGACTTTTTCAGAGTGCCACAACAGCCTCCCGAGGCAATTCATGATGCAGGAGAGCCCTCACACCAGCCGGACATGCTTGAGGTTGAGCATTTTATCACTCCTTTGGTTCAGACATATCAGCGAGGCCACAGGGCCTTATTTTCAGCGACACGGCGGGTACTATCTCCACGTGAGGTGGAAGGGGTCCTGCCGACTTCATCGACACGGCGAGTATTATCTCCACGTGATGTGGAAAGGGTCTCACTTTCTTCTCCAGTGCAGGTACAGGTACAAGACAGGGGCAAGAGGCCCATGCATGATGAGGGCCCATCATGAGGCCGGGACACCGATATGACAGTCATTGATGTTGATACGGGCTCTCCTAGCTCGAAGCTGAGGGAAGTCATCCACGAGCAAAAGGCCGAGAATGACCAGCTGAAAGACCAATTGCAGAAGGCTCAGTGGGTGATTAACTATTTGGAGCAGTGCAACAAACAGCTCGAGGATGAGCTCACATTTTATGAGGTGCGCCAAATCCGTGAGGATGACGATGGAGATCGAAAGAGGCCCGGTGACATGACACCGGCTGACGGAGATCTTTTTTGTACTCAACGCGGGTAAATATACATGTGGAGAAGGTTTGTTGGCGAAGGCCAATAGAGACAAAGACATGCTTAAGCCCTTCTCTTCGCCACATGAAAGGCCATTACTGGGCTCGCATGCATGTTTGCAAAGCGAGGATGAGGATCATGAAGAGGAGGTTGCGCAAGGCACTTCGACGGCGGAAAAGGCCTAATCCACTTCGGATTTTGGCCGAGGCTTCATTGACTGGTCAAGACACATGATGGAGGACCTCAGCTCCGAATTTGGGCAAATTCGGAAAATTTACTGTGTTTTTAAATTTTTGGTCTAAAACGGGTTTGCGGCTTCATTAGATTACAGCAGCTAAATAGCTAGCATTTTAGACACACTGGAGGATATTTTTACATTTTTGGATTTTTCATGGTTAAATATGCATCCTCTGAAGTCAACTTAGCATTTCAACAAAATCTGGATGGTCAAACAGCTCAAAAACACCATGAAAACCACCTTGCTGCCACCTTTTGCACCAGCAGGAAGTACCTCTGGGAGAATGCGGTTTTGGAGGGTCAAATAAACTCCAAATTCAGAAATTCCACTTGGGTTGGAAAGTAGACATCCAGGGCTTTCCAACGAGATATCATGAGCTCAATTTGGATGTCGGGAGCTACCTCAAAATCAGCCTGCAACATGAGCGACCCACGCAGTTCAGGAGCGACCCACCTAGAGATTTTTCTGAGTTTTCAGCTGCCAGCTCAGTATTTCGCCTATTATGGACCAGTTTTGCTTATGGATAGAATTTTTGGGTTTTTATGATGTAAATTCATGCTTGGCATGTAACTTTGGCTTGTTTTTATCTCTTCTAGAAGATTCACTCTCAAATGAGTAAAAAATCATGTAATGGATCAGTTTCCACTCTTTTAGAGGCAAGTTGTTAGCTGCCTAGATTGTAGTTCCATGATTAGAATTGGTTGAAACTGATCCCTGAAGAGAGAATTCGACCCCTAGAGGTGGGGAAAGGGGTTAGAGTGATCTATATATTGTAATTTCTGAGGCATTCTACAGGTTGGACTCTTGGGATACTTTTGATACTATTGTACATACTTTTCATATTTTGGCTAAGGAAAGATCAGGGGTTTTGCGGCACTTGTTGGGATCCTTGTGGTGTTCCGTTCTTGATGATGTTTCTCCTTTGTTTACTGTAAGTTTCTTCATGTTTAATGTATGCCATCCTTTCATTATGCTTCTGAACTAAATTGAATGAGTGATTAAGGTTGAATCCATTGTTTACAGTGCTTAGCCTTTGAATTCAGTTAGTTCTATATGTTTTCAGCTGTTTGGAGAGGATCCAAGTTCTTCTTTGCCCACTTCAGCTCCTCGTCAGTCTTATCTATCCATAAATCCAATTTAAAGCATCAATATCATCACCTACCTCGCCCCAGCTTGAACTCTGCAAAGGTCTGACCTTATCCCCGAACCCAAAATTTTGTTTTCCCATTACTCCAGCGAAAACCCAAAAAACCAAAAATCAAACATACCTATCTCTTTACTAGCCTAAAATCAGTTCTTATTGTAAGTCATCTCGCATCCTATTGCTTATTTCCTCGAGATTGACGGAGAGAGCCCTCTCCTGTCCTCGTAGAACTGTCTGATGACGATGATTTGATGTGGCAGAAAACGAGTTTTGTATTTGACTCTTTGGGTAGATTTGAGTGCTAACACCAAGAACCTTCATAAAACCAAAACTTTTCTGGTTTGAGTGACAGGAAAAAATTTCTTCAGTTCTTGGAAAAAATTTTGTTACTTGACAGTACTGAAACGTAGGAATATTGAGATACCATAGGATCCAATTAATATGACTTTACCAAATTTCTAGCGTGGTCAATTCTTGGTGTGATGAACTTAAATCGACAGAAAATTTTCAACTATAACTTCTCGTTAGTTGATGGCATTAACTACCATAGCACCAGAGAGTTTGATAAAAGAGACTTTCCATAATTATTGGTATGGATAAGTCCTTATAAACAAAATTATGTTGACATGTTATATGTTTTCAGTAGACAAAAGTAGAAAAGGCTCAAATATTTGATGTTTTTCTCTAATTTTATATGTTTTAGTGGAAGAGCTCCTCGACCAAATTTCTTTAATAAGCGACAAAAACCATTATAATCACATTTTTACTCCTAGAATCTCATATTCACTTGCTTTCATGTCTCATGTGTTTACTTTGCACGTTTTCCCATCTTCTACAATTGATCACATGCAATTGTGCTTTCTTATTTATAAGGATTTAGCATTCTTGGGTGGGTTGAAAAAAAATCAGGTCGACATTAAAATATAGTCTCCCCTAACTCAAGTTTATTTCCATACCGATCTCCCCTAACTTGGCATCATTGAAAAAATTATATCCAACAATATTCACCTTTGTTATTGATGGAAACCCTAAACATGTATGCATTGTTGGTGAAGAAATCCCCATATCTGTAACTTATCCCCTGTCTATAATTTCTCCGCCTTTGACATTAATGGAATAATCGATACTCCCCTTGAGCTTGTGTTTCCTTTTACTATTGATTTGAGATGGATATCACTCCCAGATTCTATGTGAGATATTCAAATGTTTCTCTGGGAAGGATTTTGGTAAAAATATTTTCAAAATGTTATTTTGTAGCAATGTGTTTTAGCTTGACGCTTTGTTCAACTATTTTTTCTCTCCAAAACTAGGTTTTTATAGGATTATATCATTTTTTAATGCATAACAGGGATATTTAAAATGTTGATTTCACGTGTATTCTCAAATATGATTGATATTGATTGATCATATTCTACCTTAATATCCTTCAGTGTCTGATTCATCTAGATAAATTATGTGCAGCATTTTGTTGTTGTAATGTATTCATATTTAGCTATGGATAGAGAGATTGAAGATTTTTTATTGCTCAACCATGATACTAGACAACTTCCCACAGAGAATGCTCCTCCACGTGTACTTTTCTTGTCATCAACACTTCCTACCCACTATGCATCTATATATGTTTTTAAACTAATGTATTTTCTTCTTAAATGCTGCAAGACAAAGCCCAGTGTGCCCTTGAAATATATGAATATTTTATTTGGTGCTTGCACATGTGTCTCATTTGGTGTAGATTGAAATATTTTAACCAATCCTAGTTCTTGCATGATGTTCGGTCTTGATTTTGTCACATATATTAGGTTACCAATCATTGACCTATAGAAAGTTTGATTTGCTTCTAGGGATTCATCATCTTTTTTTAATGTGCATCCCATAACCATGTGTGTACTAACAAGTGGATAGTTTTCCAATCCAAATTTCTTCAAAATTCCTTGATGTATTTATTCTATGAAATTAATATAACTTTATTGGATTGAACAATATGTAAACCTAGAAAGAATGAAAATTCTCAAAGCATGAAATTTCAAATTATTTATGCATTTCTTCTACAAACATTTGGCTCAATTTGTCAACATCACTTCTAAAAATGATATCTTCTACATAAACCACAATTCTTAAAATATTTTCATTATCTTTTTTTATGTAAAGATTGTTTTCTAGAGCTCCTCTTTTAAAACCTTTTTTTTGTAAATACATTTCAATTCTTGAATATCTGCATAGATGATATTCATCCTTTGATCATTGAAATCCTTTTGGTTTTTCACTATATACCTCTTCTTCTATGCTTCCATTTAGAAGCACTGACTTCACATCCATTTGATAGACTTTGAAGTTCCTAAAACATGCAAATTCCAAGAACATTCTAATTGCTTCTAATTTTGCAACTAGAGAAAAGGTTTCTTCAAAATAAATACCTTCAACTTGAGCATACCCTTTATAGACCAATCTTGTTTTATTTCTTACCATGTGTGCATTCTTATTCATCTTGTTTATGAACACCTAGTTGGTACCAATCATATTCTTATCTTTTGGTCTATGCATTTTACCAAGTCTGCATGTCTCATTATTCTCAATATGATTTAGCTCTCCTTCCATAACACTAACCTAATGCTTATCTTCACTAGCTTTGTGCAAAGTTCTTGGGCCCTATTTTGGATAGCAAAGAAAAGTTTGATTATTTTGGTGTACTTGTCAATTTTTTTCTAGTATGGACTCCTATATTTATTATAAAAAATCTGTTTTTCTGGATGATTCTACTAAATATATGTGGATTCATTTGATATTTTTGTTCTCTCTTTTTTTCCTCTTCTTTCCTTTTCCTCTTCTTCTTGTTCTTCATGTTCTTCTTCTTCCTATTCTTTTGCTTTGTTGATTGTCTCATATGGGTATTCAATTTCTTGTGAATTTATTTTTGAGGTATTGCTTCATCCAATCTTACATCAATTTTTTCCACCACCTTGTGCAGTTTTTAGTTGTAACATATTTAGGCCTTCCTTCTAGATGCATACTTAAGAAAAATACCTTCATATTTTCTAGAATAAAACTTGCCTAAATTGTCTTCATTTACCTTTACATAACACTTGATTCCAAATACTTTGAAGTATTTGATTGTAGCTGATCTACATTTTCATAACTCATAGGATGTCATGTTTATGTTCACTTTAATGTGTGATCCATTCAAAATGTATACTATTATGATGATTGTTTCTCCCTAAAAAGGATCTGATATTTTGGCTTCATTCACCATTATTCTAGCCATTTCCTGCCTGTTATATTTTTCCTTTCTACAACTCCATTTTTTTGTGGAGTCCTTGCTACTTAAACATGTGTCTTTCTACCATGTTTTTGACAAAATTCATTAAATTCATTACAGGTAAATTCATCTCCTCAGTGTAGTCTTAAGCACTTGATTTTTAGATATGTTTTCATTTACCTTTACATAACACTTGATTCCAAATAATTTGAAGTATTTGATTGTCTTGATCTACCTTTTCATAATTCATATGATGTTATTTTGATGTTCACTCTAATTTGTGCTCCATTAAAAATGTATATTGTTGTGATGATTGCTTCTCCATAAAAATCATCTAGTAGTTTGGCTTCATTCACCATTATTCTAGCCATTTCTTGTCAGTTCTATTTTTCCTTTCTACAACTCCATTTTTTTTTTGGGCGCCTTGTTACTTAAACATGTCTCTTGCTCCCATGTTTTTGAAAAAATTCATTAAATTCATTATAGGTAAACTCACCTCCTCATTGTAGTCTTAAGCACTTGATTTTTAGATATGTCTTCATTTATCTTTACATAACACTTGATTTTGAATACTTTGAAGTATACGATTACAGTTGACCTGAATTTTCATAATTCATAGGATGTCATGTTGATGTTCACTCTAATTTGTGCTCCATTCAAAATGTATACTATTGTGATTATTGCTTCTCCCCAAAAATTATCAGGTATTTTGGCTTCATTCACCATTATTCTATCCATTTCATGTCAGTTCTATTTTTCCTTTCTACAACTCCATTTTGTTGTGGAGTCCTTACTACTTAAACATGTGTCTTGCTACCATGTTTTTGACAAAATTCATTAAAATTATTGCAGGTAAACTCACCTCCTCAGTGTAGTCTTAAGCACTTGATTTTTAGATACGTCTCATTTTCAACCAAGGCTTTGAAATCTTTAAACTTCCCAAACACTTCATATTTTTTTTTAATAAATGTAAACCATGTAATTCTTATGTAATCATCAAGAAGTATCATAAAATAACCCTCATATTTTAAAGTTTTCATTCTTGCTAACCTGCATAGGTTTGTATGTACAAGTTCCAATGGCTTTGATGTTGAGTACTTAATTGTCTTGAAGCTAACTCTTGTATGTTTCATATGCTAACGTGGCTTGCAAATAGTATCCATTGGTTTTGAGATCTTTGGATAATCTATTATTGCATGTGTATTGTTGATTTTTACTTGATTGTAAAAGCTTATATGGCCCATCCTTCTATGCCATAACCAACTTTCATCTAATTTTCCCTTACAACATTTTTATCATTTAACTTCGTTGAAGAGATATACATTACTCAAGATCTTGTTTGCATTTTCCACTAATTTTTTTGAGCCTTATTTCCTTATCTTACATCCTTTAGATTTAAATTTAAGATCGTATCTTTGATCACACATTTGATTAACACTTCAAATATTGTGTTTTAAAGCTTCAACATACAAGGAATTATGTATTTTAGTATTTGCAATATCAAGATTAACTATTCATTTTCCAACTATCCTTGTTGATGCATTATCCCCAAAGGTGATGTTGCCTCCTTTTTCTTCCTTCAGAGTGATAAATTTAGTATGATACCCAATCATGTGTTTTTATTATGCATTTTTAAAGTACCATTGGTTTCTATTATTTTGAGCATATAGTGAAATTCCACATTCTTCATTCTCCCGTTTTTTTTTCCTCCCTTTTCCATCCTTTTGTGTATTCTTCTCTATGCCTAGTAACATTGTCCTTGTTTTGTTTAGGAAAATTTATTTTGTTGCTTCAAGTGGTGAAAATGTCCTGGTCGTTGTCCTTGTCATTGTCTTCTTAATGTGTTTTTTTCATTCTTGTGAGAGAAATCAGGGATATTTTGGTCCACATCTCCTTTCCTGGTGATGCTTTCATTGTTGATAGGACCTTTGATAATATCAACATATCTTTTAGTATTTTATTTATTTTACCTTTCTGATGGATTTGTGTTTGTTTTTCCCTTGGAGGTCTTATGATTTTCTTTATATCCAAGGCTTATATTAATGAAAAGTGATTTTTGGAAACTGAGAATATCATTTATGATTTGAGTACTCTTTTCAAACTCCAAGCTTTTATTCAACTACACAGTTTCTTTCTCTAGTTCCTTTCTCAAAGATATGACTTCTACTTCTAACTTCTTCCATTTTTCTTCATTTTTATTTAGCTTCCTTCTCACCACTTCTATATGTTTTTCCTTCTAGTTGTGTCTTTAGGATGGTAATTTTTGTTTCATCAAGATCATGATCCTTCTTCTCATATTTTTGCAATAGCTCATTCTACTTTTTGACCTTTCCTCTTAAGTCTATATACTTCTTCAAAATATAGTTCCCCATAAAAGTCTTATTCTTTAAACATGTTTTCTCTTTCGGGTTGAGTTCATTTTCTTTATCGGCAATGCTTGTATCCATGGATATGAACATGAATTATTCTTTGTAAATATCATAATCATATTCATCACTCTCTTCTGAAGAGTTATCTTCTTTGGAGTAAAAACTTTTCTTTGAATATTTTCCTTTTTTGTGCCTATAATATTTTCTTTTATTTTTATGTTCTTCATCATCAATATCTTCCCATTTTGCATATGGAAATTTACTAGAAAAATGTCCTACTCTACCATAGCTAAAACATTTGAAGGGTAACTTACCTTTATACTTGTCATATCCTCTTTGAAACTTTCTCATCGATTGTGTTTCTTTTGTATCCAATTAATAGTTATAAAAATCATAGGATTTATATCATTTTTCATTATTTGATGCTTTAAAATTTTCTTCCTTCCATGTTGAATTTGATTCCCTATCATTATTCCATATGCAGTGAGAATCCCATGCAATACTTCCATTTTCGGATCTTACATATCCTTAATTTCTTCAATAGATGATACCTTGGCATCAATAATTTAACATGAGTGATCTTATCACCTTATGCATAATCATTGGTTCTTTAACCTCCTTACCAAATCTTTTTATAGTGTTTAAAATTTCATCCACGCGAAGAAAATAGGTTGCAACATTTTCTTCATCATTTCTTCAAATCTCAAATTATATTCTATGAGTTTGAAGCTTTGTCTTCATCATCTTGTAATCTCATTCATAGTTTTTTTGAGTTTTATCCAAAATGTCTTTTCTAGACTCACAATGCATTGCTTTGACAAATTATAATTATGATAGACCACACAAGATGAAATTCATGGATTTCACATTATTTATCCAAGCCTTTTTAACATATTAACTAGACGATGGAGTTGATGGAGCTTTATAACCATCCAAAAAATATTGTGAAATATCAAAGTCAAGAGACATTAGATAAGTCTACATCCTTATCTTCTAGAAGGCATAGTTTATTCCATCGAGTAATGGATATATTTTTGTGAAAAACCATTAATGACTAGCCATGTGTGCCTTTGATATCTCCCTTCCAGTGGTCTGACTACTTTTGAAGGAACCTACTCTGATACCAATTTTTGATTATGTTGATTTTTCAAGGATATTCTAAGTTTATAATTACTTCTTATGATTTCTTACATTAATATTTCTTGTATACACATCTATCATAAATAATTACATAGAAGATCTCAATAATAGAAACAAAATGCCAGTATGATCATAAAAAGACAACCATATAAGAACACAAACATTTACCTTGGGAAACCCACTTAGGGGGGTAATCAGCAATTGTTTCCTTAGATAAATCATTCAATTCAACAAGAAATACAATCTAAAATTTCAATCAAAATAAATCCAAACTACCATAAATATACCTAGACAGATTCGACCTCTTGCCTCATAAATTGATTTGTTGTTTCCTCAGGGAATTTCATCCTTCTATGCCTCATAATTATGTCCTTATATGCCACATAAATATGACTTTGATTGACCTCAAATTCATCCCTTTTAGCCCAAAATTTCCCTCATAATATTCTTTTTATGATCCCAAAAAATTCCCAAATGGAGAGGACAAAAGGCTTATTTATAGTGAACAAAATTGCCCCAAACGGTGTGACTGTTGGGATGAGCCAACATGAGTAGATTGGGGACGAACTTACATTTTGGAGGAAAAGGTTCAATATATAAAAATTCAAAGTTCCTTGTTTTTAAATTCGACATGAAGAACATGTCTTACATATATTTGGAGGGATAAAATATCAGTTATGAATAACAACTATAGCTACAAAAATTAAATGCTCCCTCTTATTTAAAGTGGCCCAACTTGGTCCAAATTTAGTCAAAATACTCTGAAACTCAAGGAGTGGAGTGCCAAGTCCAACGAGGATAAATAATTATGGTTTTTAAACTTATGTGGTTGTCGTTAATTGCAGAATCTGAATTATCCACAGTATCATAAAACAATGGTCGACGTTTTGAATCCCAAAGGGGATCCATCTTGAGGATAAATCAACCGCGCAAAGTTTATTTTGTTAGTTTTGATTCCGCCCATGGTATGTGGAACATGGTATTGTAAGATGTAAAGGCTATATAAAGCGATATTTTTTCAATTCATGATAGATAGAATGAACATATAGATCCATCTATTGAGTTTATATTTTGTGTTATTTCTGTGCTTTGGGAAAAAGGGAAGGCTTCATAATTGTGTGCGCGGAGGCCTTGGTCTACAGTTGTGTGCACGGACCACCCGCAACTGTGTGCGTGAGGTGAATAATGATTGTACTGAAAAGATTCATCATTAATAAAAAGAGAAGGAGGATTCTTAAGTGCTTATACGTTATTTGCGTAATCTGTTTATTATCTATATTTCAATTTTTTTAATGCATCGTGAATTATTGTATGTTGTTTTATGCATAGCGAGGTCAATCATATTGTTTATATGTGTTACAATGTATTGAATATTGCATATTATTGATAAAGGTGCAGTGCACAATAACATTAAGCGATGAATAGGGTATATATTGTGAAAGTAGATACCTACCTCAGATTGTGAAAGTATATACCTGCCTTTGCGCGGTTTAAGAAAGCATAAGAGAGAATTTTAGCAGCAGATCCACATCCTATTATCCCTCTGGATGCAGAAAATTGGTTTTGGCATCCCCCAATATTAACTCGAATGAGACTGTGATTTGCATTGCAGGTCATTGTCGAAAGGGCCGGTGATAGACTAACTGAGAACATGGCTTGTTTTAAGAATGGCAAGCCCACTGTGTGGAGACATGAATTGTTACAACGACTGAAGGAGACTGATAACAATATCTAAAGAGTTGTTGATTTCTGGATCGATATTGTCTTGGGAGGCTTTATTACTGGATTCACAATAGACACATTTGTAGCTTACAGCAAAGTTGAGAGAAAATTTTTTAAGGGCCCACAAGGTAAGTATCTGAAATCTTTGAAGTTGTGGATTAAAATTATTTTATGTGAAAAGGGTGTGCTACAAATGTAATCAGATTAATGTTTGGGCTTAATTCTAGAGGCGGATATACGTGAATTGGGAAATGATACAAGGTATATCATGGAAATTACATTGAGACTAATTATAGTTTGTTGTTGAGTGGCTCTAAGAGCGAAGGAGGAAGAAGTAACCCCACAACCCCTAGAGGTGCGTTGCTATCAGGAGATGACAATAATCAGGGCACCTATGGGATTCCCCATCCTGCAACACCCCTCACCCACATCACACTCCTTACACTTTCCCTCCACCTCCACCTCCCCCACCCCCAGGAAACATGGCGAATGATATCAATCTACCGATATTTAGAGGACACAGATTAGAGGATCCTTAGAAATTATAGTTTGTAAATGAAGCTATATGGAAAGAAAGAAAAATTAATGATGACGATGTGAAGAAGGTGCAGCTTGTCACAAAATTGCAGGAAAGAGCATTGGCATGGCACTTGAAGTATTTTATGACAAATCAAGTTGCTTCATTGGATGAAACAAAAAAAGCACCGACTGCAGAGTTTACGAAGCCAAAATCGTAGTCGCAATGTATTACAAAACTAAATAAGATTAAGCAAATGGTAAATGAGTCTATGTGGGAATTAGAAAAAAGTTTCAAGATGTTAATGGGCCAAGTAATATTTCAAATCCCTGAAGAACAACATGAGGAGTGGTTTATAGTTGTGTTATTGCCACAGATTAGGCTACCTTTGACACAACATAAGATATCAACATAGGATAAAGCTCTGGAAATTGTGATGAAGCTAGAAGCTTTGCTGGTGGGAGATACTCATTCAGGAGTACAACAGATTCACAACCAAAAGCAATGCATTTGGAGTTACAATATTTGAAGAAGGGTAAGGAAGTCAAGTCATAAATTCTATTAGAAGGAGTACCCATGTTTCATACTTTTGATGGACCCTACTACACGAAAAATGAGAAATACATGAAAACGTGATTGCAAATGATCACGTTTTTTCATGTATTTATCATTTTTCATGTAGTAGGGTCCATCGAAAGTATGCAACATGGATACTCCTTGGATGACGAATTGAATTTATCATCTAATGAGTACTCCCACTTGAAATTTGAGTAAAACATTAGGGTGATAAGTTGAAAAAGTAGTTTTATTATTTTATTATTTTTTAATCTTTTTGCTTTTTTACCCCAAAATGGTGAATCGTCCCCCATGGTTGACATCATCATCTTGAATCCTATTGATTCTTATAAAGTTTATTTTGGTTGTACATTTTTCTTAGGAGTCCCATTTTAGACCTCAAAATTTCTCTAGTGCCTCTATACCCATCAGAAGGAGCATGGTATACAGAGCCTTCCCGCGATGATTACTGCGATGCAGACATTGATAATACCTACAAGATCAAAACTAAGGAAGAAGATTGGATTAATGACACTGCAGATGGAAGGATAAGCTGGGAGAAAGATAGTTCTTGTATTTTTGACTCTGATGAAGAACTGGAAAATTGGCAGAACATATTCCATGAAGTCTCTACAAGAAGATGTAACATAATTACAAGATCACTTTGCTGCATAACTTCAGAGGTATGTAATTTTCCGTATTATGATGGGATATGAGATGTATGTGTTTTTCTTGACGAATTTGAAAAGGAAGTTCTGGAAGAACAAAGGTTCCAAGCATTGGATGTAGCTTTCATATCTAAACCTACTAGATGGTGGGGAAATCATAAAGAAAATATCGGAGGTTGGAAGGAATATCGCATATTAATGAAAATTACATTTGGCCAAGTAAAGACCATAATTGAATAAAAATATGATGGAAAAGAGGATCCCGGGGAGAATATGTCTCATTGGACTAAGTTTTGGGGTGAAGATCCATAGCCATAGTAGGTACATATATTTTTCCACACATTGGACCTGATACCTATGAACTAGTATCTTGAGAAAAAGTTGTGCCATGGAATGATGAGCTGGAAAAATTTGTTGAAGGGTTCCTACTGACATTTACTTTTGAGTATGACTATCAAAGCATTGATGAAGCCCTTCAAGAAGTCAGAGCAAGGATTTTTATGACTACTACTGCACCAACTTGGATACATCCAGATTGGGCCATGTAGTTGGAGCATGCGCTAGAATTTTATAATGTGGTAGTAGAAGAGGCGGATGAGGATCCAAGCATTATTGATATCCCAAATTTAGAAGGACATCGCGAAGTTGTTGGTCCAAAGTCAAAAATCCCTCACTTAATGCAGCCTGTGAAGATGGGAAGGTGAATATTGGGTCAAAAGAAAAATCAAAGTTTGCATTGATTGGATATTATTAAGACGTAGACACAGTTAGCAAAGTTTCAATTTTTTTACATGAGTATCTAGAGCTCTTTCCTACGAAGTTTTTTGAACTGGAGGGGATAGTAGGAGACATCGAAGTTATAAGAATTACTCTGAAACCATATGTGAAGTCGGTAAAACAATCTCCATATATATTAAACCCGAAATACAAAGAAAAAGTGAAAGTGGGGTTAGAAAATATGATCAAGGCAGGGATCATCGAACTAGCTGAACAATTTGAATGGGTAAGTCCTATGGTATTTCATGAGAAGAATACAAAGCATGAAATCTGAATATGTTTGGACTTGATGAAATTGAATGATGCATGTGTACATGACCCTTTCCCCACACCATTCACCGATAAAGTGTTGGAAAATGAAGGAGGACAGGAGGCTTACTCTTTCACAAATGGTTTTTCGGTTTACCATCAGATCAGGATTTCATCGGAAGATCAACATAAGACAACGTTTGCTATAGAGTGGGGTTGTTACCAATACATCGTGATTCCTTTTGGGTTGAAGAATTCTCCTGCTATCTTTTCTAGAGTTGTAGTCGCAACTTTTAAGGAGTATATACACAAATTTCTAGAGGTTTACTTTGATGATTGGATTGTTTTTGGGTTGTTGAAAACACATGTATCGAGCTTGAGATTGATGTTAGAAATTTGCAGTCAATATCAGATATCGTTGAATTTGAAGAAGTGCATATTTTATGTACCTTTTGGTATAATATTGGGGCATGTTGTTTTCAAGTAGGGATTGATGGTAGACCCTGCAAATATAGCTTCTATTGTGAGCCTGGAGCCACCTAAGATAGTGAAGCAACTATGCACAACACTTGGACATACTGGCTACTAAATAAAATTTATAAAGGCATATGTGCAAATAATTGTTCCAATGGAGAATTTATTAAAGAAGGATGTTACTTTTTGTTTGGATGAAGAATTAAAAAATAGCCTCGACATACTAAAGGAAAAGATGAAAATTGTGCTGATTCTAGTTTTTCTAGAATGGAATAAGGAATTTCATGTACATGTTGATGCCTCTTGCATAGCATTGGGTGGATTATTGATGTGGCCAGGAGAAGGAGATATTGATCACCCCATGGCTTTTGCAAGATGGAAATTTTCCAAGGTAGAGACGAACTATTCTACGAAAAAAATAGAGGGGTTGGCTATGGTTTATGCATTACAAAAGTTCAGGCACTATTTGTTGGGGGCACGCTTCAAGATGTTCATGGATCACTTTGCGCTGAAGTATTTAGTGAATAAGCATGTTCTAGGAGGAAATATTTTCCGGTGGTTGTTATTGTTTCAAGAGTATGACTTTGAATATATAGTCAAACTAGGGAGATTGAACGTTAGACTTGAGCATTTGTCAAGGATAGAAACATGTGAAGAATCCACAAGCATTGAGGAGAACTTACTTGATGTGTAGTTGTTCGTAATCAGGGTTTCATATGATCACTTCACGAATATTATTTAGCTTTTGGCTATAGGAATGGCGCCTGCAGAGTACACTACGCAATAGAAGAAGGATATGGTAATCAAGGAAACTAATTTTTCACTAACTGCAGTACATTTGTATAAGGATGGACAAGACGAAATACTGTGCAGATATGTCTATGAGCACGAAAGGCAGCATAAATTGGCAGAAGATCATGGAGGATTTGCAGGAGGCTATTATGCAAGGAATTGCACTGCGCATAATATTTTGAAAGCTAGGTTATGGTGGCCCATGTTGCATAAGGATTCCAAGGAATATTGTAGATCTTGTGATGCATGCCAAATAATAGGAAGATCGTCTAGAAAGGATGAAATGGCCTTGAATCCACAAGTAATGTTGTAGGCATTTCGGGTGTGTGATAGTGATTGTTGATCGTTAGATTTGATCAATCTAGATCTAACAGATGGGCCAATGGGAATGAACTGTCGGGGAGTAGATGGGCGTGGGGCCCATATTTAAGTTATGCGATGGGGTTTATAGAAAGGTTTATTTGCATGGGGTCAGGAGTTTATGATAGGCGGGATATAATAAATGGGTCCAAAATATATCACAGCTGGGCAATTTAAACTTCTAGGTAAAATAAAATATGGGTTAGGAAATATACATATGCGGGAATTATTTTAATACGGGATAAAGGCATTTAGGGGATTTAATATAATAAAGTTTAAACTAAAATTATTATATGGGCAGGATTGTAAAAATATGCTAAGTTTTTAATGTAAAATTGATATCAGGGATGGATAATTTCATAGTGGGACCCAACATAAAATTTAATCATTCATACTTAGGATATTTGTATGTTTTGGGGTATTATGAATGAAATGGAAATTAATAAAGGGATTTTACTTTTCCAAAGGAAAATATGCATTTTAACTCAGGAAAAGGGATTTTTTGTAGGGGAAAAAGAGTGAAGTAAGGGGAAAGAATAAAAATGAAGGGGAAGAGGTATTTTTACAAGGGAAATGATTTTGAAGGAAAATTAGTAAATATGAAATGACCAATTTCTACTATACATGCCTTGTGAAGATTGCTTCTACCTACTCATCATCTATCCTAACGTTTTTCTTCATTTCTTTGGGTGCATTAGAGCTTGCAGGCCCTTATTATTTTTCTTTTAACAGAAAACTATCTAATTCTAACCATATTACTTCCAAGGGCTTAGATTAAACTGTTGAGCTCCTTATTATTACCTACCTAACTACTAATATGCCAAGATTAAACAGTTTCTCTAGATCTTTATTCTCTATCTATCAGCATGAAATTTAAAGCATGAAAGGTCAAGATTAAGCAGTTTGACCTTTATGGATTGTGGCATTTTTTTACAAGCTCCACCCAATCTTATTTTGCAAAGTAAAGTAAAAAGTAGTGACATTTAAATTTGCATCACTTTTATGATCTATTTTTATCTCTTTTTTGTTGGGGTTCATTTTTAATATTCTTTTTTATCTTTTTTCTTTCAGTCCTTTGATTTTTCTTTTAGCACTTTTACCCTCTCTATATTTTTTATTTTTAATATCGGAAAAAAAAAATTGCAGAAAGAAAAGTATGTACATATTACAAGACTAATCAAATTCAATTCAAAATTATGAATCCTATTATTATAGGACCCTAACAATGGCTCCACATGGGGATGGCATTTCCTGGTGAAATTTCAAGAACTTTAAGATCAGTAGCCTTGAACTTTGAATGTGATGGCCTTGAAACTATTTTCTGAGCTCTGCATTATTCATACTTATGATATTTTGTCTTTCAAAGCTTAGGGCCTTCTCTCTGGGCTTCAACTTTGTAAGAAAAACATCCAATCCAATCAAAATTATGCAATGTTATGTACAATGAGAAATGTAAACAAAGTGAACTATTGTTATTATGGGGAATAGTAATGCTTCAGCATTCTACCATTGATAGGTCCACCTGGCAGATCTGATCCATCCAACTCCTTCAAAAAGAATGCATTGTTACCTCTGTAACCATAAATAACATAGGGACCTTTCCATAGGAAATAAAATTTACCATGTTTACCTTTCTCTTCTCTTCTGGAATCCCACTTAAGAACTTTGTCACCTATCTAAAAATAATATTCCTTTGTCTTCTTGTCAAATATATTTTTAATTTTATCTTGGACAACTTGTGACTTGAGATAGACTTCTTCCCTGGTTTGCTGCAAGTGTATGGTATGATTTATCCTTCTCTGGATATCATTAGTTTCTACCTGCAATTCTTGGTTCATCTTCATCATTGGTACTCCTAAAGAGGATGGAAAAACAACATCCATCCTATGTACAAGTTGATAATGGGATGTACCAATGGACTTCTTTGTGGTGAGTATGTCTGCCCATAAGAAATTAACTAACCTTTTGTTCCAGGTCTTTTTATTGTCTTCTAGAAGTTTCTTGATGATATTAACAAGGCTTTTATTGGATGATTCGGCAAGACCATTACCTTGAGGGTAATAAGCAATGGAATGGCCAAGGCTAATGTGGTATTTGTTACAGAAATAAATCATTTTATTATGTAGAAATTTATATAACTGATATGTTATACATCCGAGATTTTCCTGATCACACACTATTTGACTTCATGCACAATACAGAATCTCTTCTACCATTGATCATTAATTGCGGAAATAAAAACAATCACATGTGCACATTAAAACCATAAACATTCACACATATGAACACAGTATTTTATGGGAAAGCTTAAAGCTAAAAACACCCAACTATCTGTATATTATATGTCATAGAGATCATGTAACAATCATTATACAAAGCTCCACACAAGCTCTCAGTACAATCTCCAATTGCTACACACTAATCAGGTCTGATCTAGCAAAACAGATGCTCCAATCTCTGCCACCTGCTAGCCTGCCTCTACTGCGCAATCACTGCTAAAGAATGGCTCTGAATGAACTCGAATTGGTCCAGCCTTGCTCACGCAATCTTCATTGGCATCTCCAACCACTGTGTGTTGCAAATCATGCAACACTATAGTCACAACTGATATTCACACTGCTCTTTCACCTACCTCTTCACTGGTCTCCACTGAAAATGTCCATGCACTGTAGTTAACTGATGTATTATTTAGTTGATTAATGAGTTAATAATTAGTGAATTAATTAATAATTAATTCACACCACTCACTAGTGTATCAATCAGTTAGACTAGATACAACTAGCTCAACTATGTTTAACTCAGTTAAACTGAACACAACTCCACCAACTACCTCAATAACTCCACCAAAATCTGTCACATGAGTTCTAACTGAAGTATCCATGCAATAGCTCCACATAACCCTCAGGAATAGTGTAATTCCTTCTGTTAGCTCCTGTGCCACATTTTTGCACTTAACTGAAGTGCTCCAAGAGAATAAGATAATGTTTATAGTCCAAAAATTATTAAGAGCTAATAATACTCGACATATCTATTTTTAGACTAACAGTCTAAAAATAGACTCCGCCCAATATGTCTAAAAATAGAAGTCCATCTATTTTTCCAACTTGACCAACCATCCACAAATAGCATCCTGCAACTCATAGAATATGATCGACATGTCTAAAAATAGATTTGCGCCAAAAATAGCCTGGGGCCCACTTAGTGAAGGTGACTCTTTTCACTAAGCTCATCATCTTGTTGCAATCTCAACATCTTAGACTTTAAAGCAGCTGCATTATCAGTAATGAGCTTTTGGGGGCATCCAAATCTAGACAGTATATTGTTTTCCAAAAATGAGATTATGAAAGAATCAGTGGCTTGCCTAGATGTAATGACTTCTATCCACTTGGTAAAATAGTTTGTGGCTGTCAAAATCCATTTGTGTTGGGCTGAGGATGGTGGGTGAATTTCACCAATGAATTCTAGACCCCATTTCTAAAATGGAATTTCTATGGAGATGGGTTTAACGGGTAAAGGTAATAGTTTTTTCTTCCCTTCAAAGATCTGGCATTTGTGACAGAAGGTCACATACTTTCTTACAACTGCAAAAAGTGTAGGCCAGTAAAAACTAGCCCTCAAGATTTTATCTGCATTTGAATTCCAGTAAAGGTTTCCTCCACAGTCACCTGCATGAAATTATTCCATAACTTTATCAGCTTCATCTTTAAGCAAACAATTCAATACAATTCCATCATGATCTTTCCAAAACAAAGCATTATCTATGATACAAAATTTCATTTCCTTTAACTTTAAAAATCTAGCTTTAGTTCTTGAAAATCCAGGAGGAGCTTGTAACTTTAGTAATACAAATATGATATCTGTATACCATGGTGAATCTGAAAAAGCTTCACAGATCTGTGGAGTCGCCATCTCTTCCTGATCATCTAATTGGGAAATAAAATTTCTATATAAGGCATGACAGTTTGATTCAACCATGAGTTTGGCTAAACCTTGGCCTTTAATGAGTTTGGTGGGCTTAATTTCCATGTCATATTCCAAGATGGTGGCAATCCATTTTCCTCTCTTACCATCAGGACCATTCTGAGTCAGAATGTCCTTCACTACTAAATTTGGAACATATGCTATGATGTGTGAATACAAGATGTACACTCTAAAGTCTTTGATAACCTTTACTAAAGCTAGTGCCTGCTTTTCCATTATGTTATATTTCAGTGTAGCATCTCTTAGTGATTTTCTGAAAAAAGAAATGGGTTTTTCATAGCCCTCATCATTCTTCTGCAATAAGACTACAACAAGAGTATGACTTGAAGCAAAATAAAAAATAATAAAATATTTTTGAAATCAGGACTTATTAGGACTGGTGTTCTTGTAAGGGCTTGTTTGATTGATTCAAAGGATTTCTTGGCCTCTAGTGTCCATTTAAGTGTCGAGTCTTTATTTAACATGTTATTCAATTCTCTAATTATTTCTGCTAAGTTTGAAATGAATCTCCTAAGAAAAATATTTTACCTAAGAAAGCCTGCAATTCCTTAATATTCCTAGGATGGCTTATGTTCAAAATGGCCTCTATTCTAGTTGGGTCTATCCTAATTCCCTCTTTTGAGATTATATGCCCTAATAGTTTACCTTCTTCAATTCCAAAGAGATTCTTTTTGGGATTCAAAGAAATACCAAATTTCTTGCATTTGATAAACACTTGTCTCAGATGATCTAGATGTTCATTGTTAGTTTTTGAAAATACAATTATATCATCTAGATAAATTACAAGAAAATCATGAATTTATTTGGCAAAAGCTATATCCATAACTCTCTGGAAAGTGTCTCCTGCATTCATTAATCCAAAAGGCATTTTCAAATACATGAAAGTACCCCAAGGAGTAGTAAATGTTGTCTTTGGTTGGTCTTCTGGTTGAACTAAGATCTAATTATACCCATAGAATCCATCAAGCAACGAAATTCTAGATGAACCAACCACCCTCTGTAAAATATGATCCATCTTGGGGAGAGGGTAGTTATCTTTTAGGGACATCTTATTTAAATTTCGGAAATCAACACAAAGTCTAATTTCCCTTGTTTTCTTCCTAGTGGGAACTAAGTTTGAAATCCAATCATAATATTTGATAGGTGCAATTATCTGAGCTTCATACATTCTCTTTAACTATTTTTCAACCAAAGGCATTAAAACTGGATTGATTCTTCTAATCTTATGTTTGCAAGGTTTTTATTTTCTTTGATAGGTATTTTGTGTTTTATTATGCTAGTGTCATAAGATTTTATATCTTCATAACTCCATGCAAATACATCCTGAAATTCCTTAAACAAAGCTATGTATTTCAAATTTTCTTCTTGAGGTAATGCTTTGGAAAATTGAGGAGTTTTGGCCTTTGTTCTATTCCTATAATGCATTCTTCTATATCTGATCTTAATGGTTCCATCTTTGGTTTTCTTGCAACGTCATTTGAATCAAAAATATCTTCTAATGGGGCTAATCCCTTAGGTAAAAAGTTATTCTTAAGGTTTAAAATTTCATAATCATCATCTGTTAATTCTTCAATTTCTACCTTTTCTAGTTTATCTATTTCTACTTGAGTAAATTTAGTGGGTTCAGTAAAATCTAAATTATTTACATCTATCTCATTGTCTATTTTATCATCTAATGTACAATTTGTATCTATATTACAATTCTGGAATTCTCCCTCAGCATTCATAAAGTGATATATTTGAGTATCCTGTGTGAAAATTTTCCAATATTTTAAGTTGTCTGGTATAGTGGGCTTGTGTCTTACCTCTGTTGTATATTGGTGATTTGGTTGAAAAGGCGGATTGCAGGTACTAGAAAAAGTTGTGAAACTGTGTGCTTGTGTGTTTTGTTTTCTAGGAATTACAGCAAAGTCACACTCCAATAATTCTTTAATTAGATCTAAAACTGTTTCTTTGTATTGGCTTAATCTAGGATTATATACAAAATATTCTCCTCTAATTTGTTTTACAATTAAGTCAGAGTCTCCCATGATAGAAACTCTTTTACCTCCTAAATTTCTAACAATCTATAGTCCTAAAATCAAAGCCTCATACTCTGTCATGTTTTTGGTACATTTGAAGTTTAATCTAAAGGCATGACCTTATTAATGATTGTTTTCCATGTTAAGAATCCAAACTCCTACTCCTACTCCTAATTTGTTCATTGAGCCATCAAATTCTAGGTGCCACATTGATTCATGAAATATGTTCTCATTGTTTGGTTCTCTCTTTTTCTGTTTTAAAGTTGCATTGTTCTCTATGCCAGTTTCCAAATTACATAAAATGAAAGAGTCCATATCATTAGGTGTAGAATAAATGGGATAATTTCGAGGTCTTTCTACACTACTGACCATGTACTTCATTAGTCTCTCTGTAAAGTTTCTTGGGTTGACCAGATACTGAAACAATGGCATAAGACATGTCTAATTGTAGAGATCCCTGCAGTTTTTCTCCCCATGAGCGAGATAATAGCATTCCATACTTTGGAGGGACTTAAACTACTACAATATCCATGACTATACTTTTTCCAAGGTATTGGACTAGAGTGACACATAAATCTTTGATTAAGCCTACACATTTCACTTTGTTGGAATCAAATGAGAAAATATATTTATAAGGTCTAGTGATGTCTAAATTCAAAGTTTACATAATGGCTTTTGGCATTAAATTATGTGAGGCTCTTGAATCTAGCATAGCATTACGTAAAATTTGATCATGAACAATCAAGCTAATGTAGAAAAGAGGAACTCCTCCTCCTTGGTTTTTTCCATTTACCTCAGGACCAAATATTAGTTATAGTTGGTCATCACTCAAATTAACAAAGTCTTCTCCTTCATTCATGTTTAATGTGTCAGCGATGTGTGATTTGTATAAATCATGCTTAACCAATTATGTTAAAGGAATAGGTATCTTCAATTTGGAAATTTCAGTTTGGATGTTAAATGGTGCTTGTGTTTTTCCTAACTGAATGACTTCTTCTTTACTAACTGTAGTTTGAGTGTGTTTCTCTTCTTTTTCTACAGTTGGTTTTTTTGTTTGTGTTTCCACTGTCTTGTTGTTTTCTATTTTTTTCAGGGACAGTTTGAGTTGCAATGGTAACTTTGGCAATTTTGGAAGTTTCAGCAACTATTTTGGTAGCAGTTGTTTTAGGATTAGCTGATTTTGGATCAGCAGCAGATGTTTTTGGATCAAAATTTGTTGTTTTAGAAGAATTTGTTGTCTTAGCAGCAGCATATTTTTAAGGTTCAAGTGATGTTTGAACATCAATATCTGTAATGTCAACTATTTTAGCAATGGGTGCAATTTTTGGACTAGAAATTTTCTGATTAGGACTTGAATTTTTCTATTTTGAACTAGAGTTTTGTTGGGTTTCTCTAGGGAGTATTTGTAATACCTTGGTTGTAGGAGCTTCTACTGTTTTCTTTGTTTGATTTTGAGAAGATTTATTATTAGGGGCCTCTACATTTTTCTAACTTCTATGGTTATATTGCTTGTGAACTTCATTAATGGCAAACTCATAACCTTGCTTATAATCAAAAGACTCTCCAAATTCTAACTATAATTGTTGTAATTCATATAATTTATGTTCTTCTTGTGTAAGAAAAATAGTATTATCATCGCTAATTCCCATTATATTAATCTGTGTGTCTTCATCATCTTCATTTTGGTGAGAACTTTCAGCATAGTTCTCTTGGAAAGGTGGTCTTATTGTTTGATCACGTGTTGATTCTCTAGATTTACCAATGTTGGTGTTTTTTCTAAAGTTGGGATTTCTTATTTGAGGGCCTTGTTGTTGATTATCCCACTGTGGTTTCCTTTCCATAATTTCTAGTCTATCCATCATTTTCTCCATGGCTTTTTCTAAACTATCTATTTTGTTATCTAATGTAGATTTTTCCTCTTTTATTGTTACCCTTCTTTCATTTCTCATTCTTGATCTCTTGGCTAACAAATTGGCTTCTACACTAAGTGCTATGTTTTGCATTTATTATAGTGTTTCTAGTTTCCTTTCCCTCAATTGGTATGACATATCCATATAAAAACCATTAGGAAATTTAAGTAAAGCTAGATCTGTTGGGGGTTCAATATTTACTGGAATAGCATTGTATATACTGTTGAATCTAGTACAATAGTCTTGAACTGGCTCATTAGGTCTTGTTTTTATGTGTTCATATTTAAACAAATTTGTAAAGGATTCTTCGTTTTCTCCCATCTATTGATAAACAATCTATGGAAGGCTTCTAAATCAGCAATATGAATTTCAGGTAAAGCTTTAAACCATTTTTTTACTTCTCCAGTTAAAGTTTGGGAAAACAGTCTCATTTGGACATGAAATTCATCAATTTCATGGAGTTCAAAATAGTCAGTCATTTTGTTAACATGTTGTTATGCAGTGTATTGACTAGTTCCATCGAATTGAGGTATTTTTTTTTATAATCTTGGGGCATGTTATGTAACTACCCTGGTAGGACCAAAGGAGCATATCTGACAGCCATAGCTAAGATTCTAGCTAGGCTAGCAGGTAAATGTGTGGTACTTTGTGATGAGGTCAAGGTACTTGCAGATGAGGTTGGGACACTAGAAGATGTACTTGGAAATGTGGTTGAAGTGTTTGAAAATGCAGCAGCAGTGCTAGAAGATGAACTTGCAGTATTTGGGGATGGAAATAAAACTCTAGGTTGTAGAGAAAGCTTAGGAATGAAGGATTTTGTGGAATGAGGTGTAGTGGAAACAATCGATGAGGTGGTACTAAATAAATTTGAATTTATAGACTAAATGACTGGTAGAAGGCTTAGGGGTATAGGCACACAAAGCAGTCAATTCAACTTAATGTTGAAAATAAGTTTCATCAATTTCCTTAATCAAAGTTGCAGTTAAAGCATCAAGTTTATCATAAATTTATAGAGCTTTTTCATCTGAATCAAATGAAACAGTTTCGTTCTTAGTTTCAATAAATGAAATGAAATCAGGATCTATTACACTATTATATATGTCACTTTCTAATTTAGTTTAAAACAAAGATTGCTCAAAATCTAAATCAAATTCGATGTCTTGTAAACTTGATAATTTATTGGGAAGAGAATTTGCCTTGATTAATGGATTTTTATTACCTAAACTTTCTACTTTTTTTTTCTTTAAAATTCTGTCAAGATTATCTACTATTACAGCAGGTTCTGGATCTAGATTAGACCTGGTATAGTAGATACTTCTGGAAGCCAGAATTTCAGTTTTTTAATGAAAAGTTTACTTAACAACCCTTTAAAACAATCTTAAGGTGAAAAGGTAAGTAAAATTATTTCCTTTAAGGTTTATTTTAAACATTGAGGACTGGTTAGTTCCCCAGTATGGTCGGCAGAATGTTGTCACTCCAATAATTCTCAAGGGTTGTTTATATTTTGGTTTAAGAATATTAGAGGTAACCGCAAAACTACTTTTGAGCCTTAGGATCTAACCTTCCTAATGCTCAGAGAGGGCTCTCTCTATATGATTTATCTTTGTTGATTTTAGTTTATTTTAGGCTATTTATGTAGGATTACTTGGGATTTTGATTTTGGATTTGGTTTGGTGGTGGAATCACTGGTTCAGATGGATAGGTGTAGGTCTGAATTACATTGGGATAATGGATTCAATGTATCAAGCAGTCAGATCAGAATCAAGGCTCTAAAAGGAAGTGTTCACAAAGAAAGATAGCTGAGTAACTTCATATCCTTAGGCTGATCATGAAAATGGTTTCAATTGGGATGAGAGAGCAATTAAGGGTTCTCAGATCTGGATAATGAGTGAAAATACAGAGGTCAATCGAAACTAGGGAGAAATTAAGAATTCCCTAATCTAGATATCAGTAGAAAACATGAAAATGATATAACAGTTAAAAACAAAGTGTTTTTAAACATATTATGAAATAGCAATCGTGTTATACATTTAGATTTAGAAAAACATTCAAGTATATGTGAAAACTTTAGATAAAACAAAGAACAATTGAGAATACTTCACTGAAGTGGCCCAACACATTAATCCTGTAATACGATCACTTTATTTATCAATCCAGTCTATTGACTTGAAAATGGTACAAATAACCCTCAGGTTTCAGCTTAGTACAACTATAGAAATGTTTAGCAATTCATCCACACTCAATACTTCAAAATGTGAAGTATTTATACAAAAACTCTTATAAACTATCCTAAAACAAACTTAGGAATTATTCATGGAAAAATAAATATCTTCATGCAAGAAGATAGAGACATCTATCTAACTAATGCAAGTTGTCTCTACTTTTATTGAATTTGCTACTCGTTGTCTTGGATTTGTTGTTGATTTGTCTCTTTGTTGTTTGCTCAACGAAGGCTGCAGGAGAGTGTCCTTTACGTTGGTTGGCTTTAACTTTCAACTCTGTTTTTACTTTAGCCTTTTGAGTTTTACCTGATACTCTTTAAACTCTGATACTCTTTGACTATAACTGTTGTTTTTAATGCAAACTGTTACTGTTGTTCTATAACTATAAAAACTACCTGCTCTATTTACCTTTTTCCTGACTGTTATGTTTCTCATTTGACTGCCCTATTTTACTATTGTTCTTTCACAGTAAATTAGTCAATTTCTCCCAATTATCTGCCTCTGGTAACTTAATTTTCACCATCCTTTTGAATATCTCATCTGCCTTTGTATATTTTGAAAAAGTGGGCTTGTTGATAAATAGGTGTTTTACCTCATGTTATAGGTAAAAAAATATTTTTAAAACTCTTGTAGAGAACTTTCGCTGTTGGAATTCCTTGTGAAGAAGGAAGGTCAGCTTGATCCTTGGCCACTTCTCTCATTTTCTTATCATAATCCTCTTGTTTCATCGATTTGTCATGAATAACCAGAGGATTTGGCAGGCCTTTTTGTCTCAAACTGTCATACTTCATCATAAATCTAGTTATGCCAAGCTCCATGTTTTGGAATTTTTCTTCAAGTTGAATCATTAAACTCCTTTTTGAAATTACGCTTCTGACTTCAAGAATGGTATCTGTCCTGTCACTAATTCCAATTTCTTCTAGTTCCTGCTTATTCTTGGAATTAAGGAACTTGATGATTTCATTTGCCTCTTCTGGATTTTTTCCAAGATCTTCTTTTATTTTTTGGATGGCTTCACCTATTGCTTTGATGAGATCTTTTTGTTCATAAATAACCTGGATTGATGGCCAAATACCATTCACAGATTCAATGGTATTGGCCCATAGCTATTGTTTGGCTTGTGCCATTGGTTCTTTCAGTGTTAGATCTTTCTATAATTTCTTCAATTTCTCTATCAACCTGTTTGCTTTTTGTTCTTCATTCTTGTGCATAATCTGAGCAAGTTTCTTTTCATCCTCAATACTTTTTAGCTACTCTTTAAGTCTATTGATTTCATTTGTCTCAATAGACATTTCCTGCATTGCTTTTACTAACTTACTTGCCTCATCATTGGGATGTCTTGTTGATGTAGATGATTCTACTGTTGAAGTTGTTGCTGATGTGACAGGAAGTGTTGTAGCCATTGGGACTGAAGGGGCCAATGATTCTGCTAATGTAGAAGGCATAGCTGTTGTGACTACAAGAATAACAGTGACAGGAACTTCTTATGATCTGGCATTTTTCTCCTGGACCAGCTTGTCCATTTCATTTTTCATTTCTTTTATTTGGGCAGTTAATTGAAGAATGAGATTCATCATCTCATCTTTCTAGTTTGCATCATGTAATACTTCATTTTCCTGAGGATGTTCAGTAGGAGGAAGTTTTGGTTGCTTCTTTAATGCAGAAATGTATGCATCCTTCTTCTTTATCAGTTCATCTACAACTTTGACATTATTAGGATCATATCCTACTTCTATAATCAAATCTTCCAGTGATTTGATTCTGTTATCCTTAGCCTGTGAGGATGCATTTTCTAATTTGAGTTGATCTCTCATGTTCCCAAGAGTGTTTTGCAGCTTCTATACACTCATGGCTTTCTTTGTCATGGTTGAATAAAGTATTTCACCAGCTTGTTTGTGAAATTCTATCTGATCAATTGGATTAATATCTTCTGCTTGAACTTCATATGATGTCTTTTTATAAGCAGCTGATGATTTGGGATGCTTGACTTTTGGCTGTAGGAAGGTCATCTGCATTTTCCTAGTTTTGTAGTCAAATGCAGAAAGTAACCTACTCTAATCACTGGGTGACTGCTTCCAGTATTGTGTGTATGTATCAACCTTTAAGGCTTCATTTTTTTATCTTTATTTCTTTGTTTTTCTGTATAATATCCATATCTTTGTCTGCTGATTTTCTGGATGAGGAGACTTCAATATTGTGTTGCTTCTAAATCATCTAAGTTTTTTATACTGAAGGCCAGTGTGTTTCTTCAGAAACTGCAGGAGGAGCATTGTCTTTCACCACTGCATTTGTGTCAATTACATCAATTGTTTCCACTTCCTCATTTACAGGATTTAATTTTGGCTTCTTCCTGTACATCAATTTAAATTTGGTTTCAGTGGTAGTCTCTGCAGTGTATGATCCTTCTTATTTATTTCTTTCTGAGTTCCTATCTTCTTGGGATGGACTCTGTAAGATTTGACTAGTATCACCTTGCTTATCTGCCTCTGTCAAAGTGTTCTCCAACCATTCAGATTGATTGGAATATTTCTCAATGTCTAGCTTGGACTCATGTACATAAGGAGTTAATTTACATTTAACTCTCAATTTTCTTATTACTCCTAGAGGATCATAATACCACTCAAAACTCTGACTGAACTTAAACTCCTGCAAATGTTTTTCTGCCTGTGGGCCTGCATCTCTACTGTTACAAATGAAAGGGCCAACTTGATTTTTTATTTTGAACTATGTTTTATCTTTAACTGCCAAGAAATTAATTGCATCAAAATTAAGGATCTACCTGATATACTCAAATGAAAATAACCTCATTGGGAGGTATTTGGGCAGCTTATATGGAAGAATATTAGATCCATATACCCTAATTTCTGTGTGGTTTTGATATAGGTACCAATCTTATGTCCTATTGTGCTCTGATAATTGCGGGACCTTATTAATTTCCTCGCTGACTCTTGGTTGAGTGCTTCTATTCAGCATGTTGACCATTGGATGGATGAAAGAGTCAATGAAATCTATATATGTGAATTCAGTGGAGTCTTTCCTTAGTAAGGAAGTCCAAACTATAACTGACTATGGATTACCTTCAACATCAAGTTTTTGAAGGTTGATTGAAAAATTCTCAGAGTGGAAGTATAAAAATATGTGGAATAAAACTGAGGAATACTTGAAGACGCCTTCTTCAGGCATTTAAACAAGGTTTTCATGCATTGTGTCAGCAAGGTACTGAGAAAAATTGAAAATGGTAGTAGGAGGTTGACCAGGTGTGAAAGTGGACAGGAAACCCAACACTGAAGCATCAACATGCTCATCTGTAAAATAACCCAAAATAAAAGACAACATGCTAATGATATGTCTGGTTCTCTTCAGAAAATATTGCAGATGGGTAAGGAGGATTGGTCTAGGGAGTCTCTATAGATGAAGCAATGAATGTCTGAAATATTTAGAACCTCTTGGGGAAGTCCAGATTCAGGTATAATTGTGTAAGGGCCTCAATAGAAATATGAGTTTCATCTCATCTAGGTTGGATCTGCAGCATTTGGTTAATTGACTCAGTTGTGAGGGTGAACAAGATTTATTTTCTAGGGGTTATAATGGCTCTCTGATCAGGGAAATAGCAATATTGACAAAGTCTGATCACTTTTGGGCACTAGAAAGTCTGTGGGACAACATACTTTGGCAAATTAGACTCCCAAATGAAAAATTCATCATCTTGGTCAATGGATTTATCATGGCTCCAGCAGTGGAGCTCAAGAAGATTAAATTCAGTGAGAGGGTCACGAATTTTAAAATCGTTGTCAGCTAAAGGAGTGTGTTCCACATCTACAACTGGAGGTTGCATGGATTTATAGTTATAATACCTTTGGAAGCCATTGTTTGTTATTTTTTATCAATTGATTACTCTTTTGACTTAGAAGAACAGATTTAGGCCTTTAGGAGCACCTCTGAAAGATAATTACAGTCTCCAGAAGGGTTTGAAATGAAACAAGGACTATTATGTAGTCTAAAATACTTCAATTGATCAAATTATACTCTTCTGTGTTCAAAAACCGTCTCAGGCCTTAGGAATTCTGTAAAATATGCCTAGGGCCTGCAGAAAAAGAATAGGGAAGCAACAGGGGTTTCTTCTCTAGGTCTACAAAACTTATAACATGTTCGATTACTGATTACTTCCTTTCTATAAGTATTGGCCTAAGCACTAAGAAATACCTAGAGAAAATAAGGATTTTAGTTTGCAGAAGGATTATGAGGTAGCGGAGGTTCTTTGAAGCTTCAGGGGTCTTTATACTGCTTCAAATCAGGTTCTACACTGGCTGTAGCAATAACAGGGTCGAATTTGGTTGAAGTCTGGCTTAAAATAGGGTCGGCAACTATTCTTTAGGTCGGCAATGGCTCTATTTGCGCGAGTTTGTAACAGAAATGGTGAAAAAGGTTGTAAAGGGAGGCTATATGGGTTTTTTAACCAACAATGATTAACATTGAATGCGCGGGTCATTTCAAATGGCAAGGTGGTTTGACAATGGGCGGAAATATTGTTGGGTGGTTTTCGCATCAACAGAAGGTGGTAGGTGGTAAAGTTTCTGAGGATGCGATCGAATGGAATTTTGACACGTATTCAGGAGCGGGGACACGAAAGCCATCCATTTTGAAAGGTATCGGGGTGGTTAAAAGTCGGGCTTTCGGGTGTGCGATAGTGATTGTTGGTCGTTATATCTGGTCAATCTAGATCTAGCAGATGGACCAATGGGAATGAATTGTTGGGGAGTAGATGGGCGTGGGGCCCGTGTTTAAGTTATGAGATGGGGTTTATAAAAAGGTTGATTTGCATGGGGTCAGGATTTTATGATAGGCAAGATATAATAAGTGGGTCCAAAACATATCACATATGGGGAATTTAAACTTATAGGTAAAATAAAATATGGGTTACGAAATATACATATGCAGGAATTATTTTAATACGGGATAAAGGTATTTAGGGGATTTAAGATAATAAAGTTTAAACTAAAATTAGTATATGGGCGGGATTGTAAAAATATGCTAAGTTTTTAATGTGAATTGATATCAGGGATGGATATTTTCACATTGGGACCCGACATAAAATTTAATCATTCATACTTATGACATTTGTATTTTTGGGGGTATTATGAATGAAATGGAAATTAATAAAGGGATTTTACTTTTCCAAATGAAAATATACATTTTAACTTAGGAAAAGGGATTTTTTGTAGGGGAAAATGAGTGAAGTAAGGGGAAAGAATAAAAATGAAGGTGAAGGGGTATTTTTACAAGGGAAATGATTTTGAAGGAAAATTAGTAAATATGAAATGACCAATTTCTGTTATCCATGCCTTGTGAAGATTGCTTCTGCCTACCCTCATCTATCCTAACATTTTTTCTTCATTTATTTGGGTGCATTTGAGCTTGCAGACCCTTATTATTTTTCTTTTAACAACAAACTATCTAATTCTAACATTATTACTTCTAAGGGATCAAATTAAATTATTGAGCTCCTTATTATTATCTACCTAACTACTGATCTGCTAAGATTAAACAGTTTGGCTAGATATTTATTCTCTATCTATCAGCATAAAATTTAAAGCATGAAAGGTCAAGATTAAGAAGTTTGACCTTTATGGATTGTGGCATTTTTTACAAGTTGCACACAATATTATTTTGCAAAGTAAAGTAAAAAGTAGGGGCATTTAAATTTGCATCACTTTCATGATCTATTTTTATCTCTTTTTTGTTGGGGTTCATTTTTTATATTCTTTATTATCTTTTTTCTTTCAGTCCTTTGATTTTTCTTTTAGGACTTTTACCCTCTTTACCTTTTTTATTTTTAATATGGGAAAACAATTTTGCAGAAAGCAAGGGATGTACATATTACAAGACTAGTCAAAGTCAATTCAAAATTATGAATCCTATTATTATAGGACCCTAACACAAACAACCCAGATCTACATGAACACTTCATTAACAGACAGTATACATATTGAAGAATTAATCAAACAACCTCTTCAGCAAGCTTTATAAAACCCTAACTTCCATACGCGCTTTTATTGAGACGAACCTGCATGTATATGCACTTTCACCGTGACGAACCAACGTATAGATCTATAAAATTCAGGACTGTGTAAAGTTTCGGATCAACAGACTTACTCAGATTATACCCTTCACTTCAGTAAGAATACGCCAGATCACAGATCTAAACATCTCACAAACAGATCAAGAAAATACATAGTCCTTTCACGTCTAGAGATCTTGATCCATCATTGTATGCATAGTTGCATCAATATTTCAGATCTTTTAATAAATTGGAACCCATTCCATGCAGATATACTTAAAAGTGGAGTATTCAATCAAAGCCCATCAACTTTCTCTCTTTGCACTATGATTGTATTCTCCTTATATAGTTTGAGTCTTTCCCAATACCATGAGCCAAAACCACACAATTTTCGATGGTATTCTTGGACGAAATGAAATAGACGACACAACGCTCAATATTGTGGGCTAAAACCATGGTAAGGACCCCTGGTATCATAAACTGAGTGCATAAGTACATATGTGACTTGGCTTCTTTGTACCCCCGTGAATATGCGACTTCTCTTCATCAAAATTGTGTATACTCTAATTCTGGATGTATATGCAGGTTGCCTTCATCAAACCTGCGAGCACACTCGAGTTGCCTTCATCAAACCTGCGTATACATTGTGAAATATTACCTTTATCACTTCTCTGTCACTGACTGGAATTCCTTTTTCTGTCACATCTGAACTGAAATGTAGATACATCATTTTTACATCTTTAACAAATAGGTTGCTATCAAAAAGGGCAACTCATCAAGTAGGTTTCCATCAAGGACAACATATCATCATATTACATCATAATGCCAACATTTACTAATGTTAGAAACAACGATTTTTTTTATTTTCACTATGTTATCAGTAGTAGATTGTATCAGAGTTTTCAGGAGCTCTAATACTTCACTAATTCGAGCCATTTTCTAGATAGCTCAAGCAAAATAATCTAAAGGCACAGGCTTCAACTAATAATGCACCTCAACTATTGTAGAATTTGTGCCTCTCTCACCCCACCATCTATAGAAAAGTCGCTCCTGAACCCATTGTTTCAACAATTATCCACAATTTTCATTCAAAAAATTCAAAAGGAGACCAAACTTATGCAGAGCATAAACCAGCTCACACAATCTTCAACATAAATGGCTCAATGCATATATAAAATCACATGGAAAGAGGCCTACCATATTAAGCTAAAAGACTTGTATCATGGCCTTCAAAAACAACATTGATACTTCTCATATAAAGATCTCAACATATACCATCCTCCAGCATACCATTAACGCAAGACTCATGCAACATATCATTACAAATTTTAAGGTTTCATACAGCTTACCATACCAATATTTTATGGGTTATCTTTCAGAGAGGAGGTTCACACAGAAATCATGAAAACCCTTGAAAACATCGTGTGACGGATGTGATGGAATTGATGGAATTCGATTGGGAGTAACTTTCAGTGTCTGGGAGCATGATTCCGCGTCCAATAATGTAATAATTGCAAAGGTGTGCCGACTACTCGGTGATCAGAGCCAAGTGTTCGGTGTGTCGACCATAGAAGAGGAGGTCGATGTCAACCAAATTCTAATGTGCAACCTCTATATCATCTCAGCACGTCCATGGAAATTGGATTATAGGCATCTCTCCATTTGAGTATCCATGAATAACAACAAATACGACGCCTTGAAATTCCTAAACATCGGCAAAGAGGCCATCGCAGCCGGAGACACAAACCGTGCCCACAAATTCCTACCGAAAGTCTGGCAAGTTTTATGGAGAGCCGAGACCAGATCTTAGATGAGTTGTGACTAAAATTTTAGATGGTAGACGAAACGCGCATCGAATAGAGGGTGATCACAGGCCGATGGGCTCGTTGTGTGCTGGATATCTCGGCCTGGAAAAATCCGTGGCGCGGACTTCAAATGGGAGTGGTTGCAGTGCAGGGTGAATCGGGGTAGGAGTGTGGCCATAGCATGGGGTAGGTTGACAGACGTGCAATGAGGAATTTCGGATGGTCGGATAGATGGCCAAGGGTGTAGGAAATGGAGCAGCTTGTAGCATAGAGACAGTGAGGAGACTGGAGCCAAAAGGCAACGTATTTTCGGTGTGAGGGTGTAATGTGGAGAAGCGTGATGCTATAGTGGTAAGAGAATTTGACTAGTGGTAGGTTTGCATGAGCATACTATGGGGTGACTGTTTGTAGGAGTAGAGTCACACTAGAGGGGCCGCAGCTCATAGGGAGGTGTCAGCTTACTACAAGATGGAGCTTGGGCATAGGTGTGAGAGGGAGGTCGGCAGGTGGAGGGCCGACAGACGGTGTAATGAGACCGGTCATGAAGGAGAGTTGTGCATATGGGCCAAGGGTGTAGGTTGAGGACAACCTGATGTTGAGGGAGTGTGAACGGGTGAGTGTTAGGTATGCAGCGCAGCGTTGGGGAGCATAAGAAACACACGAATCCTTGGCAGACTGTAGAATGCACCCAACTAACAAAGACAGAGGCAGAAAACAATTATTTTACTTACTGTCAGTGACTAGGCAAGGAAGTAGCTGAAAAAGGGACAACTCTTCACAAATGTATAAAATTAATGGTTCTAATTTGAGCAACGTAGGAAGGAAATTCGCTGTCAGAAGAGATGGCAGAGAGAATTTTTTATTTGATTTTCAGAATTGTACAGGCCAATGCTATTCAAGGATAAACTTAAATTGGGGACCTCCAAACCTAACACTCTAATACCATGTTAAATTCCTCCATGGTAAACACACGAGACTTAGAATACATGAGAAAGATAAGACATTAGATACATTTATTATTCATAAATGGTGCATTTATAGTACATTAGGTGACACTTGGATTCATCTTACAAGGTCCCTTGGACTTCTTATGTCCATTCGCCTTTTACACCTACCCATAGAGGATTAGGTGTCCAACGAAACACATAAAAACTAAAAAAAATCCAATTGTATATAAGAAAACTTACCTGAACCTGAGAAAAAATATGAAACCAAATATCCTTCATTTGAACATGGATCTATAAGATAGTTAATCAATGCTTGGGATTTTTTATAAATGTTAGCTATCTCTCATTTTTCATCTTTATCCTCGTATGTTAGTTTTCTTGCGACAAAATCATGAAACAATATTTGACTATGCTTATTCCCATCCACTCAATTCAGAGGAATAGGCTTATAGCTATCATATTTTGTCCAACATTAAACATTAATGAACTCACCATCATTTATAATAGGATGATCTTCGAAAGAAACAAGATTTGACTTATGTATGTAACATGACATAGTAAAATTTCAATTAACTTGTACATAAATAAAAAAGTTAACTTGAATCAAACACACAATTTCATTGTCTTACCATGTAAGTTGAATCCTTGAGTTTGATTTTCCCTTGAAGCTTGTTAATAACATTGCAAATTGTGTGTCTAAAAGAAATTTCAAAAACCTCCAAAGTGGTGATGTTGTGACTTCTTGAAATCCCGTAACCACTTTACTAAAAGTTTGATAAGTATAAGGTTCACTACCATATTAAATGTCTGGAAAATTGAAACCATGAGGAATATCTGCAATAATTAGGGCATATTCCCTTTTAGGTATGAGTTTTTCAATGTCTTCACAAACACCTGGTATTATTTGATATTGGATAGTGTCGATCTCATTCCAAATGAAATGAGTAAGATTATGATCAAATTCAACATTCCTCGGACGTTGTTTCCTCATCTTTTCCAACTTATTTTTTTCAATAAATCTTTTGAAAGTATTTGGTACTCCAATTGCATCCTTCTTCGACATCTTTAATGACATAATATATATATATATATATATATATATATATATATATATATATATAAAATAAAAATAGTTTACATATGAATAAAATGAATATATAAATCTACATACCTTATCGAATGCAAGATAAAAATATTTAAGTGTTGTTGTAGAACTTGATTCTATGTAGTTGCGCACAAAATCATCCCAATTGTCTTCATTCAACATTTTAACCATATGTTCTTCTATTTTCATATAAATAAATAAGTAAAGTAAAAATTGTTAATATAGTGATATGTATAACAAATTATACCAACAACAAAAAGTTCTATTTAAAAGAAAAATATAATCAAAGAAAAGTAAAAATAATTCAACAAACTTACTTTTGAAATTTTGCGCACATTTCATCTATTGATAATTTATCTGAATTCGCACGGCATAGTATTGTTTTGACTAGTTTCTCATCCTTAATTCATTGCATTTTTTCCAAGGTGTGATAGTCATATCATCTAGAAGTTGCTTCATTTTAGGACATGTCTTATTTTTGGTACATATTATGGGTTTACATCTTTTAACCTTCTGGTTTTTAATGGAAATAATCCATCACCGCTCAAAAATCTCATCAATGAATTCCCATATCTTCCCAATTCTAAATGACATATGATAAATTTTATCCATCTCTCTAAATATATTTGAATGTACTTCACCACCTTTTGAATTGATTTTATCTTCAATTTGATAACTTGTTTCCATTAAACGTTCCTTCTGAAAGCTTAGACTGACTTTTGTCTTATCCCCACCACATTTTTATACAAAATCATAATGAATAAATCTTAGCATTTGGATGAAATTCTTAAACAATTTATACTCATTATCTGCATTACCAATAAATTTGCTTTTGTTTCAGTTAAACCAGCGTAAATAATTCACTTCATTGTTTCAAAAATAAATTTATTAGGATATTCCTCAATAAATTTTCTTTTAGCCTTTGTTGAATGGTTCCCTCCAATTACATAATATTTATATTCAAAACATCATGTCCTACCAAATGCCTGTTTATTGGGAACCTGATTTGGATCAATAAGAACCACATAATCCACCACATGCGCATATGGAATGAAACTCAACAATGTTTTTAGAATATGTACATGTAGGTGATGTGCCTTTCTAATTTGATATTGAGATTGTCCTTCATCTAGCCTATAGAGTTAGATGAAATTAAGCTCAAATGTTTGGCCACCATTAATTAATGTATTCTTCCTCAACTGATATCGAATGGAAATTTATTTTGTTTTAATAATTCCATCCTCTAACTGAGCACATGTTGTTATGATTTATGTGATGCTTTTAGAGCTTTCATTTTGTTCTTCAGTGTTGCTCATAATTTTTACAAGTTGACTAACATTTGATTTCTTCTTCTTACAGGTTAACATATCTTCTTTTTTATAAACAAGATTTTCATCATCAGCTAGAAGAGAGATATCCTTGGTCATTTTTCTTTTGGTGTTTTATTTATTTTCTCCTTTTCAACAACAGTTCTAATCTCCTCATCACTAATGCTAACGTATCTTTCAGTTTCATCTTCCACATCTTCAAAAACAACATGTTTAGCTTTACTAGAATGACCCACCTTAGTGATTTTATGTTGATCCCTCTTTGTACTATTGTAGTGTCACGAGCTATTAGTATTTGATTCCTTCTCCTTTCTTCTTTTGTCTCTGTGTGGAAAGTGTTGATCACGGTCATATCATTTGGCTCCAAGTAATAAATACCCTCCAACATGATTGAAATACTCTCAGTGAAATCCTATGAAACAAAATACAATATGTCAATAATCAATATTTTATAACAATTTGAATGATCCTTACAATAATGCATAACACATAAATATAAATAAGCAAACAACTATGTAGATTCTCCATGTGTCATATTAGACCTTTGAGAGACGATATGTAACATGTTCACGTATATTGATCAATATTGCAAGAACATAAACAGTGTATGTATTCGGCACCAAACATATGTCTCGTACTATGTCCATCACTCCATATGATTCACCAAATTTAATCACACCACAATACAGATAGATATGCACACCATCATTGGTTTCACTATTTTGAAGATACCCTGAAAAAATTATTTTATTTATTTCTTGTGCATTCTTCCATTCTAAAAAAATCTTGAATGTACTTGATGGGCCACTTTCTTAACTTTTATTACATCTCTCAATTTGGGTTTGTTCAACAGTATTCATAGTGCATTCAACAGTGTCCATAATGCGTCCAGTAGTATCCATTGTGCGTCAAGCTACAACTTTAGATTTGGCAATTATTGCCCTTGGTCCAGAAATATTCATAGAGCTCTTCTTTGATATATATATATATATATATTAATGAAAAAACAAATATCTTAATTAAACGAATTTTTGCTTTAAAAATTTACCAATATAAATTAAAATTATTAATAATAATAATAATAATGTTTTTTTAACTATATAAATCAAAATTTTAAAAGTTTAATATATATATATATATATATATATATATATATATATATATATATATATATATATATATTAATCAAAATTTAATTTACAATTTAAAAATAAAAATAAAAAATAAATAAATAAACATTTTTTTAAAACCATATAAATTAAAATTTAAAAAAAAATTAATAATAACTATATATTTTTTCCAAATATATTTATCGAGATTTAAAATTAGATATATATATATATAATGATGATGATGATGATGATGGTTAACGTCCATTGAGACCAAACTTTGGTCTGTCAGACATAAAGAAATGAATTATTTAGTTTTTTTTTAATTGTACTCTTATGCTCAAAGAGCTTGGAGAGAAGCGTCCCGAGCTCATTATAATTTTGACATGCTAAACAGTTAGGAAGGTCGATATTGCAACAAAGATTATGACACTGAGATCTAATGTGGGTGTACGCAGGGCACTCTAAGAGGAAGTGATTTTCATCCTCAATGTTCATATTCTCACAGAGATGGCAGATCCTTTCCACCAATGGTGTTTTAGGAACTGCCCAACGACCTGTTTCACTATGGAGCTCATGAGAGTTTGTTCTTATCTTGGCTATATTAATTTTTTTCTTCGAGCTAGTTAAAACAGAGAGATGTTTTTTTATCTTCTAGAATAGGGTTGATGACCTCCTTATAATATCTTAATTTTCTTTTTGCCTCTAAATATTTCTCACACCACATTTTCTCTTTAAACTTAGAAGTAAAAATACTTTTAATTTTATTAATATTTTTCAACGCAACATTTTCGTCGATCTCCCAATGGTTTAACGAGACCCTGGTATCTTTATACCAACCTCACTTGAGCCTCAGGTGGTTTTGGCTGGAATTTAAAGCAAGCTTAGGAAGTCTATGGTCTCCCATGTTATTGATTTTGTGCTTATACAACAGGAGCCTAGTCATAGCTAAGCTCTCGATAGGGGAAAGACCCACTTCTATAAGGAGAATAGGATAGGGTGTATTTCTTTTAATTTTGAGATTATAGGTTATAAAACGCTTCTAGATTTGCTCAATCTTTATCCAGGATTCTCTAGAGATGCTACAACCCCAAACCTCACATCCATACAAGATAACATGAGTGACTAAAGTTTCAAAGAGGAGCTTATTTTTATCCCACATCACAAGGTTTTCTTCTTTACAGTTATTTTCAAGACCAAAATAACCTTTCCACCCTCCATTAATCATTTTCTCAATGCTATAGTTCCAGTTGAGCTTGTGATGAATATCAATTCCTAGGAACTTATAAGAAGACACTTCCTCCAAGTTGCTATTACTATTAAAAGTTTAAAACAAATATATATATATATATATATATATATATATATATATATATATATATATATATGGGGTCTTGGATAAAAGGTAATCAGGTACTCTGTTAAGACACTCCTTGATGTGAATTGATCGATTCAATTCCCCACCCCAATCGAAGCGATATATTAGACATGATGAAGGTATAATCCTACCAAGCTTATATATATATATTGAAATATTAAAAAAAATTATTTAATTTAAAAATTAAAAAAATTAAAAAATCATTTTTATAATAAAATTTAAAAAAAAATCGACCGAAACAAAATTTTAAAAATTTATTAATAAAAAAAACCTATTATATATATATATATATATATATATATATATATATATATATATATAAGTCTGGATACATTTATAACGGTACTTTGTTAAGACACTCCTTGATGTTAATCTACCTATCTAATTCCCCACCCCGATCGAAGCGATATATTAGACATGATGAAGGTATAATCCTACCAAGCTTATATATATATATATATATATATATATATATAATTTTAAAACTATTGAAATATTAAAAAAAATATTATTTAATTTTTAGCTGCTAAACTTGGTTCGATGATCCTCTCTGGAAACAACCTTTGGACCAGGGTGATTGTCCAGAAATATATCTATCTGCTCACCCCCATTGATTGGATCTGCACACCTATGATACACCATCCTTGCTGCTCTACTATCTGACGTGATATCACATCATCGGTCAGATTCATCAAGGATGACCTGACCTGGAAAATATATCTATCTGCTCACCCCCATTGATTGGATCTGCACACCTATGATACACCATCCTTGCTGCTCTACTATCTGACGTGATATCACATCATCGGTCAGATTCATCAAGGATGACCTGACCTGGAAAATTGGAAATGGCAACAAGATTCATATAGGCCTTGATCCATGGGTGGGTAGTGGTAATGCTCATCTCCTTCCGCAGGCACTCATTGGATTCCTCAATCAAGCTGATTATAGAACACTCAATCAAATTTCTATTGAGGAACGATCTACACTCTTTTCGCAAGGTTGGCTCGATCACCGGGATCTATGAATTCACCACAGTGGACTGAACATTGAACAGCTTACGTGGAAGCCCTATGAGAGACCCGTGTTTGATTGTAGGATCGTGAGTATGATATTATCTAGACAATATCCAAACAGGGATTGTATACACCCAAAGAAGGGTACTCACACTTTTATCGGGATAACAAACCAGAGCCTCTCATTCCTTGGTGGCGCAACCTCTGGAAACTCAAAGGACCCGCCAAAGCAAGGCTACTTATGTGGTGTACACTATCCAATAAAATTCCTACCGGTGCAAACTTACAAAAAAGAAATTTTTCAGGACCGCATCGATGTGCACTTTTCCAACTGGCGACTAAAGACACACAACATATTTTTCTCCACTATTCTATTTCCCTTGAACTCTGGTCGATCACACTCACCTCAATCCAACCTAATTTTCGCTGGACTGAACCCTCCCTCATTGAAGCTTGGGACCATTGGTGGAATGAGGTATCTCCTCAGAAGCTCTGCAATCTCCCTATCCTTATTTGTTGGAACATTTGGATGGCCCGCAACCGGACCATCTTCCAAGACATCCCACATCACTGGCCTTCATCTGCTGCCCACATCCTCTTCATCTATCATTATCTCCCTGATGATCCACCTCCCCTACCTCCCCATGTCATCACTCTTGAGATCATTGATTACTCCCTCCCATGGACCTTTTTTGATGGATCTTCACAACCTCATGGCTGTGGTGGTGGTGGTTTCATTCTCCATTTGTCACCCCATCATCATTATAAATTCAAGATTGGACTTGGATGCGGCACAAACAATTTTATAGAACTATCTTGTCTCTTGTATCTACTACTGCTTTCCTTCACAAAAAATATTCATGCACTACAAATTTTCAGTGATTCAAAGATTTTCATTCACTGGTTCACTTCACAATCAACATGCCACACACATACACTACAGAACATCTTAGCTGAATCTCTTATGTTCAAAGCCCAATTTGATCCTATTTCATGTCGGCACATTTTCAGGGAGAGGAACTCAATTTCTGACCTCCTTTCCAAGGAGGCGACACATCGACTGACTGCACATATGGAGATTCAGGAGTAGAACGATCATGCTTTTTATCATTGTTTCCACAGAACATTTTAACCTACACACAAGAGGGGGGATGGCCCCCAATAGAGATTGTTGTTGATTTCTATTTATCATTTTTTAATATAGTTTTTTGTATATATATCTATCAGACTTCATGTGATGAAGCTATTTTGAATTAGAGTATGTAAAAAAGGGACAAAACGGATGTATTTTCTTTTCTGGTTCCTCGCAGTTTATATGGCAGCTAAAAGTTGATCTGAATATGCACTCACATATACAAAATGTAACTTTTATTTACATTAATAAAAGCTACGATTTTTCTTGTGGAAATTTTTTTTTTAAAAATAAATCATTTTTATAATAAAATTTTAAAAAAAATCGACCGAAACAAAAATTTAAAAATTTATTAATATTATAATATATATATATATATATATATATATATATTAAATCATTTTTTTTTCATTCTTGGGAAATAAAATAAAATAAATATAATTGTTTTTTTGTGAATAGTTGTTTTTTGTTTTTTTGTTTCGTGGAGTAACCCAGCAGCCCTAAAAATATACAGTTTTGCTTATTTTTCTCCAAAAACTCTACAAATTTGAGTTTATTTTCATCTTCTTCACTATAAAAATAAGGTATTTTTATGTGTTTTATCCCGTAAAATAAGATATTGCAAAACAAACTTATATAAAAAAGGAACCATAAAAAGAACATATTTTCCCCAAATTCATTTTTAAATGGTCAAAATAGAAGGAAACTAACATTTCAAAAGTGAAAAGTTCACATTCAATGAGTTATCGATGTTAATGCAACGCCTCCACAAATTTGCTACAAACATTTTAACAAAACCCATAAGACTTGATGTGATGTGAGAAATAGAAACAATGATTGTTATTATATAGGCGAAGATTGTGAGATTGCTTTAGTGTTTCGCAAATGTGGAGTTAAAATTAAAATTAAGAAAATTAATATGTAGTTAATATTGTAGCTTTATATTAACTTGTATTCAATGTCGGCTAAAAAATAAAATATAAATTATAAAATTAATTTAGTTAAGTAGTCAATGTTAAATCATTTAAATAAAAAAATTTATTTTAGTTTCGAAGGAATGCATGAAAGGAATATTGTTGTGGATATTTTGAATAGAAAGTAGGGTGAAATATTTCAAGACCAGAAGTTCAGTAAAATATTTTCAAATATATTTTAGAAAAACATTTTGGAGGGAAATATTTCAAACGAAATTTTTGGAGGGAAAATTTTCAGTAAAAGTTTTTGGGGGGAAACTTTGGAGGTAAAACTTTTAACAAAAAAAAAATTGGAGAGGGGAGGAGGAGTTTTGAGGGAAATTTTCAGTCTTTAAGCTATATATTGTCATTGGGAGAGAGTGCATTTGTATCATTCAACATCTTCTTGTTGAAAGTCATGAATTCTTCTGATGGCGGAGTTTTTTATTTCTGCAGCATCAACATCTTTGTCACGCAAAAACTCTATTCAGATTAATGAATATAACAGGAGTTCGTTCACTATGAATAGAGAGTCAAATTTTCGACTTGGTCGTAATCTTAAGGATGATGATAACAACATTGATGAAGGGCAGCAAAAAGAAATTTATGTAAATGGAGATTCAATAATTCCACTTAGTCCTAATCGTAAGGATTATGAAAGCACCGGTGATGAAGAATTTCCAGAGTCAAAATTTTCACTTTGTCCTAATCCTAAGGATTATGAGAGCACCACTGGTGAAGGGAGGGATGAAGAATTTCCATAGTCAAATTTTCCATTTCGTCTTAATCCTAAGGATTAAGAGAGCACCACTGATGAAGGGAGAGATGAAGAATTTCCAATAAATAGAGATTCGAAGTGTCCACTTAGTCCTAAACTTAAGGATTATGAGAGCACCAATGAGTAAGGGAAAGGGGAGGATAAATAATTTCCAGTGAATAGAGATTCAAAGCTTCCACTTAGGTCTAATCCTAAGGATTATGAGAGCAACACCGAAGAAAGGGAGGATGAATTATTTCCATTAAATAGAGATTCAATGTTTCCACATACTCCTAATCCTAAGGATTATGAGACCACCACTTATGAAGTTGAGGAGGAAAAATTTCCTGCAAATGATAATTTGACTATAAATAGAGTCATATTTTCCAATCATTCATAATCCTAAGGATTATGAGAGCACCAATTATGAAGGGGAGGATGAAGAGTTTCTTGCAAATGATAATTTTAGAGGCACGGATTTGAATAATGCATTTTCTCTAAGTGTGTGTTTCAAAGGCACGCATGGTGATGAAGAATTGAATCTTATAAGGGAAGATTTCAAAAGCATGGATGAAGATGGTGAAGAATTTCGTCCGAGTCAGGATTTCAAAAGTGCAGATGATGGTAGTGGAGATTTCTTTAAGTGGGGATGGTAACGAATATTTTCCAAAAAATGATGATGATGAATTTTTTAACTATGTTCAGAATTATCATAGTGATGATAATATTCCTCCTAATGGTGATTAAAATGCTTCTACAAAGGATAATGGAATGATAAAGCCGTTGCAAGAAAATATTGTAACTAGGATCAGGAGTTGACCTTTTCATATTATTCCAAAATATTTCAGTTATACGGGCTTATGACAACATATCTCACAAGCAGAAGTTTTATCGGTGATCTTATTTCAAGTGAATGTTTTCAAAAAGATTGCTTGAAACATATGGATTTCAAGTTTGCTTTAGAGAAAAGCAAAAGATATTTGTCAATGAATAAAATTATGCAAAATTTCTATTTAGTGGGTTGCATGCAATATACACTAGCAGGTTATGATTAACATATTGGGGATGTATTGCTCTGCAGAAAGGCTTTCAAAATGTTGCATTCAATTAGTAATTTTCACTTGTCAAGAATCCAAGAAAAACTAGAAAAGGATCCCATATATTATTAAGAAGTATGTTATAGATGGGAGGTTGGACCATTAGTAAATACTGCTATGTCATAGATGAAAGACTTATTTTAAAATCATGGAGAATGTATGCCAAATAAAGATACAATACATATTCCAGATAATTTATGGAAACGATACATCTACAAATTATACAAAGAATATGCAGAAGGTGTTGAAGAATTTGGTTATTTTATCACATATCCATATTTTAGAAGGGTATGGAAGAAAAAATTTAACAATGTTTGTATTCCTAAGAAGACAAGGATGGGGGTTTTCAGTACATGTACTTCTCTTAAAGAAAAAATGGACAAATTTCAAGGGGAAGAAAGAGGTATGCGTTCATAACATTATTTTTAAAAATTGGATAGTTATCAACTATGAAAATATATTTATTAATAGGTTTATTTTATTTTATGTGCAGATTTCATTGTCAAAGCACTTCAAGAACATTGTGATCAACAAACAAGTGAAAGACATAAATTGTATAAACATCGAAAGTAGTGTTATGTCAATCCAACTAAATATTTGGGTTTGATAATTGATGGTATGGACAAAAAGAAAACACTTATGCCACATTTTTTTCGCGCAATAAAAAATTTACAGGAGGAAAATTTTATTCAGTTTCACTTGGTTGGTTGTATGGTCTTTAATCTGAATATGTTGCCAAGGGTTTACTTCACAGCTCCAAATATTCATAATGATGCAAATCTGACCATGATGTGGTTTCTCATTGGTCTGGTATTCTTTCTGAAGTTCTGTATCTACAATTAGACAACACAAGCCTTGAAAACAAAAAACAAGTTCTTTTTGGGTATCTAAACATGCTATTTGAATTGGGAAATTTTAAAAAGGTTAAAGATGGTTTTCTTCTTGTTGGGCTACTCATGACTATATTGATTAGATGTTCAGTCGTTTTTCAGTGATATTGAAAAGGAAAAATGTTGGGAGTCTGCCATCATTGATTGAATGTATTAAGAAATCATGCATTCAAGAGCATGTTTTTCATGTGTTGAAAGAAACTATTGATATGCGAAGGTTTATTCTGGGATCGCATGGTGAGGAGAATGCATTAAACAACTTAATGACATTATATTCTAGCATCAATTTCGTATAAAAAAATGATGGGATAACACTTATACGGGGCAAGAAGTATTCAAATGTTGCAAAATGGGGGTCGTCATCAGGTTTAGCATTTTTTAAGTTCATTCCATATCCAATATTTTCATCAAATATATTGTTATTACAATCATTTGTTGAACACCATAATGCACGCAAGCATAACAGAGATGTAAATTATTTTGAATGCATGGAAGAAATTAAAAGATGTATTAGAGATGCATATGAGTACTTTGATGTTATTGATTCAGTTTGGTGGGAGTCTTTTTTTAATAAACAAAGTGATATGATTTCAAGATCAATAAATGAGGATAAGCTTTTGAAGGCTCCATTTATTTGGCCACAAAATACGCCAACTCAACCTGAGGAAAGACACATTGTTAAACAACAACAATCTCAAGGTATTATTAATTCTCCACATGTAGAGGAAAGAGAAATCTAAATTGATTCTAGAAGATCACGTGCACAATGTGAAGCTATGGAAGACCTTTATAGGGGTTATGTGCAAGATGTTAAGGAGGGTTGCATGAGAGCAATGTTAGTAAATGGAGATCCACTTGGCTATCCATTATGGGTTGCCAAGGTTATAAAGGTCATTAAATAAAATGAATATACTATTGTTGTTGAAGTACATTAGTATGCCACAAATACCCACCCATTCAATGGTGTATAAAAGTTAGAGATGGTAGTTGATAAAAAAAATTGGCAACAAGAGAGAAATAAAGGGAAAAAATATAAATCTTCGTCGCACAGACCTCTTAAAATTGGAGAATGTTGACATACTTGTGTATGACTTCAATTTAACAAAGAGAGAAACTCTTCGCTTGAATACCATAGAGATTTTGAAGAAATTGCTACCAGGAGAAATAGTGTTGAGATGGGAGTATGTTGAATCTAGTCGTAGATCTAGAAGACTGTTGAAACCTAAAATGGTGGGCATGCATGTTGACTCAGATGGAGCATTAGTTGATGAAAGAAAAGAATATTGATTATCTTCATCTACATCCAGTCATTCATTTGAAGATGTAGGTTCTGATGGTGTGACAGAACCTATGACTGATTTTGAATAAATGTCTAAGACATTTTATGTAAATGATATTTGCATGGTAACTTGAAATAAATATTTTGACTTCCATATGATCTTACATGAAGTTTTGAGTCATTTCTATGTTTGTTGGGTTATATGTTTTAATTATGAAGAATTCATCTCTTTAGAATATCCACAATGCAACAATGAATTACAAATAATTTATGTTATATTCAATATACCAAAGTTGATATTCTTATTAAAAGCAAATAAATATTAGAAATTAATGTTGAATTTTTAAATTATGCAGTGATATTGCCATGATATTATTTATTGTTATAATTTGTTGATATTTTGATTAAAAAAATAAATAAATAAATAAAAATATTAGAAATTAATGTTGAAATTTTAAATTATACAGTGATATTGCCATGATATTATTTATTGTTAACATTTGGTATAAGCTAGTTTTCAAAATATTGAAAATTTAATGCCTCATTGAAAGGGGGCACTTTTCTTATAGCTAATTTTTAGGTTTTTGTTGCAATAAGATAAGTTGTCTTAGGCTAAGATTTGAAAAGAAATATACTTCTACCCTTTAAAATAAAATTTTTTCTTGGAATAATGAATCTTTCATTTACTTGTTCATTTTCAAAAATTGTTTTATTCATATAATTTTTCCACAATTTCATGGTTCCAATATGTTAAAAACTTAATATTTTTAATTCCATGGTTGAAAACTTGTCAAAATATTAAGGTTTTTCTGAGTTATGAAATTTTATCTTTAATGTTATAGTTGAAAACAATTACAATTTTAAGGTTTTGAGAGTCAAGATATTTTATCTTTAACAAGATGGATGAAAATTGTTGGAATTTATAAGGCTTCGATACATTATATTTTTATCTTTAACATCATGTCTCAAAATTGTTGGAATTTTATGATTTTTCAAAGTCCTAATATTTTATCTTTATTTATGTCAGGCCAAGAGGTAACTCCGGCAAAACTGAATTGGTTTGCATTAAAGGGTGTATATGAAATATACATGGAGGTGAGACCCTTAGGATTCATCTCCTAATGTCTCTTCAGATTTCTTATTTTGTATTTACACTATTCTTACAATTTCACCAATCCCTAGGATTAGGTGTCAACATTCCCCCCCTTAATCTGAAGGGATGCTGGTGAGTCCAAGCATCATTCTGAATCTTTCGAACTTTTATCTTCTAAGCGCTTTGGTGAAGATGTCTGCAATCTGCTCATTTGTGGAACAATTGCTCAACATGATGTTGAATCAAATGGTATTTTGTATTGATGTGCTTCGTTCAAACATGAAACTTTGGGTTCTTGGCAAACTTTATTTCATAAGTGTTGTCGATCATGAGTGGAGTTGAATGCATTTGTTTCATCTGCAAGTCTTCCATAATTTTCCTGAGCCACACAATTTCTTTTTTTGCTTCAGCTGTTGCCACATATTCTTCCTCAATTGTGGAATCTACTAGAATTGATTGTTTGTGTGATCTCCAGGAGACAACTCCTGATTCAAGACTCATAGTATAACTTGAAGTAGATACCCCAGTTTCTTTGTCTCCATCAAATTCTAAATCAGAGTATCCAATCAAGCTTAAGTCACCCACCTATGTATACTTCAGTCCAAGGTCTTGAGTCCCTTTCAAGTACTTTAGAACTCTTTTTGCATCATATCAATGTCCCTCACGAGGATTTTTCATAAACCTGGAGAGGATTCCAACAACAAATGAAATGTTTGGTCTGGTAGTAGTCAAGTATTTAAGACTTCCTACAAGTTGTCTATACTTTGTTGCATTATCAAATTCTTTTCCTTCAATGGATGTGAGCTTCAAGTTTTGTTCCATTGGAGTAGTCAAAAGATTGCACTCAGTCATGCCACACTTATTCAATAGATATACAATGTACTTCTTCTGAGAGAAGAATATAAACTTAGGATGTTGAGTTACATCAATACCAAGATAGTACTGAACATAGCCCAAATCAGTCATTCCAAAACCTTTCCTCAATTCCTTCTTTATGGATACAATATAGCTCTCATTATTCCCTATCATCCAAAGATCACCTACATACACCACAAAATATACAACTACTTTTTCCAAGTTTATTAACAAACAAAGTTGCATCATCAAGATCATAATGTTTGAAGTCAAGTTTCAGAAGATTCTTAGCTAACTTCTCATTCCAGGTTTGCGGTGGTTGCTTGAGGCCATACAAGGATTATACAAGCTTGCATACTTCATGTTCTTGGCCCTTCACAACAAACCCATCGGCTGGGACATAAAAACATTCTCCTTTACGTATCCATTCAAGAAAGCATATTTTACATCCATATGATGGACTTTCCAACCATTCTGAGATGTCAGGGCAAAGAGTGTTTGAATGGTAGCCCATTTTGTTGTGGGGGAAAATTTCTCCTAATATTCGACCCCTTCTTTTTGTGCAAAACCTGTTGCCACAAGCCCATCTTTGTGTTTGTCAAGCCTGTCTTTGTGTTTGTCAAGTGCACCATCAACTTTGTACTTATTCTTGTAGACCCACTTGCAGCCAATTGGTTTGGTTCCCAATGGAGGATCAACTAGCTTCCAAGTGCCATTATTTATCAAGGCATCATATTCCTTCTGCATCACTTCATTCCATTCATCATGAGAAACTGCTTCTTTAAAGGAAAATGGTTCATAATATGTGGACAAATTGAATTCACAATTATAAGAAAAATACATATCAACAAGTGAATCAGAATCATCTACATCACCTCCATTTTTCTTGGTGGAACTCCTTTTTCCTGTCTTTCCAACCTCATCAGGACGAACATTTTCAAGTGTCTTTCTCAGTCATTTTGGAGGACATTTCTGAGATGGCCCGGGTTTTTCATTTGACTGAGTTGGGGTTGAGTCAAGAATCAATCTTCCAATTTTTTCAATCACATCACTGAAAGTGTCATCCATGGTTGGATCTTCATGTGGGGGGGAGAGTGCTTTAGAAGACGATTCCACATATTGATTCAGTATAGGAATCCCCCCCTCAAGATGTGGAATCTGATTATCAGTGTTGGAAGATTCAAGAAATATGACATCTTTAGATACTACAAACTTCTTATTAACTTCATCATAGAGATGATATGCTTTGGATGTATTTGAATACCCTAAGAAGATACACTCACGACTCCTTGCACCAAATTTGTTTCTTTATTCCTTAGGTATCAAGGCATAACAAGTGGAACCAAAGACATTGAGATGTTTTACCGAAGGAATGTGGCCATGCCACAATTCATAAGGAGTCTTGTTTCTAATTTCATTAGAAGGACACCTATTCTTTATATACATAGCACATAGAACTGCATCAGTCCAAAACATCAATTGTACATTCTTGAAAAACATCATGGAACGTACCATATTTAATATTGTCATGTTCATTCTTTCAACTACACCGTTCTGTTGGGGATTGTAATGCACAGTTGTTTGATGTTTGATGCCATGTTGACGAAGACAATTTTCAAATTCAGTTGAAGTGTATTATTTTCCATTATCAATGTGAATATAGCTAATATGAGTTTGTGCATCATTTTCAATCCATGCATGAAATTTCGTAAATGTTTGAAAAAAATCAGATTTGTTCTTCAATAAGTAAATCCAACACATTCTAGTGTATTCATCAATAGATGTCATCATATATTTATTATCATTTACAAAATAAATAGGGATAGGGCCACATAAATCTGAATGAATAAGCTCAAGTTTTCTATGTCCTTTGGAATATGAATCATCAAAATATTTTTTGTTATGATTTCCTAGAATACAAGAATCACATTGCTTAAGTTTCCTAAGAATTATAGGCAAACCAATAACACCATTTTTCTTCAACAATCGAAATTTGTCATAGTTCAAGTGTCCAAATATAGAACATCATAAAAGACTTTATGGGAATGTACCTTCATCATAGTGGGAACTGAATGCAAAGTTTTGTGCACGAGTAGAGGTACCTTACAGCTTTAGAAGTCTTTCTTCTTCTATCCTCGTTATAACAAGTGAGTGATTTGATGTTTTTCGGACCTCAACCTTGCCATCAAACATATGAATGGAGTGTCCTTGATGGCGGATGTGGACCAAAGACAGCGATTTTCTCCTCAACTCTGGGAGGTATAGAACCTCATGTAGAAGAAACTATAAAAGACTAGGAAGTTTAAGCCTGATTATGCCAAACCTTGATGGCTTGAGTTTTGATTTTTTTGCAAATTATACTTCTCCATCAACCATGTTAGTAAATTCCTCAAAAAAATATTTCTAAAATTCATGTGGCATGTTGCTCCCAAATCAAGCAACCAATCATTTTCCCAAAAAGCAAGTGAAGCATTAAACAAGTCTTCAGTTACTCCGATCTTACAATGTTCCACAACATAATGAGCGGATTCAAGTGCTTTACCTTTGTATTTTTCATGAGTTTTACCTTTGTCTTCATTTCTTTCCTACTCAATTCTTTCTCAAGATAGCTTACATGTGGATGCATCATGTCCATCTCTATTGCACCATGTGCAATGAAGATCAGATTTTTCTCCTTGAAATTGTCTTCCCCCCCTAACTTTGAAATTTTTTCTTCTTCTTCTTCTTCTTCTTCTTCTTCTTCTTCGGCCACCTCTTCCTCTAGAAGAAACTTGAGCATGATTATTCTCTCTATGAACAAGACACGTAGCTTCTTCAGAAGACTGAGGAGTTTTCTTCTTCCAAAAATCCTTTTCTCTTTCTGCAAACTTTTGCTCAAGGGAGTCAAACGTAATCTTCTTGAAGTTTCCACTTGCTTGCAATCACTCAAGATAATGTGATTAAGTGGAATGTAATGCCTTGACATAATTTATGAGAGGTACGTCCATTTCAACCCAGTGTTTTTAATGTCATGCATGATAGATCTTACTTCTTAAGCTAAAACAAGAGGGTCGTCATTTTTCAATTCACGATTGAATAGTTTAATCATCAATTGAACAACTTTAAGTTCTGAATGTGAGTCACATAGTTCTTTCAACTTCTTCAAGGCTTCATAAGCATTTGAGAATGGTGTAATGTGGTGACTCACCTCTTCATTTACAGATGCTGCAATCAAGGCATAGGCCTTTTTGTTCTTGTTGTCCCAAATGGCGATCTCCTTGTCTAATGTAGGTTTTGCAGGTGCATTTTCTCTATCTCATTCACAAATTTGTTTCCACAACTCATTAAAAATGAGAGTGTGTTTGATTTTCCGGGACCACTACAATTATTTTTCCTTGCCAGTGAAAACCACTCCCACAAAAGATATGAGTTAATGGTTCTAATGTGTACTATAAAAAAAATCACTTTGCTGCCACTATGCCAATATTGTAAAAAAATGAATTATGTTGCTAATTTGTAAAAAAAAAAATCAAATTTTTTTTATACAGTGGAGGTATATTTGGGGGAAGGCTTATTTAGGGAAGGGTTGTATAGGGGAGGGTTGTATGGGTGAGAGTGTTTATAAGAGAGGGTGTTTCTGAGAAGGTGAATATGGAGTGGGAGGAGTGCTCTGTGTATGGAGCAGCATAAGGGAAGAGCAGTGTGGTGTTGTTTTGTATATAGAGCGTAGTCACAAGGAGGAAGAGCCCACGAAGGGGTTAACATGGTGGAGAGAAGTGTATGGAGGAGAGCAGTGTGGGTTGTGTTGTTGTGCATGGGTAGCATGTATTGTTGCGTACAAGAGCATCGTGGGTTGTATGTCGAGTTGGGAGGGAGGTGAGATATTAGTGCTCAGCAATGGCAATATGGTGGAGTGGGAGGTCAGTGCGAGAGGAGTGGGTTGTTATAACCGGGAGATGTCGCTTCAATGGGGAGCCACGATGTGAGGGTACCCAGCAAGATATGTAAGTAAGGCAGAGCTCGATCCAGGACAGGCAGTCTTAAGGCCCCAACCTCATTTGAATAGGCATCAGAAAATAAACGAATTGGAAACTGGAATACTTTAGCCTAAATGACTTGAATAAGACTACATGCTAGTTTTACTAGCTTTTCTGTGATCTTGCTTCTCAAAAGAATATTTGGAGTGTGTGGAGGAGCACCGGCAATGGCAAGCCACAGGGGTCAAGATTGCACATTGAGGAGACGATTGTAGGTGTTGTGTTATGCGTATATTGTAGGTATTGGGTGTTTTGTTATGCATATACTAGCGTAAGGGGCATGGGTGTTGTGTTAAAATGGTCAAAAAATATGAATTTGATACCAGGAGGTTGTCTGATATTGAGAGCACAACAAGTATGAGGAGGTTGTCTGCGAGAGGCCTTATGCCTTGGAGACTACGTATGGGAATAGAGTGAATGAGAGGCAGCGCATATGTTGGGAGAGGTCATAGGTTGCAGTAATGACATAATTATGACAGAGAATATGGTAGGAATATGGTAGAGGCAGTTTTGCAACATGGAGGGAGTTACAAGGTCAGGGAAGCCAAAATGGAGTTGGCTCTAATACCATGTTAGGCCAGGAGGTAACTCCGGCAAAACTAAACTAGTTTGCACTAAAGGGTGCATATGAATATATATATTGAGGTGAGACTATTGGGATTCCCAATGTCTCTTTAGCTTCCTTATTTTGTATTTACACTAGTTTACAATTTCACCCAATCCCTAGGATTAGGTGTCAACAAATTCCATTGTTAAGAAGTGTCAAAAATTGTGACCCAGTTTTTTTTCTTTTTTGGTTATTCCAGCATCAACATTTTTTGTTTCAAGGATATTTTTTCAATCCTTTCTAAAAAAAATGGTTTTTAATGAAATGTTGAAAATTTACTCTAAGAAAAAACATCATTCTGGAATACATGTTTTTCATTTTTTGGGTGTTTTTTCATGTTTTTTGGGCATTTTTGGGCTACAGTTCTCGTTTTGAGGTAATATTTCTCATTTGATTGGTAACTTTGTTTTTCCCTATGAAATTCAAGGTTCCTTTAACCCTAAATCTAAGATATATTTCAATAATTTGATTGAAGGGAGGTTTTTATTGCTCTCCATACTTTTTAAAATTATGCCACTAATAGTCAAGGGCCTTAACCCTAAGGTCCCTTCTACCAAGCCCTCTTCTACCCCATTAATAATGATAAGTGGAGGAGGGCTAGAGAATTTATTACCAAGAGGCTAGGTAGGAAATCCTTCATAGTATTCCTATTTTGATCATTCAAACCCCACATCTCGAAAATAATATCTTCATTAGATTTCCTTTTATCCAATGGAGAAAATGAAATCTTACTTCGAACATCTTCCTTTCTTGCATTGAATGCTTCCACCAATCATTCATTGATATAGTTGGTGTCCCATAATTGTGATACTTGTCCCAAAAGCCCCTCCTTTGGACAATCTACAATTCATTTCCACTAGATTCAGCTTTGTATTCAATGTTATATTCCTCCCTGCTATGACATCCTTATCATATTCCATAAATCACTTCAATGTCCAAATATTCTTTTTAAATGGAGAGAACACTTAGTTGCAAGTGCCCATAGCAATCACAACAACCACATTTGAAGGGTACGCATTTGTAGTCAATTTTTAAGCAATCTCGATTTGATCCACCCCTAATATGCACTTTTTTCACCCAAACCTTACTAATGTCCAATCCTACTAGGATAAAAGCAACATCTAGGTAACCAATCTATCTGAAAAGCATGTCCACTTCATAACAATTTCCAAGTGTGTTCCCAGTTTCCTCAAAAAGCACATTTTGAACACAACAAATGGAAGCCCCAAAAACTTGTCCTAGACCAGCAAAATATCCAATTTCGCAATATAGCATTGAAATCAGGTTACCATTTCTTAAGAAAGAGCGGTTGGGCTCTCCAATTTTTCCAGCATCTCACAAAATCTAGAAAGTATAGAGTATCCATCCTCTTACCAATAAAAGGGAACAAGGATTATAACCTAAAATAAGTGCAAAGTTCGTCTTTGACCATACCTTCAAGGATTCAATTTTCATTCTCCCATCTGGAAACTAACCCTTATCACCAAGTCCTCCACCCAATAACTTTATTTATCTTTGTCTTCTCACCCAAGGGTAAATAGATTGGTTCATGTTCGTTCTTGACACATTTTCTTCGCATTTGCTTCCTCTTGCCCTCCACATCTTGAAACCCTGAAGTCTCTTAGACTGAAATTTCATAGCCACTCATGAGATTAAAACCAAAATGATTTCCCATGAAACCTATCTCTATTATGTGCCACTCAAAAAAGGTGTCCAAGTCATAAAACTATACAACACTATCATTACTCTCTTGTGAAATTGATGTGTCATACAAAAACATTCACTGCTTTCCTCAAATCCTCAAACTCTCTAAGTCATTGGGGTCATGCCCAAATGCCCTCCAAATGTGGCTTGGCATAGTTCTTAATATGCTTTCCTAACCAACATTTATGATTCATGATAAATACATCTCTTGAAACCATACCCCCACCCTTCATCAAATCTACAATGCATGCAAAAAAATCAGACAAGGATTGTGACAAATCCTCTATAATAGTGAGTCTCTTCTTACAATAGATTAGACCTGGAAGTGTGCTTTCATGGATCTGACCGATATCAGGATGGTTTAGCTTTAGGTTGGGCCCGTATTTGTTAACCATGTAATGGGTCATCCAAATAGTCTATCACTTCCTCTAGAATCAAAACGCAGATAGTATCCCTAACCTACAATCACCCTCACCACTGTTGAAAGATGTATGCAGTGGAAAACTTAATCCTCCATCCACAATGGCTAATCCTCCCCTCAACTGAGTTCTGTTGGTCTGCATTGAGTGGTATGACATCCAACTACTCCATGAATCTACTTTACATAGGGTAAAAAAATTCATTCAATTTAGAGTTCCTATGAGCTTCTTGTATTGACATCACATTAAGAAGTGGCCATTTTATTCCATCATCAAGTCCATCATCTAGCTCAATGTTGAAGACATGGAAAATTCACTATATCTTTAACTACAAATTATATAGGTTGTGTCACAATTTCACAACATAACATGCCATGGAATGTTTGTGATCTCATGACTCGCTGTGATGATCATCCAGGATGAATATTTAAGGTGTAGCAACTAAGGATACCCTAGCCATAAAGCATATTATTTGAACCATAATAAAGGCTTTATCTCTAGATAGGTCCTTTGAACCTCACCCAAACCTCTTGCCCCTTGCTATAATCCCAAGGGCAGCCAAACTTCCTGCCCCTTGCTATAATCCTAAGAGCACCAAAACTTCTCACCCCTTGCTAGAATTCTGAATTCCTTCAATGTTGCATAGTTCTCGCATGTTGGCCTAAAATTCCATGCAGATAGCATTGTGTGCATGTGATACCTATTCCAAGCACTTTGTTCCAAGTTAAGCCTCTCCTAATTCCTAACTCAATCGATTTTCCCAAATAGTTGGACATTTTGTTAGTTTCATCCTAACAAGGACCTGATTCAGAACACTAGATGAGACAAACTATTCTACACAGCTGGGTTTTCTAAACAACATTCACAAATGTTGGGTAACATTATTGACATTCTAGTTGTGTTGTAGAAAAGACACACCAATGATTTATTTACTATCTAAACATTATACCACTAAAACACATCATATAAATCAAAAGTGTAAAGCATATTACACCCAAATCTTTAAACAAAGTTGGCACCTAAATCTTGTAATCCATCTCAAGACATCACATATACATAATTTATCAATTTTATCATTATCAAATTCTCATAAAATTAGCGCTATCACGAAGCACACAGTGATAGCGCTTTGGTTTATCGAATCCGAAGTGCACACAGTGAGGGAAGAATGTGACAATGGCGTCGTTTAATCCACGGCGTCTCTAGATAGGTGAGCGGCAAGAATAAGTGAAAGCAAAACCACAAAATAATACCTCGATACCTTTCAACCTAAGAATCTGAGTGGCTCGTCGAGTCCTCTACAAATTGCTGAAATCACAAGTCAAACTCGCATTGACCACGAGTCAAACTCGGTCAACACAAGTTTGACTCACTGGGATTCAAATCGGCTCGTTCAATTGAAGATCAAATTCGAAATCGTGAATACTCATAAGTGATCGGAGACTCTTGTAACACTGCATAAAACAGTGTGTTCGTTAAAAAATAATTTACATCTCCAACGTCTGGAAAATGAAAATATATATATATATATATATATATATATATATATATATATTCCAGAGGTTGGTTAATGGAATCACATTGTACATATTTAATTTGAATACTACTTGAGATGATGTTTATGATATCCATTATAAATTAGTTTGCCCAATTTGAAACCCCAATTCCCTATACAAAACTTCCACAACCCACAAAGAAATACAGATCCAACTACCCAGCAAAATGCAACAAATTCACACACCAACTAAATAATATAAAGTTCAAGCATTTCAACCTTATAGCATATTGTTCTAGCACATCGTCAAATACACTGTCTAAAACAGTATCTAATGCAATAGATTTAACCTTCATTCTTTACTTTATTTTCCATCTAAGTTGCACGAAACGGGGAAACGAAAACGAGTTTCTGAAATGGGAAGCGATACGAAACGCGGCCTCCCCAAATTTTGGAAACAAGGAAACGCGATATATATATATATATATAAGAAATGTTATGTGAAAGCATAAAACATACATGATAGTCAAAAGACTAAACTCATTATCAAAATCCTCATCAAATATAGGAGCACAAGCATGCTCATCAGTGGATGGTGTAGCTGAAGAAGATGTTTGGCCAATTCCACTACTATGATCTTGGTCCTCAATATTCAAGCCAGCAAGAGAGATCCAAATCGGGATTTTCTAGATCCACGTCCCATTCTTTAGAAGGACCATTGCCATATTCTAGACCCCTACGAGATGCAAGGCGAAGGTTGGAGTGCACATAAACAAGATACTCTGCCTTCTATGAGCCCAACCTATTGTGCTTCAGAGAATGAATAAAACCATAAAGGCTCGAATTCCTTTCTACTGATGAAGAGCTTGTCACTTCTCAAAGGAGGCGAATGGCAAGGTTTTGCAAATGTACACCATTTTCTCCATGACAAATCCACCACCTAATTAGATTCATGGTGCTTCTCTCCTCCAAAGATGATATATCTGAATAATCATCTATTTCTGCTGCAAAACTGGCAAATTCTTCCTTCGCCTACCTACGTAGATGAGCTGAAAAAAATCTCATAAGAGTTTTTTTCACTCCATTAGCAATCCTCTATCCTTATGGGGTGCCTTCCTCTTCCCATTGCTTTGAGCAATAAGTTCCTCATTGTAAAATTTTAGGTTCAAGGCATGTGCTAAAGTGTGCAATGGAGTGTTGAAATTGTTCCACCTATCAACAATGATTTTCTTGATTAATTTAGCAAAATGATCATCTACAAAAAAAAGTTGTGGAGACTCCTCTGAAATGATTTCCATAGTTTTCTCAACCATGGAAACCATGCCATCATATACCTCTCCTAAGAAAGGTTGGTCAGTGTCATCATTCTGAAGAAGCTCAAATGCAGGGGTTGTGAACATTAGCAAGAAATCTATATTATTCCACCAATCCTCATGAAGGCACAATCTACACACTGTATATCCCCACTCTGAATATGCTTGTCTCCACTCAGCCCAAAGTTGACTCACCACCATATACACTAATGCTTGCTTAACCTCAACAAGGTGACGCGCTATTATGAATTTTAAAGCATATCTTGTCTCAGCAACTTTTAACAACTCCAATTTGGAAGACTCTCGAAATATTGCTTGAGACTGGTGGTGGTTGGTGATGAATTTAACAATTTCTGTTGCTTCCCCTGTGAATTCCTTTATCTGTGGGACTTTATTGTCGAAATCCTCTAAGATCAGATTCAGATTATGGACAATGTAGAGTGTCCAAAAGATGTGGTCATACCTCCCTTCAATAATCAAACCTGCAGCTTTGCTTACCGGTGCATTATCCATGATAAATTGCACCACCTTGTTAGGACCTACTTGTTCAATAGATTTGGTAATAACATCAGCATTGAATTGTGCATCTTTTACCTCTCTTGAGCAGTCTTTCGTCTTTAAAAACATTGCTCCTTTTGGTGAAGTGGCAATGATATTTATCAATGGTCTACGCCTCGTATCTGTCCATCCATCTGAGACTATGGTAACCCCATAGCTACTCCAAGAAGAAAAAATTGGTGATAAGACATCCTCCACAAGATCCTTCTCATTTTTGAGACATTGAGTTCTAACTTTCTCATAGTTGGGCCCCTTGTAGCCTTGATGAGCTTTGTTAACTACCCTTATCATATCTTGCCAGTAAGGAGAGCGAACAACATTGAATGGGATAACACATGCATAAATGTACCTAGACACTCTGGAAACAACTTCTTCTCTTGCTTGCACATTCCCCAGTTTAGCAATTCTACTATCTTGAACTATATTAGATGCCCCTCTGGATGGTGGTTGTTCTAGTTGTTGAGTGCCTCTCCTCTTCCTTGCTTCAACTACAATCCTTGGCTCAATGTTTGTTGGATTTTTAGCTTGACTAAGATCATCATACTTTCTTTTAATCCATCAGCCTGATCTTGCTCTCTTTAATATTCCCTCCTCGCCATAGGGTCTGATGTTTTTGTGCAACATGCAATCCCCTATCCTCCTCCATGCAAAAAAAGTGTCTTCACCCTTGGATAAGAGCCCTTGTAAGAATTATTGCAAAGATTACATCGCCATTCCCATGAGCCACCACCTCCACCTCTTTGCAGCGCCACAACATGTCCAAAAGAGGAAAATATCCATCCCTTGGGTTGACCTTGGGCTTTGAACTCGAACCTTGGATGGAAGCCATTGCTGCAAAAAAAAAATTAAAAACAAATATGTAAATAAAAAACATTTTTTATAATTTTGGTGAAGTGGCAATGATATTTATCAATGGTCTACGCCTTGTATCTGTTCATCCATCTGAGACTATGGCAACCCCATAGCTACTCCAAGAAGAACGCATTGGTGATAAGACATCCTCCACAAAATCCTATTCATTTTTTAGATGTTGAATTCTAACTTTATCATAGTTGGGCCCCTTGTACCCTTGATGAGCTTTGTTAACCTTATCATATCTTACCAGTAAGGAGAGCGAACAACATTGAATGACATACCACAAGCATAAATGCACCTAGCCACTCTGGAATCAACTTCTTCTCTTGCTTGCACATTCACCAGTTTAGCAATTCTGCTATCTTGAATTGTATCAGATGCCCCTCTGGATGGTGGTTGTTTTGGTTGTTGAGTGCCTCTCCTCTTCCTTGCTTCAACTACAATCCTTGGCTCAATGTTGGATGGATTTTTAGCTTGACTAAGATCATCATACTTTCTTTTAATTCCATCAGCCTAATCTTGCTCTCTTTGATATTCCCTCCTCGCCACAAGGTCTGATGTTTTTGTGCAACCTGCAATCCCCTGTCCTCCTCCATGCAAAAAATATGTCTTCACTCTTGGGTAAGATCCCTTGTAAGAATTACTGCAAAGATTACATCGCCAATCCCATGAGCCACCACCTCCACATCTTTGCAGCTTCTCAACATGCCTCCAAAGAGGATAATATTCAGCCCTTGAGTTGGCCTTGGGATTTGAACTTGAACCTTGGATGGAAGCCATCGCTATAAAAAACAATTAAAAAACAAATATGTAAATAAAAAACGTTTTTTATAATTTTGGTAGCATAAACCCTCGAAAAATAGACGAAACAACGAGAAAAAAAACAAGAAATTGAATGCTTCTTACCCAAATTAATTTTTTGTAGCTGAAGCTACCCCAAAATGGCAGAAAACACAAGAGAAACATGGTTGTCGCTGAGCCAAAAACCAGGAATGTTGTAGCTGGAAACTTCGCACTCCAAATATGCTTTTGAAATCTCCTTCTCTTGTTGTTGAAATCTCCTTTGCTCACTGGTGAAACCACCCTAATTGTAGCACTACTCTCTTCCTCCTTTCTCATCGCTAAAATCGTTCTTCTCCAAGTGAAACGACTTGCTCAATTCGTGTGATGAGAGAATGAGATGAATTGTCTTTTTATAAGTTTAGAAAGCCATCTAGAAGCATCCAAAAGACAAAGTAAACAACTAAAATAATATTAAAAGGCACGCAAACCCAAAAAAAAACCCAACATAAAATGCTTTTGAGGGAAGGAAACGCAGTCGTATGGTTGGAAACGTGTTTCCAGTCGTACTAGCAACGTTTCCCATATGGGAAACGTACCAGTATGACCAAAAACTCATTTCCAAGCCATACGATATGCGGAAACGCGTTTACATTTCATTTTTTGGATGAAACAAGGGTGGGACCCACGTTTCCTGCAACATAGCTTTCCAGGTTTTAAGGACCAATCTTTGCAATGTTTGTTCCAAATCTTTATCAAGAACTCAAGAGTAAAGTTTAGATAATAAGACGTCGAGGCAAATCAAACTTGCCATGAATTATTTAGTTAAATGTACAAGTCACCTTATAGTGACAAATGGAATAGTTTATCCAATTGCAACTAAACATTGTATATCTTCACCCTCATTGACGAACACAAAATGCCAAGTATAAAGAGACCGTCAATGAGTGTATGGATACAATTAAGTTGTTGCAGAGAGAGAATTCATATTTGAAATCCTCTGTTCAAGACTACTTAAGCTTCCTGGAAAGAGAAACTTTCCATGCCCATAGGAATCGAGGTCTAGCCATTTATATCTTATATGCATTTGTAACCCACAAGAAAAGATATTGGCTCCTTTCAATCTAGTTTTAAATAGAACTCTGTGCTAACAACTTCCAGTCTATTAACAAAAGTTGAAAGAATAGAAGCCTAAGCTTCCTTGCATGAAAAGATACAAGTAGAATAAATATTTCATTTTAGCATGGGTTCAACCCAACAATGGTGTTTTTGGAATTCCATTTAAAGGCTTCACATCATCAAATGTTGGCATTTGTAGACATTGGACCAGAATAGATCCATCTTAACTCTAGAGTTATCAAACACCGAGTAAGATAAAAATACCTATAGATGTAAACCTTCCCCAAAGTTGTTGGTTCATAAATTTGGTATCAAAGCAAAATCGTTTCTAGTTTCTGCACTTACCAACTATACCCTTTATGGTTTTATACATATTCTTTGCTAGTAAAACTAAAAATAAAGGGAGAGGGTTCAACAGAGCACACTGACCATCTTTTAGTCCAAATTTCACAAGTCTCCAAGTGGAAATGCATATAAAGTGTTTTTTTGAACCCTGAAACCAGGCTAAATGAAGTGAGGATCAATAAATGGAGTGCATATTTGAAGTTTTCGATGTCCATTTGAAGTGAGACCAAAGCCATTCAAAAAGGTCACATCAGGCTATCACACGTCCAAAAATTAGAGGTTAGCACAAATGGAGTTGTTCTTATATCTGTAGTAGTACAACTTTTCTCTCCAGATAAGGATCAAAGTCTTTCATTTTCAAGGAAAGTGACCAAAACTTCTCACCGACAACTCCAAATCAAGGCTGCTTGGGAATGGGAGCAGGAACGAGGAAAGATATTTTCAAAAGCTCCCAAGTCGGGAGTGAATTTTTATATAATATATATTTTGATGCATATATGTCAAAAAAAGCATGTAGAATGATGAATTAGTATAAAAAACATTAAAACATGGATTAAACAATATAAAATCAATCATCTAGAAGTTATAATCTTCATCAACCACATGTACACAAGTTAAAAGTTCTCATTTATATAACATGTAAGGGTGCAATAACCAAAATAGCATCGAATACAATCCATCTCTAAACCGAAAATACATCAACAAATAGGCTCTAGATGGCCTCTAGCATCCAAAAAAATCATGCTACAATAAATACCTACATATCATCAAAATCATTGTCTATCTTGGGATCTTTGTCATTAATATCACTCTTTAAGCATTAACATAAGATAGAAAAAACATAGCATGTCAAGTCGAGATTTTGCTTGAGTGATAGGTACATTTTAGTAGGGTCATGATGAGGAGTTCGACAACAAATGTCACTAACATCAAGGTCAATAGAAAGCTTGGTGCTCTTGATTAAATACAAGTACAAGTTCCATACCCTAATACATGACAAAATCCAATGGAAACATTGTAATCCCCTCAATCCTGAAATCCTGAAAAATTGACATGTCGGCTAGAGTTTCAGTGACATTTAAAATTCTACTTTCTCTTTGTGAAATCCAATGAGGTCGAAACCTCTCTCAAACATCCCGAGTCATTTCATAGTAATGTTAAAAATTGAAGTAAAATGATGTCATCTTTTTACTTTAAGAATTTAACATTACCATGAATTGCATATCAATACTAGGGCCATAGGCTTGAATATTAGGCTGCCCCACTCAAAAACTCTTGTTTCTTTGAAACAAAATTCCATTTGGAACATCTACCATGAATTGCATATCAATACTAGGGCCATAGGCTTGAATATTAGGCTGCCCCACTCAAAAACTCTGGTTTCTTTGAAACAAAATTCCATTTGAAACATCTTTGTGAAAAAGCCAAGGAGCAAATTTTTTTTTCGGGAGCGCACTCCCAGGTCGCTCCCACTCGAAGGTGTCTTCGAGAGCAGATTCGAGAGGGGGGGGGTCTTCCCCACAGCCCTGCTCCAAATTGAGTGAAACCTATCACATTGTGGAGGAAACATATTACGTCTTACATCAAAATTAGAAACTAAGTGACATAATTATATATTAAAAATACCAAAAAGAAAACGTCAGGTCCAGGTTTTTGTGGAGGAAACATATTACGTATTACATCAAAATTAGAAACTAAGTGACAGAAATATATATTAAAAATACCAAAAAGAAAACGTCAGGTCCAGGTTTTTGTGGAGGAAACATATTACGTCTTACATCAAAATTAGAAACTAAGTGATGTAAATATATATTAAAAATACCAAAGAAACATCAGGTCCAGGTTTGACCTGCAACACGACCAAAGAAGAGCTTAAAATATATATATTTAAATTGAAATTTGCATCAATTTTGATTGGAAGTTCTGGTTGAGGTGATTAGAAGTTGTGCAAAAGAAGAAATGGGAAATAATATATCAATAAAAGGTTCGGAACAATTTATGATTAATATTTGGAAAATATGGTGATACCCTCTCTTCTTTTGGTTGTGGCCAGCGGGGTGGGTAGGTGTGGGGGTCATCCAATAACATGATCTAATAGTATAAAGAAAAATTGTAAAACTCATTGGTATTCAATTACTTATTTTTAAGAGTCAAGGTTAGAATCAATGGAAAACTCTTGATAAGGACCCCAGATGATCGAGTGAGAAGAACCCACTCTCGATTGCTTCAAGGTGGGATGAGAGTTTCCAAACATTTTAGCCCACGGGATTAACTCAATGGATCATCACTAATGTTGTTGGACATTTGGCTAGTTTTGTACAGCAAGTGCCCGGTTTGAATCCCCTTGGGTAAGGCACACTAGCCTATGTCAACGGGTTAACTAGAGATGCCATCCATGAATGTAAGGAAGCATCCTGTGGGCTACCACACAAGGTCCCTCTCAGCAAAATAAGTTTAAATAAGAAAATTGCCAACATGCACCATGTATGCATTACAGATGTGACACATGTAACTGAGATGTAGAAACCACCTTTCAGTGCTAAGATTTACCTGGCCTGTAAGATCCCCTCTCGGCACAATAGATTTTAAATTGTTTTAACAGACATGTGCCCTGTAAGCATTACAGGTATGAAGTATATACCTGAAGTTGTAAAAAAACACTTCTCTGCACAACTATCTTACAAACTTCGACTCAGCAGCTCTAAAAAATGAGCACAAGTTACTCTTCAAACCAAACTTCCTTATCAGTAATCAGCAGCTAAGTTCTTTCTCGATAAATAAAAATGATTCTACAGACATTACATACCATTCCAACATTTCAAGAAACAAATCTTAACCGCTATTGTTATTATATTGCATAAGTTCATGAAGAAAACAGTGCACATAATCCCAGACTTTTTCAACGTGATATCTATATACATGAACTATGTGAAAGTAGAAATCATAGAAAACCAAAACACAAGTACATCCTTGTCCGCCAGTATTAAAAAATAATGCTAGAACTGCAAACAAAACACATAAGTTATAAGAACTATTACAAACAAATTATATGTTGCTTGGATCCGACTCCGGTGACCTCGAGATTACAGTACAAGTAGAAAATTCCTCATAGGGTATGAAAGAATGGGAAAACAAAAAGAATGTAAAATGTGAAGTACATATTCCCAACTCATGGAAAAACCTGGAGGATGGAATATTATGGCTGGCATAATCTTGGAATGCATTCTCTTCAAGTACTGCAGTCACAGTATTCCATTGCACACTTCTAACCCAACTCTGACCGAAATTTTACAGAGGTCTGCTAGATGAATGGTCATCAGGTCTGAGGCTCGGATGCTGGAATTGCTGGTCTTGGAGTTAGTAACGGTTGAAGTGCTTTCACAACTATACTCATATTAGGACGGAAATCTGCTTCATACTGCACACATAGAGCTGCAACTGCAGCTAACTGCCATCAAACAAAAAATTGAGTGAATTAGGCTATAAAACACATGATCTTCCAATTGAGTGTCACCTAAACAACATATATAAGCCTAGCATTTACTCTCATAGCTTTTAGCAAGTGACTTGGATTAAACATTTTCAGAATAGACAAGGGAAGAATCCTGGCACCTTAGCTACAGCCTTGGGAGGATACTCCCCCTTGAGTTTTGGATCTACACACTGCTTTACTTTATCTTCACTCAATCTTGGAGTTGCCTGTATAAAAGACAAAAATGAGGATATGCAAAGAAATGTTACCAAATCTATGACAAGAAAATCAGAACCAAAACTTGAGGTCATTACCCAGGTAACAAGACTCTGTTGTCCCCGAGGCATTGTGTGATCTACAGGTTTTCTACCTGTCAGGAGTTCAAGTAGAACCACCCCAAAGCTATATACATCACTCTTTTGAGTCAACTGTCCAGTCATGGCATACCTAAACAGGGATCAGCCAATAATATTAATAATATTTCAAGATGAAATCTCAAATGTCACAAAATTTGAAGAAACAAAATAACAGAAGCAACCAATATGACGATTAGTGTTATCCAGAAACAGTACCCTCACTGACCAAACTCTGACATGCAAAATAATACTACCTGGTGTATAAGCAAGGTAACTTTTACAAAATTAAAAAATACAAATTATGCTGAATTTGATTTTAGTATGAAAAAACAGTGCAGAGAAACTGTTAATAAAAGAGAGTGAAACTGAAAAAATTAAACAGATTTCACAAACATGAGCTGCATCTTAACTCGGGGTCTTAACTTATAGATATATCATATACTAGCTTGCAAAGTAATTTTTTGTCCCAATTATTTCGAGTTTCTCTGCATTCCTTGGACTGTTCTTCGTATCAAAAATTTTCCATAACAGTGTTTAATTGAATTTATATATACTTTAGTCTGTTTTGGTGCATTTCTGTTTTCATAAAAATTTCAAATTCAAGTTGATTGGTCAACTTAACTCAAAATATACAACAATGCAAAAAGTGAACTAAAATAAATAGTTGACACATAAAAAGTCTTCTTGTTGGGGATTTATTAAATGTTCACGATCATAATTTCACAAGTAAAAACTTGGCAAAGTCAAGATTTTAAAAATCAGTTGCCTCTTATCAACTGTTGTAATGTCCCCAAGAGATTAATTGCCCAAAGAGACAAAGTAGCCTATAAATCCCCATATAGGCTATACTCTTCGATAAAGGGGTAAAACCCAAAATTCCCAATGTTTGGGCAACAGGGGCCAAGTTTTGGGTCAGCCGGGGTAAAAAGGCCCAAAGTTGGGAGTTACCATGAATCCCTCTTAATTGATTAAGAAGAAAAATCCCATCATGGAAATCTATAAATACAAGAGGGTTAGAATCAGTTAAAGCATCATTGGATTGGATCAATTTGTCTCTGTTTTAAGACCCCATTTCTGTTTTGACCAGTTTAGGTGTGATCCAACCCTACCTAGTCAACTTTCTTCTTGTTCTGGCAACAGGGAATTAACTATCTGAAGAAGCAATGAAGAATTTTGTGGGAATTCTGAGGCAAGTCAACCTAATTCTTGAAGATCTACGAATCTGTACTGAGGCAGAAAATCGAATTATTGAGGATAAGTCCATGCAAATTCATTCAGAGGCAGGAACAGAACAACCTTTCTGAAGCAGGTCGAGACATCTTCTAAGACTAGAAGTCATCCTCTAAGCAACTTCTGGGATGTTCTAATGCTATTCGGGAGGCTGGTTTATAGTTTGCTTCAGACCTGAAATCATCCTGAAGCCCTATAATACCCCTGAGGTAACTGCGGTAGGGTTTCCTGAACCCACTGTTTCACTCTGTGACCAGATCTGAAATTTCCTGAGGAAGTCATGCCACTGTAACAGAGATTTGGGGGGGTTTCTGAGGGCACACAGGAAGGTTATTTCTACTCTGTAACAAGTCCGCAGTCCCTAAGGAGACTCATGCATCTGGATTCTGAACAGAACTCAGAAAGGGCTCCCCCCTGAGGCAGAATGAAAGCAAGAATTGGACTCACATCATGACAGGGTTGGATCACTTACTGCATTAGCTTGATTATCATCCTGTAACAGAATTCAGAGGATTTTTCCGAGGGAGGTCAGAGGTGGATCCTGAGGCTATTCAGGTATCACTTCTGGTCAAGGAATTTGTTCAAAGTCTGTGGATTAGTCAAGAACAGTTCAGGTCTCTGGTTAGGGTACAGTTACTTATTAACTAAGCTCTGTTGAATTTTGGGATTGTTCTGGAACTATTGAATGGCTGAGTTATAGCACTGTATTGAACGGTTTACTGTGTTGAATGAGAGAGCAGTGCTACTTACTGACTGTCATATTACTTACTCATATGTGTAATATTGAATGATCCAATTGTGTTATCTCTGAACGAAAAGGGAGTTTTGTGGGAAACACTAGTTACTTAAGAAACCCTCGCGCAAAAATTTCCCTGGGATATTACAACTGTGTAGTCCAGGTATCCTAACAACTTTCTATATTTTGGCAGGAAATAGTGTTTTGTTGTTAGGTACATACCACCTAAATTTTATTGATGGTATCTTTCAACAAATCAAGGTGATTTTGTGGAGGTGAATGGATAGACCAGTGACCAGAAATCAATGTTAAGTCATCCAACCAATTTCAACTGAGGTTCTGAACAGATGGATATGCTAAACAATACTTTATTTTATATGCGCATTATGCATTCTCTCTATTTCCTACATGCATTTCTTGGATATCTTCAATATTCTCTTTTCTATAATAGCTCTTGTTTTTACAACAAGTGGGAGATGAGAGGATGAATGGGGTAGTGGGTGCAATATAAATAGATAAGATGCTGAAGTTCATAAATTGACTGAATCCATGGAATCATCCTGCTTTTGTAAAATGGAAGAGAAATTTTGTTCAGGTTCATTTCAATTCACACCAAGACTGAAGTATATAGAAACTTTCACAAATAAAAGCCCACTGAATACAAGCAAGTGGCTAAAAAGTTTGAAGACAACTCTTGAATATGATAAATTAAAGGTGCTCGTGGTGCAGTTACAAACATGATTCAAGGGAGATCTGAACTACGGGCATGGAAGTCTGAACCCTTTTCCTTGGGGAATCTACCCCAAACCACAATAAAGCACCAGTGGTGGTAAAGGTAGGGTCATAGGGATGGTTTCATTGTGCCAAGAAGACATTCATTAGTAGGCACATGACAATATACCCACAGGTAAAGTTATAAAACTTTAGAAAGAGAAATACGTTCCACCGTTCATGTTTGAACCCCAACTTTGGGTTGCTTCCTAGTGCTTGACAATTTAATCATATTGCAAATAAGTTTTTGAAGTTTTCATTAAAATTTCTTATCACGTTAGCTTCAGGTGGTTTCCTAATGTTTAGAAATTTAATCATATTGCAAAAGAAATTTTGGAAGTTCTCATTATGTTTAAAGTTTTCTTATCATGTTCCTACTTCCATTTAATCAAGCCTTTCAGCTACAAGGCTTTGCTGAGTTGTTATTAGCAGATTTATGACCTGGTACAGTCACAAGAGCATCAGAAAGCATGTGCTGTTGAAAGTCCAGAAAACATTATGGGTTGTCCTCTGGAGTTTGACCTCCTTCTGACCTTCAATTGTGTGAAGCATTATGAGACGTCATGGCCTTTAGAATAAGATCACCATTGGTGCAATACTCTCCGTTTGGCTAGAGAAAAAGAGAGAGGAGAGACAATTTAAAATTATTAGTATGCACCTCTTCTGCCTCCACAAAATGAAAGTGGTGATATTTATTTTTGAAATATGCATCATATATTTCACCATGGAACAATAAGATGTATCATGGAAATAAAAAAGTTAGAACAATCTAACAACAGGATTAGAAGGAAAATCCCATCCAACAGAAATGGTAGCTTATGGGCCCGGAGCCCCAATAGGAAAGGATGTGGCTTGCATGATCAAGTGAAGTGGTATTTTTGCTGCCAACAATGATATTAAAATTATAAAATTCCATATCAAATAGCTATTATTCTAATGGGTGACTTTGATCAAGCAATAAGACCAAATGTTAATCTTTCAAGTCAGAAAATTACTCCGGAGCATGATAGCCAAAGGTTCCCAGGACACGTGTTGAATGCAGGCGGGCAGCCATGTCTGGAGCTTGATTTGAAAGATTGAAATCTGCAATTTTTGCTTTGAAATCATCAAAAAGCAAAACATTGCTAGACCTAATATCCCGATGAATAATATGGGGCTGCACTTTCTCATGAAGGTACTCGAGACCCTTTGCTGCACCAACAGCAATTTTCACCCTTTGCATCCAATCCAGAACTGGACCTGGTTGAGCCCCCTGGACTCCTTTCCGTCCTGCATACAAATCAAGTTTAGTCTCATACTAAGAGAGGGTAAAAAGTAATTGGTAAGTCCCAAATATTAATTTTCTGCAAGAAAAATCGTATATATTAGAGTGATACCATGTAAAATGTCATGTAAAGAGCCCATTGTTGCAAACTCATAAGCCAATACACGGAGAGTTCCCTCAACACAGTAACCCACCAGCTCAACTATATGGTCATGCTTCAACCTTGAGACCATTGAAACCTATATACCAAGACAGTGTCCGAAGAAGCACATAAGGAATAAGAGATATAAAGCCAGAGCATCAGGTTATCTCTAAAATGTTATTAAAAAAATATTGTTTTCATAATATTTCAATTACCAAATACTACGAAAACTTGATACATAGCATTGTTAAAACTGTCTTGCCATTTATGGGCCATTTTTTAATATATAATACCTGAGCTAAAAATTCGGAATTTGCTTCTGGCTGGCTGTTGACATCTAATTTCTTAATTGCTGCAGGTTGACCATCACTTAAGATTGCATAGTATACTCTTCCGTAGGACCCTTCCCCAATCAAAGCCTTTGCCCCAAAGTTATCTGTTGCTTCCTTCAATTCTTCTAATGACAAAGAAGGTGCTTCAATAGGTGCTACTTTCTGTGGCGGACCACTCTTTGCACCCTCAGACATCTTATAGTCTCCCTGGTACCCTGGTAGACAAAACAGCTTAGAACTATGAAACATGTTCTCCTGAAGTATGATATACTTGAAAAAATTCAGAGCACTGCAGTTAATATGAAATATTACAATCAATAAAGAACAAGAACAGACTAGCTTTAGAGTTTTTGTACTGCTCAGATGTCAGAATTATCCAGATTCTATGCCTTTATGCATTTCTAAGCCTTCAAGATTAGAATTGCATAAAGGTTCCCTAAATCTACAGAAAATGCGAAGATGTCACAATTATCCAGATTCCAGGGGAAACTTTCCACAATAGACCATCTGCTGTTGTATGTTCATCAATGAGATAAACATATTGCTCAGATATATAGATTCTGCAGTAAAGCAATATACTGCATCCCAAAAGATGTCATAGCTATGACTTGCCACAAAGGAAAATCCTTTAATTAGACTTTGTACATCTTGCAACTAGATGCTCTTAATTATCTCTAGCACAGAACGTCAACATTACCCATGCTGACCTGTTCTACAAAAACAAGATTTTCACCCTGGATTCCAGTTTAAAAATCTTAACAATAATGATAATATTGCTTCTTGAAGGTTTAATTATATCCCCAGGACTTTTCCTAGTCCAATCAACATTGTTTGCAGCATTTCCTCAGGGTTTTCTTGCAATATCACTCCTTAAGTAAACCAAATGCAGCTTCCTTCAGCAAAGATACAATCTCACTGCCCCATTGAAGAATATCTCCTAGGAGATATTCCTTCAGCAAAGATACAATCTCTCAACGCCTAACCAAGAAGAATCACAAACCCAAGAAAGATGGACACATAAAGCCATAACGGATCATGAGTTTGTTCTCAACATTTATTGCAAGAATTGGGAAAGAAATTTGTTGTCGAGGAGCGAAGTAGAAAATTCATCTAAGGAGTCTCAAGTTCCATCCTCTCTGGAAACAGTGATGCACTTGAAACAGCAGTTAGTTATGCCTGGCACCTACTACCAGCTACTACCAGCACATAGAATCTATCCATATATTAACTTTATTGCATTAAATAATGATTTCATGAGGTTTGTCCATGTCACCTTCTTAATTCAAATTTCCTTTTTTATATTTTTTTCCTTTGACCAGCTCAAATTGACATGGCCAAACCTCTCACAGCCCCAAACTTCCTCCTATATAATCTGCCACTGAATCTTCTCTCAATATTATTTAGACTACAAGCTTTCTCACCCTAATGATAGGTAACAGTCAATATTATCAGAACTACATCTATCATTGAACCAGTCAACCCCAAAAGAAATAAAAATAAAATAAGAGAGAGAGAGAGAGATTAATGTGCATCCCATGTGAATCCAAACCATCATACACATATATTCAAAGTTTCTCATGTATATAGCAATTAAAGTTACATATAAATAAAATCTCATTGCATGCAATCCATATCTGAACCAAAATACATCACAAAAGAGGCTCTAAATGGCCTTTAGAGTCCAAAAGACAGCTCTGTAGCAGGCCAAGAAATTCTGAAAATCAACCCTATCAACTTCAAACCAGCCCAACAAATTCTAAAATAAACCCTTGAATCAGCTCCAGATCAGCCCAAGAAACACAGCTCAAAATCTCTCCAAATCCACCCTTCAATCAGCTCCCCAAATCAGCCCAAGAAACTCTAGCCCAAAATTTCTAAATTGCAACTTCTTTAAATAGTAAAAGGATGCACCTAGGGTTAGGTTTAGTGTAGTAACTTTTTTATTATTGATTTTTTTCAAATTGTGTAAGTTGTACCCATCATCAGCTGTATGGTTCCATCATCCATGTGAAACCATCCAGTTTGGGCATTTATGGCCAATACGGTATGAACCAGCCGTTTTCCAGTTTGTATCTTTCAACTGGACTGGTATGGCCCCCAAAACCAGATGGATCAGCCAATTTGCCAGAACCAGTCCAATTCTAATAACAATAGTATTAGTAACACCTGAACCACAGCTCAAAACCAAAACACTTTGGATAATAACCTTCACCTTTAAATACCTTTAAATAGCTATGGCTTTCAATTACAGTTCTTCCAATGTTTTCCTACTTCAATTGAATAAATATTTAGAATAGAGACAACTCTTCACAATGCACATACTCTCAATAACTAGTAGCCTCTTCTTCATAGTGAACCAACTTTAAATATAATATTACCTGATACCAAGTAAACATTTTGTTCATGTCTAAGTTGCCGGAAACGCCTAGGCTGGCCCTCGGAAACTCGCATCCCCGTTTCCGGTACGGAAACCCATATGAAACTCTTCAGATATGGCATTGATACGTATCCTCCCCGTTTCAGAATTTTCGGATACGTTTTTTTTTTAATTTCCCGTTTCCACACCGTTTTACAAATCGGAAACGTATTTTCAAAAAAATCGGATACGTATTGGAAAAAAGGCAACGTATTTTAAAAAAATCGAAAACGTATTTGGATTTTATGATACGTATCCCGATTTTTTGAAACGTTTTTAAAGCCTATTCATCTTTCTGTCGGGAACGTGAAGTTTAGACATTAGAAAGGTTAGGGATGCATGTTTTCGTTTTATGTTTTCGTTTTTATAGTCCGCCGCAAAGAGCCCGACCGGCAACTGGATAACGTTTACGGTTTACTATTCGGTGTTTGAGTGAGAGTTTTGACTGTTGAGAGTGGGGGAGGTGTATGCAAGAGCAACCGCAGACCCACAAGAGGAAGAGCAGCCGCGGCCCGCAAGGTTGTGTCACGACTCACAGGTTGTCCAGTGTCATCATTCATCATTTCATGTGAGTTGTTTAAAGTTTGGAATCGTAAATTGTTTAAAGTTTAAACTTGTATATACAGTAATACATGTTCCAGGCCTTAATCAAATCTTGACAATTTTTCCACACAAGAAATCCTGTAAGAAGAAGTCATGTCAATATCATCATGATAGCTCATATTTGAATTTAAATTAGATATTAGTGCTGCACTAATGACCAAAGATGAACAATAGGACTACAAAAAACACATTGGCATAAGCATGTCTGACAAAGAATAGTACTAGATATTATGCAAGATATGTAGTAAAGCAAGCTATACAAGAAATACAATGAAGAACAAGAGGGCCAAAAGAGTAAATGTGGCAAAAGTCTAGAGGAGGGTGTCGATACAGCAACTCTAGAACAGTAACAATAGACAACGATGTGCCTAAGTACAATGTCACCTAACAGGTCTCCCAACATCCAAGACCAAGGCAAAAGCTAATCTGGATGGTTTATTCTACACTTGAGAAATGATGAGCATTAGCACTGACAACCACCATAGAAAATAGTTGTATCTCATATAGTGCACATATCAACAAGAAAAAAATAAATTGTGTCAAAAGAAATTCCCAAGCTAGAAAGGTACAATAAGATTATAGGCTATATACTATACACATAAGTTTAATGATTAATCCTAAGTCTGCCTAATTTAAAACTTGGACTATTTTGACTCGGAAGTTTAAAGTCCAACAAGATATTCACCTTTAAATTATGTTCAGAACAGCAATGAGGAATAGGAAAGTGACAAACGAGCTTGATGATAACGATGATTTTTAATACCAAGTCTTCAAAACAGTCTTAAAATTACCACTCCTTTTAATGCTAGATTGGAAGCAAGCAAACAACGAAGAACTTAGAAGTCTATAGATTAATCATTAATGATGACAGCAGTCCTCCAAATTAATGATATTACAAACAATGCATATGCCATAAACCCATAAATGCATATGATTTCCTAAAATAATAACCCAGAAGTTGAATTTTTGACCAAATTGAAGTGGAAATGATGGCTTGAAGGCTTGAGAGAAGGCTGTGTTAAGGAAATTTAAATTAGGGACAGCGTTGACTCTTAATTCGTGAATTTCCAGCTATAATAATTAATTATCTCACTTTCATCATCATGTATGTGACCCATTGTTTTTTATTTTTATTCTGCAGATTAATATCATCATTAATGGCATCTTCAAATTCAGTTATTCCTGAGGTAGAGACACTGGAGAATGAAATTGAATCTTCACCTAAAGTTGATCCAAAGTCACCATTTCGGAAATATGTAACTATTGTTGGGAAGATCCAAGGAGGCGGCTCATTGGCATGGGTTTGCAGTGAATGTAAAAATGATTTTAAGGGATCATACACACGAGTCAAAGCACATTTGCTTGGGTTAAAAGGCAATGGGGTTCGAATATGCAGCGACCCACCTAAAGAGAATGGGACAGATGGAAGTGGTTTAAGCAAGACAAAAATTGCAAAATATCGTAAAAAACAAGACGAAGCAGATGCTAAATCAAATGATGCAATTTCTACAAGGTTGGGAGCATCTTCATCAAAGCCTCCACTTCATTCTCATGGAATTGTTGGTTCAAACAAGCGGTCTAATTTGATACAGCTTGAAAAGAGTTTTAATAATGATGCTCGAGAGATTGCAAATGCAGCAATTGGTCAATGCATTTATGCAAATGGCCTTCCTTTTAACCTTGTGCGGTCTCCTTACTAGACAAAGATGATAAAAGCAGTGAATGAAGCCCCAAAAAGGTTCAAGAGCCCTGGATATGAGAAGGTTCACACCACAATGTTGAGTGCTGAAAAGTTAGATTTGGAGGCTAAATTAAGCCCCATTCGTAATTCATGGCGCATTTCAGGGGTGTCCATCATTTCTGATGGATGGAAAGATCAAAGGAATGGGCCTTTGATCAATGTGATTGCTCAGATTCCAAAGGGGGCAATGTTTTTGAAGGTAGTGGATTGTGAGGGGCAGATGAAAGATTCTCAATTCATTGCTGACATCTTGATTGAAGCAATTGAATTGGTGGGGCCAGAAAATGTTGTCAAGGTAATAACTGACAATGCAACGGTGTGTAGAGCAGCAGGCCTAATTATTGAAGGCAAATATCAGCACATCTTTTGGACCCCTTGTGCTGTACATTCATTGAACCTCATGCTGAGCAAGATGGGGAAGCAAATCGAGTGGATTCGTGTTATTTTTGAAGAGGCAAAAGAAATTCAAGCATTCATCACAAACCACCTCATGTCCCAAGGCATCTACAGAGAATTTGCAAAGTTGGAGCTCCTTAAGGTACCTAAACATTAATCAAATAATAGTTTTCAATCAAGATTAATTTGATGATTTTTATTTTTAAATTTATTGAAACATTGGAAATTTGGCACTTGCAGGTTGCCGAGACTCGATTTGCCTCTCACATCATAGTCTTAACAAGGCTTATGCAAGTGAAAGATGCATTACAATCAATGGTATACAATTTGCTTTGGAGTCAATGGAGGCAGTCCCAATCTGATAGAGCACAAACAGTGAAAAAATTGGTTGTTGATGATGAATGGTGGGATAAGGTTGAGTACCTTTTGGCATTTACTAAGCCAATAGTGGATTTGCTCCGTATGGCAGATATGCCTAATTTGAGAGAGGTGTATGAAGGCATTGATTCCATAATAGAGAAGATAAGGATGGTTATAAATGTCAAGGAGAATGACCCAGATGAATTCTTTTACAGAGAAGTAAAAGATATATTGACCAAAAGGTGGAACAAGATGACCACACCATTGCACCTTTTGGCCTATGCAGTGAATCCAAAATATTATGCTGCAGAGTTGCTAAGTGATCCAAAAAGAACTGCATCAAGCAAAGACCCAGAAGTCTCACAAGGATTTAAAAAGGCTTTTAGAAAACTTTTTATAGATCCTGAAATTGGGCATCGGATTCGTTCAGAGTTTGCTCATTTCGTGGGATCAAAGGGTTGGAGCTCTGATATTGATTGTATGCAGGACAAGAGAGCAATGAGTCCAATTGACTAGTGGAACTACTATGGTGGAGAACTTCCACATATACAAAATTTGGCCATCAGGATCTTGTCACAGGTTGCTAGTTCCTCTTCAGCAGAAAGGAACTGGAGTACATATGGCTTCATCCATTCGGTGAAGCGAAACAGGTTGGCTTCAAAGAAGGCTGAGGAACTAGTGTATGTTCATTCAAACCTGCGCCTTCTATCACACAAGGGAGATGAATACAAATTTGGGGCCGCCAAATTATGGGATGTGGAATCAGAGTTGCCTGACTTGGATATGACATTGAATGCCAAGTCTCATATGACTTTGTTTGATGCGGAGTCACCAATAGGTGGATCTTCAAGTGGACATGATAGCAATGTTCTCACTTCTGGAGATGATGTGGAAGTTGAAGACATATTTGATGATATGTAAATGATATTTATGTTGATGATTGAAATTAGAAACAAAAACTTGATGATATGTTGAACTTGAATCATGATTCATGAATCATCATTTATGAATTTTCAATTTATAAATTATAACTTTATGTTGAATCCTTATTCCTGAATTGATGATGATAGATAGATGAATAACTTTATGTTGAATTGATGATGATGATAGACGATAAATCATAATTCATATATGATAATTGATGAATAGATGATAGGTGATAGAATCTAGATTCTAGATGATATCATGATGATCATTAATGATAGATGATTAATGATTAATCATTATGCATTTTTACTATTTAGATATAATCTAGATTCTCAACTTCAAGGATGAATGGCAATGTAAATTTGATATATATATATATATATATATATATATATATATATATATATGTGACGTGTCGTTTCTTGCCATATCGTATCCATATTTTTTGAAAATTTGCCGTATCCGTTTCAAACCCCGTATCCATATCCGTTCCCGTATCCGTTTCAGTGTAACTTAGGTTCATGTTTGGCTAGTGATTTTCAGTTCCAAATAGAAGAATTCTTTTGAAAAAGCTTACCATTAATTATATTGTCTTTTGAGAATACTGGAAGCCAAATTTGTAAATCTAATTTTTTTTGTTGAAATGAATCATATATAAAAAATCCATTTGCACGTATATCAATATCAACATAACATGGTGCCATTGAGTGATCACCCCATAGCCCTGTTTCCCATGTATATACAGAGGTAACCATGGGCAACATCCAAGATGTTACCTCTTGAGTCTTTATCCTTTGGTGGAAAATCATTGTAGAACTTGTTACCTGCTCATATGCACATGGCAAGGGACAAAGACCCCATTTCCAAAAGGAGGAGGAGCCTAGAAAATTTTTAAAGATCCACAGTCCAACAGGGCATTCTGCCCTTTTTTCTCTCTACTTTCTCTCTCTTCTTTTGCAATAATTAATTTACCTCCAGCTTTCTCGTTGAAGTAGTAACTCTGGGACCCTCTTTCCCCTAAGACTTCTTATTCTGAGGTTAGGGCCCTGTGGAAAAGGATTTCAATTGTAACGTGTTTCAATCTTGCAACTGTTGAAAAATAATGTAGCTATGGTTAGCATTTTTCATTGCAAACATAAAGAATGAATGAACTTTTGGTCTACTACAAGTCGGCTCAAATAGCCCTACAAGTCAGCGTCAAGAAGGATTACATGTCAACCCCATTTGAGCTAATTGGCCCTCACATGACACCTATATATTAGAGCTCGTTGATCCACATTTCAACCTATCAATTTATCAAGCATTCAATCTGCAATTGGAGAAGTAATAACACACGTGTGAAGGATAGAAGGAGGTCTATTACAACTGTGTTGACCTAATTCTTTGAAATGAAGTTAACCAAATTTTGTCTTGGGTATTTTACTTCTGTTTGGGCTACCATCTTGTGGATCATCTACAAGGCCGAAGACATCAGAGACAAGGATACTTTTCCTAACTGTAACTTTGTGTGACATTGCCCTGAAGTTGATCGAGGATTTCAACTGCAATTATTGGGCCGAATCTTTGACAACTCTTTGGCATCGCTGTGGTGATTTTTGTGGTACTCTTCAGCCTCATACTTCAGTAACTTTAGGCCTAAATTTAGGCCTTGTTGGAGTCCTATAGTATAGTAATCAAAGTCAATTCAGTCTTTCTATGTATTTTGGTCAAGTTGTGAAGTTTAGACATGATCTTATAAAGATCAAGTCTAAACCATCATTTGGAGAAATAAATGGTGTCACATCATGGGTTATAGTGTCAGTTGTAAAGTCAAATGTGTCATCAAGTCCTTATCATCACAAAAGGTGCACTGCGCAACGTGTTGCACTTTTGCTGCAAGAAGAGATTTTGAAGTTTGAAGATTTGTGTTTGGCCTAGAAGTTTTCTCACAAGTTTACAATGTTGTATGGACCATTTCACACCATCCCAGTGTTTTCAAGAATTCAAAGGATGGTCGGAGGTAGTATAAACTTGGAGCACTGCGCTTTTGGAGAAATGCAGCGAATGCGCTGCGCTTTCACACATTCAACGTATTTTCACCATATCTCCTAAACCTTGAGGCTTGTCCCCATTTGCCATGAAATTTTACAGTATATGAATAGGGTGAGATGGATAAGCTCAATTTAATTTCAAGTCAAAATGCCATGGTTTTCGAGAAATGAGCCACCGTCATCTAAAGCCATTTTTGGATTTTCTCGAGATCCGTGAGTCGGATTTGGCTCAAAATTTGTGTGAAGGGTTATAACGATATTAACTTGCTGTCAAAAAATCATCTCAATCTGACTTACCGTTTAGGAGATATTCAAAAAATACAGTAGTTGTGCTTTTGGACAGTAGTGCTTCTGATAGTTTCATTTCAAAATAAGTTTTCGACCAACTAGAGATGAATTTTGAAAAAAAAAAAAAAATTTGTCAAACACGAGCTAAATTACAAAAACTTCCTTCAGTTTCTTCACAGGTGTCAGATTGGAAGATTCAAATGAATTTTTACAGCCTATTTTTCAAATTTTGTTATGTTAAATTTAGATAACCATCGTGTTCTATGCTTGATGCACTTTTACTTCAATCTTTCTTAGGTCCAATACAAAATAGCAATCACATAAACTTGAACGTAAAATGCTGATAGAACACAATAATAGATCAATAGAAGACAAGCCAAATAGAGATCAGATTTACAATTCCTTTTGTCTAGCAAAGATATGGGATATTGTGGCATTACGGTGATCAGTGGGATGCTTCAACCAGCAAAGTCTTTCTCGGTCAGCCAACACATTCATGTGTCACACCCACAGCCCTCAAAGACAGCTCATCACAAGTCAACGCAAGTCAAACCAGGGACAGAGCAGAAAAGTCAACGCAAGCAGCTTCAGAAAAGTCAACACATCAAACTAGGGCTTCGGTCAAACAAGCCATAATTCCTTGATTTTAGTGCCGAGCTGTATGGCCTCCTAAAATTAGAAATTCTGCAGAAGATTGCGGTCAAACAACCAAGGGTTGACCACGGTCAATGCTAGTCAACGTTGCAGCAGAAAAACCCTAAACAGATCAGCGCAGAAACCAGCAGCTTCGCTCCACACGTGTGAGGGAAAAAAGGCCTCCAAAGGCTATCAAACCAATCAGATCACAATGAGAGAATGTGTGATGAGATGATGAGAAAATGACCTCCAAGTCTCTCCAATTTATATTCATCAATGAGGGTGTGTGACACATCTCTTAGGCATGTGGGATAAATTTGGCCAACCCTGCACATGTGGAAAATAAATTCAAAATAAACGTTATACTCATCCAATCAAGATCTTTAGATCAATCTTGCACCTCTCCGAAAGAGGAATCCAACAAAAATATAACCATCGTCATATGAGCAATGCAACACGGAGTTTGGACCTAGCTACCCAAAATTAACACTCCCTCTCAACTAGGGAGAACTCCATCTGTCCACAAGTGCCATCCGTCATGTACCAAACCAAACATCGTGCGTCATCCCACCGTAACTTGCTTTGCTAGCTCTTTATTTCAGAACAAAAGGTGAGTCACAAAGACACACACACAATTGACCCGAAATCAGCTTAGAGGTAAAAAAACCTCTCTCAGACTCAAAAGGGTTTCATAATAACCTGAAGTTAGTTTACTGACATGAAGTCACTTTAGAGGATAAAACCTCATCATACTTGATCCCAGATCAAGGTGTTGGACACGTGCCATCCTAGACATAGAGAGTATGGCAATCTCTGATGCATCCATCGGTCTTGCTATGGTCTCTATCCACATTTCCCGCCTCATTGGTCAAATGAGAGGTACTTCCCATGAGTCTGAAACTCCATGGGTAGGATGCATGCGGGGCACAAATCAGAGAGAGGCGAACCAACTCCATATCATAACAGTGGGGAAGAAGCACCACAAGGTTCGGCAAGCCTAACCTCGTGAGTGCTTATACCTCTAAGAAGCTATCCCCAAACCCCTTGGAGCTCCCAGAGCTCATAGTCCAACTCAAGCAAGACCCTCAGATTAGGGTCTTTCCACGATTCCAAGCTTCTCACAGAAGGTTAGGAACTTGACCTTCCCCAGGGGCTTCGTGAGAATATTCGCGACCTAGTCATCAATTCCTATATGATCAAGCCTTACGGTACCTCGTTGTACCATATCCCGCATTAAGTGGTACCTGATCTCAATATGCTTGGATAGATTGTGGAACACGGGATTCTCAGAAAGACGAATCCCACTTCGGTTATCACAAAGGATAACAGTGGTATCTAGCACATGCCCGAACAGCTCACTGAAGAGCTTTCGCAACCAAACAACTTCACAACAGGCCATAATCGCTACAATGTATTCAGCCTCAGCGGTGTAGGTTGCAAGGCACTTTGGCTTCGCAAGATGCAATTTGGTTTATTTGGTGAAAGGTTGAGACTAAATACAATACACTCGATAATCAAAGTTGCATTAAACTCTCTAAGAATCCAATATTTCATGACCGGTCAAAGCATATATTGAGATCAGATACCACTTCATCAGAGGCTAGGTTAATAGGGGATTTGTGAAGCTTGAGTATATATCAACTGATGAATAGGTAGCAAACATTCTCACCAAGTCGTTGCCAAGGGGCAAGCATGCATTCTTCAGAGACGGGACAGGAGTGATGAGAAACACCTTCCTCAGTAAGAGGGAGTGTTGAAAATGGTACCAAGGAGGTATTTCCTAGGCATTTCTCCTTTTGGCCTAGGGAGACACATTAATTACCTTTTATCTAAGTGACATTATGTGTTTATTAATACTAAAGGGGCTTAAGTACTTTTTATGTGGAGTTGTACTAGGTACTTTAAGTTATTTAAGTCACACGTGTCTAAGTTATTTAAGTCACACGTGTCTAAGTTATTTAAGTCACACGTGTAAAGTACTAAAGTACACTTTATATTATTGAAGTGACTTTTATATTCTAAAAGTTACTTTATGATGAAAAAGTGACCATGGTACTAAAACGTTAAAAAGTACTAGGGAGGCTAATTAATAAAAAGCGGGTCAAGAGGAAAGAGGAAATGATCTCCACCCTTGATCTAATGAGCTAATATTTAATCTCAACCATTAGATTCAAGGGTTAGGGTTCTCATCTTATTGAGAAGACAAAAAGGGAGAAAAAGGAGGCTAGAACCTATTATAATTTATTCTCATGAGAAAATCAAGAAGATTAGAAACTTTGTGAATAAATTCTAAAGCAGAGAGAGCAAGGATCACTTACAACAGTTTGAACTTCATCAAGAGGCCAAGTTCAAGCTAAGGAGGGAACTCGAAACTCCAAGTAACAGCCAATATTATTTGCTCTCAAGTAAAAGGTTTGTTTATGTCTGAAATTTGTCGGAACCAACGTTCAAATTGCTAAACATCAGATAGCCATTCGTTACCCTAGACCCTCAGGTTTGTACAACGCATTTCTCAGGCATGTTCAGCATATTTCTCGGGTTTGTTTTGAGTATGTAATAGTGAGGGTCTCGGGCCAAATTCTTGCGGGTTTCAACTTTCAGCTTGAAGTTCAGCATGGATATGTGTGCTTCAAGCGTGGGTTCTCCCTGTCAAGCAACTCCGAATTTTAGAGCAAAAACGTGACTGAAGTGTGGTTCAATTCTCAGAGTACAGAGAGTTGAAAAGAGACTGTGTTTTTTGCTAGAAGGAGAGGATTGTGAGAAGAAAAAGTATCAGCCCAAAAATTTCAAAGCAAAAGGAACCTATGAGCTTACAGAAAGGAAGCTCATACCACCGGAAAGATGGAGGAAGTTGAAGAAAAGATGTCCAAGGAAAGATGGAGTAACAGATATTTACTATGATTAAGATAGTCTCCCTCACAAAAGGTCTTGTCGCAGCTCCTAAATATTTTATAGGATATGGCTATAATAAGATGCATTATGGCATCATGGAAGCATTAGAAACAAGAGCTCATGACATCATCATAGGGAATCATGAAGGACAAAATCTATGACAGTCAAATATTAAGGATATAGCTCTTGGGAACCTCATTGGAAGGAAGAAGTCATCCAGGACAAGGCTCATCATACACCAAGTCAAAAAGGAAATATATGTCGAATAGGGATAAGCAAGATCCTTAAGATTCTCTAATGAAATCCTCATCGAAGGGTTCACCGATGGAGAAAAAAGCAAGTGTTTCATCAACTCCAACTTGTGGAGTCCATGGGAAGATTGTTTCAATCAAGGAAGTTGTTGAAAGAAGCCTAGATGACCTAACGGTAAATGAGGTATGTATGCTTGTATTTAATATTATGTCATGTCGTATGGTTGCAAGTAACATGGATCACTACTTCTATCTTGAGAAGCATGATCAAAGGAAAGGAATCTCCTCCTATGAAAGGTTGTTGGAAGGCATGGTTCACAGTAGATGAAATCAACATAATATGTCCTCATATGAAGTATGAGGTGGTTGACTACAATTAAGGAACTCTGATTGGAAGCTCCTAGCAATGGAATGTGTGAAGAAAGGAAGGAAGAAATCGTAAGATATGCAACCATGGTAAAGACAATCAACATACAAAAGGACAAGAAGAATGAAATAGAAAATCTCCTAGAAAGATATGAAGACTGGTGATAGTCTGAAAAAATGGAGACCCTTGACAATGGATATCTTTGGGAGATATTTCAAAATGTATGCAGGATGCTGACACCTATAGGAAGATGTCATGATGAAAGACCATCACAAAGGTAAGCCTGATTTAAGCGTTCATTTCTTATTTTGAACAAATATCTAGATGGGCTTATGCAGGACTGCCAAAGAGAAGAATTGTGGATGTCTTCCTAGAAAGACCATATAGAAGGATGAAAGATCCTTCCGAAAAATATGGCATGAAGAAAGCAGCATGGCATGAAGCAAGGCCAGATGAAGACTGATGTATCAATTTCTGATGAAAGGAATAACGACATGACTGACCCTATGAAGTAGCCGCAAAATATGAAGACTCCTTAACAAAGAAATTCATGACATTGAAGGAAGGAGTTCTTCAAAGCAGCCGGTTGTCCCATTATCTCCACCTGAGTGGTCGTGTAGGTGATTAAGAGGGAGTCTGGAAACAAATTTCTTACTTCGAATAAACTTGGAAATTCCTAAGCCAAGAGGGAGCTTAGGTACGTTCCTTGTGTAGGAATGAGTACATTCCTTTATTGGAATATGTCCTCCCTAATTGAGAGGGAGAGATAGACACATCATTTTTGTCTTCACTTGGGAAGACAAAATGGAATATTGGGTAATCATCTGGCATCTAATACTCTTTGAGGGTGAGCTATGGCATCCAAGATAAGAGTAGTCGTAGAGGACTGATATTCTTTGAGGACTGAGAATCCAAGATAAGAATAGTCTTGGTGGAACACACCCTGAGAACCCGAGTAGGGTATGTTCCAAGAAAGACAATGATTAAGGTGTCTATAAATCATTGGTCTCCCTAGCATTGAGCTCAGATCTTGTGGAGAGATAGAGTTGCTAGTCAAGGCCTTGCTATGTGACAATGTTGGTTGATATGATGTTATACAAATGTATTACCAATCTGATTCTTCTTATGAGAAATTCTTCAGATTTAGAATGACAAGTACCATTATGAATACCTCCCTAATTAAGAGGGAGTGTTGAAAAGTGTAACTAGGTTCGGTCATCATAATGACATGTAAATGTGACTTCTGTAAATGATGTAATGAAGAAAATAGAATCATTATTGTAAGCATTGCTTCATGGGTTTCATGAGCAAGTGATTTTATTTTAGTTGGTTCCCATTAAGAGGATTAGGATTTGTCATTTAAGTCAAAAAGTCACTGTCATGTATGAAGAGCTCTTCTTGAGTATATGTCATTTATATAAGTCTATGTCTAAATAGCCCTCCAAAGACAAACACAATCAACCTCCAAACTGTATGAAGGATCTCAATGTCGGCTTCTAAATAAGGTAGTAAATTCATGTCGGCTCACATTAAGGAGACACATCTATTCGGAAAAACTCAGGTCGGCGTATTTATGGGACCAACTACTATATATATGTGGCTAGGGTCACCACAAAAGTGACAATACAGACTTCGCATAACTCTAAGTTTTTCGGTGATAAGACAACAAGACAGTCTCAAATCTCCATAGAGAGACCTCTCTGAGAATCGGATGGTGATTACAGTGAACAGTATTCGGATTACTCTAAAATTCTCGGACTATATCACAAGGATACAGTTCAGACTTCATCACAGATTTGGTACTATTGTAGAGGATAAGGTCTCAGTGCTATGTTGATGAGATGATACCCAGTGCTACAATAAGGTGATCTTTGTTTCTATATTCGGTACTATTACTGGTGCTACAATGAAGTTGTCTCAGTGCCACAGTAGAAGATCACAAGAAGGTCAAGGAACCACAGTACAGTGTTCGTTGCAGAGAAAGGAAGATCGAAGAGGAAGAGGAAAGGAGAAGAAGGTTGACTGTGTCTTGGTCTTACAAGGCTACTAGGTTAAGGTTCATGGTCTTGGTATTCGTCAATTGGAATCTCTATAAGAAGAATTGGTGCGGGTTTTCCTCTCAAAGTGTGAGAGTTTTTGGCCCTGCCTCATAGCCTACATGTTGTGTCTCTTGTCTATTTTATGTTCATGCATTGGTTACTGTTTGGTTACTGACACTGACAATAGCAACATTCTCGAGCACTCATGAAGAAGATGACTGTGATGCAAAAATTACATCATCAGAGGATGATGCCATAAGGGCTCCCTTGGATGGGACAAGGGACACCACGAAACAAACGAAAAAAGCCATGTGTGCATTAATTGTACATGTAACACATCATATTATATGAGGTTTCAGATTGTAATTTTCATCGCATTGGTGGGGTTTGTTGCTTGTACCTTTGAGAGCTTTTGGATGACTTGGGGAGAATCGAGATGCACCTTCATGGACCCTTTTCTCCCTTTGGTGGTGGATAATTTGATCTAGAAGTTTGTCAAAGCTTCACTTCTCTATAGTGGATGGGCATGATTAATGGCCAGTTGATGGTTTTGGAGCTACTTTCATGCCTTTGCTTGATGGATCACTCTTTTGACATATGGATGTTTACTATTTCATGTCAGTGTTCTTGGTGCATCCTAGTGACTATGTATGGTGATGTCATATTTTTTTTATCCTGGTCATGACACATATCATAACTTGGACATCCATTTCGAATGCATATCCCATTTTTGCATAACAGGGATATGAAAATCCCCGAGAAGCCACTGGACATATTTTGTAGGTGCCAATTGTCACTTGGCATAAAAACTTGTGGATATTGACCTTCCATAGTCTGTGCTTCCCACAACTGTATTTGAAGCAGTAGCTAAGATCCCCGATGATACACAAATGAAACAAGTTCTTGCTAATGGCAAGAAAGGGGCTTTAAATGTAGGAGTTGTTCTAATTTTACTCGAGGGCTTTGAATTAGCTCCTCCGAACTGTATTTCCCCTAAGATTAGACAAAAGACGGTCACTAGTAGGGGTGTTCTACATGGTCCTCTTATGTTGAATGTATGGTGGGGACATGCTTGATGTTTGATGGTGTTAGCACCTTTTCTTATGTCTCCTTTTCCTCTAGGTAATATAGGACATCTAGGGTCAATGTGCATTTCATTTTGTCAATACCTTTGTTAATGTGTTACTTCCTAAGTTTGAGTTAGATGAAGGAGGTGGGTAGGGGGGCATGGTACCATGTGTTGGTATTCAAGATGCTTCATAGCACCACCAAGAAGAGAAATACAAACATGAGCAAGGAGGGAGAAATAGACTATTGTGCTCCTCTACTTACATGTGCAACACAAGATGATCAAGAATGAGAAGATATGAATTAATCTCTCCTTCCTCCATATATATGAAAGTTAAGGGAGCCCTACAAAACATATGTGGGCCTAAACCCTTACAAGCAAGCTACAAAGCCACATGTAGGCTCACACATATAAGTTACACTCCAAGTATACAAATGTCAAGCTCCAGGGTGATGTCATACAAAAGAAAGGCTCTAATGTAAGGGCACTTGTTAATTTTGGGCAATTAGGTCCAAACTCCATGTTGCAATGCTCATATGACGATGGTCATATTTTTGTTGGATTCCTCTTTCGGAGAGGTGCAAGATTGGTCTAAAGATCATCTTAATCGGATGTGCAGAGCATTGATTTTGAATTTATTTTCCACACGTGCAAGGTCATCCAAATTTATCCCACATGCCTAAGAGATGTGTCACACACCCTCATTGATGAATATAAATTGGAGAGACTTGGAGGTCATTTTCTCATAATCTCATCACACATTCTCTCATTGTGATATGATTGGTTCCATAGCCTTTTTGGAGGCCTTTTCCCCCGCACACGTATGGAGAGAAGTTGTTGTTTTCTGCGTTGATCTATTTAGGGCTTTCTGTTTTTTGTGTTGATCTGTTTAGGGCTTTTCTACTGCAGCGTTGACGGTGGTCAAACCTTGGTCATTTGACCTCAATCTTCTGCAGAAATTCGAATTTTAGGAGGTCGTACAAATTGGCACTAAAATCAAGGAATTTCAGGTTGTTTGACCGAAGCCCTAGTTTGATGCGTTGACTTTTCTGCGTTGTCCCTGGTTTGACTTGCGTTGACTTGTGATGAGCTGTCTTTGAGGGTTGTGGGTGTGACACATGAAAGTGTTGGCTGACCAAGAAAGACTTTGTTGGTTCAAGCATTCTGATGACTATCGTAACGCCACAATATCTCATATATTTGTTGGACAAAAGGAATTGTAAATCTGATCTATATTTGGCCTGTCTTCTATTGATCTATTATTGTGTTCTATCAGCATTTTACTTTCAAGTTTATGTGATTGCTATTTTGTATTGGGCCTAAGAAAGATTGAAGTAAAAGTGCATCAAGCATAGAACACCATGGTTATCTAAATTTAACATGGAATCAAAGCTGAGGTGAAGACAAAGTCCAAGAGTTCAAGCTGGCGTTAGAAGCTATCTCTGAAGGAAGAAATCCTATCAAGGACAAATGGCCTCCTCAACCTACAAGGGTTTCAAGGCTGATGATAAATTGACTTATAAGTCTGATTATCATGCATGCAAGATGTCCTTGGATTTGGCGCTAGAAGATCAAGATGTCATGAACTATGTACAGGGGAATATTCAAGAGCCTCCATCAAATGCAGCTACTACCACGAAAACAAAGTATAGAAAACGAGAAATCAAAGCAAAGATGATTATCAGGGATTCTATTCATAAGCACTTGGTTGCTTACATTTATGAGCTGAAGATATCTAAGGAGATGTATGATAAGCTGGTGAGCATGTTCAGGGCTAGCAATGTTAATCATATCCTCTTCTTCAAGAATCAATTGAAGAATATCAAGAAGGGTAAGGATGAATCTATTCAATCCTATTTTATGAGGCTCACTGAAATCAGGAATAACCTCCTAGGTATTGGGGAAGCAATATCTGATCGAGAGATGGTTCTTATTGCACTTGGAGGTCTTCCCTGTGATTGGCATGTATTCAATACCACTATTCTCAATAATAATGTGATTCATGATTTTGATGAAATATTGACGAGATGCACTCAAGAGAAAACAAGAATGATGGAGTGTGCCTCTAATGGTAATGGAAATGACCCTACAGCCTTCGCCGCTCATGCAAAGAAGAACCATGATGGCCCGAGAAATCAAAACGATGGTAGAGCGGGGCCCAAAGGAAGAAAGGGAAGATGTTACACTTGTAACAAGACTGCTCACCATGCAAGAGAGTGCCCTAATAGAAGGGACTCTGCCAGGGATGATGACAACAACTCGAGAAGGAATGGCAGGAACAACAAGTTCCAAGGAAAAAGGAAGGCTCCCTCTAATCGTTATAGAAATGGGCAACCTTTCAAGAGGTCAAGAAATTCCAAGTACGATGAGTCTAATGTTGTTGATAATAAGAGAAATGATTTTATTCTTGTATCTACCCTCTCTACTGCATCTCCACCCGACACCATGGATGTCTGGTTAATTGATAGTGGTGCTTCAAGGCACCTCACTGGTTATAAAGTAGCCCTTTCTGATTTGGTTGAGAAGGATACTAATCTGGAAATTATCCTTGGAGATAATGCCACCTATCCTATGAAAGGGACAGGGACTGTGACCCTCCATTTATCTCAAGGTCAAGTCATCCGATTACAAGATGTTTTGTATGTACCTAATTTGAAGAAGAACCTTGAGTCCATTTCGGCAATGGAAGAAAAAGGGTCCAAGGTGGCATTCGTTGATGGAAAGGTACTTATTTGGAACAACTTCAAGGAAGCTCCTTCTATTGGTTTTAGAGTTGATACACTCTACCAGGTTGGAGGAAGTCCACTGGGGGCTATGACATGTGATACAACTCTTCAAACAGAGTTATGGCACTGGAGGTTTGCACACCTTCATTACAAAGCCCTTCCCGAAGCAAGGAAGGTGGTGACAGGAATGCCCGAATTGAGAGATGATCATGAAGGTATATGTCAGGGTTGTGCCGCAGGGAAGCATACAAGGGGACCATTCCCCTCAAGTGTCACAAAGACAACTGATATCTTGCAGTTAATACATTCTGACTTATCTGGTATGCTGCCTATGACATCCTTGGGAGGATGTTCCTATTACATGACTTTTACAGATGACTTCTCCCGCAAGACCTGGATATATTTTTTGAAGAAGAAGGACAAAGCATTCAAATGATTTCGTACCTTGAAGGCCTTGGTGGAAAAACAAACCGAGAAGAAAATCAAAGTTTTGAGGACCGACAATGGGACCGAGTATGAGTCAAATGAATTTAATGACTTTTGTAGAGAAGTTGGCATTAAGAGGGAGACCACAACTACGTACACTCTTGAGAAAAATGGTGTTGCTAAAAGAAAGAACAAGACCATTGTGGAAGTTGACTGTGCCATGCTATGTGACCAAGGTCTTATGAAGTTTCTATGGGGAGAAGCTGCGAACACTGTCGTGTATGTTCAAAACAGATGCTCGCATTCTGTTCTGGACTCCAAAACCCTCAAAGAAGTCTTCTCTGGTAAGAAACCTGGTGTTTCTCATTTTAGAGTTTTTGGTTGTCCCGTTTACTTTCATGTTTCGAAAGAAAAGAGAAGCAAGTTGGATGCTTCTGGAAAGAAGGGAATGTTTGTGGACTACAGTGAAACTTCGAAGGCATATAGAATCTATGTGTCTGGTCAAAGAGAAGTGGAAATATGCCACGATGTCACCTTCGATGATGATGTTGCCCTCAAGAAAGTAAGAAATCTTCCTAGCTCCAAGGAAGACAGAAGATGAAGAAGCAGGGAAGTTAGAAGTGTCGAAGGATGACCTGATGCCCGATGTTGAAAGGCCTATGGATCCCATTGATCCACCTCCTTCAAATAAGAGAAGACCCTCATGGCTTAGGGATACTCTCGAAGATGTCGAGAGAATATTGCCCTAAGGGGGTCATTCCGTGAAAGCAAGAAGCTGAAGACATACCAAGGGCATATAGGAGCCATGAGTACAATAGTACAATCTGTTCCTGGAACATTTGAAGAAGTCATAAAGCATCAAGTTTGGAAGGATGTTATGCACGAAGAGTACGAGTCCATTATGAAGAATGATGTCTGGGAAGTGGTCCCGAGACCAAAGGACAAATCTGTTGTCACCTCGAAATGGCTCTATAAGATCAAGCAAGGATCTTATGGAAGTGTTGAAAAGTACAAGGCAAGATTCGTTGCCCGAGGCTTCTCTCAAAAAGAAGGCATAGATTATGATGATATATTTTCAATTGTGGCCCGCTATACCACCATCCGATCTATTATTGCCTTTGCTGCTGCACAAGGATGGAGTCTACATCAAATGGATGTAAAGACCGCTTTTCTGCGTGGATCTATAAAGAAAGAGGTGTACGTGGAGCAACCTCTAGGGTTTGAAGTTCGAGATAAAGACACCCATGTATGCAGGTTGAAGAAAGCCCTCTATGGGTTAAAGCAAACCCCCAGGGCTTGGTACGAGAGGATAGATAGCTACTTGATGAAGCTAGTCTTCACTCGAAGTAATGTTGATCCAAACCTTTATTTTAAGGTTGATAAAGAAAGACCTCTCACTTTGGTTCTCTATGTGGACGATCTCTTCCTGACAGGTGCTGACCCTCACATTCATCAGTGTAGGAGGGAGCTAGCTTCCAAGTTTAAGATGAAAGACCTAGGACTGATGCACTATTCCTAGGCTTGGAGGTTTGACAGAGACCAGGCGAGATTTTCCTTTCTCAAGGAAAATATGTTGTGAAGTTGTTGGAGAGATTTGGTATGGTGAACTGTAAGTCTGTGTCGACACCGATGGAACTCAACTTTAAGAAGTTGAGTGGAATCGCTGTTGGGCCCGTGCTAGCAAATCCTACCGAGTATCGACAACTCGTAGGAGCCCTGAAGTTCTTAGTGAACTCCCATTCGGACGTATGTTTTGCAGTGAACACTTTGAGTCAACATATGGTTGAACCTCATCACATTCACTGGATTGGTGCCAATAATTTGTTGAGATATCTTCGGGGCACAATCAACCATGGGCTAAGATACACTTCCAGGAATTTGAGACTCCATGGATATACTAATGCCGATTGGGCTAGCAGTGTGGTGGATTGCAAGAGCACATTTGGATGTTGCTTCAACTTGGGATCTGTTTCGATATCTTGAATGAGTAGGAAGCAGAAGTCAGTGGCTTTCAGCACCGCTAAGGCCAAATACATTGCAGTGGGCATGGCCTGCTGTGAAGCTGTTTGGTTGCGAAAGCACTTCACTAAGTTGTTCGGGCATGTGCTAGATACCACTGTTATCCTTTGTGATAACCAAAGTGGGATTCGTCTTTCTGAGAATCTCGTGTTCCACGATCAATCCAAGCATATTAATATCAGGTACCATTTTATTTGGGATATGGTACAGCGAGGCGCCATAAGGCTCGATCATATAGGAACTGATGAGCAGGTCGCGAATATTCTCACGAAGCCCCTGGGGAAGGTCAAGTTCCTAACCTTCCGTTATAAGCTTGGAATCGTGGAAAGACCCTATTCTAAGGGTCCTTCTTGAGTTGGACTATGAGCTCTAGGAGCTCCAAGGGGCTTGGGGATAGCTTCTTGGAGCAATAAGCACTCACGGGGCTAGGCTTGCTGAACCTTGTGGTGCTTCTGCCCCACCGTTATGATATTGAGTTGGTTCGCCTTTCTCTGAACTGTGCCCCGCACGCATCCTACCCATGGAGTTTCGGACTCATGGGAAGTACCTCTCATTTGGCCGATGAGGTGGGAAATGTGTATAGAGACCATAGCAAGACCAATGGACACATTAGAGATTGTCGTACTCTCTATGTCTAGAATGGCACGTGTCCAACACCTTGATCTGGGATCAAGTAGGATGAGGTTTTATCCTCTAAACTGAATTCAGGTCAGTAAACTAACTTCGGGTTAGTATGAAACTCTTTTGAGTCTAAGAGAGGTTTTTACCTCTTTTGAGTCTGAGAGAGGTGATGTCTTTGTGACCCACCTTTTGTTCTGAAATAAAGAGCCAGCAAAGCAAGTTACGGCGAGATGACGCAAGATGTTTGGTTTGGTACATGATGGATGGAACTTGTGGACAGATGGAGTTCTCCCTAGTTGAGAGGGAGTGTTAATTTTGGGCATCTAGGTCCAAACTCCATGTTGGAATGCTCATATGACGATGGTCATATTTTTGTTGGATTCCTCTTTTGGAGAGGTGCAAGATTGATCTAAAGATCATCTTGATCGAATGAGCAGAACATTGATTTTGAATTTATTTTCCACATGTGCAAGGTCGGCAAGATTTATCCCACATGCCTAAGAGATGTGTCACACACCCTCATTGATGAATATAAATTGGAGAGACTTGGAGGTCATTTTCTCATCATCTCATCACACATTCTCTCATTGTGATCTGATTGGATCGATAGCCTTTGGAGGCCTTTTTCCCCTCACACATGTGGAGCAAAGCTACTGTTTTCTGCATTGATATATTTAGGGCTTTCTATTTTCTACGTTGATCTGTTTAGGGCTTTTTTGATGCAGCGTTGACCATGATCAACCCTTGGTCGTTTGACCTCAATATTCTGCAGAAATTGCGATTTTAGGAAGCCGTACAGCGGGGTACTAAAATCGAGGAATTTCAGGTTGTTTGGCGAAGCCCTAAATTGTTGCGTTGACTTTTCTGAAGCAGACTGCATTGATTTTTCTGCACTGTCCCTAGTTTGACTTGCTTTGACTTGTGATGAGTAGTCTTTGAGGGCTGTGGGTATGACACACGAAAGTGTTGGCTGACCAAGAAAGACTTTGTTGGTCAAAGCAACCTGCTGACCACTGTAACGCCACAATATCTCATATGTTTGTTGGACAAAAGGAATTGTAAATCTGATCTATATTTGGCTTGTCTTCTATTGATCTATTATTGTGTTCTATCAACATTTTACTTTCAAGTTTATGTGATTGCTATTTTGTATTGGGCCTAAGAAAGATTGAAGTAACAGTATATCAAGCATAGAACACCATGGTTATCTAAATTTAACAGCACTCCACAAGATATGTCCAACATTCCTCCTCCAAGCGACTCAAACACTCCTAAATCAATGTGCTCCACTAGGTCCACTCCTCCTACAAGAACATTGTCACAACCCAAGCACCCCTAAGTCAACTTTCATGCCTCCATACAAGCATCCAAGCTACCCCATACAATATAGGACTCAATACCCTCCTCTTGAATTCCAAATGTTCCTCCTCCAATGCAAGCTATTCTCCAAGCAAGCCATTGTAATGTCCCTAGTGTCAGTTTCCTCTGTAGTACAACCAAGATGGGTTTCCACGGTATGTGATGGCTAGGCCACAGGTGCAGGATTACATCGCCAAAGGTCCTGGAGGGATTTTGAGGGGTTTTATGGGATCCGACAATGTAACTTTTATGCCTCCATACAAGCATCCAAGCTACCCCATACAAAATAGGGCTCAATGCCATCCTCTTGAATTCCAAATGCTCCTCCTCCAATGCAAGCTATTCTCCAAGAAAGCCATTGTAATGTCCCCAGTGTCAGTTTCCTCTGTAGTAAAACCAGGATGGGTTTCCAAGGTATGTGATGGCTAGGCCACAGGAGAAGGATTACATCGCAAAAGGTCCTGGAGGGATTTTGAGGGGTTTTATGGGATCCGACAATGTTCGCATGGCATATTCCATTATTAAGGCCAATTCTGCACAGCGTGTTTTTTGTTCCATTGCATTTTGATAATTCTTATAAAATGGAGTTATTATTGAGCCTAACTTGATTAATTACACTTACGATGGCATTCTAAGAAGAATATTTGATGGAACACCTTAGTGTAATAGCTCGTTGGAACCGGGATGAAATCTACAAGATGGGATGATGAGTAGTGACTTCCAACGGAGAGGAAGTATGGTGGGTGATTTACCATTTTCCCAAATTAAAAGTGACTTTAATTAGTCACTTAATTAAATAGAAGAAAGGGAAAATGGTTAATTGAAGGAAAAAGAGCCAAAAGTGACTTAAGTAAGAAAAAATTAAATTAAAAGACACTTAGATGAAGTCAAGGGGGAGCTTCTAGAATAATATTAAAATAATCAAAATAAAATACTTCTAGAAGATTGGAAATCTATCTATCAAGTATTTAAAAAGAGGAGGATGAGATCATTTGGGACACGTTGGTTTGGTTGTTCATTTGTTTTAGTGAGGTTTGGAGAACAGAATTCCCAGCTTCAACAAGGCCCGGGACAAAAACCATTGGGTTTCCATTGTGTTGGACGAAACCCCAATACTCCTTGAGGACACTTCATCCAAAACTTTGAGATCCTCAACTGGTGCTTCAGCGATATTGATGTGAAGATCATTCAGATCTTCAACTGGTGCTTCATTTCCCCTGATTCCATCTTCAGCTACTTCTGTTGTAATAGCATATATCATATAGTAAAGCTGAGTTTTCAGTATTTGTTTCATTTCCTCTAAATTTACAGTGTTTCTTGTTCCAATTATTTCTGCAATTTTGTGAAAAATGTCGTGGTTGTAAATTTTCAAAATTAAAGGAATTAAAAATAAATGGAAAATTTTATATTATCATGGAATCATTAGAAATTTGTCTATTTGGAATACTATAGTGGTATCAAAATAGTGCATCCTACCAGCCTGAGGGTTTATTGCAGATCAACTTCGGAAAAAAAGTCGTGGAATTAAATCAAGGGTTTCAAGAGGAACTAGTTTCGATAATCTTCCATAATCACCCTAGCTAGAATCTCATCAATTTTGCTGGTTCTCTATAGCCACTCTAGTTGACTCACTACTATTGTGAAATTCTCTGGAGCTTAATGTTTTTTTTTTCAGGTGATCTGCAAGGGCCAGTTTATCTTGCTGTGATAACTGATTTATATAGAAAAATTTTATGAGGCCAGAATTGCTTGGCTAAATTGTTTTTATTTATTCTCTAAAGGGCAGAGAGCTAAATTTTTATAAAGGGGGCAAATATTATTGCTTGACCAAACTATTTTTTTTATTCTTTTAAAGGGCCGAAAGAAAAATTTTAATTAAGGGGCCTAAATATTATTTGCTTGGCCAAATTATTCTTGGGGCCAATTATTCATACTTTGTCGAAGATTTATTTGTAATTTTTTTGAAGGAGCAGTCAAGCCAAGTTTAGGGTTGAAAGAGGGCTGAGTTTGTCTTTGTTGTAGAGGCTGAGTGGGTTTTATATTGTGCCGTCCACTCAGCATATAGCCAAGAAACACCAGATCCTTTTTTATATGAAGCATAGGTCGATTCCTTGGAGAGATTGAAGACTTTGAAGCTGAAAGCATTGATTTATAAAGAGATTGAAATTCTTAGTTTGAAGCTTATCTGGGCCTGAGTTCATTCTGCAAGAAGGACCGAGTTATCAGTCTTGTGTAGGGCCGAATTTGGGGCAGATTTAAGGAGGCTGGAGCTTCCTATTATTAGCTGGACAGGTTTGTGCTGAAGGCTGAGTTTCTTACAATAACTGGCCGTGAATGTGACCACATTAGAAGCTTAACTGAAGTTCTAGAAAGAACTGGAGATAATTCCTTGTAGCTGGACGCAAACATTGTCAAGAAAAGAGTGCTATGTACCCTAAGGAAAGAGTTGTGGTAAAGCTCACTATAGTGTGCTGGATGAGTTTATTGGTTCCATTGAGCTGAGTGAACTCCATGTTCCAGGCTGAGTTCATACAACAAGAAGTCTGGTACCTTCTCTCTGCATGGAAGCTGATATACACATCAAAAGGCACAAGTTCTGTCTTCTTTTTGGTTGAGCATAACTCTGGAAATAGAATAGGTTCTGGAGTTCAATCTGACCATTATCAAGGTTGAAACTCATCAATCATTCAAGGTTTTCATTAGTCACAGAGGCAGAGGTATATACATTGAAGGCCGAGTTACTAAATTCTATCAATCATTGCTGGGGTATATTCAGAAATTTTCTAAGAGTTTATTTGGGTCGAATTGTAGCGTTTCTGGAGGGGTTACGCTCCTTACATATATCAAGCTGAGTTTTCTTACTCAAAGGGGGTTGGGTCTCCCTGAAATAGAGGCCGAGTTCCTTCTATTCCCTGCCGGCCGTGTTCTGAGAAAGGGGCAGCATATTTCCCAGTGAATAAAGGGCCGAGTTTAGTGTTCTCACAATAGTACGTGTTGCTGATTAAAGGGGCTCGCAATTTCCTTCATTTTGACTGAAAAACAGGGCCACGTATTGGAGATTTAGTGCCACAGTGTGTTGGAAACTTGGATTGAGTTCATCAGCTGAGGGTCCAAGCTTTGCTTACTGTAGCAGTGAATGTGGGTCAAAGTTTCAGTCCAAAGGAACGATTTTCCTTTCATTTCAGAGACTAAGCCACTGTTAAATTGCTGGGTCGAGTTCTGGTAACTAGAAGGCTGAGTCATATTGCTGATCGTGTAAACCAGTCACCAAATGCACTTCCTGTAGCGTATGCAAGTCTGTAGCAGAGGTTTTTGACTGGAAAATGAAGGGCTCAAATTCCTGTAGCTTCCACTGTTGATATTCCTCAAGGGACTGAGCGTTGAAGTTAAGATTCACTGCTGCATTTTACATCAGGTTCCTCTGTTATATCCCTTGCTATGTATTTCATTTACTGAATCTATGTAAAGACTCTACATTCTCCCAGCTTGATTATAATGTACACATTTCAGTAAAGAGCATTATTTCTGAATATTGTATGGTATTATAAGTGCTGGTTAAAATTTGGTTGCACACTTATATCACTTTGTATTTTTGTTCCAAGATAAACAAACGAAAATTACACCTACAGCACTACAAAAGCTTAGAAGACCTCACTAAAAACTCAGAAATTTGTTGAGAAATTTAAGCTACTTCCCAAGGGGTGCACAGAAGATTTGTGACTCAGATATTTCTCTTCAGCAAAGGGTCAGATTGTTGGCAGAACTCGGCAATTCTGGCAGACTGAATTCTCTCTTTTTCTCTGAGGCCGATAGTCTCCTTATTTGCAGGCCAAGATTCATCCTGTAGCATTTCACTTGGAGCCAGAACATGAAGGCAGCTTCGAGACTATACCAGACCAGCTTCAGGAATGGCATACCAGTGAACTGAAGATACATCTTTTTAGTGCTGTAGATCAGTGACAGAGGTGTCATATTAAGTCACAACTGTTGAGTGTGTGTGACACAAGCGTTGGGCTGGGGCACACAGAGATATATTGAATCTGTACTGCTTCTATATGCTGACTCTATGATGCATATACCTGTCATTGTTGACGCTGTATGGCTAAGTGATTCATGCTGCCATCTAATGTGCTGTTGCTCGTGAAAGTAAATATATTATTGTATTTGACATTGCAAGAAGTATATTGGTGTAGTGTTTGGTTGAGAGCATAGCTGCTGTCAGAGTCTACCCTGATGTATGTTGTCTATGTAGTCTACGTATAATGTAAGCTGGAGTTTTATGTCTAGATTTAGGTATACTACTGCTAGTATCCTGTGTGGTCCACGACAGAGTGTGTGTGGAGTGTGACATTGAGTACACTTGTTGAGTTGTGTTAAAATTGGACAACTAGGTCCAAACTCCAGTTGTGCTGCTCAGATGATGATCGCAATATTTTTATTGGATTCCTCTTTCGGAGAGGTGTAAGATTGATCTAAAGATCATCTCGATCGGATGAGCAGAACATGCACTTTGAATTTATTCCACTTATGTGCTGGGTCGGCCTGGAATAAAATATTGACTTAAATGTCTTAAAGGACGTGTCACACACCCCAAAGATTCCTATATATTGGAGAGACTTGGAGTTCATTTGACACACATCAATGTGGAGGAATTCTCTCTCTGGATAGCATTGGAGCTGCGTATTCTTTGGATTGTTCTGGGGTTAGGTGTGACACGCTTGGCTGAATGACCTATTGAAGACTTTGCTGGTAGAAGCATCCTGCTGATCGCCATAACGTCACCATCTCCTATCTCTGTTCTGGCTTGTCTTCTATCGATCTATTAAGTATGTTCTATCTTCTTCAGTATTGTGCCCTAATCTGAAATGGCATAGAACGTGAGCAAAACTTAACATGGTATCAGAGGCAAGTTTGAAGACAATGCCCGAGTTTTGGATCAGTGTGAGCAAGTCTAATCAAGTTAACGTGGAAGAAAGTCCACGCTAAGACAGCGTAAGGCCTAATCTCTAGAAGGCATGACGTCTAGAATAGAGAGACTGCTTCAGAGGTATGACAGATCCGCTATTGCTGAAGAAACATATATATTAATCGCAGTAGATTAAACTGAATGCGAAATCCTGGCCGAGACAGTAAGGATTTGTTTTTAAAGTTTTTTTTGGACAGTCCTCTATATAGGCTAACGCAGACTGTTTTAAGAGCCGCTATCATAAATAATGGAACAGTCCATGCTTAGGGCCCGAAACTGCCCTTACATTACAGCGTGATGGGAGATCACTTCCCTAAAGGACAGCCGCAGTTATTTAAGGGCATTCTGGGCGGAGATACTGGCTGAAAAAGGGACTGTCTGGTGCCCTAGTTTCAAGCGGTGGAGCAGTTTCAAAAACAGTCGACAGAGGTACGTGTTTTATTGATCGTATTGGATCCTAGTTTAAATTATAATGGACAAAGACGGAGCTGAAACCTCTGCGGAGTTGTTGATCGGGATTTCGAATCCCACAGGCAGCAGAGAAAGCCGCTCCCGTAGCGTGTCTTGTGCGTAGGCATTATCGGTATTGTGTGGTGTGTACGAGGGCTTGGTCTGCCAGACGAAACTGCTTGCTCGAAGAACAAACCCTCGCCCAACATTCGAAGAACAAAGCCTACAGCTATTCGTGCTCTTGCAAGGCATGTGATTGGCTAACAGCGAGCGGGTTTATTCTATTTTTTTTTTAAAAGCCGCACTGGTCAGAGGTATTAGAAATCGAAATCTGGAGCTCGGAACATTATAACAAATGAATTCCGTGAGGAAATTAGCCGCAATGGACTCCTCGGAAAGACTGCTGATTTTTACAGCGGTGAAAACTCAGAGGAAGACGCTGCCTTGAAGTCATTACCGGTGATGATTACGCCCATCGTTTGTGCAGTCGACCAAGCGGTGTCTGAGATCGTGGCTTTCGCAGAAAAAAAAATCAACGTGAGACTAGACGGCACTAAATTAGCGTTGTATGTGGCTGCGGACAGGAACAGAGATCACCACATGTGGCTGCACACCACGTGAACGCAAATCTGTCGCTTTTGTAGATTTGGTTGATTGAAAATTTCTCTGCTTTCCTGTGATGAAAGAGATTTGTGGATTTCGAATGCACAGGAGAGACACGGTTGTTACACGCGGCAGCAATGCGCAAAGTGGAACTTTCCCTTCAAGGGGATTGCCCTAGCCTCATCTTAACGAGTACGAAATCCACGGTCCTTAACGCATATCTGTTCTAGGAGGTGGTTGATTACAAAGTTGCTGAACAACATAATCAAAGAGAGCTTGTTGCAGAAGTTCGATGCTGATACTGGGGTTTTAGACATTCGTTTTTTTTAAGGATCAACACCATTATATGCCATATAATTATGAAATGATCAGCATCATCATCATGTTCAGATGATTGCTGTGTTTGTTTTCCTATTTACTGTCAACCTCACGGATGTAGTGGAAGATGCTTAATCTCCATACAGATGATGCATCAACTCATTGCGTTTGATTAAAAGTTCCTTGTAAACTACAAGATTTGTTGGGAAACCTGTATCCACAATCAGGATTTTGAGAATTAAAGCATTGCTGTAGTTTGGAACATTGTTTTGGTCAAGTGAAGACATTGGACAGTGGAGCTGGGATTGTCTGAAGGCTTTTGACAGCCTGTTGAAATCCCATGTATAGTCATTTGCTGGAAAATATTCCAGCGTATACAATCTTACAGGAGTACGATTGAGTGTTGATGAATGTATCTGCATGCTGAGTGTGACTTGCTGTATTTTCACAGTGCGATGTAAAACAATGGTGGTTTATTGTAAACCATAAGCGGGAAACATCCTTGTATTGGCAAGTATTATAAGCAAGCTATTCATCTCAAAGCAAAAAGGGGACTGTTAGTAAGCTGAAGAACCTTGTGAGCAGCTTAGGCAGAAGTATTGGAGCAGCAGTACTTTTTGCAGGTATAGGAGGAAGAGAACCCTGCCCAGTACATCAAGGACAAGAGTCCATGAGATGTAAGTGAAGTTCATATTCAGCAAGCCGTAATAACTGTGATAGTTCTAATTCTGTGATTCTATGTCACTGTCATTATGACAGTGACATAGACAGACACCCATGTTTGAAGCTGGAAGTTTTAAAGGTTGACTGCTGAAGTCCTTGAGGAAAGTCTATGTAATGGTCAAATTGTTGACGAAATGTGCATCAATGTATGTCATTGATCTAGGCAAATTTTGACAGCAGTCTGCTGAAATAACCAGAAATGGGCAAATCTGGAAGCAAATCAAGGTTAAATGCCTCAAGTTCAGGATGAACCAAGGTAGATTGGATCCCTTGTTTTGTTGTAAGCTGCAAGGCTGTTAAAAGGAGCTACTCACAGAATAACAGGGAGTGGCTGAAAGGACTTCTAACACAAGCTGAGGCTTGCTGATATGTTCTCCCTGTATGTCAATGACATAGATAGACATCTATGTAGCAGCAGCATGTGACTGTATCAGTCCTACATTGGAGCGTTATGTTAAACCTAAAATGTGAACTGGGAAGTTTATGCAGTTTTTTGGTCACATGGTTGGAATCTTGAATCATGATCAACAAAGTCTGTTGGATGGCTTTGACTGTGGGAGATCAGGTCCCAATTTCAAGATGGTGTCTAGGATGCCCTCATTTAAAACAGATGTCTTCTCTCGAGAGAGAAGCTGACATTAAGAGGGAGATATATCTGTATATGCTCCTGAGTGGATGTCTTTGTTCAACAAAAGAAGATCCTCATGGCTCAGGGACATATGGCTTCAGAGGGGGAAATTCCGAAGGAAAACCAAGAAGCCATATTAATAACAGGATATCTAGCAGCCATGAGTACTTTTGTACAATTTGAGGAAGTCATAAAGCATCAAGTCTGGAAGGATGCTATGCTATAGGACAAAGCAGTTGTCACCTTGAAATGGCTCTACAAGATCAAGTATGGATCTGTTGGAAGTGCTGAAAAGTTCAAGGCAAGATTCGTTCCCTGTGAGGAAGATATAGACTATGATGACATATTTGCACCTGTGGCTCGAGATACCATCATTTGATCTATTATAGCTTTTGCTGCTACGCAAGTATGGAGTCTTCATCAGATGATGTGAAGACCGCATTTTTCTGCATGATGTGATAAAGGAAGAGATATATGTGGAGCAACCTTTGGGGTTGGAAGTCCAGGATCGGGACACCCATGTCTGCAGGTTGAAGAAAGCCCTCTATGAGCTGAATCAAGCACCCTGAGATTGGTACAAGAGGATAGATAACTACTTAATGAAGCTGGGCTTCACTCGAAGTAATGCTGATCCGAACCCTTACTTCAAGGTTGTCAAGGGAAATCCTCTCATTCTGGTGCTGTATGTGGATGACCTCTTCCTGACAGGTGCTGACCCTCTCATTCATCAGTGCAAGAGGGAGCTCGCTGCTGAGTTTGAGATGAAGGACCTAGGACGAATGTCTAGGCCTAAAGGTCTAGCAGAGACCGGGCGAGATTTTCCTTTCTCAAGGAAAATACATTATGAAGTTTCTAGTATGATGGACTGTAAGTTCATGGAACTCAACTTTAAGAAGTTGAGTAGCAACGTTGTTGGGCCCGTCCTACTGAGTATCGTTAACTCATAAGGACCCTGATGTTCTCAATGAACACTTGTTCGAACATATGCTGTGCAGTGAACACTTTGAGTCAACACATGGTTGATCATAACATTCACTGGGTTGGTGCCAAAAACTCTTGGGGAATACTACGAGCCACGACGGACCATGCTGTTCGAGATACCTTTGCGGGAGTACCCGACACTACGGTAGATATCACCGGTCTTGGGTTAATTTTGACGAGTGTCGGTGAATAAATGAGCACATCGGAATGTTTTACTTCAATCTTGGTTCATAGAATCCATGTGGATGAGCGATGGCAATGATCGGTGACCTCGCTTAGCGTGCAAGACCATTAAACTAGTATGTTTTGTTGTGGAAACGGTTTGGTTATAAAAATATTTCGAACGGCTGTTTCGGACATGCTAGATACACTTTGTGGAGAGTACTGCGTGATAACGGTGGATTATGTGTTGAGAATCCTGTGTTCCACGATTGATCCAAGCATGTAGATGGCTGGTACCACTTTATCTGGGATATGGTACAGCGAGGCGCCGTAAGGCTCGATCATATAGGAACTGATGAGCAGGTCGCGGATATTCTCACTAAGCCCCTGGGGAAGGTCAAGTTCCTAACCTTCCGTGAGAGTCTTGGTGTCATGGAACGACCCTATGATGTGGGTCCTGTTGGACGATGAGCTCTGGGAGCTCTGGGGGGCTTTGGGGATAGCTTCTCGGAGCTATAAGCACTCATAATGCTTCTGCCCCACCCTTGTGATTATTGAGCTGGTTCGCCTCTCATTTATCTGTGCCCGTATGCATCCTACCCATTGAGTTCAGGGCTCATGGGAAGTACCTCTCATTTGGCCAATGAGGTGGGAAAAGCTAGAGACTAGTAGCAAAAGGCCGATGAACGCATCGAGTTTGCGTGCTCTCTGTCTGGGGATGGCATAGTCCAACGATGCGGGATCCAAGTATGGTGGTCGGGACCTGCGACTCTTCGGGTCGAGATGAACCAACTTCGGGTTGGTTGGAGGACACTTTGTGAGTCGATGACGGTACGGGACCTCCTGACTTCGGGTCGGAGGAACCAACTTCGGGTTGGTTGGAGACTCTTCGTGGTCTCGGTAGAGGTTTCGGACCCTGCAAGGGCCGAATACCGTCGACCGGTGTGATCTCTTTCGCAGGCGGCCCATACCGACTAGAATAAAGAGGCCGACAAAACGAGTTACGGCGGATGACGCTGATGTTTTGGATTGCACTAGTGGACGGAGTTCTCCCTAGTTGAGAGGGAGTTAAAATTGGACAACTAGGTCCAAACTCCAATTGTGCTGCTCAGACGACGATCGCAATATTTTTATTGGATTCCTCTTTCGGAGAGGTGTAAGATTGATCTAAAGATCATCTCGATCGGATGAGCAGAACATGTACTTTGAATTTATTCCACTTATGTGTTGGGTCGGCCTGGAATAAAATATTGACTTAAATATCTTAAAGGACGTGTCACACACCCCCAAAGATTCCTATATATTGGAGAGACTTCGAGTTCATTTGACACACATTGGTGTGGAGGAATTCTCTCTTCAATGAGCATTGGAAGTTGCGTATTTGAAGGTTGTTAGGGTTGGAGTGTGACACGCTTGGCTGAATGACCTATTGAAGACTTTGCTGGTAGAAGCATCCTGCTGATCGCCATAACGTCACCATCTCCTATCTCTGTTCTGGCTTGTCTTCTATCGATCTATTAAGTATGTTCTATCTTCTTCAGTATTGTGCCCTAATCTGAAATGGCATAGAACGTGAGCAAAACTTAACAAGTTGTCATGCCAGCTGCCTGATTATATATGAGTGAAAGAAGTCTTGTAATGGTTGTATTGGTCCTATTGTCTAGATTTCATAAACAGTGAGCATTCGTGAGTATCTATGATAAAGATATTGCCTTGTATCACATATGAAGGCTTGTAAATTTGTGGGACCGGTGTCATAGTCATAATGTGTTATCAGCTTAGTCCATTGTCAGCTTGATCTATTTGTCATAAGTAGAGTATTGTCACCATTGTTGGATTGAAATATGGATGAGTCATTGAAGTTAGTGGTAGCCCATTGTGCTGAACCTCTCATTAGAAGAAATTTGACGAGGAGAATTTTTGAGGGGCTCAGATCTAGAAAGGATGAGGAGCCAAATCAAAAGAAGTCTACAGAACTCCCAAGGAAGAGTAGAAATCAAATGAGAAGAGAGCAGATATGTTTCACATGTCAGGAAGCATGGACACAAATCACAAATGTAAAGTTAAAGGGGACAGAGAAGCAGATAAGACTGCAAAATTTGAAGAATAGCAGAAGTGGTGATCCAGGTGGATATTGGTGGCCACCCACCTATTCCACTTGGACCCCCACCATTGTTTCTTTCAGTTTTTCAGTTTCCTTAATTGTCGCACAATTTACTATTTTTGGCAGCTTTCGGGTCATGAACTTCCAGAGCCGTTTTGAGGCCCTAAACGACGTTTTTTGGGAAAAGGTGTTCTAGGCTAATATGAGTTGAAGACTCAATATTCACTGTCAGCAGTGTAGTCCTCGGATAGATCTTTCTAACGAGATATCATGTGCGTCAAACGGAGATCGTATGCCAAAGTTACGACCCTAGGAAATTGATGTACCAATTTACCCCAACGAGGCCCATAGTTTGGTGTTTCATCTCCTAGGGTTAAGCTTTTGGATATTTAGGGTTTTCCATTGGTTCTCAATAATAAATAGGCCTTCGAGCCTCGTTGTAACACAGTTCAGAGGTCGATAGCCGCCACATCTCTCCTCAAAGATAAGCTTCCAGCTCCCTAGCTAGTTTATTTCCATTTTCTCTGTAAGCATATTTCAGTGATGTGATATTAATGAAATGAAGTCTTATTTCTGTTGCATCTCTGCGTTTATGTGTATTTTTGTATTTTATTGCGTTCCTGCATAAGTCCGGATCATGTGGCAAAGAACTCCAGTCAGACAGGAATCTACTATAGATGAGTCCATTGGTTTTCATGAAAAAACCTTTGAAAGGCACGAACAATCATATGGAGATGTTGACAATAGCCCTGATGTGCATACATATTTAATGGATGAATGTGATGAGTAGTAGATTGTCTCTATATGTGAAGAAGACCGAGGCGGCGACATTCAGGGAGATGAGCAACTAGTGATGATCCAACAGGGAGAGCACATAGAGGAGCATGAACCAAACGAAGATGTTATGCAAGATAAGCTATCTGTGGAGAGACAGATAGAGGCTCATGTTATAGCCGTGACGGAGGAGGATGAGGAGCAGACAGATGCACGGGTAGCCAGTAGGGTTGCAATACTTTCAAACACCAGTCATCAAGAGGAGATGGAGCATATCAAGACAAACCTTACGGCGATGAAGAAGCAAATCCAGTTACTATGAGGCATTATTTTACAGGAGGTCAGTACACTCAAGGAGCTTCGAGTGACATGTGACAGGTCAGGGGCCAAGTTGTCTAGCATTGGGGTACAGTTAACACCCCTAACTAGGCAACCAGTGGAGTATATTCCAGAGTTTCAAAGTAGCCCTATTCAAGGGTACATAGATAGAGCTTGCAGTTTTGATAGATCACCTTTATACATTGGAGGGAAAAGGGCAAAGTCACCCCTGTTACTTGTCTGAACATAGCAACATAGGTGGAAAATGGAGCAGCATCAAGCACGATAGACTTGTTCCATGTACAAGCATACAGGGAATTGATCCTTCCCACAAGATGAATTGGAGGGAAATTGTGAGTTGGTATCCTATTGATGGAGGGATAGTTGAGAGGATATATTTCGCCAAGGGAACAACACAACAGAAGCCCTTAGGTATGAGTGATGATGACTAAACATGGTGGCATTGGGATCCAGGTGGATCGATTGATGGCAAATTGAGTCGAAGTTTTGTTTGGGATCTAGGTATTGATGGATTTGGTGGCACGAAGGCATGTTTTAGCCCAGTGGTTCATATGGGATCCTAGTATTAGTGTGCAGATGCCTCTCTTGTCAACAAATACGGATTGCTTGAGGGCTAAGCAATCTTGGGGTGGGAGGACTTGTAATGTACCCAATTTTAGTTTCCTCTGTAGTATAGCCAGGATGGGTTTCAAACTTTCCAGGGTATATGATGGCCAGGCCACAGAAGCAAGATTGCATCATCAGGGGTCCCAAAGTGGTTTTGAGAGGTTTTATGGGATCCAACAACATTCGCTTTGCATATTCCATCACCAGGGCTAAGTTTCGCACAACTTGTTTTTGGTTTTGTTGCATTTTGATAAATCTCGTAAAACATGGTTAATATTGAGCCTAACTTAATTAATTACACTTAGATGGCATTCGGGGAGGAATATTTGATGGAACACCTTAGTGTAATAGTTCATTGGAGCCGAAATGAGAAGATCTACAAGATGGGATGATGAGCAGTGACTTCCAGTGGCTAGAGGAAGTATGGTGGACAATTTACCATTTTCCCGAATTAAAAGTGACTTTAATTAGTCACTTAATTGAATAAAAGAAGAAGGAAAAAGGACTAAAAGTGACTTGAGATAAAATTAAATAAAAAGTCAATTAGATGAAGTCAAGGGGGAGCTTCTAGAATAATATTAAAATATTCAAAACAAAATACAAAGATTGGAGATCTATCTATCAAGTCTTTAAAAGGAGGAGGATGAAATCATTTGGGACATCTTGGCTTGGTTTTTCATTTGTTATAGTGATGTTTGGAGAACATAGTTCCCAACTTCAACAAGCCCTACGACAAAAACCCTTGGGGTTCCATTGTGTTGGGCGAAACCCATCACTCTTTAAGGAGACTTCATTCAAAAGTCTCACAGAGCTTCAGTGATATTGGAGTGAGGATCATTCAAATCCTCAACTAGTGCTTCTTTTCCCCTTATTCCATCTCAGCTACTTCTATTGGAATAACATATATCATATAATAACGCTAAGTTTTTAGTATTTGCTCCATTTTCTCTCAATTTGCAATGTTTCTTATTTCGATTGTTTCTGCAATTTTATGAAAACTATTATGGTTGTAAATTTTCAAAATTAAAGAAATTAAAAATAAATGGAACATTTTATAATATCCCGAAATCATTAGAAATTTGTCTATTTGGGATACTATAGCAACCTCCTCCATGTGGCCAACATGTAGAATGTCACCAAGCTATCTAAAGATCTCCATGCCCCAAGGAAGAATGTCATGCAAGCACCCAACCAGGGTCAAATAAATCATGTACCCCAAATCTCATAAATCACCCCCAAACAAGGTGTAAACAATTTCAAAGTCAAGCCATCACTAATCGGCCCATTCTAAAGAATGTGACAAAGTTGAAAGCGTTTAATGTGCCATGTAGCTTTAACAAGAAATTTATCAGGGGATTTGGAGACCTCGTGGAACCTTTCACCAATCGTACAAAGGACCAATTCAACTCACCAAAAGCAACAACGAATGCTTTTTCAACAAATGATGGAAGTGATGACATTCAACCTTATATTCCCACTTCCAAATTTCTCACAAACCTTGGTAGTTGAATGTGATGCATCTTGCATCAACATTAGGGTTGTCCTCAAGTAAAATCAGTGGGAAAACAATATATGAGCTAGAAATATTGTGTCAGTCAATATATAACAACAAAATATTGACAATTATGTGTACTCTAGATAAATCAAACAGTATTTGTCGAGGTAGCATTTCATTATTCGAGCAGACCACCAAAGTTTGAAATATTTCATATCACATAACTAAAAGCCATATCCACAATGGAACCAAGGTGGAAAGAAAAGATAATTGTTGAACATGCCAAAGATAAGGGTTCATTGAACTTCTAGGTCGAAGTTCAAAATTTGGTGAAGACCAAAGGAAATTATAAGTTCGTTTAGGTTTGGTGAAAGGTTCGTTGAGTTTTTCCTATGTAGGCCATTTTCATGTGAGTTCTAATCATATTTTTCCACATGTTGTGAATTTGTGGGTCCTCTCCATACTCCCCACCAGACCAGATGTACACCTCAGGCCTCATCTTTGCATTGTGGCACTATGGATTTGCTGCACTGGGCAACTATGACTGCATACGTGTGGCAACAGGAAACATGTGCCAATTGCAACTTGTTACGACTTCTTGTTGGCCATAATGACATTGCCAAACAAGGCACAAAAAGACGCAAGGATATACTTTCTTAGGTGATCTGAATATCTTGTGTCAACTCTAAATCTAAGGAGAGAGTTTTAATTAAATCTTTGAGACCTATTACAACATAGGCAAAATATTTTGGAAGGGACTTCAAGGAGATGGGAAAATATTTGTTGTTTCATGTGAAACCTATCAAAGGAATAAAACAAAGACTATAAAAGTCCAACGCTGTTATAGACCTTCCCCAATCCCAATCAAGTGGGAATCCATTCCCATGGACTTCATTGCAAGGTTTCCTCAAGTGGGAGGGAAAAATAGCATTTTTATGGTAATTCATCAATTGACTAACCATGTTGGTTTTACTTCAATGGATGATATTGCCAAAACCAAAAGGGTTTTTGAATTGCTTATGCCTTATATCTTTAAGTTGCATGGGCTCCCAAAGAATATTGTTATTAATCACGAATGTTCTATGCAACTTCTGGAAGGAGTTTTTTAGACTTGTTGGTAGTAGGTACCACCTTAATGCCAAATATTACCTATCATCCTCAAACAAATGAACTTATAGAGATCGTGAACAAGTGTCTAAAAGAAGGGTACTTGAGGGAAACTATTTAGAAAAACCACAAGCTTATTGGCCAAAATGGCTGCACTTGGTAGAAAATTGGTACAATACATCACATACCATACAGCCATTGGAATGTCACCATTTAAATCCCTTTATAGTTATGACCCTCCCCTGTTGAATGATTTGACCACTAAAGACATTCAAGTGCTAGTTGTTAAAAACTTATTGAAAGAACTGTGAAAATTCGGTGACCCTGAATCCTAGTGCGACAACTTATTAGATTTTTTCTATTTGTTAATTGACTGAACAAATTATTTATTGTTTGCTAAGTTAAATATCGAAATCAATACGCTGCAACCTTCACGAAATAAATACAGCAGAATAAATACAATGCAGGAAAGATATATGCACACACACACAAATAACGACGTTATTTTTGGACTACGTCCCCAAAAAAACCCAACACGGAAAAACTGGGATAGCATCTAAGGGTTTGTATATTATGCAGTAGTAAATCTGAGTACAAGTCTATGGTTGCTCAAATCTAGCAAACCATACAAAGAAAAATCTGACAAATTTAGTGAGAAAAATCTCGCTCTGCCACTGGCAGTCTGAGACTGATCTGGGCTCAAGATGAGATGCTCTACGCAGTCACTACGTCAACCTACGCAATACTACATCACCTTTGCTATCTAATCAGTTGTTGTCTGGAAACTTGACCCTCCTGGCCTCCGAGCTCTCATTTCGGCCTCTGGCACTAATTCAACTCTGTCTCCCAGCAAAAACAGAATCTCCTCCTAAAGCTCTGTGTGGGCTCTGCGCTACCTCTTTGCTTTGCACTCAACAAATCTGGAAAAGCTTCCTCCGGCCTTACTATCCATGCCCCTCTCTCACTGCAACAAGCTCACTGGCTCTCTCTCCGACAACTCAACAATGCTACTCAGGAAATCGATATGCCAGTGAATTCGATCTTTGCAAGTGTGTTATCCTGCCCATCGAGTTCTCTTATAATCTCTAGTTGAGACTTCAACGGCCACGATTAAAACTTAATCGATGGCTAAGATTAACTAAGACTCGATCCACTGCTTTTTCTAGAAGATTCGCACATGACTTAAATAATACCTTTTAATTAATCATATTTCCTAATTTTATACTTAGGAAATATTAAAAACTGATTAATTATTTTAATTAAGTCAACTCTGAGTGGAATTTCCCCAAACAATTTCTGGGCCTTGGAGAATACATGTGTCTTAGCCTCTCTGCAAAATCTCAAGGCTAGATTGCATCTGATGCTACAAAAATCAACAATAACACCAGCAGATATTAAAGCACCTAAAGGGGAGCCTCAGATTGGCCCAAAATAGGATAAAATCCCAGCAGGACCAGCGCTGCCATGAGCAGGAATTCAAATTTGGAGATTGGGTTTTTTGTGACTACAACACTTTATCAAAAAAGGTTTCTCAAAGGTAATCGGGTGGAGAAGCATGAGCCTAGATATATGGGCATTATAAAGTTCCAGCAAGGGTGGGACAGGTTGCATGTACTCTTGCGCTGCCAACAAAGTCACAAGGGCATAACACCTTTCATGTCTCATGCTTGTGGAAAGTGGTAGGCTAAAATGTTCAAATTTCAAATATCTTGCCTCCCCTAATTATGGACATGTTTTTCTCATTCCAAAGCACATTTTGGTGGGCTAAAGTACTGTCAAAATACCTCATTCAGTGGAAGGATTTTCCATCAGAGGCTCTTACCATGCATACAGACAACCAACTTCAGTGATTAGCTATTAATATTTTGTGCTAACCTTCTTCGGTGATTAGCTATTGATATAAGTTTTTGTTGGTTCATGAACATAATGTTGAGTAAATTCATGTTAATTAGTTGAAATTTCTATTAGTTAACAGAGTTCTATAAAATGGGATCACTAGTTATCCCACATGCAAAAGACAAAGAAGCTTAAGTGGGATCACTAGCTATAAAATGGCTCTTGGGCAATAAAGGGTATATTTTTTTAATGCATTAATGCAGGTAATCTGGAAGACACTATTTGGGGCCCAGATCAGCACCCGTGCTGCTTATGATTTGGCCTAGGTTGGAGTCTATAACTTCTCAACAAAGTTTCTATTCAATATACATATTCTCTAGGTTATATGATATTCTGCTACAAATTATTTCCTGCTATGATTTTCTTGTGTTCTTCAATTTATATTCAGTTATAAGAGTTCTGAGTCTCTGACTGAGACCTCAGGTATTTGGCTGCTGTTACAATTGCTAAATACTGTGTTGTTACAATGCTCGCATTCTAAAATCTGTTGAAAATTTTACTGTTGTTAGTGCCCTGTTATTTCGAAATTGAATTTGTTTAGACTTCAGATCTTTTCCAGCTCTAATTCCAGATTTCAGTTATAATCAGTGAATTCTCGTAAAGTGAATTTCAACTCATTACATCAAATACAAAAAAATCAGATTGGAAGTCTACATACAGGCCTAACAAATTATTTTTTTAAGAGTTTTTTAAGCCTACAAGAGATGTGCAACAGAAGAGCCTACCGTTTCCATTGTTCTTAGCTGCATTCAAGAAATGGTTCTCAGGTTGTTCAGGAACACCCTCTGTTGAGCAAGTACAGCAAAACCACCGACGCATGTTGTATTCCCTGAACATATAACTTGCTTGTGTTATAGAACGATTATGCAATATCATAAGAAAAATTATAACCAAAATCGTAAACCTACAAAATAGAAGGCAAAGATCAACAAATTCAATGCCATTTTAACCAGAAATAATTTATCAAGAATAAGAATTCACAATTCAAAGCCAGTTAAATACCAATCCTTGTCAAACCAGAGATCTCTTGTAAAACAATTCCCAGCCATGGCAACCACCCAACCCCCCCCCCCTCACCCCTTCTCTCTCTCTTTCTCTGTGTGCACATCGAAATGACCATCGCAAATAAATAAAATCAAGGGATTGGTACACCCAATAAGTTGGATGATCAAAGTTGAACAGGTCAATCCAGGTCCCATGCTAATGAGACCAAGTCAGGACATGCCCTTGCCAAGCTGAATCAAAGTTTCACAGAATCAGTTATCCTCACCAATTGATGATTAATCATTCGATTGTGCATGTGCGGGTGTTATTTCATTTGTAAATGATTATGATGAAAGTCACCAAAGTCTACTTGTTTTTGCTGAAGAGTGAAACTTGGTTCAGGCTCGGCAAAAACTCTTCAGTCAACCAAACAATGATTCAATGCCATAAAATATGAAAATATAGATTTTAAAGAAAAGCAAAAAGGAAAAAAAAAATAGATAATAGTCATTTGATATTACACTGAATATAATGCAAATACATAGAATATAATGCCAAAAATACTTATCCCATTACCAAGTATGTCATATGATCCCAATCAATAATAATCATCAAGAATCCATCAAGAATCAAAACCACCATGGGCCATGGCGTGAAGATTGAAATTATGATTCATGAACCAAAATGAACGAAGGTACTTAAACAGCAAATTGTCCAATGTCAAGAGTCTAGAATCAAGACTCAAGAATCAAGAGTCATACCTGATATCATGACTCAGTGGTTTTATGTTTGAGTGAAATTTCTGCCAAGAATCGGCAGATTTAGGAGGGGTTTGGCAGTTTTGGGAGGGTCAATCTAGCTCTGGGGCATACAGGTGGGTCTGGCTCAAACCAACTCATCTAGGGTGGAGAATAACGTAGACTCAGTGACTCGAGAGTCTACCCGAAGAGTCATGTAACTATACAGGCTTTGTTCCAAACAAACTCATTCTTTGTATGGTTGAGCCCAGAACCCATTCTCATTACTTGGGTTACAGAAAGCCTTTACGTCCCCTCAATCCATGCCTCGTTGTAGCTCATTCTTTTGTGTGAGCGATAGATGTACCGCTGGGCAATTTCTTAGTGTTATGGTTTGTTCTATCGCTTGAAATTATTCCTTAGTTTCCTATCGTGTGATAAAGTGTTGATGTGTTTCCCCTTCTTCACTTGAGATCGTCAGCACACTGTATTTGGTTATTTACTGATCTACAACTTCACTGATTAATCCTAGCAATACTCAAAACTGCCACCGCACTCTTATTGATCATCGTATGCTTCTGCTGGGCTCAATTGCTGTTTACAGTAACTGCCTCTGTGTTGCACCGATCCATCACGGTCCACTTGTTTTTCTTTCACCTATAGGACTGAGCGATGAATCCGCTGCGCTGGTAATATCCAGTAAAATTAATCACATGGTTCAAAATATCTGCAACAACACTGAATTCCTGATTCCTGGACCGACGTATGTGCACTATAAACTAATCCACCGTAACTCCAGAGGAACAATTCAATCACCAGAGAACATATACTTGCGAATCCCCTCAATTGTTCATTCCATCCGGCACTAATCCACCGTAACTCCAGAAGTAAAAAAGGCAAAAAAGAACATGATAGTGAATTCATACAAAAATCCACTGAACAGACTGACATGAGAGCTGGAAATCTTTGATATTCCTTCTTTTGAGGTACGTGAGTCATTGTCTAAAGTCATCCATTTCAGTCATGTGTCCTAAGGTTCGTTTTGTAGTGTAACAATGTTAAAAATTCAAATTGATGTCAATGAAATAACAGAGGATCACCTATGGCCTTTGCTGCACAAATAAGTCTCAGCAATTCGTTTGACAAGTAATCGCGGAGACAAATCAAATACAGAATCAAACAAGCCTCCACAAACATTAAAAAAAAAGGCATGCCCGTGATGTCAACCAAGGCACACACTGCAAAAAAATAGAGATTAAACGACCGCAGAAAGGAAGCATTTCTGTCGATTATCCAGTCCGAACCCCGCAAAAACAAGTCTTACGAATTCGCCTAACAAGCAATTGCGGAGACAGAGATCAAAAGACAGAACCAAAAAGCCTTCAGGGACATAAAAACGGACATGTTTTGTGAGAAAATCTTTTGGTAAAAATCACATCAGAATAATTTTGGTCGACGCGTTTCGAACCAGCCAGTGGTTCATCATTAAGGACAAGATGTAGGACAAGATGAAGAATCTGTTACATCAACCATGGCGCACACTGCAAATTAAAGATTAAACGGCCGCAGAAAAGAAGAATTTCTATCGATTGCCTAGTCCGAACCCCGAAAACAGAAGAAATTGATGATCGCCCCATGCATTCAATTCAAACACAAATTCACAGAAAACATAAGACAGCAAATTAACGTCAGCTGAAGAGAATTCCAGAGACTTACCGTTTAGACGATAATTCACTTCACTGAAATCGAGCTCTGCCAAACCCTCAACGGCAAGCCTGCAGTCGATTCACAGAAAGAAGAGCACAATTATCAGAGTGCCAACACAGTATTAAAGAAAGCAACTCCAGTCGATTAACAGAAAGAGGAAAACAAGTAACAGAGTGCCGACACAGTATTAAAGAAAGCTGAAGTTTGCTTCAAAGAGACGGTCCGAACCTAACGGAAAATTCCCGCTCCAAACCCCGTTTATGGCACAAGAGAAAAAGCGCCGAAGCAGAAGACCACGGCAGGCAAGAGGGCGTAGAGAGTCACCGAATTCCGGCAGGCTAGAATCCGTCAGGGTAATCTGCAGCCGAGCGAGCCTGGGAAGAATCGGAAAAGAGTGAAACAATTAAGAATCATGGAACAGAGATCGAGTAGATATAGCACGAATCACGGAGCTGTAGATTGGGAATTACCGTCGAATGCGCGCACGCGCTGGAGCCGACAATTAACAGAAAGTAGTATCAGTGGCAGCAGGGATGGTGGAGGTTTTTACAAAGCACAGGCGTGTAAAATGAGGAGTACATTTTAGCATATTAATCCGCAACGAATGGGGCTTGTTCTAATGTTCAACTTTCCACCATTAGAGAGGGGGTCTCATGGCTCCTTCCTTTGCTTTCCCAAAGAGGTTTGTAATTACGTGTGTGAGAGGATAACAGTCAAATATTGATATTATATGCCACCATGGCGTGCGCTGATACGTGCCTTCTTTTTGAAGTTTTCGAGTCAAATGCGTGTGGTGGGTTGGAAATGAGGCGGCTACATGGGAGAGAGCACAAGAAAATAGGATAAATTGGTTGAGCATGCATTATTAATCATCTAATAACATTGTTTGAATGAAAGGTAAAGAAAACCAAACTACCATGGTAAGAATATTTATGATTAAATCCAAATAATTCGGAGTTTTTTTTGTAATTAGAGAGAAATTTCAACCCTAATCTAATACATTTGAAAGATTTTTCCTCGAGATCCTTCTTACTTGGGTATCATTGGATATGGTTTTTCCTCGTTTCGTGGGTTGACTTCATTGACTAAAATGAAGCTCACTATGTAATCAAAATTGAAATACAATCGAAAGGCTTTGTCCTTACATGGGATTCGGCATGGAGCATGCAATGAAATTTGAAATAGAGTTTGTTGGGATTAGCCTTGGAATATGCTCATTATGTCACCCATTCCACACAATGTTTTCTTAGTATTAGGTTTGGAATATGCTCATTAACATATGTCAGTCATGGAAAGTGATTTTTTAAAATGAGATAATATCTTATTTTTATAAGGTTTTAATTTTTATAAATTTGATATATTTATTTTATATTATAAAATGAGTGGTATAAGAATGTTGAGAGTTTTTTAAAAACTGTGTATTGCTTGTTTTAGGCCCAATCCACTCGTGAAATGCCGAGATGGACATTGACTATAACTCTTTCCCTTCACACACTCAGTCGAGAGCATCTTCATCCTCATGGTTAGATCAATCTCCCAATCAAAGTCAATTTGGAGGCATAATTCCTACTTCCACATCTCGTGCTTCTATGAGTCACAACAAGTCAGAGCAAAAAGCTTACTTCATTATTGGTATGGTCGAGGAGGTTCACAATCCCAAAGTCAACATGATGATATGCGGGTAGAGGGGTAGTTAAGATGGAAAGTCCAATGTTAATCCTCCTCTTGATGTAGATCGATCATAGTATAGACACGTGTGAACATGCAGGTTGTAGCTCAACGAGTGATACACCGTTCTTCAAAAACTCTCAACATTCTTATACCACTCATTTTATAATATAAAATAAATTTATCAAATAAGCTCTCGACATTCTTATATTTATGACTATGGAAATGTCCATTCTCTAATTCAATCTCTCTATGAGTGGTATAGTTTAAGGAGTTGTCTTTAGTGCGACTTTTTGGAGTTTCTGGTCCCTGAATCCAGCTAAAAATTTTGAGGTGAAATCTTCATTTATGTTATTTAAACTGGTTTTTTGACTGTATATATGGATTCAACACTCTAAAAAACCCCTAGGGCACTTCTATTATGCAAGGTTACCCATCAAACTTCTGTTTTCAAAAAATTCCTGCTGGATTTTTGAGAAAATAGACCGGAAAAATCTACCTGAAAAGCCTTCAAAAAGTCGCACTAAAGACAACTCAATAGTTTAATTCATAGATGAAATGGTTTTTTTCACAATTTTTTTCAGGTTAATTTTAATTAATATTCGACATAGTTTTTTTTCTTAAATCGTGAGTTTAAGTTGTTTAATTTATAGAATTCATGCTTCTATGGTTCATAGTAATTATTCAGATATCTTTCAGTCGTCATCACAAGAGGCAAAAAAATTGTCAACGCCTTTATTGTCATCGCATGAGACAGAAAATTGTCGACGCCTTTAAAACCAACCAGTGTGGTCCATCTTCTGGATGAGATGAGAGATCGATTGTCATCACATGAGACAGGAAATTATCAACGCCTTTAAAACCAACTAGTGTGGTCCGTCCTCGGGATGAGATGAGAGATCAACCATTAAGCTTATATAGAAGTAGAGAAGGCCAAACTAGTTGTTGGAAAAACATCTAGTTTGACTAGGAAGGAAAATTTTTATGATAAACAAATTATTTTTATTTAATATATAAATTTAAAATATTATTATGTTATGATTAAAGTATTTAATAATGAGCAGAAAGTCAAATTAGTGGTTAGAATAACACTTAGTTTGACTCCGAAGATAAACAAATTATTGTTATTTAATTTTTATTAAATTTCATTATATTGTAATTAAGGTTAATTAATAATTTATTACTCTTTTTATTATTATTATAATTATTTAAGTTAATTTAATATAATAAAGAGCTAAAAAAAAAAATAGGGAAATAAAGAAAAATGAAGGGGATTGACATGATCTACGAATGTAGGGCAGGGATCCAACATCTGCTAATATTCCAATCATCATCTCTCTTGAGATTGACAGGTCTTTTTTCAATCTCTAAAGCCTCTCTTAATTCCAACATATGTTATATTCCAACGGTCGTCTCTATTGAGATTGACGGGTCTTTTTTCAATCTCTAAACCCTCACCGTAAATTAAGCGAGGCTTTAGAGATTGAAAAAATACCTGTCAATCTCAATAGAGATGAGGGTTGGAATATTAGCAGATGTTGGATCCCTACCCTATATTCCTAGATCATATTAGATCTAAGACTTTTTTTATCCATAATTTAGATAAATGTCTCTCGGATTAATCACATCATTAGGATTTGGTCAACGTTTCGAACCATCTATTGTGGTTCATCCGTTGAACAAGATGAAAAAAGGTAATCGATCTTAATGAATAAATAGTGAGGATGCATCATTGGCCAGAGATAGCATACCGGAATCAATGATGCATCCCTACATCCTTTGAGAAACGTAAGATTAGATTTCTTTTTAGCCACTTGTAATCAAGCATGCTCAAAATGACGAGCCTTATCAGCCAATTCCCTCCCGTGTAGGGTAATAATGTTAGATCTAAGACTTTTGTGATCTATAATTTAAATAAATGTCTTTCAGATTAATTACATCATTAGGATTTGGTCGATGTTTCGAACCATCTAATGTGGTTCATCCTCAGGTCAAGGTGAAAAAAGATAATCAGTCTTAATAAATAAATAGTGAGGGTGCATCATTGCCCGGAGATAGCATACCGATTATCTATCTCACCATTTGGTAGTATTAAAAAATTAGTAAGATTTAAAAGAGTTTGAGAACAAAATATTGCGAATAATTTCCTTTGGCTATATGTTATTAGGTTTTTTATTCCATGAAAATCATGATTTACAATCCATGACAAATGTTTAGAGAGTGTCTAAGCAATGATACACATAGTTTGATACCACAAGTGCATGAGATAGAACGAGTTATTGGTGGTGTCAAGATTAAGAATGAATCATATGTTAATCTCCTCATTGCAGAGGGCCTCCTTTCGACCCCTGGTGACTTGGAATGTCTATTGTAAATAAGATTTATTAGGGGTGTCAAGTTTAAGAATGAATCATATGTCAATCTCCTCATTTCACAGGGCCTCCTCTTGACCCTTAATGTTTGGGGATGTCAATTGTAAATAAGACATTCCATAGTAGTAAAACATTGTTTTATTGTTGCTCTAGTACCTCATGTGATGAACCTTAAACTCTGACACAATGGAATCAAACATGAAAAAAGGCATTTTGGACATTTTATTGATGACGATCTTTTGATTTTATTTTCTTTGATGATCTTTCTCCTTTAAATGGAAACAAAGAAGGTAGATGCTTCCAACGACGATAATAAAATATTCAACTACTTTTTTAATACTATCATCTCATATTTGTGGATTAATAAAGGCATTCTCTTCCTCTCTCCTTTCACCACCAAAATTGTATATTAATATATTTTCATTTATATGCATATACATATAGTGGATATCAAACACTTTTACATCTATGGAAAATTAATATGAAACAATTTTGCAAATTGCAAATTTTATTTTTTATTTTTTATTTTTTTTTAACACGAATCGTGGAGATTTTATATTAAAGGATCTTGAGCATAAAGCTGAAATTGTACATACAAAAATTGATTGCATAACCCTTCCAAGATTTTCCTTTCTAGCTTCATACAATCTCTCTTTTCTAGAGGCTTCATTTTTACACAGTCATTGGTAGTAAATCTATTACAATGCTTATAACAATGCCAATAGCTATCTATTAAAAACCGAAAAATACAACTCATCCATTGGGATTAATTGTAAGATTGGTAACCCTGTGTGGACACTTTCATCCTCGGGATTTTTCTGATAGAGTTTGTCCATTTGAGTATGCACCTCATCCATATGGGGGATTCGAACATTCACATGAATTCTCATACTATAAGTGAAGGTTTGATTGGGCTGAATTCATGTAGTAAAGAAGGAGCTTATTTATTGGGCAATATTGTTGAGATCTTTGTTAGAATTTGTCCTATAAATCTTGTTCCTTTAGGCTGCTATTGAAATGTTTATACAATACATTGGGAGCACATAAATTCTGGTGTCCCAGACCTTCTCTAACAAGGTATCAGCCCTATTGGAATTAAAACTGATTCTTAGAAGGGAGATCGTTGTTTACCCTTCTCCCCCCATAACATTATTAAATAATAGAAGTAGAGCCTTTAATGAGACCATGATGCAACTTATTCTATTATGACTAACTACAAGAGAAACAGAAAGATCGAGCAAGTGAGACAAAGCCTAAAGAGAGCCTAGCTTAGATAATATGGGACCTTTGGAGACACTAAATAGACCATTGAGGGGAAACTTAGAAAAACAAAAAAATCGTGATACGGGCGACCTCAAAACGCAGGGAAGGGTGAGAGAGATACCTCTAAGAGAAGGTTGAGGCCCCAGATTTGAAGGATCCATAGCCACGGAGAATAAAATAACTGAGGCTTTATAATCCGGGTTGGGAAACCAAGCAGAGTTTTCAGCCATCAACCACCTCTCATCAATATAAGTTGCACCAATACAGTCCCCTATGATACCTCTAAGAGAATGTTGAGGCCCCAGATTTGAAGGATTCATAGCCACGAAGAATAAAACAACTGAGGCTTTATAATCCAGGTTGGGAAACCAAGCAGAGTTTTCAAACATCAACCACCAATCATCAATATAAGTTGCACCAATACAATCCCCTGTGCTTGGGATTATGGATTGAGCTTGTTACCACAAAGGGATTTCCTGCAGCATACCTTGATGATTTAAATGCTTCCCTCAAACTACCATTTGTTGACGCTTCTTCACAAGTTTCTTCTAGTCACCCATCTTCACTTTGAGTCGAGGAATGATGGGACCAAAACCGCCACTTAGTTTGAATTGAAAATGCGAAGGATGAGTGTAATACATGTGCAAGCATTCAAAATGCTTGCATAGGGTGCTCTCTATATTTAGATCCTTGGAAGAGTTATAACTTATTGTGCCTTTCATATGAAAACTGTGGGAGAGGGTCCTTTGTAATTTGATCTTGGCTCACTAGGTCTCTCTTGGGGAAAGAAGAACCGACATTAGCCATTTCATTTGTTGTTGAGTTGTTCACCCTTAAAACATGGAAGAATTGGTTTCTAGGGATGAGATAGAGGAGATTAAGAATGTTCTTGATAATATTAACAAGCATAAGGTCCTTGGGGAGAGTTTTATTTCATAATTTTGGATGGGATGAGGAAAGATCCTCCTACCATTGTTATCACTTGTACATTCAATTGAACAACTTGCTTTATTCCTTAGTATAGAACATAAGTTTATGCGACATTACTGGTCGCCTCTCATAGTCCCCAAGCAAAATTTGATTTATTGTGTTTTTTCAAGGTGTAGATCACCCCCCTTGTTCTCAGGGTGTATAATCACACCCCTCCCCGACTATTGTTGCCCTTGTATTGCAACTTTCAAAGTTAAAGAAGCTTTTCATCATATATTTTATAAATTTAAATAAAAAATAAATAAATAAATAAATAAGGTTTTCATCATATATTTTGTGTCTTGAAATAAGTATGAACAAAGTGGTTAGTTTTTACTAAATATAAAAATTAAGAAAATAAAATAAAATTCATACCAAAATTATAATATGTTAATAACATTATTCCTTATAGCCCATGGGGGCAACTTAATTAGTGATTGACGTGTTATAAAGTATTATGCAAACCATAAGATTTAAGGTTCAAATCCCTCATGGGTGAAGCTAACAAAGTGTGTGTGTGTGTGTGTGTGTCCTTTAAAAAAAATGAAAAATTATAATATAATTATTATATGTTTTGGTTTTTTATGGGTATATTTTTTGGTCATTTTTCGTCTAAAATCTAACATAAAATTTGTTGGAACTGCAATTTTGAGCTATGTAGTCCGCACAATTTGAGTGTCGAGGGGATTTTGGGGGTGCTAACTCTATTTATGCACCTAAAAATGCAATTCAAGCAAAGAAAAATCACAACCTCCCTAAGAATTGTATTATTGGATTCCAACAAAAAAATATGTAAAATTATTAGACTACACTAAAAAAAAATGTAAAATTGATTACACCAAAACAAAACATCATTCAAGAACTAATAATAACCTTCTTCTCTTTTAATTTGTAAACAAAAGTTAATAATGACATGTGAAAGGTGCCTTATGGCACTTTTAGAAAATTATGTACTAAATGTTTTTAATTTATGTTTTTGTATTTTAAAAATAAAATACACTCTCATGAATTTATGTCCCACCCATAACCTCTTTAACCAACCATAAATGGAATGGGTGAAATTTCAAAATTCTAAGATTTATTCTTAGTTTTCAAGAAATTCAGTTTAATAAATTGTTTTTGCATCATCTCCTCATGGGATGACCAAGCAGTTGGCACAATGGGAAGTTATCCCCTCCACCCAATTTCAAATCCCACTGAGGGACATATTTGGCCCGTTGTGATAAAGCTCATGGAGTAGGGTCCCCCACCTTTGAGGAGTCTCAACTCTGCTAAGCCATAAATTCCTAGTATATATGGCTTATAAGTTTTTGGATATACACTTAGTGTTATTGTGGCACCCGCTAGGTTTGATCTTGGGCCTTGCCCAAATTACTACAACGAGTTACTGATTCGCAATGGTTTAAAAAAAATGTTCTTGCATCAAGAGGCATTTTCTAGGGCCTAGTATGAAGGAGATGCGTAATTTTTGTTATACTCAACATGAACTTGATTTATGGAATTTTATAAAGTTGTAATAACAAAAAAATCAATATTTGCCTTAAATTTAAAATATATATGTTAAAAAATGAAATAATTACATATCTCCCTCACACTCGGATGTAAAAAGCACCTCTCTTAAATTTAAAAGAGATATATATATATATATATATATAGAGAGAGAGAGAGAGAGAGAGAGTTGGTCCACTAAGATTTCATCTTGTCAACCAACATCTTATCATGTTCATTCACAAAGAGGGGTTTAAAATTATGAAAAATAATGTCAATATATTGTAGGTATTGAGGGGGGATGCGAGGTACAAGGGCATTTATAAGTAGTGGGGGTATAGAAATTGGTATTTGGTAAAAATAAAGGTTATTGGTTTTGGGGGGAGGGTCCAAACAAGTATTTTGGTAGGCATCTATTAACGTCTAATGAAATTAGGGGTATTATTTAATATCTCGTGAATGCAAGTGTCATGTCACAAGTTCATGGAATGAATGCCCCATGAATATGTCACACCAAAATAAATAAATAAAAACATAGGAAGTGATAATAACCTCTCTCTCTTTTAATCGTAAATTGATACATCTTAACCTTGAGGCAAATATTTAGAGGTGCAAACTTCTTTTTGAATGAAAATTTTGAGGAAATGTTTGCACCTCGAGAGATTTGGTCCTCTTGGTGGTTGATAGATATGGGGATAATATGCATCTATGTTAGCTTATAAGAATATAATAATAATTGATGATAATTGTATGAAGAATAACACACACACACATACACAATCTATTTTTAAGGTCATGACCAAGTCAGACACCAACTTGGTGTATGAGACCTCCTTGTTTGTGGGACAAGGAACCTCCCTCTATACACCAATTTGATTGCTAAAATCTATGGACGTGTACATACTTTACCCCCCTCTGGAATTGAACAAGTGACCTCTTAGGAGGAAACACATGTTGTTAACCATTATGCCCACTCAAACTAAACAAATTATATATATGGGCTATATGACAAAACTATGTGTGTTATCTTCAGAATGGTTGTAGATGTCAAATATTTTATTATTATAAATAATACAAATATGAAGATGAACTTGAAGCGTTATCCCTAAATGTTTTATTGATTTGAAAAAATAATTTTGAACATTCATTTAGAGCTAAATCAAGATATATCCATGCTCTCTCTTTGTTCCTTTTTTTGTAATGCAATATTTAAAAAACAATTTTGAACCTTTATTCAAAATGAAATGAAGATATGTTGATGCTTCCAACTTTTTTTCATACAATGTATTTATGTTTTTTGTGTTTGACACTAAGTGTAAATCCATCTTAAATTTGAAATTATCAAACATTGAGAGGGGCAAATTTTTTAAGGTGTAAATTTTTTATCATTTATTTCCATGTGATGCATTCGTTCATTCATTCATATTAAATGATAAAAAAAAAGACATTAAAAATTTGTATCTCTCAAGATTTAAAATGGATTTAAGCTCATTTGTTTTTCTCACACACACACACACACACACACACACACACACACACACACACACACACACACATATATATATATATATATATATATATATATAATCTCCCCATATTGGGCTATAAAGCACTGATGCAATCGATTATAGATAGAGTTTAATCTTTGTCTAATAACAATCAATAAAAAATAATTTGTTTTCTAATTTTATTAATAATCCATGAACATAAATATGTAACCATTATTCTTTTTATTACAAACTAATTAATTAGATATTTTTTCCTTGCATAATTAAAAGTAAATTATTATTATTATTATTATTATTATCAATTTATGGTAAAATTAACAATCTTTTATATTTTTAATTTCAATCGAGAAACCTAAATTTAAATTTAATTTAAAGCCAACATGTATTTTTTAAAAGCAAATGTTTATTCCCCTAATGAGAGTGCCCAGGAGTGGGCATCTTGGGCACCCCAACCACCCCCCCCCCCCCCCCCACCTTGAGATAATTCCATCTCACATGAATGGGGGTTTTTGGCTCCCACTATAATTAGCACATTGCATGTGCTTTCGTCACTTCATCGATCGTGGCATAGGTCTATCACACGGTTAAACGATTTGAATATTGCAGGTGGCATAAAGAGGTACAAGAGGACTCAATAGGAGAATTATATTTGATTGGAAAAGCTAGAGATAAAATTGACAATATAGGCTGCAAGCTAACCATTCTATCAAAGAGATTAACCAACATCTTCTTCTCCTTGGATAAGGGTAATGACTAGCCAATGGGATGGTTGGAGATTTTACCCAATAATGTTATGACTCACCGGTTTTTAAATTGTAGCACTAGTAGTCTTTTTTGTCCTCTCATATCAATATATATCAAGGTCTGGCACAACCACCTATTTTTATAAGTTTTTATTTACAAGATGCTATAGTTAGATGAGGTCTTAGCAACCTCAAGACTCTAAACTTATGTTATTGGTCTAGTCTCCCTTCAGGAGAAAAACTTTGGTCTGTGTAATCCTCATTTGACGTAATGCAAAGTACCTAACTTCAAAAACACAAAAAAACAGATATTTATTATTATTGGTGACATAGGGTAAAATTAACAATCTTTCCCATTTCTAATTTTAATTTTAAAACATGATTTTAGATTTACTTCCAAACTAACTTGTATTTTTCTTTACTTAAACCCTACTTGTATTATTTTTTATTTAAAAAAAAACCTTATTTTTAATCTAACTTTATGTGAAACATCTCCCTCATACTTAGTCATAGAGTGTCTCTTTGGGCAACAATAACATGTGAAAGTTGCCTCATGGCACTTTTAACAAATTCTATATATTTTTTTCGAACATAGGCTTCTGTGATCCATAACTAGATTGAAAAGAAATCTTTTGGTGATAATCACATCAAAGAAAATATCCTCGGCGTGTTTCGAACCGACTAGTGTGGTTCATTAGTTATTTATCAATTGTTTCTTCATTTTAAATATAATTATTGTTAATAAGATTTATTCAATCAAAACTAGTTGTTATATTCTAACAGAAAGTTAACATATCTCTACATCTATTTATTTGTTGTCACGATCTGGTTCCTCATCTTGTCCTAAATATGAACCACACTAGTTGATTTGAAATGTGTCGATGATATTTTCTCTGATGTGATTATCACCGAAATATTTCTTTTCAATTAATTTTTTTATTTCTTTTTTGTATTTTAAAAATAAAGTTACACTCTCACAAATTTATGTCATATCAATATCCTCTTTCACTAATTTGAAATGAAGTGAGTGAAATTTAAAAATTAAAGAGTTTATTGTTAGGTTCTAAAAAAATCAATTTAATAAATTGTTTTTGCTAAGAGACACTTTCTAGAGCCTAGTACGAGTGAGATGTGTATTTCCTCTCTACTCAATCAAAAGTCAACACATGATATTAGAAAATTAAAGTAAAAAATAAAATACTTCAATGTCCACCATAAATAAAATAATTTTATATTAACTTTCTTTCTTTATATGTATGTGTGCGCACGTGTGTGTGTAGAGAGAGAGAGAGAGAGATAGTATCTTGCACATTTTCATATATTGTCTTGTATCATGCATGTTTGTGGGAAGGTAGATGCCAAACTAGGTTTATGCATATCTTGGTCTAAGGACGACTTAACATCTTGTTACTAACTATGGAAGGAAGAAAAATCTACAAATCCCTTTGAATGTTTCCCTTGCATACTCATACATAGCATATGATGGGCTAGAAATTCAGGTATTTTCAACTCTTATGACATTCATATTGAAGTAACTTCAAGTCTAATTATCAAGCTTTATGGCGAGTTCAAGGTTGACCCAAAACAAAAACAAAAAAAAAGAAAGAAAATGATCTCATTCATGCCTTCTTTAGATGCAGGCGTTCCTTGGGGATTCTTCAATGGGGCCTCTCAAGGCCATCCTCCAACATGTGGCATTGGTGTGGTTTTACATCTCAATAAATCTCATTACTCGCATGCCAACTACTTTCATGGTCGTGGAACATACAACTTATCATAATTTGTCACTCTCCACTCTCTCTTGACCATCACTTCACTTAAAATATAAAAAAGCTTCAAGTCCCGAGAGATTCTAAATTGGTTATTGACTAGGCCAACAAAAAGTTTGGGGTTGAAAACATATATTTGCACTCTCTTCTTCTTGGCATACATGAAACCCTAAGCTCCTTTGAGTGGAATTATTTTACACACATCCATAGGGAACCAAATACATCGGGTGAGACCCTCTCCAAAGAGGCTCTAGAACTCCAAGTGAACACCATGTCCATTACTGAATTTGATGAGGGGGTGGAGTAGGACTCCATGTAATTTCATTTATAGCTTTGTTTTTCTTTTATTAGACAACTTTATTATGAATACTTATGTTGAAGGTTTCTTCATGTTTTATTATTGAAGAAAGGTTTCCTTTATGAATATAGGGATTGTCTATAAAATGGACCGTAAGAGTTTTAATGTGTATATCTTGATGTATCAAAGTCCTACAATCCCATCACATGTAATTTTTCATTTTTCATAGATATGGTTGCAATAATACATGGTTAAATCTATCTTGGCCAACAACATGTATATTCAAATCTTTTGAATATAAAGGTTTCTTTTAATACGAGGGAGATGTATAATTATTTTCATGCTCAATTATATATACACATATATATACAACTTCAAATTTATCATTTGTAGAGAGAGATTAAGTCCCTTGAGATTAACTTTCCTTAGACTTAAAAACTTGAGGAAATGTTTGTCCCTTGAGAAATTTGATCCCTCTTGACATGCGATGGATCCAAAATTAAGATGAATCTATATTGATTTCAAAACATTGATTTTTTTTTTAATAAAAAATTTATAACATGAAGCTAAACTAATACAGAGTATAAAAAAAACTCCTTATTTTTTTTAATTAGAATTAACGAAATTGTGAACATTTTTTTTTTTAAATCCTTGTACAATTGTACCATACATGATTAGAGGATTGCTAGAGCATGTCCATACTATTCCCTTTCCTTAATTTTAAGCATATTTCATTTTAGAAACAACATTAATAATGGATAGTGTCAATTGTTAATTTAACAAGATCCAACATTAAAAAAATATGAGATTTGCCTTCACAACAATGAGAGTGTGCGTATATGCTACATATGATCTTCATGTTAATTTAAAGATGGGTGGCGCAATTGGTTGTTAAGCGAAGTAGTAAGATGTAAGCTAAAAAAAACAAGGTCAATAATCAAAACTCACCAAAAATAACCAAAAAAATAAAAGAAAAGAAAAAAAATAATTACTATACAAAACCAAACTATTAATTAAAAAGTTTCAACGACAAACAATTTTAAGAAATATCATTAAAAAAAAAACTCAATCTACTACATATAGTAATCAATTATAAGCTACATATAGTACTCAATTATAAATATTACCATGTAAAAACCCATTAATACTATTTTATTAATTCAAATTTATAAATATTTAAATATTAATATTTATTATAATTGATTTATATATAAAATTATTATAGTAAAACCCAATTATAATTTGACTCTCCATTATTTTTACATATTGCAATAAAATTCCCAATCATATTCTTTACAAAATTAATTAATTATTGTTATTAATTTTAATATTGCATCAAAAACCATATCACATCCATGTCTGCTGGAATCATTTTGCAGAATCGTCCTTCAAAGGCCAATATTAACATATATTTCTTTTCAACAGAAGTGTTTTGTAAATAAACAAGGTATTTCTTTTTAAGCTTGATCCTCCACTAAAATTTATTGGAAGAAATCTTCATTTAGAATTTTTTCCATATAAAACAATATTAAGTTCTAACTTAACATTAACATTCTATAGTTGTCAAACATAAAAGAATAATGATGGATGCACATGAAAAAGTGGGCCACATGACAACCATACAAAGGAATGCAATGGAATTGGAACATTCTCCATTGGACAAGTTTTGGTAGGTAAACCTATGCTAGCATTTGAATAGTTGTCAAATTCTAATGAACACATATCTAATACAAAAGCAATCATATCCAATTGTGTCACTACTCATGAGTTCTCATTCATTATTAAGACCACTCATACATAGTTATATATATATAATAAATTTTAAGTGAGAATTATATGTTAATTTTTTATTAGTAAATAAGTCAAATTTTACACATTTTAATATGAACTTTTACATTTTATCAAAATATTGGGAGATTGATTATATGCCATGCTTATGTACCAACATGTTTTGGTTGGTTTCTTAAAGGTGCTCATTTAAAAAGTTTGAGAATCTTTCTCAGTTTCAATATAGGAGTAATTGTGCCAATGTGGTGTAAATTCATTAATATATTATTAATATAAATATGTATTTATGCACTGGACACTAAGGCCAAAAGTGGGAGTATGATATGTAATGATGGTTATTAGGGTTAAACAAAGAAACCATGACATGGTTACTAAGGTCAAAAGTGGGAGTATGATATGTAATGATGGTTATGAGGGGTAAAAAAAGGAAACCGTGACATGCAACTTATCAATTAATGGATTTTTTTTTTTAAATTTTTAATGTGATTACACCACATATTATTTAGTGAAATGTTGACAACACACTTTCTATGCAAATCTCTCTTTAACCTGAAAAAACTACCAATTTTAAATCAGTGATAACTTTGCTTCCGAGACTCCGTTTGAGTTGATTTTTTTTTTTTTGAAATTAGGTAGCTCGGTGAGAGGAACCCAAATATCTACTCTTTTCTAGGAATTTTTTCACAAAAGGTAATAGATTTAACCAAAACGTCAGGTGGCAAAAAAAAACACTCAATAATGCTCAAAACGTTTACTATAACCAGTTTTCGGAAATGGTGCAGCCACTTTGCATCCACCTATGCAGCCGAAATTCTGATCTGAACCCTCATTCCACCAATTCTGATCTGAGAATTAGATTTTCCCTGGATTTGCCTCGTCGGCCTGCAAATCTAATTCTCAGAATCAGATTTTCTCGCCGGCTTGTCGATTCTCATAATCGGATTTGCCCCGCCGACCAGGAAAATCCGATTCTCATAATCGAATTTTCCCCGTCGTCTGGGCAAATCTGATTCTCAGAGTTGGATTTCCCCAGCTAACAAGCCAAATCCGATTCTGAGAATCGAATTTGCCCCGCGATTGAGCCCACCCAAAGGCTTGAGAGCCACAAATATTTTTATTTTTTATATAATTGTTATTAATTTTTATAACTTTTAATTTGTTTTGAAGTTTTTTTTTTTTTTTTTTTTTTTTTTTTTAAATTATATTTGTGTTCATTTTTTTAATTTTTAATTTTTTTTACTTATTTTATTTTATTTTATTTTTTCAATATATATATTTGTAATTTTATTCTAAGAATAAGCTCTCGCCAGCGTTGCTGGGTGGCCGCCGTGGGCCAACAGAGCTGGCCAAGCTCCGTCGATCGCCCCTCAGACCACCCAGCGGGACTCAGAGCCAATTTTGAGAATCAGCTGCCCCCCAATTGAGTCTCAGAATCGTCTTTCAGCTCCTTGGGCTCCAGGGTGGGCTCAACTCGATTCCGAGAATCATGTTGAGCTCGCCCAAAGGCTTGAGGGCCACAAATTTATTTATTTTTTATATATTTGTTATTAATTTTTTAAAAATTTTAATTTGCTTTTATTTTTTTAATTTTTTTAATTTTATTTTTTTAATTTTATTTTAATTATATGTGTGTTGATTTTTTTATTTTTAAATATTTTTTAGTAATTTTAATTGTGATTATTTTTTTAATTTGTTTTAGGTTTTTTTTTTTACATTTTTTCTTAGATATTTTAATTTTATTTTTTTTCAATGCTTTATTTTTTATTTTTTTCTCATTTATTTTAAAAAAAATTATAATTGTTTTTTATTTAGAGATATTTTTATTTTGAATTTTGAATTTTTTACTGTGTTTATTTTTTAATTTTATTAATTTTTTTTTTAATTGTCTATTAAAATATTATTTATTTATTTTTGTTTCTTTTGTAAATTTTGTTTCATTAATTGTTGTTTAATTATTTATTACTTTATATTTTTTATATTTTTACATTTTATATTTTATATTTTTATTTTTATCTTTATTTTTTCTTTTTCTATTTTTATGTTTGACTTTGATTTTGGCTTTTTTATATACTTTTATATATTTGATTTCTTGTTGTCTTTTTTTTTTTTAATTTTTAATTTTTTTTTCTAATATATATTCTTATTTACTTATTATTTTGTTTTTTTAACTTTTGTTTTGTTTATTGTCTTTTATTGTTTTAACTCTTGTTTTTATTTGTACATTTTTGTTTTGAAATTTTAAGTTTTTTTGGAGCAATGATATTTTATCTTTTACATGGTATTTCAAAATGTTGAAAATTTGTCCCTAAAAAAAAAGTTATTCTAGCATCTTCACTTTTCGTTTTGAGGGTGTTTTTGGCACACAAAAATTGGTTTTCACTGCCATTTTTAAACATGTTGAAAATTTACCTCTGAAATAAAAAATGTTATTTCAGCATCACCACTTTTCGTTTACGAGTTGCTTTTTCTTGTTTTTTGGGGTTTTTTTGGCTAGAGTTCCAATTTTGAGTTATAGTTCTCGTTTCACAATTTACGTTGTTCTTTCATGAGAAGGAGAACTGAACGTCGGGGATCCTTGAGAGAGTTCACTCAGACGTGTGTGGACCATTTTCTATTGCTTCAACAACAAAACATAAGTACTATGTGATATTTGTTGATGAATTTTCTCGGAAGTGTTGGATCTACTTCATGTAGAAGAAAGATCAGGCGTTCTCAAAGTTTCTTGAGTTCAAAGCACTGGTGGAGAAAGACACGGGGAAGCATGTGAAGGCTCTTAGGAGCGACAATGGTGGTGAGTACATCTCCAATGAATTCAAGAACTTCTGCAGCAAAGAAGGAATTCAGAGAGAATTGATAGCGCCTTGTAATCCACAACAGAATGGGGTCGCTGAGAGAAAGAACAGAACGATTGTGGGTGCAGCAAGAGCGATGTTGCATGATAAGGGCCTACCATTGCATTTGTGGGCGGAGGCATGCAACACATCGGTATTTGTGTAGAACCGTTGTCCTCATAGGATACTTTGCATGAGTACACCTGAAGAAGTTTTTATTGGTAAGAAACCCGATGTTTCAAATTTTAAGATTTTTGGCTCATCTGTTTATGTGCATGTGACCAAAGACGCCAGGAAGAAGCTTGAACCAACAACTGAGATTGGGATTTTTGTGGGGTACACTGAAACTCCCCACAACTGTCGGGTGTATTTTCCAAACAACAGAATGACTATTGTGTGACGGGATATAAAATTTAATGAGGAGAAAGCCATTCGATTGTCCCTTGAGAGGGAGATGGATTTGCATGCAGAGGAGGAACTCTTGGTTTCAAGGGATGAGCCTCGAAATGTGGAGCAACCATATGCGGAGGATCATGGAGTGGTAAAAAACACTCATGCAAAGCCATCCACCATAAATGGTAGAAGGCGCACCACATAAGTTGATAGATTGAGACTTGATGCAAAAGAGAATGTAGGATCCCCTACTTCACAGCATAAATAGAGACAGTCTCCAGACAGGTTTACTGGATACATGGCTCTTATGAGAAAATGTATTGTGACATAACCATCTTCCTTTCAGGAGGCAATGCAGCAACTAATTTGGGTTGATGCAATGGTGGAGTATGACTCCATTGTCAAGAACAATGCATGGGAGATTGTCCCAAGACCGATCGGTAAATCAGTGGTTGGATCTACAAGGTAAAGCAAGCTATTGATGGGAGTGTGGAGAAGTACAAGGCTAGATTTGTGGCTCGAGGATTCTCACATATTAAGGGGATCGACTATGATGAGACTTTTGTATCAGTTGCAAGGTACTCTTCCATTAGATCCATCCTTGCACTCTTAGCGCAGATGGGGTGTCACATTCATCAGATGAATGTGAAAATTGTGTTTCTCAATGGGGTTATTGAGGAATAAGTGTACATTGAGCAACCAGAAGGTTTCAAGATCTTTAATAGTGAGTCACACATGTGTCGACTCAAGAGAGCACTGTATGGGCTGAAGCAAGTACCTCGTGCCAAGGAAAGTATGCGAAAGAGATACTAGGTAAGTTTCACATGGAGAGTTGTAAACCCATGGACACTCCTCTTCCAGGAAATTGGAGGAAAGAGGATGCTAATTCAAGAGAAGTAGTGGGTGCTACTGTCTACAGGTAGTTAGTAGGTTCACTGATGTACTTAGTGAATACCAGACCAGAAATTTGCTACGTAGTTAACTATATGGGTCAAGCTATAGTTAAGCCTACCAAGTTCTTTTGGAAGGTGGGGAAGCATGTATTGAGATACCTGAAGGGCACAATAGAGTATGGATTATGGTACAGACACATAGAGGGAGTGAAGATTCAAGGCTTCATGGATGCAGATTTGGAAGGCAGTCCATCGGATAGAAAGAGCACATCAGGAGGGATCTTCAGCATAAGATCGATAGCAGTTTCTTAGTACAACAGGAAGCAGCGATCTGTGGCACTCAGTTCAGTGGAGGCAGAGTACATGGCAGCAAGTCAAGCTGCATGTGAGGCCATCTGGATGAGAAAGATCCTAGTTGGTTTGTTTGATTCTCAGATGGATCCGACAATGATACATTGTGATAACCAAGGTTGCATTAAAATCTTGGTTAATCCTGTGTTTCATGATAGATCCAAGCACATAGACATTTGGTACCAACATCTCAGAGATTGTGTGCAAAGGCGCATAATGTTACTTCAGTACATTCCCACGGAAGATCATGATGCAAATATTCTGACGAAGGCGCTCACCAGGAGCAAATTCAAATACCATAGAGACAAGATCGGGGTGAAGGATAATCCCTTTCTTGTTGAGAGGGAGTGTTCAAATCCAACAAGAAATTGCAACACCTACACTATTGTGGGACCAGGAGGTCCAAGCAACAGCTACACTAATGTGGGACCACAGGTCTTAGCATCACCTACACTGGTGTGGGATAAATTTGGTGCATGTCTATTTTAATTATCCCTTAATTAAGATGGATAATAAAATATAATCTAATCTCAAAATCACTTGTAATAGTTAACCAAGTGTGATAAACTCAGTTAGCTCATGAATTTCGAGTTGAGGGTAGTTGGTGAGGCATGCAGAGTGATTCTAGTTGTAACAGAGTTCAAAGTTTCGTGGTGCATTAGTTAATGCATGTTGTAATCAGTTTAATTCAGTTAAGTGAGTTAAAGTCAATTGTGCTAGTTGTAACTATTTGTTGCACTAGTGAGAGATCAAGTGAATTAAATATTATTTAATTCACAATCAGTGATCTAACATGCAATTGATGATTTACTATTATTAGCTGCATGCATGTCAGTTCCAGTGGAGACCCAGATGAGATCTAGTTTAAAGGGATGTTGACTATCAGTTGTAGGATTATTGGGTTGCACCCATGCAACCAAAAATTCATTTGATTTCCCATGATCCTTGCGCAGTCAAGGAAGGCCAAAATTCCTAAATAATAGAGATTGCATTCATCATGGATTGCGCAAGCAAGGCAGCTTGTTTAGAGGCTGAGAATTGGCTATGTGTTGGTCAGTTTTTTCCAGGACGATGTGAGATAATTAGCCGAGTACACGAGGCTATTGTGAGGAGATTTTTATTGTAATTGTTTCATGTATCCATGTTGAATATACAATAGAATATAGTGGGGTTTTGAGCAGCAAGCTTTCCCTGGGAAATTATATGTGTTGTGGTTTGATTGATTCTTCTTTGCTTAATGTGATTAGCGATTGTGTTTTAATTTCCGCAATTGATTTATAGAAGTGATTCGGTATCTAGCTTTATCGGATTGAATCCATGATATACATATATGTTGTATAATTTCTACAGTTAAGACCATGGTCACGACACTTGGTACCGAGGGCTTGATGGCTTAACCTTGGAGCTAGTCAATGATTGGTATATAGGAATCTAGTTGTTCAAGAGTATCCTCATTAAAAATGGGACTTAGATTTTGAATCCCTGGGAAAAAATATTTGGATAATGGTCACGACATTTGGTCATATCACGTTGTTGATGGGCCAAATTTTATTGCCAATAGTTAGGGTATCTCCCTAGTGTTGAATTCCAACTAGAATCTACATCATTTGGTATGGGAGACCCATCTGATATGTGGGCCCATATCCCACCATGTTGTTTAGAGATTCGCTCAGGATGAGATGAATAACTAGCATTATAGAAGAAAAAAAATTTTAACAGATTCAAATTAAGCAATTATATGGAAACTTATCATATGAGATGCAGTGAACATAACAACAACTAACTAACAATACATGAATCTTAAAGAAGTAATGTTATCAAAAATCCAATTTAAATGCATGTATAAAAAGAGAGATTTGTTTATTCACCATGAATTAGTTCTTAATCAATAACAAACATTAAAGCATTAAAAGCATATAACTCCATAAATGATATGTTCTTAAATAAACAAAGCAGTTCGATAATGTAAACACAACGAAGGAAAAACATATACCATCAAATCAATACTACAAGAGCCTCACAATGTTAACCAACACATGTAAGGAACTGCATAATTGGGATCAAAGAGATTCAAACATTAAGCTAAAATATTCACAACAAAATCACATGAAAAACCCATGAAATCCATTAGTGTAGATGCAAAGGCACCACTTGAATCCTCAAAATATATATTAGCTCTCAAACAATATGCACTAGTCAAGTCCAAAATTGAAGGTCCTTTAAATCTAGCCATGAGGGTTTATTTATAGAAAGTAGAATGACATTTCACCTACCATGACCTTTCACCTCCCTCGTGACTCTTCAACTTCCACATGACCTTTCACCTCTCTCATGACTCTTCAACTTCCACATGACCTTTCACATTCCATGTGACTCTCTACTATAAACCCTAATTCGTTATTAAAAAAATACAAACTACACCAATATTAAAAATAAATAAATAAAATTCTTAATCAACCAACCCAGTGATGGAAAGTTCTGGAACATCTGCATGTAGATATTGAACCAAATATGTTTGTTGCATTTTGTATTCACCTGCAATGGTCAAGATATTATGATGTAGCTCATCCCCATGTCGAGTAAGGCATTCTAATGCATCTAGTACCAATATTGGCTTCTTAGCTTGTATTTTAATCAATAGCAAGGTGAGCTTTATATGTAGATTCGCAGGCTCAACTACACACTATGTAATTACTTCTTTTGTAGCTTCCAAATTATCTTTTGTAGCAGCTTTCTTAATTGGTCCAAATTTTCTTAGATCTCTTTCTTGACTCTTCTCTTGATCTAGTTTCACCTAGTGCACCAATGGAAGGTATTTTGGTCACCATAACAAGAGATTCCAACCCATTGTACAAGGTATTACAAGAATCCATCACTTTGCCTAAATCTCCGCTTAACTTATCATGTGACTGCATCTTGATCATAACATTAACTTTATCCTTCTCTTCCATTATCCAAATTTTCCTTGGAGCTCTTCAGGTGCATTGTGATACTCGATGGTCCACTCATACATAATATCTACTATTGAGGAAGCTAGTTTGATCGTTATTCCTCTACCTTTTACCTCATTTTGCATGTTGGGGAATGGAGCCATAACTTGCTGTAGGGTCAACATCTCATTATAAACAAGGTCCACGACTTCTTCTAACACCTTGACTTCTTTAAGAATGGATGCCTGCAAGTCTTCACATCAAGAATGTGATATCAACAAAGTTCGCTTCTCATTCTATAACTGTAGAATCTTATACTTAGAGGCGGCCAACTTTTATTTCAAGTCTTCATTTTATTTGGTTATTTGGTCTATATTTATTTACATAGAAGCTACAAAAGTGGTCCTAATGGAAGTTATCACTCTAGGGTTCATTGTAGTATCCATGACTATCTCCCTTTTTGTGATGATCGATATAGGCTTTACCGGATTCCTAGCTAAGCATTTGTGCCTTTCCTGTATGATCTTACATTTTACTTGGTCAAAGGTAAGCTTAGAGAAATCCAATACCTCTTCCTTTTCTTCCTCCGTGATGGATAATTTATGTAATGGGAAATGCCCATCAGTGATAGGAGTAGGCGAGTACAAAACATTCAAAGTGGGTAGCTCCAACTACATTTATGAGCCCTTTGACTAATTATATTCTGTTGATTTATCTTCTTGTTCCTTGGAAGTAGACCTTGCTCAAGTTGCTTGGCTAAGGTCTCTTCCTGTTGCTTGGTTTCCTCTTCCTCCTTTCTCTTCCTTTCTTCTTCTTTTCTTTTTTGTTCTTCTTCTCTTCTTCTTTATACTTCTTCAGCTTGCTTTCTTAGATATTCCACTTCTCTATTTTTCTTCATTTCCTCCTCTTTCCTCTTTATATTTATTTATTTGTTTATTATTATTATTTATTTTATTTTATTGTTATTATTGTTTTTAATTTTCTTGAATTCTTTCTCTTTATCAATTCTTTTCTTTTCCTCTCTTCTTCCTACCTTTTCATGTTTTCTTCTTCTTCTTACTTCTTCCTCAACTCTTCCTCCTTTTGTTTCTGTTAAGCTTCTTCTTCTTGTTGCTTCTGGTGGGCCTCTTCCTCTTTTTGTTTCATTTGGGATTATTTTTTATTTGATTTATGCGTCTTTTGCTTTTCCTTGTTGGATTCTTGCTCGTGTTTCCTTTTAAGAATGGTTGCCCTTACTTCCAAGCTCATGCTTTCTTGGGTGTCATGTTTAGACTGCTTCGCTTTTTCCACCTGCAAGGTTGATTCTATTACTTTGGAAGCATGATAAAAGTTTTTCACCTTTTCCTCCTCTTTATCGATGAATGAAGCATATGCCCAACCAAATCCAATTGCCTTGCAGTGTACTATGACAATACCCCTTGGGTCATATTTGTGGAAACTTAACTCAACAAAATGGAAGTGTTATAGTTCTTCAGCTTTTGCTTCTACCTCCTTAAATATTTTAATAATGTAGGCTCTGATTTCTAATGGGAAGATAGGCCACAATCCCTTCCTTCCTTTCACCAAAGTCTTGGACAACCCAATGGTGAGTTGTAAATCCAACTCTTGCAATACCATTTTATCCATAACAAATGTAGGAAGATCATGAGGAGGCTTGTAAGCACCCAAAACCCTTATATAAGTGGTATCACCTTTAGGAAACCAAACGGTGATACCTTGAAGAGAAGCCTTAGCTCTTTTAGACATGCAGGGAAGTTTTTTGCCGAAAAGTGTTAGAAAATGTAACTAGGTTCGGTCTTCATAATGATCTTTTTACTTATTGTTATCACCAAACTGGGACTAATTGGGTTGTTCAACATTCAATTTGATGTAACTATTTAAAACAACTTGGGTTTGGAAGTTAGCCCTTCCAACCAAAGAGGGATCTCTCAAGAAAAAGGTAAGATATTCAATAAACAAGCTTGTAATGAAGATGACTAACTCTTATATGTTTTTTAGATGATTTTTGCAAGTGGAATATGAGTGAGGGCTACCATTGGGCATGGAGTTAGCATGGAAATCAAATTACAAATAAGTATCATTCATGGAAACTGAGGCACATAAGCTTTTACAAAATAATCATGACAGCTAACATAATACATAAAGTAAGTTGGAGCATAAGATTTTATGAATTCCAAGTAATCATGTATAAGCAAGCTGAATCAATATTCAAAAGGTAAATGGACACAAACATATAAAAGATCAATTAGAATCTCGGATCTGAACAAAAGACTTCTACAACTGTCTATTAACTGAGTGAAAACAAATTACAATAGTAGCTCTGGTCATTTACATCCATCAACCCCATCTCATTCTAAAACTCCACTATTTATAGAGATAAATCCCTTTCACATAGGTCTGCCACCTGGGAAAGACTCTCAAACCTGATCTAGAGATCAAATCCAAAAAGGATTCCATTACATTGAGAAAACATAGAGATATTATGTTTGATGGAGTTTGTAGTAAAAAAAGACTCTATCACTAGTAACTGCATCAACAAGAACTTTTAATAACCCATGCTAATGATGGCTATCGAACCAAAGAACCTTGTTTAGGTGGAAAACAACCATGTTCAGGTGGAAAACTGTCATACTGGATTTCAGGTCCTGATATACCGAATTTTATGATGAGTTGTCCATTGATGAGGTGGCAAATGTGATGTGATGTTAGCCATGTCATTCCTATGAAGTGTATTGTTGAGGAGTCTTCATCAAAAAAAGTGTCAATGACACTCCACAATCTCTTTTGATGACTCATCTCCTTCCTAAAATGCATTGAATGCCTCAAAAAGACCAAAACTTTAGAATGCTGGAAAAATAGAGTATTTAGGCAAGTTCGTAGCGTAGTTTTCATAGCATCTTCATAACACCACCTTCTGCAACTTTTTTACTCTTCTTCCTGTGAGAGGATCTTCATTGGGTTTAATAAGGTAAACACATGCCTCTATTTACCCCTAACACGATATTTTTTGGGAATTTTTGCCTTAAAAAATTCTATAGTGAGTTCGTAGCGAAAACTTAGCTTCAAGCCTAGAGCTCGCTACGAACTTGCCTGATTTCATCAAATTTTGCAATATTTCTTCTTAACAACAAAAACATCTTTGCAACCCTATAAATGACTTGATATGATATCCTAAGACAAAAAGTAGCCAAAAAAGGTGTGTCTTACCATCTTTCATGGAGTAGCAGGGTCATCTTCCATCACAATCATCTTTAAACCTTTTTTCTTCAACTCTGCTTCCACCATCTCCATTTGTACTTCCAATTATCTGACTTGGCTTTGTAACTTCCTTCTTTATGATTTAAACCACATGCTCCTCCTGAAGAGATGTTTCATCATTATGTGTAGAGGCAATGTCCTCTTTAACATATTCCTTGACCCCTCTGCAACCTCATCATAAAAATATATCTGTTTGCTCACTTCTTTTTTAAATTCAGTGAGCTCCTTCCTCTCTTGTTTGAAGTCTGCTAACTCCAGCTTAATTTCCAAAATCTCTTCTCTAGATTCCTTCAGTTTTTCTTTTAAGAGCTCCAGTTTATATTTTTCTTGAAATTTTTCCTTACCCTTTCTTGCCTTGCTCACCTCTGTCTCCGTTGGAGATAAATCAATTATTTCTTCCCTTGATGGTTGTTTCTCCTTTTTCAGGTTCCTTATGCATCTTCTCAGTTTTATCCCTTTGATAACCGTGACCTAGTGAGTGGCTTCCTAGGTTTAAAAATAAAACTTGAGTCTTCTTCGGAAAAGTCTAGTTTCTTAGCTTTAAGACTCTTTTTCTTGGCTTTTTATCATTTAACTTTTACAGGCTTCACAATAGAATATTCCTCAATGTCAATTGCCTGCAAGATATCGTATAGCTTGCCTTTCCCCTCTATCTGACTTCTAGTGATCCTTCTATGGGTTCTTATATCAGTTTTGACTTTAGTACTGATAGGGGTTTGTTTAGGCACCACTGTCTCTTGCAATTGATCAATTTCTACCTCCATAGGCTCCACCATGGGCTACACCTCTGTCTGCATTTACACCTCATGTTCAACCTCTGTTTCAACCCCATATTCTTTATCTTTATTTAGAGTAGCCTTTGATCTAGGTGTCTTTGTAGGAGTGAGGACATCAACCTCTTACCCACTCAAGAACAGAAAAATGGACCAATCCATGTTTAGATTTTTTAACTCCTCCATAACTAACAATTTTATCAAACCATGGTGAAAAATGGAAGTGTCACTACTTTCAGGTTTAGATTGAACCCTTTCAACCATTTTTCCTAAACTCCTAAACAAAAAAAAATGGTAAATCCAGAGGTTGTTTACCTGTGAAATGAAGCAACAATATGAAGTGGTATTGATAGATCATGTGAAATCTACCTTCACAAACAAATTATTTCTGAATCACCATCAACAATTTTGAATAATTTTCCTTGAGGAAAGTCCTATAGATGCATGAGCTCATATCTATGCCTATGTGCTCCTCCTTTAGAAACTCATCACAATTTTAAAGCTTTAACTTTATTGCCTTAAACCAATCCTCTCCAGACCTTGGAATCTCTATTGCTTATGCAATTGTGTCAGGAGACACAACGAAAGTGAGGATGCCCACCTTCGAACCTGTACCAATGAAGTTTATAGCAAAATATTTAGACACATGTGCATGATACCCTTGCAGTTTCTGGCAGAACTACATGCAACCTTCATTGGAAAAATCTTGTGAGAAGCTGGGGTCTTCTGCAATTAGCCTCATATCCATGGGCTCATATCTAACCACAATTCCGCCCTTATCTGGCTTTTTATGTGAATCCATACTTTTAAACACAATGTCGATCAAATTCTTCTTTGACACCTGCAGAATTGTTAAAGACATCAAGCACTTCTCTTGACACAGGTAACCCCTAGCCTAAGACAACTACAAGATAGAATTCAAGACTCTAGACTGCTAGCAAAAGTGTTCAAACAACTTACAAGGATGAAGGTGAGGTGTTGTTTTTCGAATTAGGGATTAGACTAAATTAGGAAAGAGGAAATGAGTGGGAAAAAAATAATAATGTGAGGAATAATGATTACTGCACATGCACATGACATATGATGACACATAACATAAAAGTACCATGATGACCAAGTGTGCATTGACCATTGAAATCATGACAAGAAACAACCTATCCCGCCGTTAGAAGAAGAAAAAAAAGGATTTTGTAGCGTTTCCAGTACTCGAGAAGGAAAATTCGCTACAGAATTGTCAAGCACTTCCGTAGCAAAATTGGACTATTTTACACTGACTACTCTGCGGAATTCAGAACAAATTTTCCAAGTGTCATAGAATGACCCTTGTTACCCATGCAATCAGATTTTTTTGTTGAATTTACCTTGATAACGCTTTTATTGCATGACTAATGACTATTTATACCCCTTAAACTTATGTAAAATTTTTGAAATTTAATGAACTTCATGACCTTATTTTCATCCAAATGACCCAACCTAACTTACCTAAGACCAACCTAGACAAACCTAGGCAAACCTAGACAAACCTAGTTGTTATCAAGGATAACACTTATATCAATGTATATTTTATGTAAAAGAAAAAGAAGAAAAATACATACTTATTATTATTATTTTATTAGACAAGCATGTTATTCATGCTTCTAGGATTTGTTGAGTGAAAGATTCAAAGTCCTATTTGGACCTATTCTAAAGAAAAGGGAAAAATAATTTTTAAATATGTAATTTGGGTCAAAAACCCCTCTAGGTTCCAAGTCGGCCTACTTATCAAGTCGACCCTGCCCCAAAGAACATGTCTAATCAAACACCTCTAGATAATATAAATAGAAGGAATTTGGAGCTCATTTGGACACACATAATTTGTTGGATTGATTCTGAAATTTCTTAGAAGAACAAGGGTCAAAGTCGGAAACTGATGAAGGATTTGTGGAAGTTATGCCTTATCTTACCTCTTGTTGAAGATTTTTTGTTGGTATCTTGATGTTGATGGTTTTGTTGTGCAAAAGGAGAGTTTTACTTGGCATCTAGAAGGTTGGTCATGGGTCTTGGATATTGTAAAAAACCCTGGTGAAAATTTCATGTAATAAAAAATAAAAATAATAACCACGGTTGATGGGACACTTATTCCAAGCTGAATGTTGGGAAAAAAATCCTAGTGGGTGTTCATTTCGATTATTATGGCTAAAGGAACTGGGCAAAGGCTTTGGAAATGTATGAGGCATTTATTGGCATTTTATTTATGAAAATAGTGGAAAATAGGAGAAAAGGAAGGTGAAAGGTCATAGGTTGCATGTGAGAAGGAAAATGAAGGAAAATAATAGAAATTGAAGAAAATAGAAGCCCCATTGATAAAAAGGATTATGAGGATCAGTTGGCAAGATTTTGGTTCAAGCTTTTGCTACCTTTTGTTAGCTCAGTTTTGGAGCACTCCCATTATTCTATCTCTCTCTCACACACTCTTGGAAACTTAGAGTTTCTTGGAGAATTTTGGCATTGGACCAAGAAAGGCAAGAAAGAAAGAAGAAGGAGGAAGCAAGCAAGGAGGAGCAGGAATCAAGCAGCTACAACAAGATTCTTTGCAAGTATTGATTTGCATGTATGATTTCCTTATTAGATCTGGCATGCATGATATTGCATGTGGTTCTTTTATGTCTTGGCATGGGTGTTTTCCAGGTGTGATAGTGTTTTCAGCCTAGCCTTTCCATTTTTGGATATCTATGGTGTTGTGGAGTTCTCATGTTTTGGTTTAGCGAAATTTCCAGATGGATTTGAAGCTGAGTGAGGTGGATCTCCAAATGATATGATACAAAATTGGTTCATTAGTTCCCTTGGTTTAGGGCCTAGTAATCCAGGTTTGGATTGTGGTAAAGCCCGAGAGGTGGTTTTCTCTCCATTCAGGCCTAGGAATCCCGAGTTTAGGATACATGGTAAATCCTATAGAGTATGCATCGGTTTAGGGCCTAGTGACCCCTAATTTGGATTGTGGGTTGAGGTAAATCCTGAGAATCTAGGAGGCAGGAAAATTCCTCACAGTTTAGGTGGAGAGAATCCCATGATATCCATGCTTGTGTTGTCTTAGTGGTTGGGTGTGGATGGAAATAAAGCCTGATTTCTATTTGATGAGGGTGAGGTGGTTTAGCCTCGGGATTCCCTGGTTGGTTCTTTTGGTTTGAGTCCCACATTCATAGTTGGAATATGGTACGAGGGTGATTTGATGAAGAGAGATTTGGCTCAACCAATATATGGTCGGGTGGAACATGGAAGTCCCATCTTTGGTTGGTTTTTACATTCATTAATGAGAAGCTAATTCATTTGGTATTTGATGTATAATTGCACTGGTTATTATGTGGATTCTATTGTTTTTTCATCCATTGTATTTTTGTTGTTATTATGAGGGTTATAAGCATGTATTTTATTAGTGATGATCTATGGATCTCCCCATGTTTTTACTTGTAAATGAATGCACAATGTATCTATGGTCAAATAGATTGTATTGCAGCTAATGATGTAAGGGATAAATGCTTCTTAGCGATTCTCAGATAAGTATGAGACCCCTATGCTCAGTTATGTTGTTTATACCTATATATTTCATGTTTGTAACGTGTTTGCCTAGATATCTGTCATGGTTAGGAGGGGTCCATATGAGTTCTTATTGATGTGATTGCTTCGTATCATTGTCTTGTTGTTATTTATCACCTCTAAACTTTTTAGGATGTTTTGGGTAGAGCACTGGGTTATGGGCCTGAAAAGGTGGCTCAAATCTCGGGGACTTTGGCATAGAACTGAGTAATTTGGGCCCTGGACGCTAGCATGCAATGTTATGCCTGCAACTATAGCCTCCTGTACGCTAGCTTTCAAGCTTGTGCCTGCATCTATGGCTCAAAGAGATCAAAAGGTCAGTGTGACCCAGGGGTAAGAGGCCTAAATGGCGAGGTTAGCCCCTAGGGGTGTCATCGACGTTGTATAAGGCATGTATGTTGTGTTTCTATCGGTTCCACCTCCTTAAGGTCATATAGAAGGTTGAATCTCATTATAGTAGCCTCTCATTGCATATTTACCACGGTTAGTTGGTTACTTCGGTAGATGTGGGAAGAGGGTGTTACAAAGTGGTATCAGAGCATGGTTCAACCTTTGGACTAGATGGACGGTGTGTTGGTCATGTTTTTTTGTTGGTTGAATATGTGTTTCACATACCTACGGTGTATGTGCTTGTTGCATCCATGTTATGTTTGCCATGGTGTCGCCATGGAAGTGTTGATGGCGTTTTTGTCAACATGTTGTCATGAATGTATGATTGGTTATGTGTTGCACATGCTTGTGTATTGTTCATGCACACTTGCTTACATATTGTTACATATTGTACATGCATTGCTTGATTATGATAAGGTTACATATTGGTCATGCTTCGATGTTATCCGTGTATGCTTTCTTGTTGAACATGCATTGGTCGTTCATGTACATGTCAAGTGGGTGCATATGGTCAAGTTTTCATTGGTTTGATTGAGGTTGTTGTGCATAAGGTCATTGTATGCAATCAGGTCATCATGATGATATTGCTATCTTATGATGCTAATGTGTTGGATGAGATAGAGTAGGAGATGCAAATAATTAAAGTGAAGTTGCAACAGTGGACTATGGGGTAAGAGCAGATCGTCATACAAGTGTGCATGTTTGGCAAGCATGTATGTGATTGATGGTTGTTGTAAGCATTAGGGTTACTTATATGTTTGTCATTCTATTATTATGGTTACATATGTGATAAATGCTAGTTGATCAATGTAGTCATATGCATTATGATTATGTGCATGCCTTTCATTCGCACTACAAGAAAAAAGGACATTGGTGAGGGTCATGTTTGTGACGGACCTTTAAGGTCCGTCACCAATGTCACATATGGTGACGGTCCTTAAAAAAGCGCCGTTGTAAGTGTATATAGTGATGGTCCTTTAAGGTTCGTCACCAAGCCATTTTCAATGACACTTTTGGTGAGGGTCGTTAAAGGGCCATCACTAATTCTCTCTTTGGTGACACTTCCAGTGACGAACTTTTAATGACCCTCACCAATGCTCTTTTTGTTACTTTTGGCGACGGTCAAAAAATGTTCGTCATCGTTGATCATTCCAATGAGTTTTTGATGACACTATGTGCTTGTTAATATATTTTTTGTCAAAATATAACGATTTAAGACCATTATTGTGGAGTTTTTTTTTATAATATGTCCAACGCCATAGTGGTTAGAGTCAATCAATTTTCTAAGAAGTAATTAGTGTGTATCATTTCCCTCAAGTAATGACTAGTCGAATAGATTTTTCATATGAGTCAACACATGATTCATATATATTAAGTTTATTATCTAGAAAATTCCCTTTAGATAAAGTTCCATTAGTGTGTGTAGGAAATATATTATTTAATACTTAATCAAAATCTGTCAATTCTATTAATGAAAAATACTCAACACTCCTAAAAAATCTGGGCACACCTTAAATTAATGCTTTGGCACACACAAACATTTCTTAGCACCTCACATGTCTTGGAACAACTTCGTACCTAGAACATCTTGTCATGAAACTGACACCAAGCACATGGTGGCATGCACTAGCACAACATAGAACTCCCCTAGCATGTGTTGGCATGCATGTAGTCCCTCGCATTCCCTGGAACACCTTGGTTGCATGCATTGACATACATTAGCACTTGGCATGTATTGGGACTTATTATTAGTGTGCCTAGCATGCCCCTTTTGAAAAATATAAAGTACCAACTTATTAGCCCTCTTATGTGTTCATTTCCTTGCATTTTAGCTTGGTTATTCCATTTGTTTCCTGGACACTTCTTGACGCATATTGACATACCCTGACACCCTGCACATCCTTAACACCTGACATGTATTTCCATATCTTGGCATTGTTTGGCACATATAATTAGCACACCCTGGAACTCCCTAGCACACTTTGGCACTTCTTGACATGCCTTGATATTCCATAGCATTCCTTACCAATTATTAGCATACCTTGTGACTCCCTCCTTGGCTTGATAGCTAGCACTCATTAACACTAGTCCCTGGCACATGTTCCTCGTATTCATTAAATTCCATGAATTTTGACCTAGTGCTCCCTTAATGTTTTGTCCTAGTAATCCTTAACACTCCTTAACATGCATTATCACTCTCTATCACACCTAAGCACTCTTCAAAATTCCCTTCCACTTCATAGCATGCATAAAACTCCCTCACACATATTGGCGCTTGGCACGTGTTGGTGCTTGGAAAGTCTTAGCATGTATGGAATACATTGAGATGCCTTGGTATGATTTTGCATGGTTTAATATTAAATTTATTTGAGATCAATTGTTGGAAAGTAGATGAGAAGCAACAAAGGAAGACTTGGCACTTAGAATGCACTAAGACTTTTCACTTGGCACCTATTGGCGCCTAGTGTACTTGGTGTGCCTAGCATGCCCCTCTTGGAAAAGGTAAATTGATGACTTATTAACCCTCTTATGTGTTCGTTTCCTTGTAGTTTAACTTGTTTCTCCCTTTTGTTGCCTTGATTTTCCCTGGCACACAATGACACACCCTTGCACATCTTGGCATGCCTTATCACTTGACACATCTTAGCATTTTTGACATGCCTTCGCACTATCTGGCACATCTTAGCATTCCCTAGCATGCCTTGGAACTCATGTCCTCACAACTAGCCTTTACATTTTTTCACAACTTGGGAACCCAATCAAGTCCTTGGCTACTGTAGTTCATGTGACAATATTGGCCTGCTTCAACCACAACAACTTGACCAATTGCACCTACTACAAGTAGAGTGTGTTTTGTTCACCTAAGAAATGCATATAACTCATATTATACCACTCATGTCCAAGCTCAACTTGTCCCACTTAACTAGTTACTAATACAAGGATCACATGATCTAGCCATGGCCATAAAACGACTAAGAAACATAGCTTACATAGGCAATATTTCACATGTATGTTCAGTTCATATAAACAATAGAACATTAATTGAGAGTTTGCAAGAACCACAAGATGCACAAGGCACACAAGATATAAGCTGACACAAGTTGAGTGCCCCAAAACTTATACACAACAATGTACAATATGAAAATATCTAGAATATTTTAAAACATGAGCATGTAGCCAAAGTGTGCCACATCTCATTTAAAAAAAATAGCTAAAGGCGAAACAATGTTGTGCCTAGCACAAAGTGATTTCCCTTTGTCTAAAACTGTTATGTCAAGCCTCGTATAACAACCACAGGCTTGCCTCCTGTAAATCTGTTGTGTAACCAGCTCCAAAAAGAGAAGAAAAGAGATATCAACGCCTTAGAAATGAGCCACTTCGAGGGGGAAACCTCCAATACATTACATAAATGAACAATTCTTGGATGATACAATTCACAAAACCTCCTTTCTATATAGAGGAGTCCATGGGGCCATAATGTAATCCTAGTGGGCCACAATGTAATCCTAGCCGACCTAACAATAATAATTTAAGGGCACAATAATAACAAAATGGGGGTTACAAGGTACAATAATAACAATAAGGGGGTTACACTAACAACAATAAGGGACTATACTAGTAATATAGGGACCTAACATGCCCCTCTCCTTCAAAAAAGTGTTGTCCTCAACACTTGAGTAGCTCTGGGTGCTTCTGTATAAAATTCTCATCCTCCCATGGAGAATCTTCAGTGGGTAAGTTCTTCCACTTGATGAGATATTCTGAAATTGATCGATTCCATAGTTGTCGAGTTCTTGTTTATAATCGCTTCATAACTTCTTTCATGTGATGTTGATCTTCCGTTGTTTCATTAGATTCTCTGTGACCAAAGTTAGGTTATCCTTTGAGAGTTGGAGAACTTGTTGTTGATGCTCGATGTGATCTTCCACTAATTTATCATCCATATTAGCTATTATTTGACCCTTCAAACCATCCAACTTAGCCTTCATTTCTGCTTTTAAACCATCTATGTCATCTTCGGTTGCTCTTCGTAAGATTGAAATTTGTTGCACTTGGTACCGTAATTTTGATATCTCATACTGCAATTCTTCCTCTTCATGCATCATAGTATAGATTTTTGAGGGCTTAATTGGTATGGAATTATTTTTTGGAGGAATTATAGAACCCAATACTGATAAAAATTCTAAAATATGCCGTTGGAATCAATTAAAATTGATTTTTCAAACAAGACTTATGCAATTCAGAAAAAAAATACACACATTTTTCTTGCTTTTGAGGAGCTTGATATTGAAATTGGATTATCTCTGTGATTGCAGGACTTCAATATTCGAGTTTCAGAATTAGTGTAGCCCTCTAAATTATCTTTCGAATTCCATAGATCTGACCTAATTTAGATTCCCCAAGAGAAAGTTGTGTCCAATATCCCGCAATGACCAAATTATGGACTAGTTCAGTAGAGAAAACTTGTATGACTTGCCACGTATCATAATTTCATCATTTGTCTCTATAATTGATGAAAAGGAAACTAAAGTCTGTGTGCTTGCAACCACTTTTTATGGCACTCCAATCCGATGCCCAGAGAGAGAGTTATTGAACTTTTCCCACGATCACCTCTTTGAGATGCAATTCAGGAGCCTGAAAAAGCACTACCTTCCACAGATCATATCTCCAAAACTATTGCGAACCAAGATCTAAAAATTTTTGACAGATTTCCTCAGGATTTCAGCTTCACACCATACGAATTTCAGATTCGAAACTTCGGGAAAATTCTTGAGAGGCGTAAATTCCATCATGACTGCTTAGGAGCCCGAAAAAAGACCTAACTCTACGTACTGCTATCTCCAGAATATTACAACTGTGCTCCTAATGTTTTTAGAAAATCTTCCTCAGGATTTCGGGCTTTCCAAAACTTCGTAGAAAAAAATTTATAGCGAAAATGCCACGATGACCTGTTTGGAGCAGCGAAAACCTAGAATCCAAACCTCTGATACCAAATGTTGTGTAACCAGCTCCAAAAAGAGAAGAAAAGAGATATCAACGCCTTAGAAATGAGCCACTTCGAGGGGGAAACCTCCAATACATTACATAAATGAAAAATTCTTTGATGATACAATTCACAAAACCTCCTTTCTATATATAGGAGTCCATGGGGCCATAATGTAATCCTAGTGGGCCACAATGTAATCCTAGCCGACCTAACAATAATAATTTAAGGGCACAATAATAAAAAAATGGGGGTTACAAGGGTACAATAATAAAAATAAGGGGGGCTACACTGACATAATAAGGGCCTACACTATTAATATAGGGACTTAACAAAATCCTATTATGAACTTCTCCTAACACACTTCGTCCTTACCACACTTGAATTTGCTGACACTCCCTGGCACACACCCTTAGTCATTCCTTTCCATGAATTTTGACCTAGTTATCCCTTGATATGCCCCGACACTCCCTAACACTCTAGTTCAGCATGCATTGACATTGTCCTACATGTGTTAGCATTCCTTTTCATTCCTTTTTATGCCCTGATCACCCTCCCTAGATATCATGCCCTCACAACTACCCTTACTTAATTTGCAAATTGTGAACCCAACCAAGCCCTCACTTGACTACAAGAGCTTGACCAAGTTACAGTTACTACAACTAGACTATGTTGTTGAATTGTGTAGCTTGGGAGGTACTCCACAAACCTAGTGAGATGGGTTTGTGTGAGTTTGGTCACAAAGGGCTTTGTGGGCAAAGAGGCCAAGCAAAGGGATTTTGGACCCAAGATGGGGTTTAAAATCTAAAAGAAAATTAAAAAGGAAAATCAATTTTTCCTAAGGTCTAAGTGGATAAAACACGTAAGTTCTAGAGGGTTCCTAATAGGTCTAGGAAAAACTATTTAAGGAGGCCTTAGGATTAAGGAAATAACATCAAGTGAGAAGGAACTCATTTGATAAAGGGGGCGAAGAGAGATGTAGTCCTAAAGAGGACATGGTCATTAGCATGTCTAGCATTCATTAAGATGCCTCGGTATGATTTGGCATGGTTTAATATTAAAGTTATTTGAGGTAAATTATTGGAAAGTAGAAGAGAAGTAACAGGGGATGATTTGGCACTTAGAATGCACTAACACTTAGCACTTGAAACTTATTTCCACCTAGTGTTTGTGTGCATAGCATGCCCCTCCTGGAAAATTTAAATTGATGACTTATTAACCCTGTGATGTGTTCATTTCCTTGTAGTTTAACTTATTTTTCCTTTTTGTTCCCTTGATAGTCCTAATCATGTATTGTCACACCCTTGCACATCTTGGCATGCCTTAGCACTTGACACATCTCAGCATATTTTACATGCCTTCGAACTATCTGGCACATGTCAGCATTCCCTAGTATGCCTTGGCATTCATGCCCTCACAATTACCCTTATAAATTTTCATGAATTGGGAACCCAATCAAGTCCTTAGCTACTATAGACATTGGTCTGCTTCAACCGTAACAACTTGATCAATTTCACCTACTACAAGTAGATTGTGCCTTGTTCATCTAAAAATTGCCTATACCTCATCTTAGGCTACTCATGTCCAAGCTGAACTTTACCCACTTAAGAATTCACCAAGATAAGGATCACATCTAGCCATGGCCATAAAACAACCAAGAAACATAGCTTACATAGGAAATATTTCACATTCATGTATAGTTCATATAAATAGTAGAGCATTAACTGAGAGTTTGCAAGAACCAAAAGATACACAAGACACACAAGATACAAGTCGGAACAAGTAGAGTGCCCCAAAACTTATACGCAACAATGTACAATATGAAATTGTCTAAAATAGTTTAAAACACGACCATTCGGCCAAAGTGTGCCACATGTCATATAAAAATAATAGATAAAGGAAAAATAGTATTGTGCCCAAAATAAAGTCTCCCTTTTTCTAAAACTGCTTTGTCGAGCCCCTTATCGCAATTGTAGGCTTGTCTCTTGAAAATCCTATTATGAACTTTTTCTAACACACTTCATCCTTGGCATACTTGAATTCACTGACACTCCCTCGCACACACTCTTAATTATTCATTTCCATGCATTTTGACCTAGTTCTCCCTTGTGATGCCTCGACAATCCTTAACACTCCTTAATATGCATTGAAATTGTCCAACATGTGCTAGCACACCTTTTAATTCCTTGGAATGCTCTAACCCTCCCTAGTTATCATGCCTTCACAACTACCCTTACTTAATTTTCAACTTGGGAACCCAACCAAGTCCTCGCTTGACTATAGGAGCTTGACCAAGTTATGATTACTACAACTAGACTATGTTTTTGAATTGTGTAGCTTGGGAGGTACTCCACAAGCCTAGTGAGATGGGTTTGTGTGAGTTTGGCCACAAAATTATTTGTGGGAAAATAACCCAAGCGAAGGGGCTTTGGACCCGAGATGGGGTTTAAAATCTAAAAGAAAAAATAATATTTCCTAAGGTCTAAGTGGATAAAGTTCAAAAATTCTAGAGAGTTATTAAGAGGCCTAGCTAGGAAAATCTATTTAAGGAAGCCTTAGTATGAAGGCAAGAACATCAAGTGAGAAGAAGCTCATTTGATCAAGGAGGCTAGGAGAGATGTAGTTCTAAATTAGGTCGAGTTAGAGGGTTGAGTAAGCATTGCTGAAGGGAGGCCATGATCATCCACCAAGAGTAAGATCATCATGTGAGGGTTCACAAGAATGTCACAGACCTTAATGGGTTCAAGATAGGAAGTAGGATGGCATATTGTTGGTTCTCTTATGGAAGATCAAGCACAAGAGAGGCGTCTCATGAGAATTTGGGCATGTGATTTCAATGGTGTTTCTGTGTGAAGGACATATCAAATTTTGAAATAGTAGAGAGGGTTGAGACCCTACCTTGTGGTGGTTAGTAGATTGCAAGGTCTGTGATAATGACCAACACAAATGGAGGAGGGTTTGGACTATAATTTAGGGCCAGAACATAAGTAGTCAGAGGTGTAATATTGACTGAGGTAACTGTAGTTTGAGGATCGTAGAGATCTAATGTTCAGATCAATATTCAGTCAAAGAAATGCCCAGAATCTAGGGAGTCTCTTATGGAGGAAAGAGTTGTCATTTTTGCTATGGGTGTATAGGGTGTGTTCTAAAGAAATTGGAATAGAAGTATAATTCCCAATTTAGGGAGGTTTCCTAGCATGTTCAACCCATAAGGTATGCCATTAAGACCATGACAAATCTGCATAGAAGAAGAGGGGTTGTGACCCTTAGAGAGAGGTTTATCTCTGCAATATATATCACAAATTTGGAAGATGGTTTGTAGAAGTATGTGTGGAGATAAAAAATCCAAAGGAAGGTGGAACCTAAGTAGAAGATGGAGCAGAAGAAATGTGCCATATGAGGAATGGATTGACATGAAGAGGAGTTGATTTTGATGGGCTGTCCATAGAGTTTTGGATAGAGATCTGAAGCAACCTATAAACATTTAGTCAATGGACTGTTAATGGATGATTTGTGACCCTAGTTTAGTCATCTAGAATTGTTATAAGGATGATAAAATGAGTATTTCAGATTTTTTCATAGATTGGAAAACAAATAGATTGGTACACAAGAATAGTGATTTTGAGAGGACTCAAATCACTATTAGGTGGCATATTTGAAGATCCCTAGATGAAGGCAATGTTTTTGGCACCAGATCAGTAAAATAATTGACTGTGGTTCGGAAAATTGATGGCAATACAAGTACAATTGGAGGGTTGTTAGGTGACCATCAAAGAAGAGATCTAAGTCTTGTACTTGTGAAGGAAAACAAGACTAGTATAAGGGTAGGTGTATTGGGCCTAAGGACATGCAAACTTTGAAGGACTAAAGTAGCAGTCAAGTGGGCTATCCAACTAGCCCTATTTCACTGTATTGTAGAGGATTACGTCATTGAGAAGAAGGGAAACCTCCATATCCCTATACTTATCATCTTGGAGCAAAAATATGGAAAAAGTGGGCAAAACAAAGAGTTTTTCACAACAAAGTTGTGAACAAATGGTAGAAAACCATAAGTGTTGCATACCTTAAAGGAAAAAAGAGGTATATGGAAAGAAAATTTTTTTGAGTTGAGTTGAGTAACCTAAAGGAGTTGAGTTCATTGATAGAGGTTGATTGAGGAGTTGCATAATGGGAGGCAAGAGGACCTGCCATATGTGTTCAAGACTTGTGGATTGAAAGGGCTATGTGTGGCCATCATCAAAAAGTGGGTCAAGTGTTGTCTTGTTCAAGGTAGATTGGTTGTCAAAGTACTAACATCAAGCCCTAGTTGTATTCCATGTATCATTGTGATTGTAAAGGGCCATGATCCCTGGTACGATAGCTCAAGCCTATTCTATTATAGTTTATAATTTAATGAAGAACGGTTTGAAAATTTTAAAAATTGTCATGTACACTAGTTGATTCCATGATATGTGTAGATTTCATTGTGAAAAATAGATGTGTTGTGGCACTCGAGTTTGTTTGCATCAAATATTCTAAGACCAAACCCAGATTCTCATGTGTCGTGGAAATTCAACATATGCCTTGTTCACCTAAGAACTACATGTATCTCATCTTACACTACTCATGTCCAATCTAAACTCATCCTTGCACTTAACAAGTTACCAAGACAAGGCTCATCACATCCAACTGTGGTCGTAAAACAACTAAGCAACACATTCTACATCTTAACATGCCATAACACCTGACATGTCTTAAATGCCTTAGCATTATGTGGAATATGTTAGCATCCCCTACATTAGTTAACATGATTTTACACTCCCTAGCACACCCTAGCATTTCCTGACACACCTTGGTAGTTTAACATACCTTGGCATTGCCTAACATATAACCTTGTCACTCCCTCCTTAACACACCTAGAAATCATTGACACTCCTTATCACACACTCTTATTCATTCATTTCCATGCATTTTTATCTAGTGCTTCCTTGTGTTTACCTGACACTCCCTAACACTCCTTAGCACGCATTGGCACACCCTAATGCATTGGCACATCTTGGCATGCCGCCCTAGTAATCTAGCATACCTTGTCAGTTTCTCCTTAGCACACCTAGAGTCACTAACTCTTATTACTTCATTTCCATGCATTTCTACCTAGTGCTCCCTTGTTTTTCCATAGCATTCCTTAACACTCCCTGGCACGTGTTGGTACACCCTATCACCTAGGACATCTTGGCATGTCGCTTTGGCCTCTAGCATGCCTTAACTAGAAAACTTTTCGATCCCTCCTTGTCACACCTGGAACTAATTGACACTTCCAATCACAAACTCTTATTTTTTCATTTCCATGCATTTTGACGTAGTGCTCCCTTGTGTTTCCCTGACACTCCCAGTTAACACTTCCTTGCATGCATTGGAACATCTTGGTTGCATGTCGCCCTAGCACTCTAGCATTCCTTAGCATTTCCAAGCATGCCTTGTCACTCCTCCTTAGCACACTTGGAACTCGTTGAAAATCCCTACCACACACTCTTATTCATTCATTTACATGCATTATGAAAGACTTATCTCTTGTGTTTCTCTAGCACTCCCTAACACTCACTGGCACACATTGGCACACACTGGAACTTGGCACATCTTGGAATGCTTTCATAGTACTCAATCATGCCTTCGAATTGCCTATCATACCTTGTCACTCCCTCCTTCGCACACCTAGAACTTGCTAACACTCCTTATCACACACTCTTATTCATTCATTTCCATGCAATTGAAACTAGTCCTCCCTTCTGTTTACCTAGCACTCCCTAGCATGTGTTGGTACCACACCCTAGCACATGGCGCATCTTGGAATTCCTAACATGCCTTGGAACTCTCTAGCATGTGCTAATACTTCTTTGCCTGCACACCTTGGCACTCCCTAGTTGTCATGCCCTCATAAATAGCCATACTTTTTTTGTGACTTGGGAACCCAACCAAGTCATTGAAAAAATAGTGTTTTGTCTAGCCCAAAGTCTCCCTTTGTTTGAAACTGCCTTTTCCATCCCCTTATCGCAATAGTAGGCTTTCCTCCTGCAAGTCCTATTATGAAATTCTCCTAAAAAACTTCGTCCATGGGACACCTAGAATTCGCTGACACTCTCTGACAGACACTCTTATTCATATGTTTCCATGCACTTTGAACTAGTTCTCCCTTGTGATGCCCTATCACCTCCCAACACTCCTCGGCATGAATTGACACTATTTGGCATGTGTTAGCACACATTTTCATTCATTGGCACACCCTGGAACTAAATTATCATGTGCTCATAACTGCCCTTATTTTTTTTAGACTTGGGAACCCAACCAAGTCCTCCATCGACTAAAATAACTTGACCAATTTTCATTTAATACAACTAGAATATTCCTTGTTCACCTAAGAATGGCTTATAACTCGTCTTATGATACTCATGTCCAATCTTAACCCATCCCACTTAACAAGTTACCAAGTCAAGGCTCACTTCCAACCATGGCCATAAAACAACTAAGAAACATAGTTTACATCTTGACATGCCATAACACCTAGAACATCTAACAATCCCTTGGCACTATGTGGCACATGTTAGCATCCCCTGCATTCCTTGGCATGCTTTGGAACTCCCTAACACACCTTACCATTATCTGACATGCCTTGGAACTCTAGCATGCCTTGGAATTTCCTAGCATATAACCTCGTCACTCCCTCCTTAGCACACTTTGAACTCATTGAAACTTCTTATCACACACTCTTATCTGTAAATTTCCATGCATTTTGAACTAGTTCTCCCTTGTGTTTCTGTGGCACTCCCTAACACTCTATAGCACACATTGGCACACCCTAGCACTTGTCACATCTTGGCATGTCGCCTTGGCACTCTAGCATTCCTTGGCACTACCAAACATACCTTGTCACTCCCTCCTTAGCACACCTAGAACTCACTAACAATCCTTGTCACACACTCTTATTCATTCATTTCCATGCATTTGAAAATAGTGCTCCCTTGTTTTTCCCTGACACTCCATAACACTCCTTGACATGCATTAGCACACCCTAGAACTTGACACATCTTGGCATGTTTCCCTGACCTCTAACATGTGTTGTCACTGCCTAGCATACCTTTTCACTCTGTCCTTAGCACACTTGGAAGTCACTGACACTTCCTGTCACGATATCTTAATTGTTAATTTTCATGCATTATTTTCACCTAGTGCTCCTTTGTGTGTCCCTAGGACTCCCTAACACTTCCTAGCATGTGTTGGCACACCTTAACACCTAGCACATCTTGGCCGCATTCCCCTCAAGCACACTAGCATGACTTAGAGCTGCCTAGCATACCATGGCACTCCCTCCTTAGCACACCTAGAACTCGTTGAAACTACCTGTCACACACTCTTATTCATTCATTTCCATGCATTTTGACATAGTTATCCCTTGTGTTTCCCTGGCACTCACTAACACTCAACACACATTGGCACTTGGTACGTCTTGGTATGCTTCCCTAACACTCTAGCATGCCTTGGAACTATCTAACATATCTTGTCACTCCCTCCTTAGAAAAATTGGAACTCCATAGCATGCCCTATAAATCCCTGGCACATATTGTCTCTTGGTGACACTTAACAATTCTTGGCATGCGTTTGGACGCCCTGTAATGCCTTGGGATTGTTTAAGATAAAATTTATTTGAGATCAATCATCACAATTAAGAGAGAAGTAATAGATAATGATTTGGCACTTAAGACACACTAGCACTTGGCCTTTGTCATGTATTGGCACTAGTGTTGGTATGCCTAGTGTGCCCCTCTTGAAAAGGTAAGGTCCCGAATTATTAACCCTCATATGTGTTCATTTATTTTCATTTTAACTTGGTGTTCCATTTTGTCGTATGTCACTCCTTGACACATGTTCGCATACACTTAGAAATGCAATTAGAAATGTAATTATTAAAATTAATAAAAATAAAATTTATTAAATTAGAAATGTAATTATTATAATTAATAAAAATAATAAAAATACAAAAATACAAAACCTTGGTCGGCTCTTTTCAAGAAATTCATCTCTATTAATGGTCTAAAACCCTTCTCTAAAATTCTTCATTCTAAAGTCCTGATTATGGATCCCAGTTGGGATTCGAAACGTCGACACATGTTCCTTAATACTGTGGATAATCTGGGAAGCTTCTTAAAAATACACTAACACCTGACACATATTTTCATGCCTTAACACATGGCATGTCTTGGCATGCATTGGCACTATCTGGCAGATGTTAGCACACCCTGAAACTTCTTGAGATGCCCTAGCATTCCCTAACATGCCTTGTCACTCCCCCCTTGGCACGCCTGATACTCGCTGACACTCCCCGACACACCCTCTTATTCATTCATTTCCATTCATTTTGACTTGATGATTTATGTTTTATGGGGTGCATGTCTAGAAATAGTTCCTTTAAGAGAATAAAAAAATGATCGCACCATTACTGACATTAGGAAACTACACAAGAGATTTTAAGAATACATTTTTAGGGTTTTTTTATGGTGTGGGAATGATAAGATGTGAGTGGTCAATATTGTGATTTTCTTTCTCATTAAAGTGCTTATCCTTATGATAGACTTGT